>JAESUZ010002467.1:0-600000 GCA_017311185.1 Proteles cristata cristata
AGATTTGTTTCCCTGAGATCGGCTTATCTCACTCAGATGAATGTCTTCCCTGACATTCCTGTCTCCATACATGACAGAATGTGCTTATTCTATGAAAGCTACACAATATGTCTTATGAATATATCCCTTTCTCTTCAAAATTCCTGTGTTGATGGGCAGTGGACTAAAATGTCCATATCCTGACTATGGTGTACACACTGCAATGAACACGGGATCACATGTATCACTTTGACACAGTGATTTCCTTTGCCTTGGATGTACGCTCAGTTTCATGATTACTGGGTTTTATGGGAAGTGGGTTTGCCATTTTTTGGGCCAGCTCAAGACAGTCTTCCGTGATGTCTGCACCATTCTGGTTTAAAATTGACCAGTGTCAATGCTTCAGTTTTCCGCATTGTTACCAACACCCTTGTTCGGTGTTTGCTCTTTGGTGTTTGGCTTGGATCCAAGCCATGCTAACAGATGAAGTGGTATCTCTTGCCCCTCATTTGCATCTCCCTCATGATTCGTTATGTCCGTGTCATTTCCTCAGTCTGCTAGTCATTGATTCCCGCCCCCCTGGAGCCATAACTATGCAAATCTTTGCCCCATGCTCCAATGTGGTTAGTTGCTCTTTCTTCCCATTATTGCCAATAAACGCTTTTTCTGATGGAAGGTTTGGCAGCAATATTTTCTTTATTGTGTAGGTTGCCTTCTCAATCTGTGGATTGTTGAAGAGACTACCCTTGGCCGGTGTAGTAGTCTTGACGAAGATGCCATCAATGTGGGAGATTACTTGTGGACTCTCTGTTCTTGTCCATGGCCTATGCCCCTATTCAGGGACACCCCCCGCCCCCGGCCAGTACCATAATGTTTGCTTTCTACTGAGATTTCCTGTCCGCAAGGATGGAGCCACCGCCTTGCTCTTCATTCTCAAGGATATTTTGATGATGTGAGCAACTTTTTGCTTCCATGTCTATTTTCGGTTTATCAATTTCTAGGGAATGACATTGTGATCTGGATAGCTGTGTCATTGATCCTGTAATCACTTATTCTAGGATCTAGCCGTTGACGCTCGTCTTTTAGTGTCTGAAGGCCTCATGTGGTGCCTGTTAGAGCCCAGAAACAACTTCTTTCCACATCAAAAATCAGATCCAGCCTTCATTTAACATCAGTGGAATAAGGAGGGGATCAGCACTTATGTCTTCTTCATCTTTGGATTTTCATGCTGTGCGATTGAGAGTGGAATCTGTCTAAAATCAATTGTACACAATGGCTTCTTAACTCAGGGCCTTCCACAAAAATAATAGAATAATAGAAAACCTCAGGTTGTTCCCTCACATCAGCCACGTTCCATAACGTGGAATTTCTGGATGTGAAATTTAGAGGGGCAAGGTTTAATGGGCAGGTCAAAAGGAGAGTACGAAGGTGATTTCTGTGGATTCTCTGTCTCAAGGGAAAATCTGAAAGTGTGATCGATATCTTCCTGAAGGGCTCCACATAAGCCGAGCCCAGGGATCATCTGCAAACTGACAGAGTTCAGGCAGATGGTGTCAGACCCTCAGAAACCTCAACGTGAGTTGGAGTGCCAGGCAAGCCCTTGTGGCTAAGAAGATTATGCCTATTTGTGTTCCTACAGATTCGTGCCTGAAGAGCACAGCAGAGTCCAGCAACAAGGAGCTGGAAGACTCTGCAGGTAAGGATCAGCACTCCGTTAGGGACAGTGGGAGATAGTTGCAGGAACAGTGAGGTTTCACTGGATACCCTGGAATCTTAGGGAAGTGGTCAGGAAGCAGGAAAGGAAAAAGGAGTAGGTACAAGTCTGCTTTTTTTCTTTGCAGAGGTCACAGACATACTACGGAAAGCTACTCAAACATTCAAGGTTGCTTTTCGTCAAGCACAAATTACAAAGTAGATATGATGGACACAGAATGCTAGGAAACACATGATTGGGATCCTAGCGGAAGAACAGATATTCCAAGAGATAGACAGTGATAGCCTGGCTGAACTTCCCACAATCAAGAGAGGCTATGAGACCCCCATCTGGACACACAAGGCACTTCAGGGTTTCCACGAGTTGTGTTAACTCTCTCACTTTTATCAGGATCAATATTGCTCAAAAGACAAAAGTCCTATGGCCCATAAATTTCCTGCTCCTCTCCTGTGCCATCTCTTGTACCCCAAGAGGATGCCCAGCAGCGGCACAGTCCATAATTACTATTCACCCATATGCAAATGCTCACCTCATGTTCACATCAATAGAAACTGTGACTAGTTCCCGAGTTGCCCCAGCAGTGATAGTCATTGATCACCCATCTCCATAGTGTTGTGTCCAGGACTCGCGTCGAGCAAAGCCAAGCTCCTGGAATAAGTCCTGAGCAGTCCCACTGGTATCCTGAAACTATCTGTGTATCTTCTTAGGTACCCCCTATGAGTTCACGGAAGTCATTCCACTTAATGCTGGAGATGGAGAGAGCACATCGGCCTCCGAGGTATGCTTGCCTTTCTTTGTGTAATGAAGATTGCTTTATTTCACTTTAAATAGAGTAAGGTATCTAACTCTCAGCATGCACGCACTTGTGTGTTATACGACTGATTTAATACGGGGAGTAACCACTGACAGACTGTGCCCAAAGCATACCAGACTGCAAATGCGTTTTACAAAGAGCAGGATCAGTTCCCATGTGCAGGATACTGACCAGTTCACGAGCAGCCGATTTTTGTGCTTGCATATCATTTTTCCAAAGTGAGTTGGATTGTCCATGGGTGACTCAGTCGCTTAAGCATCCAACCTTAGCTCATGTTGTGATCTCAATGTACAAGAGGTAGAGCTCCACTTGGGATTCTGTGCCGTCAGCTGAGTACCTGGCGCCTGCTTCAGATTGTGTGTCTCCCTCTGTCTCTCTGCCCTTCCCTGACTGTATCCTCTCTCTCTCCCCCCCCCTCTCTCTTCCTCTCTCTCCAATATGAATAAATGTGAAACCAATTTCAACAGGACGTAGGACATACCGTCTGTAGCAATATTGATGCCTTTGTTCAGGAATCTGTTTGCTCTGCTCTTGCTTTGGGGTTCGTTGGCCTCTGTCACTCTTTCTCATCTAGTTTGCTCCTGGCACCAGGATGACAAAAGAGCTGTGCCACCAAAACGCAGCATTATCAGATTCTCATAGTGTTATCTTTTCTGACATTGCAGAGCACGCTGCTGGAAAGTGAAAACGGTATGTATTCTGGAGTCACTCCCTTGGTAAGGAGAAATCTGGAAGATGAAAAAGGTGGGACTTTTTTGCAGCTTACTGTGCAGAGCCACCCTGATTCCAAGTGTTGCAGGTATGAGAAGAAGGACATTGTATTTCAGAGGGGTTCTCCAGGAAAAAACCTATGGTCATATGGTAGCGCCCAGGAAGCAGCTGTACTGCCGTTAGGTGGCGTAGGTTTTTTTTTTTTTAATGTAATACTCCTTTATTTATTTATTTTTTTTTTACAAATAGTTTATTGTCAAATTACTTTCCACATAACACCCAGTGCTCATCCTCACAAGTGCCCTCCTCAATGCCCACCCCTCCTCCCCCGCACATCCACCAGTCCTCAGTTTTTGTCAGAATTCAAGAGTCTCTCATGGTTTGCCTCTCTCCCTTTCCCCCACCATTTCTGCCCTTCTTCTCCCCCTTGGTCCTCTGTTAAGCTCCTCCTAATCCTCCTATACGTGCACACATATGATATTTGTCTTTCTCTGCCTGACTTATTTCGCTCAGCATCACACCCTCAAGGTCCATCCATGTTGCTACACATGGCCAGATTTCATTGTTTCTCATTGCCATGTAGTATTCCATGGTATAGATAAACCACATCTTCTTGATCCATTCATCTGTTGATGGACACTTAGGCTCTTTCCATGTTTTAGCTATTGTGGAGAGTGCTGCTATGAACATTGGGGTACATGTGCTCCTATGCATCAGCATTTCTGTATCCCTTGGGTAAATTCCTAGCAGTGCTATTGCTGGGTCATAGGGGAGTTCTATTGTTAGTTTCCTTAGGAACCTCCACACTGTTTTCCAGAGGGGCTGTACCAGTTTACATTCCCACCAACAGTGTAGGAGGGTGAGGTGGCGTAGGTTTATGTGCAGGGACGTAGGTGTGTCTACATGTGAATCCGTGTGATGTGACTTCTCAGGGCTCATATGTGTGTATGTGTGTGTGTGCGTGTGCCCACAGTCACGCGTGTGTTTGGTGTAAGGTGTGGTTCCCTGGCTGTACTTAGACTTCCCTAAGCATTACTCTTAATGATGTCATTATCTCAATACAAATTCCCATCACCATTACATCACGAGGGATTATGCATATTAAAATGAATGAGAAATTAGAATGTAAATGTGTTCATTGTATGCCCATCACATGTGAATGTACAAGGGAAACAGTTGTCACATCGTACAGTGTCTGTCACAGTCTGGTGACCAGAGGACTTCACCTCCTGGTAGGTCTCGTGGCGCGATTGATCATGGTATGTCAGACTTGCCACTTTACTCACACACGGCCCTCTTCATCTGAGGCTGCACAATGAGTCGTACCAACGTCACTCACGTCACAGACTGCTGGGGCAGGGCTTCTTCCTTCTGCAGGCAGCTTTCTGTTGAGCCCCGTGCCTATCCCGATCTTGTGGGAATGGGAGAAATCAGGACCTTCTAGGACTAGGCAGGAAGACTCACTCCTTCTTTCTCCACCTTCTTGGAATGGGATCTGACATTTCTCTGCAGATACTGCTGCTGAGAATCAACCTGTCTTTCTGAGATGAAAAATCCAGCACCCACCGCTGACCCTCGTTGCAGTTCTGTGTGCTGGGCAAAAAGTGTGATGCAAGGAGACCAACAAGGTCTTCGTCAGAGACTGGGGATCAGTCTGAGCACTTGGCCCTCTTCCAAGGAGCACAGTAGGCTATGTTGTGTACTGCAAGGTTGGCATTAGCACCTCAACGGTGAGGAGGGAGAATCCCCACTCATATTCTTGTCCATCTGCCAGTGCAGAGAGGGGATGCATGAAGTCAGAAGTCTTTGTCAAGTAAACCACTGACAGTAGTTCTCGTAAGACAATATGAACATTAACAGAGCCAAATAAGGGTTCGAGTTTACTTTACAACCTAAATCTTGTGAAAAATAATGACGTTGATACCATTTGACTTCCATATTCCCGTTTCCACAAAGAAACGAGACAAGCAGGAGACTGCTGGACTTTTCAAAGTCAGGGTGTACTCTAGAAACTGTCTCCTTGATGCAAGGTTCTCCTGGAAAGCCTTAATCTTGGGAGCAACAGTTCGATTATTGACAGTTCCTTACAAAGTTTCAAAATCAGGAGAAGCCGCATTACCTGATCCCACCTGGCTGACACTTACCACGTTTGTGCTCCTTGGCAAAGGGGGATGAGAAAGGACAGGGCCACCTTGCTGGTGTATGTCCTGTGTTCACATTTTCTTAGCGCCTCGTCTTACGGTCTTCCTGTCATTCTCCCAATCAACCTCTGTGACCCGTCTCGCGGGAATGCACTTTTTGAAAAAATATCCCTTTTGTACATTATAGTTTGTGGTGAAGACACAGGGAACACGACATCTGTCCACGTAGAGAGCACATGACTTGTAAATCAATGCACAGAGTTGTGCCACTTGTTTCCAGACTTTCCCATCTAACAGGACAAAGCATGGGATAGCCACACCTCATTGGCTTCTCCCCAAACTCTTGGCAACCCCCCATCTGCCAGCTGTGACCAGGAGACCTTGACTAGTTTCCAATCCCCATGGGATTGCAGTCAGAGGGATTTGTTTCCCTGAGATGGGTTTATTTCACTCAGATGAATGTCTTCCATGATATTCCAGTCTCCATACATGACAGGATGTGCTTATTTTCTGAAAGCTACATAACATCATGTCATATGAATATATCACTTTGTCTTCGAAATGCCTGGGTTGATGGACTGTGGACTAAAACGTCCATATCCTGACTATGGTGTACATACTGCAATGAAGACGGGATTGCACGGATAACTTTGACACGGTGATTGCCTTTCAATTGGACGTATGCAGAGGTGCATGATTCCTAGGTTTTATGGGAAAGGGTTTTCTAATGTTGGAGTCAACTCAAGACAGTCTTCCCTGATGGCTGCACCGTTCTGGGTTGATTGTCCACTGCCAATGCTTCCGTTCTCTGCAACGTTACTGACACCCTTTGGTGTTTGCCTTCCGGTTTTTGGTTTGCATCAGCCATGCTAACAGAAGAACTGATATCTCCTTGTCCTTCATTTGCACGTCCCTCATGGCTCATACTGTCAGTGTCTTTTCCTCAATCTGTTAGCCTTTGATCTTGTGTCCCCCTGGAGCCATGACCCTGCAAGTCATTACCCATCCTTCAGTGTGGTTTGTTGCTGTCTTCCCATTTTGCAAATACATGATTTTTCTAATGTAGGTTTGGCAGCAATATTTTCTTATCTTGTGTAGGTTGCCTTCTCAATCTGTGGGTTGTTGAAGACACTCCCCTTGGCCCGTGTGTTGTCTTGACGAAGAAGCCATCGATGTGGGAGATTGCTTGTGGACTTTCTGTTCTTGTCCATGGTCTAGGCCCCTATTCAGTTTCTCCAGTACCACAGTGTTTGCTTTCTGTAGCTTTCTACTGAGATTTCCTGTCCGCAAGGATGGAGTCACCGCCTTGCTCTTCATTGTCAATGATATTTTGACCACGTGGGACACTTTATGTTTCCATATGTATCGTAGGATCTTCGTTTTCTATTGTGATTGATATTGTGATTTGGATAGGTGTGTCATTGAACCTGTGATCACTTATTCTAGGAAGCGGCCATTGTCCTTCCTCTTCCGGTGCCTGGAGGCCTCAAATGGTGCCTGGAACGAGTCCAGGAACTCCTTCCTTTCCCGTCAAAAGTGAGATACGGCCCTCCACTAACCTCAGAAAAAGAAGCAAGGGAGCAGCGCTTATGTCTTCTTCATCGTTGGATTTTTGTGTTGTACGATTGAGTGTAGCATCTGTCCTAAATCATTTTGACACGATGGCTTCTTAACTCAGTGCCTTACACAAAAACCATACAATAATAGAAAACCTTTGATTTCTCCCTCAGACCAGCCACGTTTCAAGTGTCCCATAACAGGTGGAAATTCTGGATGTGACCCTTAGAGGGGAAAGGTCTAATGGACAGGTAAAAAGGGTAGTACGAAGGTGATTTGTACCGGTTCTCTGTCTCATGGGAAGATCTGATCGTGTGATCCAAGTCTTCCTGAAGGACTCCACCTACGCCGAGCCCAGTGAACGTCTGCGAAGAGACAGAAAGTTCAGGCAGATGCTGTCTGACCCTCAGAAACCTCAACTTGAGTCAGAGTGCTGGGCAAGCCCTTCTCGCTAAGAATATGGTCTATACTTGTGTTCCTACAGAATCGTGCCTGGAGAGCACAGCAGAGTCCAGCAACAAGGAGCCAGAAGACTCTGCAGGTAGGGGGCAGCCCTCAGTTTGGGACAGTGGGAGAGGCTACGGGAACAATGGGGTTGTACCGGATACTCTGCAGTCCAAGGAAATGGGTCAGGAAACCAGAAAGAAAAGGGGAGTAGGTGTACAAGTCTGATGTGTTCTTTGCAGAGGTCTCAGACATACTATCAGTGAAATGTGTCCATGGGCATTGAGGGCGCTGTGGTTGTCATCCCCGTTTCCTACTGTGCTCTTTTGAGTCATGTTTCCCATCAAATCGGCAGTTGGGTCCCTTTCCCGTTGCCAAAGTCAAAGCTTGGGTAGCACCTTTCATGAATTGCACCTGAGGGATTCAGGTGTTTCTTGTCATATAACCACAGTGTACATGACCTGAGAAACAAGAACCCAGCAGTCGAAACACAGGACGGTGAGGGAAGGGGCCACAATGACACTGGGATGTAGCCTTCTTTTAACCCTGGGAACACCCATGGAGGTGTCTCTTCCTTCATGCAAGCCTTAGGTCCTGGAGAGAAACTTCTACACCAAGTCCTCAAAAGCATGCTCCCAGATAAACCCATTGAGGCCCGTTTTTCCGTGATTTCATGGCTACACATTTGAATTCATTAAGTCCATCATAGTACCATCCCGATAGACATTGAGAAGCATTTCTATATCAACACAGCAGGTCGAATAGTCTCCCAAGTGTCTAGTAAATGAATGTATGCTCATGAGCTGCTTTTGAAGAGAGATCAATATCTATCTTCCCGTGAAACAGTGATTCCAGATTTTTCGATGTTACTAGACATGCTTGCCAACAGGTGTCGCTTAAGATAAAAATTGAACATATAATATAGCAAATTCCCGTACACCACCCTTCCACTTTCCCCCCTTTAAAACATCGTCCATGAGGGTATGATTTATGTCACCATTAATAATAAAAAAAAAACACAACAGTGATACTTCTTATGAAGTCACGGTTACAGTTTCTGTTGAAGGACATTCCACGGGCTTCAGGATTCTGTATGATTGACCAATGCAGAATTTGAAGTATCCCCATGACAGTAAGACACAGAAATTGTGCACCCACTGTTCACGACAGCAGTCTTCAGGGAAGCCATAGAGACACCACCCCGAAGTCCATCAAGGGACGAGAGGATGAATAAAATACGATGCATGCACACGACGGAAAACTACTCAGACACTCGAGGTTGCTTTTCGTCAAGCACAAATTCCAAAGTAGACATGATGGACAGAGAATCCTAGCAAAACCATGATGGGGATCCTAGGGGAAGCACAGATTTTCCAAGAGACGGACAGTGATAGCCTGGCTGAACTTCAGTCAAGAGAGGCTATGAGACCCCCATCTTGACACACAAGGCACTCAGGGTTTCCATGAGTTGTATTAACTCTCTCACCTTTATCAGGATCATGTTTGCTAGAAAGACAAAAGCCCTGTGGCCTATAACTTTCCTGCTCCTCTGCTGTGTCATCCGTTGTCCCCCAGGAGGACACCAAGCAGCAGCACAGTCCATAATTACTTTTCACCCAGATGCACACGCCCACCTCATGTTCACATCAATAGAAACTGATTCATCCTGAGCTGCCCCACGAGAGATATCCTTTCACCATCCATCTCCATAGTGTTGTGTCCATGACTCCTGTCGAGCGAAGCAAAGCTCCTGGAATAATTCCTGAGCAGTCCTACTGGCAACCTGATTCTGGACAGTCACCAGAAAGGAATGGGAGATAGGTTAGGAATCTCATTTGTTCCTTTCATAATTTGCAGACATCCTCTCAATGAAATTGTGTCCACGGGCTTTGAGGGGGCTATTTTTGTAATCACCTTTTCTTCTCGTTGCTTTTTTTCCAATATTTAAACTATATTGATTTTTAAGAGAGAGAAAGAGATGCATCACGAGTTGGGGAGGGGTGGAGGCAGAGAAAGAGAGGAAGACACAGAATGTGAAGCAGACTCAAGGTGTAAGCCGTCAGCGAAGAGCCCGACATGTACCTCAAACTCACAAACCGTGCGATCATGACCTCAGTTAAAGACTTGCACTTAACTGACTGAACCACCCAGGTTCCTGTTTCTTACCTTGCTCTTTTTAACCATTTTCCCTTCAAACTGGCACTTCTCTCCCTTTGCCATTGCCGTACATCAAGGCTTGGTTAGCCCTTTTAATGAAATGAGCACAAGGGCTTTGGTCTTTCTTGCCATTGAAGTACAATGCACATAACCTGAGAAACAAACCCCCAGCACTCAATAACCAGGGAGAGTCAGGGAAGAGGCTGTGATGAGACTGGGGTATAGCCACGTTTAGCCTTGGATTGAGCCTGGAAGGGTCCTTTTCTTCATAGCAGCCATGGGTCCTGCAGGGAAACTTCCACCAGACCTCAAAAGGCATGCTCCAAAATAAACCCCACACCTGTTGTAAGATCTGCCCCAAACAACACGCCACACAATTTTTAGCCCCATCACAGCACACGACTGAGCACAGCATATTAACATGTTCACAACTCAGAACAGGGAACTGAGCAAGGCCGTCCTCTCCTACCTCTCTCAGGTATGTGTAGAAAATTATTGTGATGTCAGCCATGGCCATCGTGTGGAAACTGAGCTTTACTGCAATTGTGTTGATGTCTCTGCTAAGTAGCAGTATTTGCCCACAACACCGGCTATGGGTGGTTTTCGGTGCCAACCAAAGCCAACACCTTCCGAAGTCCATTATTGAGGCATGGGATTTGTTGGGCAGCTGGTAGGGTAGAGTATGATGAATGGATCTATCGTCTTCTCCCAGCAAGAGGCCAACCTAACTCTCTATTTCCCTGCATTTCCCAGAAAAGCGCTGTGTCGAGGAAGCAGAAGATGTGCCACCCAGGACAACAGCACCAGTGAAGAACGTCCGATTTTCACCGGATGTCACTGTCCACATTATCCCTCGACCACGTAAAGGTGCCATGGAACTTTACTCATTAAGCTGATTAAGAATAATTGTTTCATTCATTATCCTATACTACCAGAACAGCACAGAATGTTGAGGCACTTTTTTCAGTGATTTCATAGCTATGAATTTAAACTCGTTAAGTCGATCATAGTACAGTCGCTATACAAATTAAGAAGCATTGCTTTCTGTTTTATTAATGTTTGGAATGGACATCCATGTTAGCTAGCATAGACTGCAACAATGATTTCAAGTGTAGTTTCCTTAATGTCCCTTAGCCATTAGTCCATCCCCCCTCTCACAACCCCTCTAGTAACTGTTTGTCCTCCATATGTGAGAGTCTCTTCTATTGTTGTCTCCCTCCCTGTTTTTATACTATTTTTGCTTCCCTTCCCCGAACTTCATGTGCTTTGTATCTTGCAGCCCTCATTTGCATGAAGTCAAAGGATATTTGTCTTTCTCTGACTGACTAATTTCGCGTCACATAATACCCTCTTGTTCCATCTATGTAGCAGCAAATGACAATATTTCATTCTTTTTGATTGCCGAGGAATACTCCATCGTACAATATATATGGTGAGTGTATATAGCACAGCTTCTTCATTCATTCATCCATTGATGGACACTTGGGCTCTTTCTATACTTTGTCTCTTGTTGACAGTGCTGCTCTGAACATTCGATGGCATGTGTCCCTTCGAAACGGCATACCTGGATCCTTTGGATAAATAACTACTAGTGCAATTGCTAGGTCATAGGGTCGTTCTATTGTGAATTTTCTGAGGAAACTCCATACTGCTTTCCAGAGTGGCGGCACCAGTTTGCATTCCCAGCAGCAGTGCAAAAGAGATCCTCTTTCTCCACATCCTCACCAGCATCTGGTGTTGCCTGAGTTATTTGTGTTAGCCATTGTGATGGGTGTGAGGTGGTATCTCATCGCGGTTTTGATTTGTATTTCCCAGATGATGAGTGACGCTGAGCGTTTTTTCATGTGCCTGTTGGCCATCTGTATGTATTCTTTGGAGAAGCGTCTGCTCATGTCTTTGGGCCATTTCTTCACGGGATTATTTGGTTTTTGGGTGTTGAGTTTGATAAGTTCTTCATAGATTTTGGATCCTAACCCTTTATCTGTTATGTCCTTTGGAACTCTCTTGTCCCATTCTGTCAGCTGCCTTTCAGTTTTGCTGACTGTTTCCTTCGCTCTGCAGAAAGAAGTTTTTCATTTTGTTGAGGTCCCGATCGTTCATTTTTGCTTTTGTTTCCCTTGCCCCCAGAGACGTGTTGAGCAAGACGTTGCTGCGGCCAAGGTCAAAGAGGTTCTTGCCTGCTTTCTCCTCGATGCTTTGGATGGTTTCCTGCCTTACATTTGGTCTTTCACCCATTTTGAGTTTATTTTTGTGCATGGTGTCGGAAAGTGGTCCAGGTCCATTTTTCTGCACGTTGCTGTCCAGTTTTCCCAGCACCACTTGCTGAAGAGACCGTCCTTATTCCATTGACGGTTCGTTCCCGCTATGTCAAGGATGAGTTGGCCATATGTTCGTGGGTCCACTGCTGGGTTCTCCATTCTTTTCCATTGATCTGTCTGTTCTTGTGCCCGTGCCATACTGTCTTGATGATTACAGCTTTGGAAGACAGCTTGAAATCTTGCATTGTGATGCCTTCTGCTTTGGTTTTCTGTTTCAAGATTGCGTTGGCCCTTCAGGGTCTTTTCTCGTTCCATACAAATTTTGAGTTTGTTTTCTCTAGCTCTGTGAAAAATGCTTTTGCTCTTTGATACGGATTGCATTGAATACGTAGATTACTTTGGGTAGTATTGACATTTTCACAATATTTGTTCTTCCTATCTAGGAGCATGGAATATTTTTCCATATCTTTGTGTCTTCTTCGGTGCCTTTCATAAGCTTTTTGTAGTTTCCAGCATATAGATTTTCAGCTCTTTGGTTAGATTGATTCCTAGGATTTTATGGTTTTCTCTTTCCTTTATTTTCCTTTCTCTTAATAGAGTTTATTGTCAAGTCGGTTTCCATATAATACCCAGGCTCACCGCAACAAGTGCCCTCTTCAAGGTCCGTCACCCGTGTTCAGCCACCTTCCCACGCCCCATCAACCTTCGGTGCTTTCTCAGGATTTGACAGTCTCTTACGGTTTGCCTCTTTCCCTCTCTGTAACTAGACTTCGCCTTCCCCTCCCCCATGGTCTTCTGTCAAGTTTCTCCTGATCCACATATGGTGGTCGAAACATATGGTATCTGTGTTTCTCTGCCTGACTTAATTCACTTAAGAGAGTACTCTCTGGCTCCGTCCATGTTGCTACACGTGGCCAGATTTCATTCTTTCTCATTGCCATGTAGTATCCCGTTGTATATACAAACCACATCTTCTTGACCCATTCATCCGTTGATAGACATTTAGGCTCGTTCCACGAGTTGGCGAGTGTTGAAAGTGCTGCGATGAACATTGGGGTACATGTGCCCTTCTGCCTCAGCACTCGTGTATCCCTTGAGTAAATGCCTAGCAGTGCTATTGCTGGGTCCTAGGGGAGTTCTACTGTTAAGTTTTGGAGGAACCTCCACAGTGTTTTCCAGAGAGGCTGCACGAGTTTGCATCCCCACCAACAGTGTAAGAGGGTGCCCGATACCCCACATTCTCATCAGCATCTGTAGTCTCCGGATTTGTTCATTTTATGCACTCTGACTGGCATGAGGTGGAATGTCAGTGTGGTTTTCAGTTGCATTTCCCTGCTGGGGAGGGACCCCGAGCATCGTCTCATGTGTCTGTTGGCCATCTGGATGTCCTCTTTGGAGAAGGGTCTGACCCTGTCTTCTGCCTATCTCTTCCCTGGATTGTTTGTTTCTCGAGTGTGGAGTTTGGGGAGTTCCTTAGAGAGTTTGGATACTCGCCCTTTATCCGATATGACATTTGCAACTATATTTTCCCATTCCTTCCGTTCCTATTAGTTTTGTGGATTGGTTCCTTTGCCGTGCAGAAGCTTTTGATCTTGATGAGGTTCCAGTAGTTCAATTTCTGCTTTTGATTGCCTTGCCTTTGGAGATGTGTCCAGTAAGAAATTGGTGAGCCTGAGGTTGAGGAGGTCGTTTCCTGCTTTCTCCTCTAGAGTTTTGATGGTTTCCTGTCTAATAGTCTGGCCCTTCATCCATTTTGAGTTTATTTTTGGGTATGGTGTAAGAAAATGGTCTAGTGTCATTCTTCTGCATGTTGGTGTCCAGTTCTCCCAGCACCGTCTGTTAAAGAGGCTGTCTGTTTTCCATGGGATACTGTTTCCTGCTTTGTCAAAAATCAATGGGCCATACATTTGTGGGTCGAGTCCTGGGTTCTCGGTTCTATCCCCTTGGTCTATGTGTCTGATTTTGTGCCGGTACCATAGTCTCTTGATGATCACAGCTTTGTATCAGAGGCTAAGTGTGGGATTGTGATGCCCGCCACTTTGGATTCCTTCTTCAATGTTCCTTTGGCTATTCGGGGTCTGATGTGGTTCCATACCAATTTTAGGATTGTTTGTTCTAGCTTTGCGAAAAACCTTGGTGCAGTTTTGATTCGGATTGCATTGAATGTGTAGATAGCTCTGGGTACTATTGATATGTTAATAGTCTTGATTCTTCCGATCCATGAGCATGGTATGTTTTCTCATTTCTATGTGTCTTCCTCAACTTCCTTCATAAGTTTTCTATTACTGTCAGCACGCCGATCTTTTACACCTTTGGTTAGGTTGATTCCTAGGTATTTGATGCCGTTGGGTGCCATTTGAATGGGATCTGTTTCTGGATTTCTCTTTCTGTTGCTTCATGATCGGTGTATAAACACGCAACAGACTTCTGTTGCCTGATTTTGTACCCTGCAACTTTGCTACTTTCACGAATCCACTCCAGGAGCCTTTTGGTGGGGTCTGTAGGGGTTTCCATGTAGAGTATCACGTCGTCTGCACCAAGAGAAAGATCGACTCCATCTTTGCCCATTCTGATGGCTTTTATTTGATTTTGGTGTCTGATTGCTGATGCTAGGTCTTCCAGCCCTATGGGAAACAACAGTGTGGAGAGTGGACATCCCTGTCGTGTTCGTGCTATCAGTGGGAAGGCAATCAGTGTTTCCCCAGTGAGGATGATATTAGCTGTGGGCTTTTCATAAATGGCTTTTAAGATGTTTAAGTAAGTTCCTTCTGTCCTGACTTTCTCAAGGGTTTGGATTAAGAAAGGATGCTGTATTTTGTCAAATGCTTTTTCTGCATCGACAGGATCACATGGTTCTTGTGTTTTCTTCTGTGAATGTGATGTATCACATTGATCGATTTGTGAAGATTGAACTGACCCTGCAAGCCAGGAGTGAAACCCACTTGATCATGGTGTGTAGCGATTTTGATATGCTGTTGAATTCGATTTACTAGTATCTTGTTGAGAATTTTTGCATCCACATTCATCACAGATATTGGCCTGTAGTGTTGTTGTTGTTGTTGTTTTGTGGATCTCTATCTGGTTTGGGAATCAAAGTGATGCAGGCTTCATAGAATGAGTTTGGAAGTTTTCCTTCCATTTCTGGTTTTTGGACCAGCTTGAGAAGAATGGGTATTAACTCTGATTTAATTGTCTGGTAGAATTCCCCAGGGAAGGCAACTTACCCAGGGCTCTTATTTGTTGGGAGATTTTTGATCACAGATTCCATTTCTTCACTAGTTATGGGTCTGTTCAGATTTTCTATTTCTTCCCATCATGTGTGGGTATTAAGAATGTGTCCATTTCTTTTAGGTTATCCAATTTGTTGGCATAAAACTTTTCATAGTATTCACCGATAATTGCTTGTATTTCTGAGGGACTGGTTAGTAATAAATGCATTTTCATTCGTGCTTTTGTCTATTTGGCTGCTCTCTCGTTTCTTTTCAAGAAGCATGGCTACCTGCTTATCAATTTTATTTATTTTTTCAAACAACCAACTTTTGGTGTCATTGATCTGTTCAACTGTTTTGTTCCCTTTTCTTTCCTTGTGGATTCTATATACTTTATTTCTGCCCTGATCTTTATTATTTCTCTTCATCTTTTGGTTTTGGGGTGTCCTTGCTGCTCTGCTTCTAGTTCTTATAGGTGTGCTGTTAGATTCTGTACTTGAGCTTTTTCTAGTTTCTTGAGATAGGCCTGAATTATAATGTTTTTTCTTCTAAGGAGTGCCTTTGCTGCATAGCAAAGATTTTGGATTGTTGTGTTTTCATGTTTCCGCGTGTGTGTGTGTGTGTGTGTGTGTGTGTGTGTGTGTGTGTGTGAGTGTGTGTTTTAATTTCTTCTCCAAATGTGTGGTCCACCCATTCGTTCCTTAGCAGGGTGTTCTTTAACCTCCGTGCATCTGGAAGTTTTCCAGACCTTTTACTGTGGTTGATTACAAGTTTCATAGCATTCGGGTCTAAAAGTGTGCATAGAGTGATCTCAATTCTGTTAGGGCTATTGAGGGCTGCTTGTGACCCAGTATGTCACCTATCTTGGAGAAGGTACCATGTGCACTCGAGAGGAAAGTGAACTCCACACGTTTGGGATGTAGAGTTCTAAATACGTCTGTGAACACCATCTGGTGCAATGTGTCGTTTGGGGCCATGATTCCTTTCGTGATTTTCTACCTAGTTGATCTATCCATGGCTGTAAGTAGAGCATTGAAGTCCCCTGCAATGAGCACCTTCTTATCAATAGGATTGCTTATGTTTGTGATAAATTGTTTTATATATTTGGGTGCTCCCAAACTCGGTGCGTACATATTTTTAATTCTTAGCTCTTCCTAATGGATAGACCCTGTAATTATTATATAATGCCCTTCTTCATCTCTTGTTACTGCCTTTAAAGTACAGTTTGTCCTGCATAAGTATGGCTACTCCAGCTTACTTTTGACTTCCAGTAGCATGATAAATATTTATCCTTCCTTTCACGTTCCATCTGAAGGTGTCTTCAGGTCTAAATGAGTGTCTTGTAGACAGCAAATAGATGGGTCTTTTTTTTTTAAGTCCATTCTTCTCCCCTTTGTCTTTTGGTTGGAGCATTTAGCCCACTTACATTCTGTGTGATTATTGAAAAATATGGGTTTAGAGTCATTGTGTGTTCTCTGTGAGATTCATGCTTGTAGTGGTGTCTCTGGTACTTTGTGCTCCTGGCAACATTCCCTCATGAAGTCCCATTTCGGATCTCTTGCGGGGGTGGTTTAATGGTGATGCATTCCTTCGGTTTTGTTTGTTTGGGAAAACCTTTCTCTGCTTCTATTGTGAATGGCAAGCTTGCTGGATAAAGGATTCTTGGCGGCATATATTTCCTGTTGATCGCAGCGAAGACTTCCTGCCATTTCTTTCTGGCCTGCCAGGTTTCAGTAGTTAGGTCTGCTACTACCCTGATGTGTCTCTTTTGTATGTTAAGGCCCGTTTATCCCTATCTGCTTTCAGGATTCTCGCTTTATCCTTGTATTTTGCCAGTTTCACTAGGATATGCCGCACAGAGGATCGATTCAAGTTAACGTCTGAGGGGAGTTCTCTGTGCCTCTTGGATTTCAATGTCTGTTTCCTGCCACAAGTTGTGGAAGTTCTCAGCTATGATTCGTTCAAGTTCCCCTTCAGCTCCTTTGTCTTTTTTCCTCCTCTACTGGAATTCCAGCGGTACGGATATTGTTCCATTGGGTTGCACCACTCAGAGCTCGAATTCTTCTTTCGTGCTCCTGGATCAATGTATCTCTCTTTTTCTCATCTTCCACCTTTTTCATAATTGTTTCCTCTAATTCACCCTTTCTTATCCCCTCTGCCTCTTTAATCTGCGCTGTGGCCACCTCCATTTATTTTGCACCTCATTTATAGCTTTTTCTTTCCTCATTCATCTTGACTATTTTTTTAAATTCCTTGATCGTTGCAGCAACAGAGTTTCTGCTGACTTCTATGCCTTTTACAAGCCCAGCGATTGATTTTATGACTATTAGTCTCAATTCTTGCAGAGTGGTGCTGCTTATATCTGTTTTGATCAATTCTTTAGCTGTCACTTCTTCCTGTAATATCTGCTCAGGAGAATTCTTCCATTTCATCATTTTGGCTCGCTTTCTGTCTCTTGTAAGTTATCAAAGCTGGTTATGTGCTCTGCACCTGCGAGTAGTCCTTTGTCAACGGAAGCTCATACTGTTCTGGGCCTGGTCATTCAGGAGGTGTTTTTTGAAGATTGTCACTTGTTCTCTATTGTTGTACTTTGGTTATTTTCTTTCTATACTCGTAGCGATGTTTTGCACTCTCCACCATGTGTGCTTTGGTTTCTTCCTGGATGTAACCCTGGAAAGGAAAACAGACAAACAGGGACTGAAAACATGCATTCGTAGAAATAAATCAAACAAATAAGCAAATAAGTAGAGATAGAGAAACAGAGAGAGAGAGAGAGAGAGAGAGAGAGAGCCTAAAAGCTTAAAACCAGAAACTGCAGCTACAAGTAAAGAGCAGGTGGAGGCAGTGCTGATGGTAGAGCAAATACAAAGAGAGAAATGACATGGGCAGACAGTAAGAGAAAATGAACATTGAGCAGACAGAGAGACTAAAAGGCTTAATACAGAGAGAGGAAAAAAGAGAATATGGAGGGAGACGAGGAGAAAGAAATGAAGATCATGTTACCCAGAGAAAGTCTATGGCCTGATTATTCCAGAGAGTGAGAGGAAAGTAAATAAGGAGGCATCAAGAGGATGGATTAAATCTGTCTGTATAAGCACACCAATAACCAGAGTAATCAGCCTAGAGGACAGAGAGATCAGAAGGAGAAAAGGGAGACTATATCTGAATACCAAGAACTGACCTAGAGTTTTAAATGTTTTTAAATGTTTTATCTGTTTTTGAGAGACAGAGAGAGCCAGCGTGAGAAGGGAGGGTCAGAGAAAGAGGGAGACACAGAATCCGAAGACAAGCTCCGGGCTCTGAGCTGTCAGCACAGAGCCCGATGCAGGGCTCCAACCCACAAAGAGATCATGACATGAGTTGAAGTCAGACCCTCCACCGACAGAGCCACCCAGGTGCCCCAAGAATTGCCCTAGAGTTAAGCCAGGCAATGCAGCAGTGCTGCTCTGGAGGAGGGGCCTCTGTGTTCTCAGCATCTATCCAGCTCCAGTAGATTAGCAGCTACCCAGCGTGGGTGGGCGTGGCTTGGTGTCGGCGGGTGCTGTATGCATGTGGGCCTGCAGTCCAATCCCTGGGGCCCCGCCTTGGTGGTTGTGCGGAGAAACATGGCGAACTCCCAGTGCCTTCTTCACAGACCAGGTGTCCCAAATCACCCTCTGGATCCGTCCTCACTGTGCCACGGCCGCAGATGAGATGTGCTGTCTCCTGTCCGCAGCTTAGCTGTGTTTTCAGCTCCCATCTCATGTGCATTAACGATGTTGCCCAAAACGTAATCCCATGAGGGGCAGTACTTCAGGGCAGGGGGCTTGTCCTCCTGATGCAGACTGTTCCTCTGAGGCAACCCGGACCCCAGAGGGGTCTCCTCTCCTCCCCAGGTGCGGGAACAGGTTAACCAGCCCCAGTCCAAAGAAAGCTCTGCAGTGAGAGAATGGGTCTCTCTCCGAAAACCCTGCAGTTAGAGATTGGATGATAGGATCTCTTTCCATCCCAGTCTGAGGTTTTCCCTTTGTCAATATACCGTCCTCCATTCCACCAGCCCCTCTTTCTCTTCCCTTTCTCTTTCTGCAGGAGGGGATCCTTCCCCTCCACCCCTCTGTGTCCCGAACAATTTTTATCTCCCCCCAGTTCTCAATCACGCACCTATGACGCTGTCTTCCTAGTAGACTCCATCTCCTTTCCTCCCAGACTCTTGGGGTCCAGAGTCTTTTGGCCTCAGCCCTTCTTTGTTTGTGACATGCATGTGGATAGTACAGAGCTCCATCCTCTTGACCATGTTGGCCACAAACCTCGATGGGATGGATTTAGGTGCAAATGTCAATGGGATGATTCCTTCATTTCTCTTTCAGTTGCTACATTGTTGGTGTATAGGACTACAACTGATTTCTGTGCATTGATTTTATATCCTGACCCTTTGCTGAATTCATGGGTCAGTTCTCACATCTTTTAGGTGGAATCTTTTGGGTTTTCCGTAGAGAGTATCACGTCATCTCTCAGGAGTGAAAGTTTGACCTCCTAGGCGATTTCAATGCCTTTTATTCTTTTGTGCTGTCTGATGACTGAGGCTGAGACTTTTAATACTATGTTGAACAACAGTGGCAAGAGTGGACATCCCTGACTTGTACCGGATCTTAGGGGGAAAGCTCTCAGTTTTCCCATTGAGGAGGGTATTAGCGTTGGGTCTTTCCTCTATATGGCTTTTATGATCTCGAGGTATGATCCCTCTATCCCTACTTTCGTAAGGGTTGTTTTGTTTTGTTTTGTTTTTAAATCAAGAGAGGATGCTGTATTTTCTCAAGTGTTTCTCTGCACCTATTGACAAGATCATGTGGTTCTTGTCCTTTCTTTTATTGATGTGATATATCACATGGATTGCTTTGTGGATATTGTACCATCCCTGGATCCCAGGTATAAATCCCACTTGGTTGTGGTCACTAATTCTTTTAATGTATCGTTGGAACCGATTGGCTAGTGTCTTGTTATGGAATTTCGCATCCATTTTTGCATGTGTAGTTCTTTCTCCTTTTCAGTGGGGTCTTCGTCTGGTTTTGGAATAAAGGTAATGCTAGCTT
Source organism: Proteles cristata cristata (assembly GCA_017311185.1). NCBI lineage: Eukaryota > Metazoa > Chordata > Mammalia > Carnivora > Hyaenidae > Proteles > Proteles cristata. The sequence continues at coordinate 20,054 of JAESUZ010002467.1, forward strand.
CATAGAATGACTATGGAAGTTTTCCCTCCATTTCTCTTTTTTGGAACAGCTTCAAGAAAATCGGTGTGAACTCTTCCTTCAATGTTTGGTAGAATTCCCCTGGAAAGCCATCTGGCCCTGGGCTCCTCATTTGGGGGAGATAGTTCATTACAAATTCGGTTTCTCTCCGAGTTATGAGTCTGTTCAAATTTTCTATTTCTTCCTCTTTGCGTTGTGGTAGTTTCTAGGAGTTTGTCCACCTCTTCTAGATGGTCCGTATTATTGGCATATAATTGCTCCTACCATTCTGATTATTGTTTTTATTTCTACTGTGTTGGTTGTGATCTCTCCTCTCGCATTCTTGATTTTATGTATTTGGGTCCTTTCCTCTTTTCTTTTTGGTCCCACTGGCAAGTGGTGTATCAATTTTGTTAATTCTTTCAAAGAGCCAGCTTCTGGTCTCATTGATTTGAACTACTTTTGTGTGTGAGTGGGGGGGGGAACGGGGGTGGAATCCAAAGCATTGCTTTCTGGTCTGATCTTTTTTATTTCCTGTCCTCTGCTGGTTTTGGGGTTTTACTTGCTGTACTTTTTCTAGCCCTTTGAGGTGTAAGGTTAGGTTGTGTGTCTGAGACCTTTCTTCCTTCTTTAGGGAGGCCTGGATTGCTAAATACTTCTCTCTTATGACTGCTTTTGATGTCGGTTTTTGATGAATCTTGTGGGAGTCCTCTGTGCTTCCTGGATTTTGATATCTGTGCCTTTCCCAGATTAGGAAAGTTTTCCGCTATGGTTTGTTCACATATGCCTTCTACCCCTTTTTCTCTCTCTTCATCTTCTGGGACTGCTATGATTCTGATGTTGTTCCTTTTTAAGGAATCACTGATTTCACTTCTTCTCAAACTGTGCTCTTTTGCCTGACTCTCCCTCTCTTTTTCTGCCTCACTATTCTCCATAAATTTGTCCTCTATGTCACTGTTTCTCTGCTCTGCCTCATCCATCCTTGCCGCCATGGCATCCATTCGAGGTTGCAGCAGAGTTATAGCATGTTTTCTTGCATCCTGAATGGCTGGTACTTCTTATACCTCCGTCGAGAGGGATTCTAATCTGTTTTCGACCCCAGCTAGGATTCTTCTTATCATGACTCTCAATTTTGGCTCCAACATCTTCTTTGTATCTGTGTTGGTTATGTGCCTGGCTGTCGTTTCTTCCTGCTCTTTCTTTTGGGTTGAACTCCTTCGTTTTGTCATTTTGAAGGAAGAAAAGGAATGTATAAGCTACAAGAAAATTACAATTAGCAAAACGCACACACAGATAAAAATCAAAGAAATGATGCTAGATCCTTGGTGTGTGTTGGTCTGGTAATTGAAAAGAGCTTGGTTGATGAGAGGAGAAAAGGGGAAAATATTAAAAATAGAGAATTAACAACAACACACACGCACACAGATGATCAAGTAAGTGTTGCTACATCCTAGGTGTGTTATAGACTGGTTATTGAAAGGAGCTTAACTGATTAGAGAAACAGGGGAAAAACAAAACAGTGGAAAGTGTTTGAGAATTTCAGGCAATGAATATGAAGAAATAGAATAACTTGAAATGAAGGAAGAAAAATGTTATTTGAAAAATTTACAGCAAATTCAGCGAAATAGAAGAAAAAGATGGAGAGAAATATTTGTAATGACAATTGAAACTAAAAATCAATGTTTTCTCGTTCTGTATTCCAGGAAGAGGAAAGAAAGAAAAAGAAAGAAAAAGAAAAGAAAGAAGATAACTAAATATATGCACCACTGAACGGACCGAATATGCTGGAGCATATCGTTCTCCCCTAGAAGGCAACTATTGTGCAGGTTTTAGGATGTAAACTAAGCAGGCGGAGAGATTCGTGGTTTTCCTGATTAGCAAGGTTGACCCAGTTGGGCGGGGCTTGGTGGAATGGCTCCATTCTCCACTAGATGGTGCCACTTAGCTTCCTGGGGTGTATTGTTGTGGCTCCAGTAGGTAAGTACATGCGTGCACGGGTAGGGTGAAAACGGGGTCTCCCAGTTTCTCCATCCAGTATCAGAACTCGGTGCTTTTCCTGCCCAGGAATGTTTCCTGGGAGGACACTTGAACCAGCATGACCCTCTCTGTGTCTATCCCCTTTGCAGGGTCGTTCGCCCAGTCTTTTGACTCAGCCACTTTCAGTGTCTGAGGCCCTGAGCCCGAGGGTCAGCATCTCCTGCACTGGAAATAGCTCTAACATCGGGGGTGGTCATTCTGTGAGTGGTACCAACACCTCCCAGGCCTGCCCCCAAAACCTATCATCTATTATGATGACAGCTTTACAGTACAGCTTGAAGTCCAGCATGGTGATGCCTCCAGCCTTGGTTTTCCTTTTCAGGATTGCTTTGGCTATTCGCGGTCTTTTGTGGAGCCATACATATTGTAGAATTGTGTTTCTAGCTCACTGAAGAATTCTTGCATTATTCTGACAGAGGTAACATTGAGTATGCAGATTTCGTTAGGTAGTGTCAATGTTTGAGCAGTATTTGTTCTTCCAATCTGTGCGCATGCAAAGTTTTTCTCTTTTTGCGTCGTCTTCCATTCTTTCATAAGGTTCTATACTCTTAAGTGCATCAATTTTTCACCTCTTTGGTTAGGTTTCTTCCGAGGTAATTTCGGGGTTGCGGATCAAATGTTAATTGGATTGAATCCTTCCTTTCTCTTTTGTAATTTCTTTGTTATTGTATACAAATGCAATCAACTTATGTATATTGATGTTAATCCCACAACTTTGCCGTATTCGATCTTCTTGATGGATGGACACGCACACACACACACACGTATAACAATAAGTTGTGTTGTTCATGCTGTTGTTGTAATTGTTCTTCTGCTTGATGTTTAGCATGATAGATGATTTTCCGTCCCTTTAATTTCAATTTTCAGATGTCTTTAGGTCTAAAATGAGATTCTTGGAAGCACCATATAGATGGGTCTTGCTTTCTTATCCTTCTGATACACTATCTCTTTTGTTAGGAATTAGTGAGTCCCTAGAAATTTACAGGTAGTATGGAAAGATATGAATGAAGAGCAATTGTGCTGCCTGTGGAGCTGATGTTTCTGTCGATGTTCTCTGGTCCCCTCTAGTCATTGCTGATTTTGGTCTTTTGGTTTTGTTTTTTATTATATCCACGCATAGTGTCCTAACCCACCTAAAAGTGTCATGAACTCCTTTTATTTTGGTTTGTCTTGGAAATGCTTTATCTCTTCTTCTCATTTGAATGACAGCCTCCTGGATAAAGAATTGCTGGCTGCATATTTTTCTGATTTGACATGTTGAAAATCTCTTGACACTCTTTTCTGGCCTGCTAAGTTTCAACGGATGTGTCTGCTGCAAACCTGATATGTCTTTCTTTATGGGTAAAAGACTCCTCTTCCCCTTGGCGTTTTCATCATTATTTCCATGTCTGTGGAGTTTTTTAAATTAAAAAAAATAAAATTTATAGTTTTTTTTTTTTTTTGAGACAGAGACAGAGACAGAGTATAAGTGGGACAGGGACAGAGAGAGAGGGAGATACAGAATCCAAAGCAGGCAACAGGCTCTGACCTGTGAGCACAGAGCCCGATATGGGGCTCAAACCCACGAACCGCGAGATCATGACCTCTGCTGAAGTCGGGCGTTCAACCAACTGAGCCACCCATTGCCCCCAATGGATTTTGTGAATTTGACTATGCTATACCTTGGTCATGTTTGGATTTGTTGAATGGAATGGGAGTTCTCTGCTCTTCCTAGATCTTGCCATCTGTGTCCCTCTCCAGATGAAGAAAGTTTTCCGGTGTCAGTTTCTCTCATAATCCTCTGCCCGTTTGTATCCATCTTTCTCTTGTGGGACTCCTATAGCATCAAAGTGATTCCTTTCATTAAAAAGTCATTGAGGTTTTTAAGGTTTTTAGTGAAATCTTTTTCCTTTCTTTTGGTCTCCTTACTGCTTCACTAGTCTCCATGTTCCTATCTACTCGCTCTCTGATTTTCAGCTCTACGTGGTGCACACTTGCCATCGTGGTATCCGTTCGAGTTCGCATCTAAGGTATGACATTTTAAATTTCGTCCTGACTAGATTTTATTTATATTTTCCTCCAGAGAAACAGATTCTATGTTTTTTTTTTCAGCGTCAGCTAGTATTATTGTTGTGGTTCTAAGTTGTAGCTCAGACATCTTATACCTTTGCAGATGAAGCCCATGGTTGTCAATTCTTTCTCTTCTCTCTTTGGGGTAAATTGCTTCACATGGTCATTTTGGAGGAAACCAGGCATACACTGGTCACTGGGGGAAATACTGGTTGCAACAATCCACTTATATACTTGCATTAATCACCTATTTTTTCTTTCCTTTTTCTTTTTTCTCTTTTTCTCCTTTTATTTGGAATTTGCCATGTTTATTCCTCTGCAACTTGCCACACTCATGTTATGGTATTCAAATGCCTTTCCAATCGAGGACCACCCCCTTCTCTCTGCGGTCGGACGCTTCCACGCTGTGTGGGTGCTCCCACCCCGATGAACTCCTGCGGGGCCTGGATGTTCCCTGTGTTCTCAGTGTCCTGGGCTGAGATGGACTTTGTCCTGTGGACTTCTTCCAGGAGCAGGTGATGGAGACTGAGGTGGGGGGCCCAGTCCACAGGGTGTGCACTTTCCACTTGTATTAGAAATACCCCCTTAACATCTGGAAAGGCTGTGTCCGTTTCTAGGCCCCTTGCAGAGTTGAAGGACCCTTTGCTCCAAATCCTGCTTGGTGCTATCGCACTTGAAAAATGCTTGCTGGTCCCACAAGGGATAGGCTGCCGAACTCCGAGCTTGTGGGTTTCACAATGGAGGGGAACTCTTCCTCAGTCCTGAGGCTGGCAATCCGAGTTGGTGGGACGGCTACCGTCTGAGGGCCGTGAGGGACATCTGTCGCATCTGCCTGGTCTGGACATTCCACACAAATGAATCATGATGCATTCCTTCATGTGTTAGTCTTCCTACCCAGAGAAGAAGTTTTTTGTTTTTGACTTTGTTTCTTTTTCATCTTTTATGGTCAAGTTGGTTTCCATATAACAACCAATGCTCATCCCAACAAGTTCCCTCCTCCATTCCCATCACCCCCTCCTTCCACTCCTCCCCACCCCCATCAGCCCTCAGATTGTTCTCAGTGTTCAAGTATCTCTCATGCTTTGCCTCCTTCCTTCTCCCCTGCTATTTTTCCCCATCTCCTCCCCCATGGTCCTCTGTCAAGTTTCTCCTGTGGTACCCCACGGTATCTCTGCCTTACCTATTTCACCCTGCATAACACCTATATTTTCAATATTATTAACAGGTGCAAGATGGCAATCTATATCCTGTCTGCATACATTCACAGTGAGGCGCCCTCCAGACATGGTCCCCTGTTTCATTGCTGGCGTAGAGGAGAAATAGGTACAAGAGCTGGAATGCAGCATGGATTAGGTTCTCAGAAAAATCACAGCGCATACATGGTAGTATGAGGAGGAAGGAACTCTTCTGACCTTACTCTACAATATGATACAAATCAAGTTGCAGAATCAATTCCCTTAATGACAAGATGTAACTAAGGATTCTAATAGAAACCGGGAATGTGGTCAAATGATGTCACCAATGTGTAGGGTATTTCCTCAACTGATCCAATTAATATTCGCAGTGTCAGTTTGGGCTAAGAATCTGCTGTCCTGTAGCGCATCCTTGCTTTGCACTATGGACCAAGGTAAAGGGGTTATGAAGCTAGTGGCCGTGTTGTGCTGGGGGAAAAAAAAACATGTCTGGCACTGAAAGCCACATCTTAAGACAGGTGCTCTCATTCCTCATGTACTGAGGCTACAGAGCACCCCCAAGTGTTGGGGACATCGAGACTTTGAATATCTGAACTATCAAAGGACCCATGTGTTGTGGGAAAAGCAGATACAGAAACAGATTGCTTAAAAACACTCTTGTCAAAGGTAAGCCCCAAGAGTCAAACTTACAGGATAACATGAGAAGTTGTCCCTCTGAGCCAGGGGGAAAGAACTCATGAAGCAGCAAAGGTTGACAGTGGCTGCCTGAGGGAAAACACAGTGTGGACTGTTATAGACAGCTGACTGGTTTTGAAGGTGTATGCACATATAACTTTGATGCCAAACACATAAAATCTCTTTCTTACGCTTGGTGTCAACATCTCCGGAAAAAACACCCATCACCAAACCCTGACACACCTTCTGAACGAGACGCAGAATCTTTGTTCAAGTCCTTCTACAAGGGCTTCTTCGTTTACAATGGACTTTCCGTGTCTAGCTGCTATTGGTTAACACCTGTGTCTGTGCATACCAGGGCTTGTAGAATGTCTGACAGGGAAATGATACCCACGATGCTCTCTGCCTCAATCACTAGCAGCAGCCCATGCACCTCAGTCCACAGTACTCACTCCAGGATGTGTTCTATATTTCCAGATTAGTGCACCACACTAGACCCCCGAGATGCTGTGAGTAGTGCTGAAGGGCCTGAGCCGCTGTGATATCTTGCTCAGTGTATATTTTCTTCGCAGGAAGGTTAAGTACGTCATATCTGGAGTAAATCTCTACAGTCTTTCCTTACTCATGCAGCAAAGGCATGTCTGATCCTTGTTTTCCTCCATAGACGTTCGATATTGTGGTGATCCCAAATGCAGGAGCACCCAGGTCCTGCTTCACGGATGCGGACGTTGAATCGTAGACAGGAAAATCGGTGGAACTTGAGGATTCCTGGCTGGGTATGTATAGGAAGCGCTTTCCCACTTATAGGATCGACAACCGGCGATGTGAGGATTTTCATTTTGGTATGTTTTGTTTTGTCAGATATCACAGGGTGTGCACTTTCCACTTGTGTTAGAAACACCCCCTTACCGTCTGGAAAGGCTGTGTCCATCTATCGCACCCTTGCAGAGCTGAAGGACCCTTTGCCCCAAACCCTGCCTGGGTGCTATCGCACTTGAAGAATGTTACAAGACATCTGTCGCGTCTGCCTGGTCCGGAAATTTCACACAAATGACTCATGATGTTGACTTCATGTGTTAGTCTTCCTTCACTGAGCAGGTCTTTCCTTGCCCTTAGTCATGACAGCCTTTGCTCACCTAAGAGGAAACTCCCGAAAAGATCAAGGCTCCCTAAATGCTGTGTTACCAGGACATCAGACTGACGTTGGCCCCCTTATAGCATGGACCCACCAGCACCTGGGCAGAGTGACCCAATATATGTACTGCACTTTGAATGGCTGAAAGCAACAGCCAACTCGTGCATCCAGCCATGAATCCCTGACATGTGGGAGTAGATCCCCAATAGAGGGAACAAGGCAACCTCTACCTTCACGGGTGACCCTACGCTGGGCCCTCTACTGGAGCTAGGATTCGTCCCTGGGCAACAGCCTCAAATGCCGGTTTGTCCCTTTCTGGTAATGGGGACAGAACGTGGGGGCCAAAAACGTGTTCATGGCCAGGGCTCACAGGAGGCAGTGGGTGGTTTCTGAGACCCCTATCTTCGTTTCCTACAACTCCTAAGCACACATTCTTGGAAGGCAGCATGGAGCAGTGTGCGTGGGGACTGGTTACAGACTCTTTCAGCCAGCTCCCCTGGACCAGGCAGTGATGCTGATTCGGACAGGCGGCGGAGAGCTCTGGAAAGAGCAAAAGAAAGCCTGGGGCAGGACCCCCACTATGACTATGGATATGTTTCGGAGAGTGGGGGTGGGGTAGGCAGCTGGCCTTTCTGTGGGGAGGGTTTTCAGTGACAGAGAGCTGCAGGTGGCTTTCCCTGTGCACCGCAGGATTCTCTTTCCTGAGCAGGGAGTCTGGTTTGACAACCATGGAATTAGAGAAGGGAGGAGGGTTGGCTCCATGGCTCTCTGAGGGCAGGTTGGCTGCCTCTTACTGAGTGTGCAGTCAGGAGTCACTGTGATGGTATGGGGAGTGGAACTCTGTCTGTCTGTACTGGGAACCTTGGGTGTCTGGATTTTAGAATTTCATGATCTCCCCCATCCCCAAGATAAACACAACCCCGCTTGGTAAACAGCAGGAGGCTCTCAGCCGTGGTCTCATTTCTGTGTCCAATCACCAGGCGGCTCTCAGCGTGGGCCCACTCTTGTGTCCACTCACTCTGCGGCTCTCAGCCTGAGCTCTCTTACATGGCCACTTACCAGGTCGCTGTCCTTCACATCAGTTTATGAGCAAGTAGCATGCAGCTCTCTAGCTGTGATCGCGCTCAAAGTGTCAAGCTGCCTGGGGGGGGGGTGAGCCAATCACAAGGCAGCACTCAGCATGTTGTTGCTCAATTGGCCGATCATAAGGCGGCTCTCAGTGCGTTGTCACTCCTCTCGGCAATCAACAAGCGGCTCTAGCATAGTGTGGCTCAGGTGCCCAATCACCAGGAGCCTCTCAGCTTGGTCTCAGTCACGTGTCTAATCACCAGGCGGCTCTCAGGCAGCCCTCCCCTCGTTCCTCAGGGCCTATCTTAGAATCCGCAGTGGTAGGACAGCACGGTCGAGCATCCTGAGCGCCCTCTGTGGACGCAAAGCCTGGCTCCCTGTCCCCTGTGGCCAAGCCTTCCTGTCCCACGTGAGAAACTGGAGGTGGGGACCGTGACCTGAGGCTCAGAGGTCGTGGGGGTGTGGTGTGAAAAGGGTTCGAGCAGTGCTGCATCTCTGGTGTTTCCTGTGTCATCGAGTCAAGTAATTAGTGGTGAGAAGAGGTCAGTGCACAGGTGGTGGTGTGTCATTTCAGGAGGTGGGGGTGCAGGCTCAGTGACGTTGGGGTGTGAGTGTTTGCAACAGTTGTTAAGGGTTATTTCCATGGTAATAAAGGTAAAAGTGTAAAGATTGGGGCAGATTCTAAAGACACCTCTGAGTTCTGAAGTCAGCAGGTGGAAAATTCTAGATTTTGGGCTGGAAGCCTTAGGTGGTCCCACATCAGCCGGCATGACTTTAGGAAAAGGGTGGTTTAGTTCTCAGGGATTCCAAGTCGGAAAGTGGGATAAAATGGCAAACAAGGTTTGGGAGACCTGTTGCCAGACATCGGAAGAACCTGGAAGGATCCAGCCATTGTACAGTTTACAGTGAACAGCTTTAGAGTCCAATATCCACACACCTGTGTGGTGAGTCACCATTGTTCTCCCTAAAGTAATCACCCCCAAATAGATGTTCAAGGTCTCCACTGTAATTCCTTCATGACTTGAGATCCCTTTTCTGTGATGCTGGCACTGCGTGTCGGGGCTGAGGATCACGGTACTGTGTCCATCCATCCTCTTCCGTTTCTGTCCCTTGAGGGTTTTCTTTACAACAAATGCAGGAAACTTTGTGAGCGCAAAAGGTTATTTGCCATTATTTGGTTCATTGTCAACGATGAAATCGTAAAGATGAAAACCCACATTATTCCCCTAACTTCCAACTATTGTGCAAGTGAGACTAATTTGTTAGCAACGTTAAGTGTATTTTCACGACTCTTGGCCTCATTCTTCCCAATATTGCAGCAAGGACAGCAATCGATCATGTAGGCACATTTCCATCAGCTTTGCTGAAACTTAGCATATGGAATCTCAGATTGAATTTCTAACAGCTCATCAAGGGCACAGACCACGCCAGATATTTGCCTTCAGACGTTGCCTGCAGTACTCACTGATTTGGGTAAGAACAGGCAGCAGCAAGAGTGAACCCAAGGTAAGCCATGGACTGGAAGGATAAAGATGGGTCGGTTTGGGTTCATCCATTGTATGATGGTGTGAGTTGTTGATAGTAGGGAAACTGTACTTGTGTGAGTGCAAGGAGTACATGTGTACCTTCTGCTCAATTTTGCTGGGACACTAAGACTGCTCTAAAATGTAGCCTCTTGACACAGAAGGTGGCTGCTGACATCCTTCTTCCCCTTTGGCATTTTCCTTTCTTTTTCTAAATTCAATGTGTGTTCTTACCTACAGTAGGATAGACAGGATGTTCCATGCATGCATACACTCATTGTCCCGCAAGAGATGAAAGGAGATGCCTGTGCACACAACTCCCCAAATAAGAACTAGAATGTTTCTTACATGCTACGATATGCCCACATGCTTCACCCTATATGCTGACCCTCTCCATCTCTTCTGAGAATTAGAGCTCCCAGGAGGTGTGTATATATAATGCTGCTTTATTTAGTTTACATTTATTATTTTTTTGTGTGTACCATATATGATTGTCTCCTCAGACACTATAACATTTAGTTTCGTTTGTTTGGGTGACTTAGGAAAGGAGGAATGATTTGTGTGCCGACTTCTGTACATTGGTTTCATTCACAATTCCATTTTGGGTTTCCATTTTGGGAAGGTTTCCATTTGAGGAACAGAGCATATCTTCCCTATCTATTGCCTGTCAATTCACATTTGTTGTGGGGTTCTTTAGAGTTCTGTCTTTCTCCTCCAAACGTCTAGTTCTGCTCTAAACGTCCTGCACAGGTTTGTGGCACGCCTTTGCACAAACCTCTCCCGAGCCAGGAGTGGACTTCATGAGTCATTACGTACAGGTTTTGAATATTGCACCAAAAGGAGGATAATCCATTGCTTGTCAAACAGCCTCAAATCTCCCATCGTTCTGATACTTCTGTGTTTCTACCAGTATTGGACAGTTGAGAAGCATGTGCCTAACGTTCATCTTACATGCGGAGTACACTTGAAACATGGTGCCTGCGACCACCCCTTTGTGTCTAGAGGAGGTGACCAAGGTGTCAGAACACATGTGCTTCTGACGCAGCTTCCTGGACCATGTCCTCTATACTCTGCAGGAGCCGCTGGCTTCGAATCCTATGTCTGTGTCTGAATGCACGTCTCCAGGGATGCTGGGGTTCTCGGACACACGCACACCAGTCTCTAGTATGGTTCACACACAAAACAAGGACTACTGTCCAAAAAATTCTTTTAGACTTAGGGGTTTGTTTGGACTGACATATATGCCCACCAAGTTCCTATGCCAAAGCCCTAACTCATGTTCTGATTGTCGATGTAGCAGATTCTTAAAGAGGTAAAGAAGGTGAACTGTGGCCGAAGGGTAGGAGCTCTGACCCAGTCGGACTGATGTCCTTAGAATGAGAGGAGTGACACCAAGGATGCACACACCCAGAGAAAGGCCAAGTGAAGACACAACAGGAAGGTGACCATCTGTAAGCCAAGGAGAGAGACATCAGTAGAAGCAAAAGCCACTGTCACCTTGCCTTAGGCGTCTAGACTCCAGAAGGGTAAGAAAACCCATTTCTGTTGTTTTAACTCCTCTATCCATGGAGTTTGTTATGGCCAGCCAGCAAACCAACATTCTGATATTAAGAGCAATTTACAGAATATGGTCTGATTCCCAAGAGGTTTTTTTTTTTTTTCACTCCCCCCCCGCCTTCGTTGCCTCTGCTTCTGTGCCATTCATAGGTAGTGTGGTTTTGGGCAGATTTGAAGAGGCCTCCAGAGACCTAAGTCCCTATTCCTTTGTCCCTGAGGTCCAACAAGTCTCTTTCTCTTCCCTCTGGCACCATGGCCAGCCTCGGGGAACTGCTCCCCTGGGGGCATGGCTCCCAGGAGGCACCTGGCTGACCTCCTTCCGCCTTCCCTCCCCGGCTTCCCAGGGGCCCTGCCATGATTTCTTCACCATTACCACACCACACAGGTTAGGCTGCTGTATGACAGAGCCAGAGTGACCCCTGACACCCTGAGTGTGCTCCGAGCACTGAGGCCACAGGTCTGGAGTCCTGCCCCAGGTCTTCCCCTGGGAGCACGGTGAATGCAGACTCCTTGACAACGATGCTTCCCTCTGGATTGTACCAGAGACATTTTTTCTGATTCACACATCTTAAAACACACTTTCTGCCCTTTGCGTTCTGCCAACCCCAGAGGATTAAAAAGATGGGTACCCAAAGGCCATGACACTGCCTGCAGTTGAGGACCATTTTCCAATTGGAACGTACAATGAACAGACTCATAAATTCAGAGATAGGAAAATCTGTGTCTTCTCTGAGGGGGAGCATCATTGAGTTGAGAAGCCAGTGTTAGAAAAACAAATGTTGGCACGGTACTTGTGGTACCATCATTTGGAGACTAAGGAATTCAGGCTGTCTGTTTGCTACAGGGGTCTCCTGGCTGGTGGAGGAGAAATGCTTCCTGTCCTCACTAAGGTCTGGGTGGAAGTTCCTTTGAGACCAGCACACTTTGCTTCATTTCCTAAACCATCATCTGAGTGTTCCCCTCGACAGACCCGTATTCGGGGAGGTGAGGGGCAGGGGAAATATTTCCTGCCCTCATATTTTAGGGGCCTGTGGGAAGATCCAGGCAATAGAAAGTAGACAAAGCGTTTCATAGGAGATTGCATATTCTGAATTCTGCGGTGTAGGGAAGGAACTTGTGTTTCTGGTCAAGAGTGTCCTAGGACAGAGAGAAGGTGCAGGGTAGGAGCATGGTAACTGCATTTGTGGTCAGCTAAGCAGGACCTATAGTGTTGCCGATCACTGTACACTCGAAACAAGTAGATATTGTATGTCAACTATAGCTCATTCAAGGATGAAGAGTATCTCAAGGTTTCTAATTAAAGATCAAAATGAGGGAAGACCTGGCTATGGCAGAGACGTGGGAGTTCAGATGAAGCCTTCTCTGCCTGCTCCCCACAGTGCTCATTCCAGTCACGAATGCAGGACTTAGGGTCCTCCTCAGGGAGGAGGAGACAGTGACTGCCTCTCACTGTCTCTCCTCTATTCCAGAGTCTGGCCCAACTCCCCCACTGACCAGGGCAGTCACAACATCACCCAGGGCCTTATTTCCTCATGCATAAAATAAGGAATTGCAGGATTAAGCTACCTGAGGATTCCTCCTGCAGCATGTATTTTGGATCTGCAAGCACAAGAGTAGAGTTTTCCTATGCACCTAGGTGGAGACTCTCCCTCCCGCTGACAGCAGTCACGACTCCGTCAAGGGCTTCAGCTGATCTGAGGTTTTTACACTTCCTTGAGCTCCAAGGAAGGACGTGAGGTTTCCTCTCAAGGGTTTGGGTCCAGAGGCCTGCTCCAGACAGGGCAGCCTCCGTCCTGAGGTCAGCTGCAGGGAGCAGGGAGTGATAACACCTGACCCCTTTCTCTTACAAGCCAAGCCCAGTCCCGTTCCTCCCTCCTCCGATGGTTCTCCACCTGCTTGTGCGCCTGTATAGGAAGAGCGTAAGCTAGGGTCACTCTTGCAAACAGGTGCACCTCGCCTGATCACCAGTCACCAGCACTAGTCAGCAAGCTTGAATTGCAAGAGCTTTGTGTACGCTCGCCGCCTTAACAAGGTACCAACGAAGTTTGTTCTCCCACAGTGTGGGAGCAGAAATTGTAGATCAAGGTGTTTTCAGATTTGGTACCTTCTGAGTGCTCTTCCTTGGTTTGCAGAGAGCCGTGTTTTGCACACGTGGTCTTCTCCCCTTGTGCCTGCAAGGGAGTGTTCAATTTCCTCCTCTTATGAAGGAATTATATGGGAGTAGGGCCCATCCTAAAGCTCTCATTCTAACTGCATTGTCTCATGGAAGACGTATGTCCAGATAGGGGGATTGGGGGATAGGACGTCCTCCCAGGAATTGTCATGGGAGCAGGGGTCACACTTTAGTTCAGAACAGACTTCAAGTCACCCCAACAGCCTGGGGCCCTGAGGAACATATGGCTCTGCCTCCTGGTCAGCCAAAGGCCTTGTTTCCTGGGTTACATAAATCCTGTAGCACGCACTCACCTGCTTCCCAGCTACCTCATTGTCTTTACTGTCTTCTCCTCTGGTGCGTGTGTGTGTGTGTGTGTGTGTGTGTGTGTGTGTGTTTTGTGTGGGTGCGTATGTTTTGTGTTTGTGTGTGTGTGTCCATTTTTTTGAATGGCTTTGTATGTGTATGTGAGGAACGGCACGCGAGGGTCACAGCCTTTTGATCTAAGCCCCTAACAGCTACAACTCAGAGGTAACAGAGCAAGGAAGGAGCAGGAGGAAGAATGCACCTCTCATTATTGTCAGAGAGGCAGGAAATGCCTACACCGTCCCCACAGCAAAGCAAAGTCTGGCACACAGTAGACACTCAGAGAATACTATTTGGTTGAAAACGGCCTGTAAGAAAAGGGAGGCCACCTATAAAGGATTAATCAGGGAACAAGAAAAAACTCAGAAATATAAAATGAAAAATTGGGAAGCAACAGGTCTTGTCACTGAATAATTCTGATCTGGGCATAGTCACGACTCTACCCTCCACCACCAAAAGCTAGAACCATAGTTAGGGGTTGGATTACCCCTATGAAGGATACTGTCTCTGAAAAGACAGGCTTGGAAGTATCTGCCCCAAAGGCAGGGTGGAGGGTGCCTGCTAGTGTTCTGGTCAGGCTTCCTCTTTGCCTCCAGGTTCTGGCCATGCATCTCAGAGGGGTGGAGGTTTGGGCTCATGATCCACTTCTGCAGGCCCATCCAGGCCTTTTCCATGTCATGACAAACTTGTGGCTTCCTCCCTGAAGAAATTTTCTGTGGCCATGGGCACCAGTTCAGTTCCTGGCCCACAGGTGGGGTGTGGCATTCCTAGAGGCCAGAGCCATGGCCAGAGTTAGGTTCACGTCCTGGGAGGGCACAGGGCATGATGAACCAACAGTAGTGCAGGGCCCTTCCCCGAGGGCTGAGTGGAGGGCGCTTGACAGGGCTCAGTTGAGTGGTAGGGGCAGGCTTCAAGGGCCAGCTACTGCTGTTTTCCAGGTGGAAGATTGGGTTCAAGAATCCTTCTGAGGGCCCCAAGACTCCTGTGGACACGTTCTGCTGAACATCAGGCTTTTTCGCACAGAGATCTGTGCCTTTCAAGTGCTCCAAGTCACTTCTCTACACACCCGCCAGATGGATGTCTGTAGAATCAGAGGTATGGGGAGGGTTATGGTTCAGACCCCGGTGATGGTAGGGATGAACTGTGAGAATTGCAGGGATCTCCCCACAGGAGAGCTGAGGGCCAACGTGAGGGTGATGGACTGGCTTAGGGTTTGGGTTCAGAAGGTGGCCGAACATGTGGGTCAGGCTGCTGCTTCATTCTGCATCCTTTTCTAGAGGTCGCTCCATCCTGGACATGAAAACAGTATAGTGATCTGCCCCTTCATCCCTGATGAATTTGGCACTAGTCAGGAGTCTCTGGTCCATTCTTTCTTCAGAGTAAGATCGAGGAGCCCTAAGATCAGACCCAAGGTAAGGGAAGGGTAAGGTCCCTGGAGGAGACAGCGTCATAAGCAACTGCAGGGCCGTGTTTCCCCAGAGGGCCTAGCTGAAGAAGAGGGTCAACGTGTGTGTCAGGTTGAGAGTTTGGGCCAGGAGGCTGGCCAAGCGTGGGGGAGATGTGTAGGCTGGGGTCCAAATCCCCTCTGTAGCTCCATCATTGTCTTGAAAATGATGTGGGGACCCTCTGGGCTTCTGGCTGAATCCTTTTGGGATTGGCATGGGCCCTAATTCTGTTCTTTACCAAGTACTAGGAGGTTGGCCACCTGAGGGAAAGAACCATGGCTAGGGCTAGGATCGAGTCGCTGGAGGATACAACCTCTGAAACAACAGGCATGCAGTGATTTGTCCAGAGGGCTGAATTGAGGGTGCCTGTTTGTGTTTTGAACAGGCTTAGTGTTTGGCTCCAGTGTCTGGACAAGCGTCTCAGCGAGGCCGAGGTCAGAACTCATGATCCACTTCTGCATGCCCATCTGGGCCTTGTACAGGTCATGATGAACTTCAGGCTTCCTTTCTGGAGAAATCTGGTAACCGGAGACCGAGTTGCATTCCTTGCACACAGGTGTCATGTGGCATCCCTAGAGACCAGATCCATGGCTAGGCCTAGGTTTAGGTCCTAGGAGGGGGCAGAGGCTGAACCAACAGCAGTGCAGGGCTCTCCCCAGAGGACTGATTGGAGGGCACTTAATATTGGTGGGGGGAGCGGCTACGGGCTGGGTTCAAGAGCCTGCAAACTCTGTGGGCCAGGCAGAGGTGGGGCTCAGGATCTCCTTTTGTAGGCACAAGCCTGGCATGGACATGTCATGGTGAACATCAGGCTTTGTTGCTGAGCGATTCTGTGCCAGTCAAGTGCCCCAAGTGACTTGTCTTCGCAGCTGCTTGGTGGATCCCCTTAGGGCCAGATGCATGGCTACGGTTAGAGTTTGATTCCCGGGGTGGACAACGGCCGCACCACGAGAAGTGCAGTGAAATCCCCTGTGGGATAGTTGAGGATGCACCCTCCAGGTGAGGGTTGGGGTTCGGAGCTTGGGTGAGTTTGTGGGACAGGCTTATGCTCTAGCTCTGGATCCTTTTCCAGAGCTCGATCCCGGCCATGAACATGTTGTGGTGATCTTGTGCCTGCCTTTCTGATGAAGTGGATGCCGATCTGAGGTCTCGAGTTTTTTCTTTCTTCACAGGTAGGGCTGGGGACCCCTAAAGCCGGTGCCACGGTTAGGGTAGGGTTCATACCCGGGAGGAGACATGGTCAGAATCATCATCAGGGCCGTGTTTCCCCAAGTGGGTTGAGTAGTGGGCGAGGGTCAAGAGCGTGTCAAGCTGAGGGTTTGAGCTAGGCAGCTGTCTGAGTGCGGGGGCGATGCATAGGATTAGGTTCAGGAAGCCCTTCTCTGGCCCCATTGTTGCCTTGGAAAAGGCATGGGGAACCTCAGTTCTTGTCACTAAATTATTCTCTGCCGGACATTGGCCCGATTCTAGCCTTCGCCGAGACCTAAGATAGTGGGCCGCCTGAGAGTAAAAACCACGGTTAGGGGTAAGATCATGCCTATGAAGGACATAGTCTGTGAAATGACACACATGCAGGGATCTGCCCCAAGGACAGGGTGCAGGGTGCCTGTTAGTGTTTTGGTCAGGTTTCTTGTTTGGGTCTAGGGTCCGTCCAAGCATCTCACGGAGGTGGAGGTTTGGGTTCCTGATCCACTTCTGCAGGCCCATCCAGGCCTTTTCCATGTCATGACAAACTTCTGGCTTCCCCCACGAAGAAATCCAACGTGGCTCTAAGCAGCAGTTCAGTTCCTGGAACACAGGTGGGGCATGTGCCAGAAGCCACAGCCATGGCCAGATTTAGGTTCAGGTCCTGGGAGGGCACAGGCATGATGAACCAACAGCAATGCACGGCCCTTCCCTGAGGGCTGAGTGGAGGACACTTGACAGGGCTCGGGTGAGCAGTAGAGGCCGGCTTCAAGGGCAGGTTTTCTCATTGGTTTTCCTCACGTGGAAAAGTCCTGGTGAACATCAGGCTTACTTCTTGATCGATTCTGTGACAGTCATGGGACTTTTGTGGCTTCGGCATACTGAGTCTCCAGAAAGTCATCCTTCAGAGTGGATGTGTTCCCGCCTACATCCCTGCTCATGCAGAATCATCTCCTCCTGAGTCTCTTTTTTTTTTTTAAAGATTTTTATTTATTTCTAGGAGACAGAGAGAAAGACAGCATGAGCAGGGGAGGGTCAGAGAGAGAGGGAGTCACAGACTGAAACAGGTTCCAGGCTCTGAGCTGGCAGTCAGCACAGAGCCCGACGGGGCTCGAACCCACCAACCGCGAGATCATGACCTAAGCGAAAGTCGGACGCTCAACCGACGAAGCCACCCAGGCGCCCCTCCTCCTGAGTCTCTTATGTTCACCTATGTGTTCATCTGTGTCTCCAATGATTACAATGACAGTTGCCCCATGGGATCAGTTCTCAGTCGGATTTAAGAATGCTTTATTTCAGGTTGTTCTGCCTTTCTCTTGTGGTGAGGACTGGACTGATGATGCCTAAGCTGCATACATACCAGACCACAAATTAGAAGTCTTTGTCTTTCTTAAAAACTTACCTATTTTTAGCTTAATTCCATTTCAAATGAATCCATTTCATCTCTCCTGTTGCAGAACAGAGGAGAGGGATGGCGGGAGTCCTGATATTCCAATGAGGGTATCACAAGTCCTGCAAGCATATGTGACAAGCACAAGTCATTGTCTTCTCTGTTTCCCCAGGCCAGAATGTTTCCTGCCAGGCCCATGATATGCAGATGAGAGGTGGACATAGGTGATTTGCCTAGGACAACAATGTGAAAGACATGAAATTGCTACATAGAAAAGGCTTTTAGTCTTGGGCTCTTGTGTCGAGTCCATTACATGTGGACTCTTGCTAACAACTAGGAATGGTAGAAACAGTTCCTCATCAGACTGGTGTTTGAGAAGTAGCAGTTCCAACCAGTATGGATGACTATCCCTGTTGATTCCTCCCTAGAGCTCTTGGGAACATCTTCCAAGTGTTCTCCTTAAACTCCAAAAACACTTTGAAAACACAGGTGTCTGTCCTAACCATCAGGATTGCTCCTTTCTCTAATCCATTGATTGAGCCACAGGTAATATGAATTAGGTCTTTCTCCCATGTTGCCCGTTATACTTTCCCACACTTGATCTACAGAGCACACTCACAGGGGAGCTCTGGAGATGAAGGAAACGAGGCTTTACAAGATATGTCTAGAAGAAACCAGGCTTCTGGGAAGAACAGAAGCAGAGGGGAGGGGTCAAAACAGACTGAAGGAGTCTTCCAGATGCAGGACTGTGGGAAAAGGGAACCTGGTCCTCTGCGACTGTGCTGAGGGTTCCAACCATAAGAGATGAACAACAGCCTCAAAGCACCCACTTTAGTATGTGATGCTGTGAGCCCCTTGTTTGCTCCAGGAATACAGGGGTCAGCAGCAGATAGGCATTTTGAATGGAAACAAGGCTCCCATGTGGTCCGGCCCGGGAGGAAGGTGGACATTGGCCAAGTGTAAGGGAAGTGGTTCTCCAAGGCCTGCATTGTCCTCTTAGGTTCCAAGGAAGTGGGTCCCGACCTGGAGAGAAATGTCATGGTACATAACCCAGCATTTTGTGTCTCAAAAAGCCGTGGACAGGTAATGAGGGGTACTCTTGGTAAGGCTTCTCCTCACTGTGTTTACCCTGGGGCAGGGATACAAAGAGAAGATGCTGGACAAACAGCTCTAAAGAGACTCAGACAGTGGTGCAAGGCCCCCAGATTTACGTCTGGAGGCACTGATGGGGAAGGTCCCTGGCGATAGGAGCTTCGAGTAATAGTGTCTCCAAACTCAGGGTTCTCCTTAGTGCTGCGTCCTGCAGTTGCCTTTGCAGTGCTGTGGCAAGGCGGTCCTAAAAGTTAAGGCCCTCACTTACCCCACATGCAGGGTGGTGCTCGGGGCCACATGTGGTGCTACTATGCTGATGAGTGCTCCAAAGGAGTGATTCCGATGTGGGGCACCCTCTCCTCCCAAAACCTATCAGTGCTTCAGAAACCCCCAGCCTAAAGTGGTCCCGTTTTGTGGTGCCACTGGCGTGTTCTGCCCAGCATCGACCTGGGAAGGCCTGGTTCCCATCCCTGGGGCACCGTTTGATGACAGATTCTTTCTGACATTCCTCAGACATTGCAAAACAGAGTCCCTCCTGTTGTTGTCTGTCATCTCCTCATGTTCAGGCCTCATTATGAATTTGCTCCTCAGGCTCCAGTTGAGTGGCACGTGACTAGCTTTTGAGGGGACAGGACACAGATAGGGCCCGTATGTGCTATTCAGTGTGGAGACAGTGTCCACTCCCCTCATGTGACTTGTGACATCATGCAGAGGAGTTAGGAGATTCCGGGTCATTGTGCAAACAAGAACTAGGTCCTTCAGTTCCCAAATCAAGGTGGGCCGCCTGGCTCCATCCCCTCAGTGCAGTGCTGCTGAGCAGGGCTTGCACCATCTGCACATGTGCTCTCTCCTGGATGATGACTCTGACTCAAGTACACAGTTGGGATCTGGAATCCACAACTGCTCCTCTGAATCCAAAGAGGTTTCAGCCAGTGCAGGGCTTCTGCTCATCCCTGGGCTGCAGCCTGAGGAAGAGCCTGTGGCTATCCCTGTGCTCGCTGTCATGGCAGGGGGAACAACTGTCCTTACGCACAGTTTCTCAGATAGCGAGGAAGTGAGACCAAAACCTCTGAGTCCATAGACACTTTCTGTAAGCCAGTTTAATTGAGAAGCTGCTGTGGTGGCTCCAGTAGTAGCAGGGGAGGCCTCTCTACTGAGACCTGTCCTTGAGGAAGAAGGAGTGATACCCAGATTACACTCTTGCCTGTGATAGCACAGATCTCCTAGGAGCACATGCATGTGAGCCAAGCTATACATGTATCAGAGCCTTGAGAACATTTAAAACAATAGATCTTAAATGATATTCAGTATATCTCCGGGTTTGGGCCACCACCATCATGACCAAACTGGTGATATTTCTGCCACCTACAGAGCAAGCCCTGAAGGACCAGCAGCCAGGCCATTGTCATTCCTGCGCTCAGCACTTTCTACCTTCCAATTTCGTCCTGTCTTCAGTGATCTCACCGTTGTGCACTTTTCACGAGGACTGTATCACAGAAATGTGCCACTTCTCTTCATTGTCATCATAGTAAATAAAATAAGAATCCATGTTCATCATATCAAAGTAATGAAAGTGATGTTTCTAATTGTTGAATTGATTCTGCGTGTGTTTCTGTGCGTGAGAGAGAGAGAGAGAGATACAGAGAGGCAGAGAATGAGAGGGAGGTGGTATGGCAGAGAGAGAAGGAGCTAAAGAATGTAGTGATCTTCAGGCTCCCCACTGTCAATACTGACCCTAATCCCAAACTCAGGAACCCTGAGAACATCACATGCCTGAAGTCAGATGTTCAAATGACCGAGACATCGGGGTGTACAAATAATGGAAATGATTCTCATGTGGGGACAAAAGTAAAACTTTTAAGTAAACATCTTCATACATGTGCAGTGTCTGTGTTGAAAACAAAACAAAACAAAAAAACCCTGAAGAATATGAATGCAAATTTGCAACAAAAGGGGTATTTTTTTTCTTGTGTTAGAAACTGTTTGAACGCGTGAAACAGGCAGTAGGAAATCTGATGTAGCCTACATTTTAACCTTTAGCTCACTATTTGTGTAAGTCTAAAAGATAGGTTTTTTTGTTTTGTTTTGTTTTTTTTAAGTTGGAGGCCATGGAGAAAAGAGTGAATATGTACTACAGACAGGAGAAGACATACCTATGGATTACAGAGCGGGATCCAATCAATAGGAATCAAGGAAGGTCTGAACTAGGGACAACCTAGAGCAAATCTCCTAAGTTCACAGCAGGAACAGTCCCTAGGGACATGGGCACTTGCAGCCACAGGCAGCTGGGAATTGCTGTGCACAGGAAGCAGCATGGGGAATTTGCTGTAGGCAAGGCGGTTACTGAGGTGAGCTGCACTATCCTGGGTGTGATAGAAGGGATGCATTATGATGACAGCCATGGCGACCAATCCTGTAAAGTGAGATAGGAGGTGCTGGGAGCCTCAGGTAGTTGAGGAACCTGCAGGGATAAGGAGGGCAAAGGTAGTTTCTTTCCTGTTCACAAATACTCAGCAACCCACCTTCATGTTGGACAGGAGGGGATAATATCTCTATGCCCTACGTCCTTCCTTTTTACTTTCCATTAAGTCAAAAGTAGAAATAAATGGGCTGGATGACCGTTAAACTCATAAAATCATAGAAGACAGTGGGCTCCCTCACCCTCTCAGTCACTTCCCTTCCACGTCCTACTTCACTGACCTGAAGCCCCTCTCTGTCCAACCCCATACTTTCTCTACCAATGATGTCGCTTCCCGCTTGACGCTCCCTATTCGTTGTTTGCCACCCAAGGTCATTCACGGCCCTCCCATTCTTCCTGCCAAGAATTGACTCAAACTACTGTATCTCCACATAATGCTTTATATGCTTCACACTGTTTGGGAAAGAAGGAAAGCACATCAATTCCAGAATCAGTTTGAAACCACACAACAGCAGCACTGTACTTCCCCAAACAGACTCTGTGCATCATAATGATTTGTCCTCCATTCTACCCACCAGGGACTGAGTTGGTTACCTTTCCTGAAGAACCTCTCTCCTCGTCATGTTTTCATCCATTCACTCTTCCTGATTTGCCTGTGTAGCATTTCCTCCAAACTCTCTCATGATCCCTGTTCTCTCTCAAGCCTGTCCTTTACTCCAGCCGACTCTCTGCCTCCCTACCTCAGCAGGGGTATTCACGGACTTACATGTGCCATGTACCCAGTAGATCATCTGGTGTCCTTGAGCATCACCACCTATTCTGTCTTCATCCGGGGTACTTGTACATCTAGATTCATTCAAAATCGACACTACATATTCCCACTTCTAAAAGCCTGAACTACAGAAATTTCTTCATTATAGTTCACCAAATATGTAGAGGGCTCTCGCGCAGTAAAATTGAAAGTTAAAAAAAAAAACCTGGTTCACAGTGTATTGCTTCTAATGATGTGTAGTGCTGTACCGAGCATATGTTCACTTGAATGAGGTCACTAGACTACGGATTTACAAAGATACCCTTAATGGTTCCCTATAATTGACAACTAGCAGAACAGGATGATATGAGTTAGTCTTATGGATATAAAGTTGACATACCTATGGACAAATGTGTACTCATTTATGAATGTCATAACAAGCATGAATACATACCCATAAAATAGTTTCTATACTGCATAGAACTGGAAGGACAAAAACTTTGTTTGAAATGTTGTTTACATTCCACGATATATTTTGGATTTACGGCTTCCTATCACAGAATGCTTCCATGTTACATAATGCCTACATTCATGTGGGAAATACTTCCATCATGAAGGCCCAGAATAGGGAACCCGAGGCCTGATGTGGCTCAAAAGACTTGAGCATGGGAATGAAAAACTAAATATGTTATCTGCCAATTGAGGTTCACTCATTCACTAATATTGTAAAACATATTCTAATGTCTCCAGAAACCCAATGAAATGTGAAAACGTTTTCTTCAGAGGCAATTGCACTTTTCTTCCAATATCAAGTAACATTTCCAGGGGCACCAGGATGTCTCAGCTGGTTGTTTCTGACTTTGTCTCAGGTCATGATCTCAAAGTACATGGATTCGAGCTCCTCGTTGGGCTCTCTGCTCTCATCCCAGAGCCTGCTTCAGTCCTCTACTCCTCCCCTTCTCAAAAATTAAAATAAATAAATTAAAATATGATGTCCAAAGAAAGGATTTCATGGAAAGAATGGCAAGACACTTTGCAATCTACCATCTCAGAAGATGCCTTTTAGTTGATGGCAGAAATTTACCATGAGGGAGATAAGTGCAGTGCTAGAAGATTGATGTTGGCTTTTATCTTAGCGATTTCATATTGAGCCTCAGTGCAGCATAATTGATATGCAGACACCACACATTGCCTATGTCAATGGGAAAGGGCTCCGACAGTGATCTGTCCTGATGTGCCAGTGGAGGGCATGATTCCCTGCTAGAATAACTTTTCATGTGCATTAGGTTTTCTTGTCTTTTAACCTTTCTGGAAGTCTTTCTAAATGTGTTTCCTTCCTAAACTGCTCATGGGGGTGGAGGCAGGAGTTGAGCCTGACGCTGCTCGTCCACTTAGCCCTGTGCCAAAGAGCAACATGTCCGGCACCACAGACTTTGGAATGGTTGTACAGCTAGTAAGCTGTAAGACTGTTCTATCCATGTGGCAAGATAACAGAGTGGGTTGCGAAGGGTTATTCCCTTCCCCTAGCGCTTACATGACACGGACAGTAGCCTAAAACAGTGCTGTGTAACTAAATTCCATGTTTATGCTGGAAAAATTCCGTGAGCCCCTACTGGGTCACTTGTTTCACCACCTTTAGGAAGCCTATTTGGGCCGAAAATGCCTAGACCAGCGGGAGGTCTCCTGGAGGTCCTGCAGCCAAGTGGAGTTTTAAGAACAAACACGAGGAGGTGTCCCATGAAGAGGATTCCAGCTCAGTGCCAGCGGGGATTCCTTGCAGCGGCCCCACCATCATAGAGCACAAAAGATGCATCCCCACATTCCCTGTCCAAATTCCTCAATCTATGCCCATGAGCGAAGTCAAGTGAGTGTCTCCTGCCAGCATCTGGAAGGGGATGGTTTTGTGAAAAGATGTTTTAGTCAGCACCTCAAGAATAACATACACCTATAAAATCTAATGCTATCATAGAATCGGCAATAAAATCAGAGTTTTCATCCTATCCCATTCTCCCGCCCCCTCTCTAAGTCCTGCCTCTGGAAGTCACAAGTGTTCTCATGTCTGGATGTCCCTTGGGATGTCTTAATTCAGGAAGCATGTACCACTGACACCACAACAAGCATTTTCAGGGGGTTGTACCTAGATTGACTGACTTACTCGTCGTTTTTGACTTCTTGATGACTCTAGTTATTACAGAAAAGCTGTCTCCCCACGTGAAAGCATTCTCTATGCAGAGCAATGTAATATTAGCAGGCTTTTGCCAACCAATTGACCCACAACGGGATAATCCTTGGAGAATATAGAGCACCATGTGTATTATGTCAGTTTTCTACCTCATTTATGACCCATTAGATTGCCTCCTTCTAGATACTCAGAGTCTACATCGAGAGAGTTCTGTCACACGTATTCTATTCCCTGAAGGGTACTTACTGCATCGTAAATATGGCAGTACTCTCCATTGATGTGATATATTCACTTGTTCGCTGTTTTGTGTGGCTGCTCACCTCCACACCTGTGGTGAGCTTTCATGGCCATATGGTGAGGATGGTGGTAATTATTGGATGGATGGATGGATGGATGAATGAAGACTCAGAACACATACTTAGTTCTATAGTTTTCTTTATTTTTATCTGACACTGTTCATGTAGCAAATGGCAACTAGGTGGCTCGATCTTTTGAATGTCCATATCTTGATTTTACTCAGGTCATGATCCCAGGGCCCTTGGTCTCTGCCTCACAACGACCTCCGTGCCAGCATGCTCACTTTCTCTATCTCTACTTCACACCCTCTCCCCATCTTAAGCACTCTAAATAAATTAATCAATGAGTACACACTGAATAAAGAAATCAATAAACACATTAATAAATACATTAAGGCAAAAGTAGCACTGATTACCACAAGTGCCCTCCTCCATGCACATCTTCCCCTCCACCCCACACCACACTTTTGGGGATGAGCACTTTTGGGGATGAGCATAGGAATGGAAACCAACTTGACAATAAACTATTGGGAAACAAAATAAATACAAAAATAAAATTAAAAAAAAAAGAGTACTGATGGGGCGCCCGGGTGGCTTAGTCAGTTAAGCGTCCGACTTTCGCTCAGGTCATGATCTCGCGGTTCGTGGGTTCGAGCCCCGCGTCGGGCTCTGTGCTAACTGCCAGCTCAGAGCCTGGGGCCTGTTTCAGTCTGTGACTCCCTCTCTCTCTGACGCTCCCCTGCTCACGCTGTCTCCCTCTCTCTCTCTCTCCTAGAAATAAATAAAAAAACATTAAAAATTAAAAAAAAACAGTACTGATTATATTTTTACTGAACACTTGGTTGAGAATATGTTCCTTCTAACTTTACTAATTGCTCCCTGAGTTCCCGTTTGTGGAGGTCACGCGCGGGGCACAAGTGGCTCTGCCTTGAGCCAAGAAATTTATTTCAGTATGTCAGAGGACAAGGAGTGCCTGCAACGCTGGGGTTGAGATAGACCTGCTGGCTTTCCTGGACCACGTGTACCTCCGCATCACCTGAGAAGTCAGCCCAGGATTTAAGCCAGAGCTCTGTATTGGTGAGATTGGACCTCCTAACCCTTCTGATACGTTCACAAGAACAGTGATTCGCAGATTTTCTAAACAATATATCCCATTTCCTGAAACACTTAACCACTAATCTCCTTTTTACAAAAAGAAAATTTTGGTGTAGAGTTACCCATCAAGGAAAGGATGTGTGGCTATTAAGATAGGGCTACCTCATGTGTAGCAACATGGATGGACCTTGAGGGCGTAATGCTGAGCGAAATAAGTCAGGCAGAGAAGGACAGATATCATATGTGTGCATGTATAGGAGGATTAGGAGGAACTTAACAGAGGACCAAGGGGGAGAAGAAGGGCGGAAGTGGTGGGGGAAAGGGAGAGAGGCAAACCATGAGAGACTCTTAAATGCTGACAAAAAGTGAGGACTGATGGATGTGGGGGGGAGGAGGGATGGGCATGGAGGAGGACACTTGTGGGGATGAGCACTGGGTGTTATGTGGAAACTAATTTGACAATAAACTATTTGTAAAAAAAAAAAAAAAGAAAACAGTAAACTATGTTCTAAATTCAAATCCAAAAAAAAAAAAAAGATAGGGCTACCTCAAGAAACAAGCCAGAGTACACAAGGTGGAGAGTCCCATATATCACAACGAAAAGGAAAATAAAATAACCAAAGTTGCAACAAAAGAGACCAAGAGATACCATTCAAAAAAACACTCTCTGAAAGGATAGGCTCTGGACAGTCAAAGAGTCTTCTTGGATACAGCAGCCCTCATAGATACTGAGAGCATAATAGGTCTTTAAAACCAACAAGAGCCAGAAAGCTAACTAAAATGATGAAACGAAAGAGCTCTCCTCCAAAGAAACTCCAAGAAGAAATGACAGCTAATGAACTGCTCAAAACAGATATCAGCAGCATAAGTGAACAAGATTTTAGAGTAATAATGGTAAAATTAATAGCAGGGCTTGAAAAAAACATAGGGGACATCAAAGAAACTATGGCTACAGACAGAATGGACAATAAAAATAGGCATGAAGAATTAAAAAATGCGATAAATGAGATACATAATAAATTAGAGACCTCCAATGCATGGATTGAAGAGGCAGAAAGGAGAATAAGTGATTTAGAAGACACCATTATAGAAAAACAAGAAGCTGACAAAAAAAGAGACAAACTGATCCAGGAACAGGAAAGAAGAATTCGAGAGCTCAGCGATACGGTCAAACGCAACAATATCCATATCATAGGAATCCCAGAAGATGAAGAGAGAGGGAAAGGTGCTGAAGGAGTCCTGGAACAAATTATAGCAGAGAACTTCCCCGACCTGGGGAAGGAAGTCAATGTGGAAATACAAGAGGCTCAGAGGACTCCCCTCAGACGTAACTTGAATCGATCTTCTGCACGACATATCATCGTAAAAATGGCAAAATACAAGGACAAAGAGAGAATTTGAAAGCAGCTAGGGAGAAAAGGGCCCTAACATACAAAGGGAAACCTATCAGAGTGGTGACAGACCTATCTACTGAAACGTGGCAGGCCAGAAAGGAATGGCAGGAGATCTTCAATGTGATGAACAGTAAAAATATGCAGCCAAGAATCCTCTATCTAGCAAGCCTGTCATTCAAAATAGAAGGAGAGATAAAAACCTTTCCAAATAAACAGAAATTGAAAGAATTTGTCACCACGAAGCCAGCCCTACAAGAAATCCAGAGGGGGAGGCTCTGAAGGAAAGGTTGCAAGGAACAAAGATACCAGAGACACCACCACAAACATGAACCCTAAAAAAGATACAAACACTAAACCCACATATTTCAATAATAACACTGAATGTAAATGGGCTGAATGCTCCAATCAAAAGACATAGGGTAGCAGAATGGATAAAAAAAAAATTCATCTATATGCTGTCTACAAGAAACTCATGTTACAGTAGAAGATACCTTCAGATCCAAAGTAAGGGGATGGAGAAATATATATCATGCTACAGGAATCAAAAGAAAGCCGGAGTAGCTATACTTATATCAGACAAACTGGACTTTAAATTAAAGACAATAACAGGAGATGAAGAAGGGCACTACATAATAATTACAGGGGCCATCCATCAGGAAGAACTAACAATCATAAATGTCTATGCACCGAATATGGCAGCACCTAAATATCTAAAACAATCACAAACAGAAACAAGCTTATAGATATGAATGGGCAATTAGCAGGGAACTTTAATACTCCGCTTACAGCGATGGATAGGTCAACCTGACAGAAAATCACTAAAGAAATAATGGACTTGAAAGACACATTGGACCAGATGGATCTGACAGATAGATTTAGAACATTACATCCTGAGGCCAGGAGATTTACTTTCTTCTCAAGTGCACAGGGCACATTCTCCAAGATAGATCACATACTGGGACATAAAGCAGCCCTCAATAAATATAAAAGAATTGAGATCATACCATGCACACTGTCAGATAATAATGCTTTGAAACTTGAAATCAATTACAGGAAGAAGTCTGGAAAACCTCAAAAAACATGGAGGTTAAAGAACACCATACTACAGAATGAATGGGCCAATCAGGCAATTAGAGATGAAATTAAAAAATATATGGAAACAAATAAAAATGAAAGCGCAACAATTGAAAATCTATGGGATGCCGCAAAGGCAGTCCTAAGAGAAAAGTACGTTGCTGTCCAGGCCTATTTCAAGACATTAGAAAAAGCGTAAGTCCAAAATCTAACACCTCACCTAAAGGAACTAGAGGCAGAGAAACAAGAACGCCCTAAACCCAGTAGAAGAAGAGAAACAGTACAAGTCCGAGCAGAAATAAACAACATAGACACCAAAGAAACAATTGAACAGATCAATGAAACCAAGAGATGTTTTTTTTAATGTTTTATTTATTTCTAAGAGAGAGAGAGATAGCGCGAGCAGGGGAGGGTCAGAGAGAGGGAGTCACAGACTGAAACAGGCTCCAGGCTCTGAGCTGGCAGTCAGCACAGAGCCCGATGCGGGGCTCGAACCCACGAACCGCAAGATCATGACCTAAGCGAAAGTGGGACGCTCAACTGACTAAGCCACCCAGGCACCCCTCAAGAGATGTTTTTTTTTTTTTAAAATAATCAAAATTGACAAACCTCTACCCAGACTTATCAAAAAGAAAAGAGAGAGCACCCAAATAGACAAAATAATGAATGAAAATGGACTTATTACAACCAACCCCTCAGAGATACAAGCAATTATCATGGAATAATATGATAAATTATATGCCAACAAATTGGACAACTTAGAGGAAATGGATAAATTGCTAAACACACACTCACTACTAAAATTTACACGGGAAGAAATAGAAAACCTGAACAGACCCATAACGAATGAAGGAATCGATCAGTGATAAAAAATCTCCCAACAAATAAGAGCCCTGGACCTGGTGGCTTCTCTGGGGAATTCTACCAGACATTTAACACAGAATTAATCCCAATTCTTCTCAAGCTATTCCAAAAAATAGAAAGCGAAGGAAAACTCCCAGACTCATTTTAGGAAGCCAGCATCACTCTGATTCCAAAGCCAGACAGAGATCCAGCAAAAAAAGAGAACTACAGGCCAATATCCTTGATGAATACGGATGCAAAAATCCTCAACAAGATCCTTGCAAATCGAATCCAGCACCACAGAAAAAGAATCATTCACCAATATCAACTGCGATTCATTCCTCGGTTACAGGGCTGGTTCAACATTCGCAAATCAACCAATGTGATACATCACATCAATAAAAGAAAAGAAAAAACCATATGATCCTGTCAATAGATGCAGAAAAAGCATTTGACAAAATACGCCATCCCTTCTTAATAAAGACTCTAGAGAAAGTCAGGATAGAAGGAACCTACTTAAACATCATCAAAGCCATCTATGAGAAGCCTTCACCTAACATTATTGTCAACAGGGAAAAAAGGAGAGCTTTCCCCCTGAGATCAGGAACACGACAGGGATGTCCAGTCTCCCCACTGTTTTTTATCATAGTGCTGGAAGTCCTAGCATCAGCCATCAGACAACAAAAGGAAATCAAACGCAACTGAATTGGCAAAGAGGAAGTCAAACTTTCACTCTTCACAGATGACATGATACTCTACATAGAAAACCCGACAGACTCCACCAGAAGCCTTCTAGAACTGATCCAAGAATTCAGCCAAGTTGCAGGGTACAAAATCAACGTAGAGAAATCGGTTGCATTTTTATACACCAACAATGAAGCAACAGAAAGAGAAATCAAGAAACTGATCCCATTCACAACTGTACAAAAAAACCCATAAAATACCTAGGAATAAACCTAACCAAGGATACAAGAGATCTGTATGATGAAAACTATAGAACTTATGATGGAAATTGAAGAAGACACAAAGAAATGGAAAAACATTCCATGTTCATGGATAGGAAGAATAAATATAGTTAAGATGCCATTACTACCCAAAGCTATCTACACATTCAATGCAATCCCAATGAAAATTGCACCACCATTCTTCTCAAAACTAGAACAAACTATCCTCATATTTGCATGGATGCACAAAAGACCCCAAATGGCCAAAGTAATACTGAAAAATAAAACCAAAACGGGTGGTATCACCATCCCAGACTTTAGCCTCTACTACAAAGCTGTCATCATCAAAGCGATTTGGTATTGGCACAGAAACAAACATAGACCAATGGAACAGAATTGAGAACTCAGAAGTGGACCCAAAGGTATACAGCCAACTGATATTTGACAAAGCAGGAAAGAATATCCAGTGGAAAAAAGAAAGCCTCTTTAACAGATGGTGTTGGGAGAACTGGACAGAAACATGCAGAAGAATAAAAGCAGATCATTTTCTCACATCACACAAAAATAAACTCAAAATGGATAAAGGACCTGAACGTGAGACAGGAAACTATCAACATCCTAGAGGAGAAAGCAGGAAACAACCTCCTTGACCTCCACCGCAGCCACTTCTTACTTGACACATCCCCAAATACAAAAGAATCAAGAACAAAAATAAACGATTGGGACCTCATCAAGATTAAAAGCTTCTGCACAGCAAAGGAAACACTCCAAAAACTAATAGACAACCAACGGAATTGGAAAAGATAGTTGCAAATGACATATCAGACAAAGGGTTAATATCCAGAATCTATAAGGAATTCACCAAACTCCACACCCAAAAAACAAGCAACCCAGTAAAGAAATGGGCCAAAGACATGAACAGACACTTCTCCAAAGAGGACATCCAGATGGCCAACAGACACATGAAACGATGCTCAGCATCCCTCCTCCTCAGGGAAATACAAATCAAAACCACACTGAGATACCACCTCATGCCAGTCAGAGTGGCTAAAATGAGCAAATCAGAGAACACGAGATGCTGGCGAGGATGTGGAGAAACGGGCACCCTCCTACACTGTTGGTGGGAATGTAAACTGGTACAGCCCCTCTGGAAAACAGTGTGGAGGTTCCTAAGGAAACTAACAATAGAACTCCCCTATGACCCAGCAACAGCACTGCTAGGAATTTACCCAAGGGATACAGAAATGCTGAGGCATAGGAGCACATATACCCCAATGTTCATAGCAGCACTCTCCACAATAGCTAAAACATGGAAAGAGCCTAAGTGTCCATCCACGGACGAACGGATCAAGAAGATGTGGTTTATCTATACCATGGAATACTACATGGCAATGAGAAACAATGAAATCTGGCCATGTGTAGCAACATGGATGGACCTTGAGGGTGTTATGCTGAGCGAAATAAGTCAGGCAGAGAAAAACAAATATCATATGTTTGCACGTATAGGAGGATTAGGAAGAACTTAACTGAGAAACAAGGGGGAGAAGAAGGAGGGAAATGGTGGGGGAAAGGGAGAGAGGCAAACCATGAGAGACTCTTGAATGCTGACAAAAACTGAGGACTGATGGATGTGGGGAGGGAGGGGGATGGGCATGGAGGAGGACACTAGTGGGGATGAGCACTGGGTGTTAGGTGGAAACCTATTTGACAATAAACTCTTTGTAAAAAAATAAAAACAAAAACCAAAAACTGGTGTGTGTCTATATACAAACTATTTTCAGTAGACTGTAACAGGAGATGAAGAAGGCCTTTACAGCATAATGAAGGTGTCTATCCACCAAGAAGATCTAACAACTATAAATCTTTATGCCCACAATATAAAAGAACCCCAAAATATGAGTCAATTCATCACAAACATAAAGAAACTCACTGATCATAATATCATAATAGTAGGGGACTTCAACACTCCAGTTGCAGCAATGAACGGATAATCAAAGCAGAAAATCAACAAGGAAACCATGGTTCTGAATGACACACTGCACACGATGGACTTAACAGATATGTTCAGAAGGTATCAACCTAAATCTGCAGAATACACGTTCTACCCTACTGAACATTGATCCCAAGCCTGGGCAGCATCTCAGGATTTGGCTGGTTTTTCAGATTTGCATGTAAGCCATGCCAAAGATGGAGAACACCTGCCACGTTTGTGTCGTTACACTTTTCATGACAAACACATTTGCATTTGCCCCTCTTGTGATGGGAAACCTGCTTCTCCTGCTTTTACTGCAAGTCTAGCGAAGGGGAGCTTCTTGAGAGCTGAAAGGAAGAATGGAATCGAGCAGGACCAGATCCATCCAGGCAGGAAAGAGTGACGACACCCAGGTAGATCCCCACTTCCCGAGGCAGCTCCAACAACTTTGGCTCAGCTCTGCTGACTCCCATCCCCACTCCCTCCTGGACCATTTGGGGGATTTTGTCCAGACTCTGTGCTGCAGCACCAGAGGGTGAGGCCAATGGGACACTAAGAAATGGGGTGAGGGGTTCTGCAGAGAGGTTTCATACAAGCTGCAGATGCAAGGCCTCAGTACCTGTATGAGACCAGGTATTCTAGGGTGGGATTTATAAAAGGAGAGGATGAGGGAAAGCAGAAAAGACTTGCTTATGAATGTCAGAGAGACTTTGTGAAACACACGGAGGAGGAGATGAATTACGGGCACCGAGTGGGTCCTTCTGTCTGAATCCTTGCTATCCATGGAGATGCCTTTTTTAACAGGACATCAACAGTGTTTGGGTGGCTGTTGAAAAGGGCAGTGGAGAGTTAGTGGAGGTGAGAGCACGTGGCCCTCTGGTCTTGGGATGATGGATCCTGACATGAAAGGGTGATGTGCCTCCAGTTCTGAGTCCTCCGGACCTCGGGCCCTTCACCACTTCAGGGCGGGGAGTGGGTCTCCTATCCAACACTTAGTTATATCATCTCAGGTTCTCTCTATGACCAGGAATGAAGCCTGTGTCATCTGCTCATCCTCCAGGCGGTCACTGTCCCCATGACTGTGCAGGACTTTACCTTGGTCCCTCCTTGCTACTCAAACGCTGTATTCCCCTTCCTCTACCTTTCCCAGGT
Organism: Proteles cristata cristata; assembly: GCA_017311185.1. NCBI lineage: Eukaryota > Metazoa > Chordata > Mammalia > Carnivora > Hyaenidae > Proteles > Proteles cristata. The sequence goes on from JAESUZ010002467.1 coordinate 53,040, forward strand.
ATACTCCATTTCTTTTCTTCTGCCTACCTCCACAATTCTACAGTTCTCAAATACGAGGAAAGATAGATGATTTGCTGGCACCATGCAATCCATCCTTGATCTCCCCTGTTTGGGGAGAACGTGTCATGCATCTGGCCTGCTGGGTACCGAGAGGGAGAGAGTACTGACAGTGGGCACATCAGTTCTGTCACTGAAATGGCCTTCCTTGGGACACATAGGAGCCAAAAACAACCTCAACATTTCCCTTAAGCTTTGCAGAGAATATGTGGAAATGAGAGGACAGTCATGAGTCCAATTCCCCAGGATCTCTTCAAGAGACACTGGAAAGTGTCCCACAGTGGGGCCACACAAACACGCGGTACCTTCCAAGGATCTTAATAGTCCTCAGGGGAAACACTAGAAGGCTTGATCCCTGGGATAGACCAAGGAATGGCCGCATGGTGTGTGGGGACAGAACTGGTGCTGGGATGCAGAAATAGTGGGTTCAGAGAGGAGCCGTGGCCCCGTGGCCCTGGTGCCCAGAAGCTCTGTTCCTAGAGAGTGCAATGTGATAGGTCAACAGGGCTGTGATAACAAGTATTGGAAACAAGCCCAGCATACCCTTCACACAGGATTCTAGAACACACGCTGGAAACGGAGGGTCTCCTGTGAAGCTGTTCAGGGCTCTTTCTCATGGAAGCACATTCATACATCAGATCCCATAGGGGTGTGAAGGCTCGCTAGAGCTGAGGGACACAGCAGGACAGGTATTGGCCAAAGTGGAAATCCTCTTGGACTTATAGATCTCAGGGGATGGTAATTCTGATAGAGGAAACAGGAAGGAAACGTGAAGGTTTGCTACAAGTCCTGTAGGATATGAAGGAGAGGGTTTACCTCTCATCCACCTACTGGCTCAAGTTAGAACTGAGTCTCCTGGTTCCCTCTGTGGGAGAGGGGCATTTGCTTCTCAGGTGGCGTGTATTGCAGGTCATGACAAAAGCGACCCTAATCCTTCATGCACACTACTTGAAAGGTGCTAACCAAAGAGTCCAAGCTTTGATGTTTGGCTACGGAAAACGGAGGGAAGTGCCGATGTGAAGAGAATGGTGATTAAAAAGAGCAAAGTAAGAAACAGGGATTACAAACACAGCACCCTCAATGCCCATGGACACATTTCATTGATAGTATGTTCGTAAACTGTGAAACAAGCAAATCAGATATCTACACATATTTCCCTTTCCTTTCTGGTTTCCTGACCAGCTTCCTCGATCTCCAGAGCAGCACGCGCAACCCCACGGATCCTACAGCCCTCTCACATGGCTTCTAACTGAGTGCTGCTCCCTGCCCGCAGTGTCTTCCTCCTCCTTCCTGCCGGAGTCCCCTATGCGTTCCAGACACAAATCTGTAGGAACACAAACAGGAGAAATCTTCTTAGAGGCAAGGGCTTGCCTGGAACTCCTACTCAGGTAGAGATTTCGAGGGCCATACAGCATCTGCTTGAATTCTGTTCTGACCTCAAATGTTCACTAGGCTCTGCCTCCGCTGAGAAGGCAGGGATCACAGTTTCAAACCTTCCCATGAGGAACTGCAAAAATGGTGTTCGAACTATTATTTTGCATACCCGTTTACACTTTGCCCCTCTACATGTCACATCCAGATATTAACACTGTTATGGGACAGTTGAAATGTGGCTAATGTGAGCAATAATCAGAAGTTTTATGTTATTGTATTATTTTAATGTAGGGAACTGAGTTAAAAAGTTAAAAAGTGTAAAATTGATTTTAGACAGATTCAACCATAAATCACACAGCATGAACATCCAATAATGAAGAAGACAGAAACGCTGCTCCTTTGCTTATTCCTCTGACGTTAATTGCAGGCCGGATATGACTTTTGACGTGTAAGTAAGGAGTTCCTGGGCTCCTGCCACGCACCATTTGAAGCCTTCCGACGCCAAAAGATGAAGGTCAACAGCCACTTCCTAGAATAAGTGATCACAGGTTCAATGACACACCTATCCAATGTCACAATGTCATTCCCCAGAAATCGAAAATCTAAAAATACATTTGGAAGCACAAAGTCACCCACACAGTCAAAATATCCTTGAGAATGGGGAACAAGGTGGTGGCTCCATCGTGCAGACAGGAAATCTCAGCAGAAACCTACAGAAAGCAAACACTATGGCACTGGGTTCATTGAATAGGGGGATAGACCATGGACAAGAATAACGGGCCCTCTCACATCTATGGCATCGTCATAAAGACTACACACGGGCCAAGGGTAGTCTCTTCAACAATCCACAGATTGAGAAGACAACCTACAAAACATAAAGAATATTGCAAATCCTTCCATCAGGGGAAAAAAAAAAACACGTTTATTTGCAAAATGGGAAGAAAGGGCAATGAACCAAATTGGAGGATGGGGAAACGACTGGCATAGTCATGGCTCCAAGGGAAAACAAAATCAATGGCCAGCAAGTTGAGGGAAAGATACTGACATAACTAATCATCTGGGAAATGCAAATGCAAGGTCAATGAGCTGTCACATCATAGGTTAGCATAGCTGGGATCCAAACCAAAAACCAAAACGCAGTCGCCAAATGAGGGTTTTGGTAAGATTGGGGAAAATCTGAAGCATTGACTGTGGTTAGTTGTGATGTGGAATGGTGCAGCCATCACAGAAGACTGTCTTGAATTTACTCGAATGATGGGAACTAGGACTCCCATAAAATCAGTGTTCATGTGCCTGAGTATACATCCAATGGAAATGAAATCATTACTTCGAAGTATACCTGCGATCTCATGTTCATTGCAGTATGTACACAACAGCCAGGTTATGGACATTTTAGTCCAGGGCCTATCAATACAGGAATTTGAAAGAAAAGGTGATATGTTCATACAATATGATAGTATTTAGCTTTTAGAGGATGAGGGCATCCTGTGATGTATGGAAACAGGAATGTCAAGGAAGACATTCATCTAAGTGAAATAAGCCAATATCAGGAAAACAAATACCGTCTGATTGCATTTACATGGAGGTTGGAAAATAGTCAAGGTCTCCTGGTTGCAGAGTGCAGATGGACAGTTGCTAAGAGTTTGGGGAGGAGGAAGTGAGGTGTGGCTATCCCATGCTTGAGGAGAATTTGTCCTATAAGACAGAAGAGTGTGGAAACATACTGCACCAACCAGTGCACTGATTTAACAATATTGTGCTGTCTACTTGGAAAGGTGTCATGTTCCCTGTGTGTTTACCACAGAAATATACGTAAGAAAAAAAGTATACATTTAAAAAAAAATTGGGTTGGGGCGCCTGGGTGGCTTAGTCGGTTAAGCGTCCGACTTTCGCTTAGGTCATGATCTCGCGGTTCGTGGGTTCGAGCCCCGTGTCGGGCTCTGTGCTGACTGCCAGCTCAGGGCCTGGAGCCTGTTTCAGTCTGTGACTCCCTCTCTCTCTGACCCTTCCCTGCTCATGCTGTCTCTCTCTCTCCTAGAGATAAATAAAAATATTTTTTTAAAAAATTGGGTTGAGGGAGAAGGGTCACAGAAGGTTTTGCAAAGGACAGGAAGAATGTATGTCCAAGTGCAGAAGAAGATGTGTACACAATTCTCACAAAAGCAAAATGGTCCTGTACTTTCTCATTCCCATTCACCAAGGATCCAAATAATGTGGAACGGGTAGGCAAGGAGGGCTCAGGTAATATGAGTTCTCCCAATTTGGAATCATTGTAATGCACCACACATAATCGAAATTATGCTCCACACATTAAAAATTTCCAGGTCAACCTTCCTTCAACGAGACAATTTCCGGAGTACACAATGATATTTAAACATCCTGTAGTCTCCTGCTATTCTTGTTTCTTTGAGGAAACAGGCATGTGTAAATGAGACTCTATCAAAATAGACATTTGTCACAAGATTTAGGCTCTAAAGAAAGCAGAATCCTAATTTGGCTCTGTTTATATTCACATTGTCTTACGAGAGCTACGTTATGTGGTTGGCTTGCAAAAGCTTTCAGACTTCATCCAGCCCCTCTTTCCACTGGCAGATGGACAGGAATGTGAGTGGGAATCTCCTGTCACACTGGGGAGGTGTTAATTCCACACCTTGAAGTACGCAACATCGCCTCCGGGGCTCCTTGGAAGAGAGCCAAGTGCTCATACTGATGCTCAGTCTCTGACAAACACCCTGTTGGACTCTTTGATTTACACTTTGAGTCCAGCACACAGAACTGCAACAAGGGTCAGTGGTGGGTGCTGGATTTTGCATCTGAGAAAGACAGGTTGATTCTCAGCAGGAGTATCTGCAGAGAAATGTCAGATCCCATTCTCAGAAGGAGGAGACAGAAGGAGTTAGTCTCCTTGCCTAGTGCTAGAAGTTCCTAATTTCGCCAATTCCCACCAGATCGGGATAGGCACGAGGCTCAACACGAAGCCACCTGCAGAAGGAAGAAGTCCTGCCCCAGTACCGTGTGACTAGAGTGATGTTGGGAAGATTCATTGTGCAGCCTCAGATGAACAGGGCTGTGTGTGAGAAAAGTGGCAAGAGTGACGTATCATGACGTGCCACGAGATCTACCAGGAGGTGAGGTCCTGTTGTCACTGCCCCTGTGACAGACACTGTAAGATGTGACAATTGTTTCCCTTGTACATGCACATGTGTTGGCCGTACAATGAACACATTTACATTGTACTTTTTGATTCATTATAATACGCATAATCCCTCATGATGTAATAGTTTGGGGATTCTATATTGAGAGAGTTGTCACCATTCTTAAGGAAGTCTATATACATTCTAGAGAAACACACCATACACCGGATACACACACACACACACACACAGACATACACACACACACACACTGAGAGATGCAGCATATGATTCACATGTAGACACACCTACTTTTCTGCACACAAGCCTACACCACCTGATGGCAGTATCGCTGCTTCCAGGGTTCCTACCATGACTATAGGTCTTTTCCTGGAGAACATCTTTGGACTGCAATGTCCTTGTTCTCATACCAGGAGGTACTGTAATCAGGGTGGCTCTGCACAGTAAGCCTGCAAGAAAGCTCCACCTCTCTCATCTTCAAGATTTCTCTTTGCCAAGAGAGTGACTCCAGAATACATAGAGCTTTCACATTCCAGCAGGGTGCTCTGCAATGTCAGAAGATACTATGAGGATCAAATGTTGCTGTGTTTTGTTGGGACAGCTCTTTTGTCATCTTAATGACAAGGGCAAATGAGATGGGAAAGAGCTATAGAGGCCAACGAACACCAAAGCAAGAACAGTGAAAATATAGTCATAGTCAAAGGCATTAAATATTCTTACTTGGGTGTACATCAAAGCCATTTTGAATATTTTTAATGTTTGTATATTTTAAAGAGAGGAAAGAGAGAGAGAGAGAGCACTCAGGGGAGGAGCAGAGAGAGAGGGAACACAGAATGAGAAGCAGGCTCCAGACTCTCAGCTGTCAGCACAGACCCTTCTGTGGGGCACTACCACACACTGAGAGACCATGACTGGAGCCCCAAGATTGGACACTTAACTGAGTCGCCCATGCACTCCCCAAGTCGGGTTGTAAAAATGAAATGCAAGAATCAAAATTGCTGCTGGTGAAATGCTTACTATCCCATAGATGGTAATTGATACTGCTATTTTTTCAACACCTTTGCAATCAGGTATCCATTGGTAATAGTCTGTCAGTGGATGTTCTCCATATTAAGTAAGTTGGATATACCAACAGGCGTGCACATGCTGAGAGTTTTATACCTTAATTCTATTGAACGAGAAATAAAACAATCTGCATTACACAAAGAAAGGCAAGCATATCTCGGAGGTCGATGTGGTGTCCCCATCTCCACTGTCAAAGGGAACTGCTTCTCTGAGGTCATTGAGAGAACCTAAGAAGATACACAGATAGTTCCATGATGCCAGTGGGACTGCTCTGGAATTGTTCCAGGAGCTATGCTCGACGGGAGTCATGGACTCAACTATATGGAGATGGGTGGTGAGTGAGGATCAACTGAGCTGCTGCTGGGCCATCCTTGGGAAATAAAGGAAGGGAAAGGAAAGAAGCAGGTAAGGAAATAGAAACAGGGCCTCTGGATTTTAGCTATGTCAATGTGTAATCTGGAAACAAGGCGTAACACTGAAACGCATGCTATGTTTTGCTGACTGTGTCTTATGACCCTATTGCCTCTTGAAGTTTAGGAAACGATCTTATGCTGTGGACATCTTGAAGACAATGTCTTTGCCCTGGCTGTGCAGGAGATATGCAACCCGAGTGGTGAGAACAGTCCTCACTACCAAGCTTTCCTCTGGGTTCATATTTAACAGGGTCCCTTCAGGGTGTTCCACAAGGTTTGAGCACGTCTTAAGGCTTATGATACTGTTATGAAATTGACTAGCAATCTTACTGATTCTTCTCTGCTCGGACCCCATATGAGAGGTGCTACTGGGTGTGAAAGATGTTGGGCCATTTATGTCTCCTCCATCTCCATCTCCAGAAAGGAAACATGAAATAAACCTTCAGGTGCAGCTGTGCTGAGAGAAGAATGTACTCCTGCAGGCAGTGTGTGCAGTGAGCCTGACTTCTGGTCCTGGAAACTGGACACCTGCCTTGTTCCGTGTAAGTGGCACAGGTCTTCTGAAGAAACACACACCCCACACACCCTCACGCACATCACAGAAACACACAGAAATCACCCATGACCCTCATCCACAAAAATCCTACCACCTGAATGACCTACTTGCTGTCAGGAACTGTAAAATATGGTTATATTGTTTTACCATACAATCTGTTTTTCTTATAAAACTCCATGTTGCATTCCCAGGTGGAATCCAGAAATCAGGGATTCTCTCCAGTCCAAAGCAGGTGAAAAAGTCCTACCTTCATCATCAGCTGGACTTGTCCTTATCAAGTCGCCAATTCTAAACACTATTTAATGTTTTTTATTTACTTTTGAGTGTCAGAGAGAGACAGTGCAAGCAGGGGAGGGTGAGAGAGAGAGAGATACAAAATCCGAAGACAGGCTCCAGGCTCTGAGCTAGCTGTCAGCACAGAGCCTGATGCGGTGCTCGAATCCACGAACTGTGAGATCATGGCCTGAGCTGAAGTCAGATGCTTAACTGACTTCTAGCCTTCATAGGATGATGTGTTAATGTGGCCTCATCCTGCAATTACAGAAAAGATGACATTATGAGTTTCACATCATCTTGTACACAGTTTCCACGTGAATATTGGTCTCTTGGAGATGTTAGCAGCGAGTTGGGCTGCAATTTTTGAGTCAATGACTTGTAGAAATCTTACAAAGTCACCTGTCAACAGCTCCAATATTCAAGGTCACATCACACAAGTCACTTTGATCAGGAAACGCAAAATGATTTTCCACAGAGGAAAATTATCTCCTGACAAATGCTCACTACCATCATATAGGTTCTGATTGGTGGTGTAATTATTATGTTTTTCCCTTGAGAATTCATGTCAGTTGGTGATAGGAGCTTAAGAAAACCCCTCGGCACCAGTAAATTGCACAGAACCTCTCAGAAGGACGTGCACAGATGTTCATATCTTAATTCCCTTGAAATCAGAGTAAAGCAATGGTGCTCTTTCAGATACATAAAATGACTTTACCTCAGGAAGAGTGATGGTGCTTCCTCCACCTTGGTTCTTGGAAGCTCTTGCCTGGACCCTCAGGGGCAGCTAGGAGAAATCAGAGCAACTGTCAAAGACACTGGCGGGGCAGCTCAGGAACTAGTCAGAGTTTCTGTTGATGTGAACATGAGGTGAGTGTGTGCATATGTGTGAATAGTAATTATGTACTGTGCTGCTGGGCATCCTCTTGGGAGACAACGGATGGCAAGGAGAGGAGCAGGAAATATATGGGCAACAAAGCTTTAGTCTTTCTAGCAGGTGATCCTCATGAAGGCCAGAGAGTTAATGAAAATCGTGGAAATGCTGAAGTGCCTTGTGTGTCAACACGGGGTCTCATAGCCTCTCTTGATTGTTTCAAGTTCAGCCAGGCTATCACTGTTTGTCTCTTGGAGGATCTGTTCTTCCCCTAGGAGCCCCATCATCTATTTGCTAGGATTTTGTGACCATGATGCCTACTTTGGAAATTTGTACTTGAGGAAAAGCAACCTTGAATGTCTGAGCAGTTTTCCATTGTGTGCATGGATCATATTTTATTCCTCCTCTCATCCCTTGATGGACTTTTGGGTGGTATCTCTAGGGCTACCGTGAAGACGGCTGTCGGGAACAGTGGGTGCACAATTCCGGTCTCTTACTGTCATGGGGATACTTGAAATTCTGCATTGGCCAATCGCATAGAATCCTAAAGCCCATAGAATATCTTTCAACAGAGACTGTGGCTTTGACTTCATAGATAGTATATTGTTGGATCATGTGGGATTTCCCCCCTTGTAAATCCATTCAGCTGGTGTTTACCTTTAAATTGGCGAGTTTAATCTGTTTACATTTAGTGTAATTATTGATAAGGTAAGAGTTATGTCTGATTTTGCTATTTTTAAAAAAAAATTTAAATGTTTTTTTAATTATTTCTAGGAGAGAGAGAAACAGCGCGAGCAGGGGAGGGTCAGAGAGAGAGGGAGTCACAGACTGAAACAGGCTTCAGGCTCTGAGCTGGCGGTCATCTCAGAGCCCGACGCGGGGCTCGAACCCGAACCGCGAGATCATGACCTAAGCGACAGTCGGACGCTTAACCGACTAAGCCACCCAGGCGCCCCTGATTTTGCTATTTCTGATATGTCGTATGTCCTTTCTGCTATTCTATTCCTCAGTCACTGGCATTTTGTGTTAAATAAACATTTTCTAGTGTGCCATTATAAAAAAAAAAAGAGAAGTATCGATGTTCTTTCATTAATGGTGACATATGTAATACCCTCATGGAAGATGTTTGACATGGCGGAAAGTGGATGGGTGGTAACCTGGAACTTGCTGTATTATCTGTTCAAATTTTATCTTAAGGGAAACCTGTCGTCAAGCATGTCTGCTAATATCTAAAAATCTGGAAGCACTGTATCCCGGGGAGACTGAAATTGATTTGTGTTCAGAAGTTAGCTAATATGTATACCTTCAGGTACTAGATACTTGTCGACTATTCAGCATGGATCCTGTGTTGATATAGAAATGCTTCTTGGAGGTAGCCAAGATGGCAGAACAGCACAGAAGTCTTTTTTCTGTATTGGGTACATGAAATACAGTCAGATCAACACTAAGCCATCCTGCACACCTAGGAAACTGATTTGAAGATAAACACAACAGTGTGCACAACCTGAACCACAGAACTCAGCAGGTACACGGCAGGGAGTAGTGAACTTGGGGTGAGAGGAGAGTATGGGAAAAGTACACCCCACAAAAGCAGCTGGAGAGAAAGTGGAAAAGTGGAATCAGCTGTAGGGACTGAACTCAAAAGGGAGAAAAGAGAAAGGAGAGGGTTTAAATTCCATGAATACTTTACGCAGGGGGAGCACAGAGTCGGACACTCTGCAGCTCAAATACGTTGTGGTGCTCTAGTGGGATAGGCGGATTCCCAGGAGAGTGAGTTTGGGAGGTCCTCAAGCCATGGGTGATTTTCCATAATCCTGGAAACATTGCTGCTACATGGTAGTGTGAACTTTTTCTGGGGTGGTCTGGCACCCAGACACAAGTCTCTGGACGCTGGAAGCAGCAGGATCCTGGGAATGTTCTTGGGTGTGGCTGGCACCAGCCACTGCCCCATGAGACCCTCCACCACAGGATGTGAGTGCATGAAAGCCACAGTCCCTCAGAAGCAAAGGGTTGGGAAACACAGCCGCATCTCAGATCAAACTCAGGAGGATGGTGAGCATCCTGGCAACCTGACGGTATGGTCACAGACAGTGTAAAAGCAGGGAGTGGACAGAAACCAGAGATAAAAGACAGGGGACCCATTGTTGGCCAGGGAGAGCATAAAGTTCCGGTATTAGACACCCGACCGCGCACGCACATACTCACTTACTGGAACCACCACAATCTAACCGAGGAAGCTACGAGGGGCCATCAAGGGTAGAATGGAGCCATTACACTAAGCCTTCCCCAAACTTTCCAAGCTCACTCTTCAGCAACAGCAGAATCTGTCTGCTTAGTCTACGTACTATAACCTGCTTCTTAGTTGCCTTCTAGGGGAGAACGATGTAGTATCCATCGTATTTCCGTCCATTCACTGGTCCATGTATTCAGTTTTCTTTTGTTTTTTCTTCTTTTTTTTTGTTTCTTTTCCTTTACTTCAATACAGAAAGAAAAACTTATCTTTATTTTCAATTTTCATTACAAATATTTTTATCTTTTTTCCATTTTGTTTACTTCTATTGTAAATTTTTCGAATTTCATTTTTACATCCTTCAAGTTATTCTATTTCATCGTTTTCATTTCCTCAAAATTTCAAACATTTTCTACTGTTTTGTTTTGTTTTCCCCCTTTTTCTGTAACCAGTCAAGCTCCTTTCAATAACCAGACTAAAACACACCTGTGATCTCGCATCACTTATTTAATTTTGTGTGTGTGTGGTGTTGTTTTTAATTCGTTAATTTTAATATTTCCCCCATTTTTCTCATCAATCAAGCTCCTTTCAATAACCAGACCAAAACACTCATAGAATTTAGCATCATATACTTGATTGTTTGTTTGTGTGTGCGTGCATACGCACAAGCATGTGTTGTTTTTCATTGTTTCTTTTTAATTTTTCCTCCTTTTTCTCTCAACAATCAAGCTCTTTCAATTACCAGACCAGGATGTGGGAGCTATCTGGCTGCGACATCTGTCACCCCATTGATCGCCAAGGTTGATTCGGCTCATCTGGCTGGCTAGGTGGGTGTCCCCTTCCTCTCACACCGTTCCATGTGGGTCCCTCACGAAGCTGCGCTATCCGATGAAGAGGACGACCTTCCCCGATAGAGGAGGACCGTTATTCGGTCAAGGGTATACGAGTAGCTGCTCTCCCCTGCTAGAACCTCCAAACAAGCTCTCAAGGTCAATTACCAGAACAAAACATACCAAGTATCGAGCATCATTTAATGATTTTTTTATTTGTATGTGGTGTATGTTGTTTTCAACTTTTTAATTTTAATTTTCCTTTACCTTATGAATTCCTTTTCTACCTTCAAAAGGAATTCACCCCAGAATACACAATAGGAAGAAACGACAGCCAGGCACATAACCAACACAGATACAAACAAGATATCAGAAGCAGAATTTGGAATCACGATAAGCAGAATACTGGCTGGGATTGAAAACAAATTAGAATCCCTCTTGACGCAGATATAAGAAGTTAACAGCTACTCAGGATGAAAGAAAAAAACTCGGCTGCAATCTCAAATAGATGCCATCACGGCAAGGATGTGTGAGGCAGAGTATGGAATCAGCGATATAGAGGACAAACTTATGGAGAATAATGAAGCAGAGAATAAGAGAGAGAGTCAAGCAAAAGAGCACGATTTAAGAATAAGGGAAATCAGTCACTTGTTAAAAAGGAACATCAGAATCATAGGGGCCCTAGAAGATGAAGAGACAAAAAAAGGGGTAGACGACATATGTGAAAAATCATAACGGAAAACTTTCCTAACCTGGGAAAGACACAGACATCAAAATCCAGAAAGCACAGAGGACTCCCACAAGATTCAACAAAAACCGACCATCAACAAGGCATATCGTAGTCGAATTCCAAAATACTCAGGCAAGGAAAGAAACATAAAAGCCACAAAGGAAAAAAAAAAAGTCCTTAATATGTAAGGAAGAGAGATAAGTTTTGCAGCAGACCTATCCACAGAAACATGGCAGCCCAGAAAGGAGGGGAAGGACATATTCAATGTGCTGAATCAGGACAATATGCAGCCAAGAATTCTTTATCCAGAAAGGCTGTCATTCAAAGTACGAAGAGAGATAAAAAGTTTCCCAGAAAACAAACATTAAAGGAATCCATGACCACTAAATCAGCCCAGCAAGAAAATTGAATGGGGATTTTCTAAGGTCAGAAAGGATGACAAAAAGGAAAAAAAAAAAAGACCAAAGGCAACAAAGACTAGAAAGACCCGCGTACACCACCAGAAACTCCAACTTTACAAGACACATGAAGGCAATAAACTTCTATCTTTCAGTACTCACTCTAAATGTCAACGGGCTAAATGCTCCAATCCAAAGGCATAGGGTAACAAAATGGAGAAGTAAACAATATCCATCTATATGCTGCCTACAAGAGACCCACTTTAGACATAAAGCCACTTTCAGATTGAAAGTAAGGGGATGGGATAGAAACCATCTATCATGCTAATGGTCACCAAAAGACAGCCAGAGTAGTCATACATATATCAGACAATCTAGACTTTAAAATAAAAACTGCAGGGGCGCCTGGGTGGCTTAGTCGGTTAAGCGTCCGACTTTCGCTTAGGTCATGATCTCGCCGTTCTTGGGTTCGAGCCCCGCGTCGGGTTCTGTGCTGACTGCCAGCTCAGAGCCTGGAGCCTGTTTCAGTCTGTGACTCCCTCTCTCACTGACCCTCCCCTGTTCAAGCTGTCTCTCTCTCTCTCTCCTAGAAATAAATAAAACATTAAAAAAAACTGCAACGAGAGATGACAAAGTGCATTCTATCATCATAGGGGGTCTAACCACCAAGAAGGCATATCAATTGTAAACAATTATTCTCCCATTGTGGGAGAACACCCACATTTATGAATCAATTACTCACAAACATAAAGAAACTCAGTGCTACTAATACCATCATAATAGGGGACTTCAACACCCTACTCACAGCAATGGACAGATCATCTGAACAGAAAATCAACAAGGGAACAAAGGCTTCGAATAACACACTGGACTAGATGGATGTAACAGATATATTTAGAACATTTCATCCTAAAGGAGTGCAATATACATTCTTCTCCAGGGCACAGGGAACATTCTCCTGCATAGACTGCCTCTTGGGAAACAAATCAGCCCTCAACAAGTACAAAAAGTTTGAGACCATATAGGGCATAATTTCAGACCACGCGAGGCGCAGAGGCCTCAGATCCCAAGTTGTACCGCTGCTTGACCCCAACAGATCTGAGGCTGCGACACTTCTCCCAACCCCACTCAACCCCAGGCAGCACGGAAGCAGCGACCTGTGGGACTGTTTCAGGAAGTATAAACAAGGCCCGTGGACCGGAACCTGGAAATGAGGAGAGGTGTGGGGCATAGAACTCAGCCCACTTGGGTACACCCTCAGCACAGGGAGATCGGACCCAAAGGAGTGATTTGCAATGCTTGGCTGAGAAAGGATGGAGGCGATGCCATTTTTCTCCCCACAACCACCAAGGCAGGGCCTCAGGGAGCAGCCAGAGGGACACAGTGGAAGCAAGACCTGCCTACACCAAACCACACCCATCCCCGCCAGAGCCTCTTTTCTTGTTGCTGTTGTTGTTGCTTTTTGACCTGAGCTTGGGGCAAAACCAACATGGGTGCACTGCCATGATTAATCCCAGATAATCCTTTCGATTCAGATACAATCTCCCTTTTCTCATTTGTAACCCTCCACTCTGCTGGTTGGGGCATTCTGGTCACTGGTTGGCTTATACAGTCACATTTAATCCACTCTCTAGATATATATGCTACACCTCCACCGCTACCTTTTTTTTCTCTCTCTGGTGTAATCAGACTATAAATAGTTTCTCTGAGTGCCTCTTAGTCTCTCTACCTGGTCATGTCATTTCCAATTTCACTTCCTCCCCGCTCTGTTTTTGTTCTCTTTGTATATGCTCTTCTATTAACACTGCCTACACCTGGCTCTTTATTTGTCGCTGGGAAGTCTGCTTTTATGCCTTTCGACTGTCCTTTGTCTTTTGGGGTTTTTCATTTCATCTTTCCTTTATTCTTTTTTGACTTTGAATTTTTATTTATATTCCTTCCTTCCTCTACTTTTTTTGTTTGTTTCTGTACTGTTTTGTATTTTTCCCCTCCTTGTTTTTCTTGTTCTTTTTCCTGTTCAGTTTCATGTTTACTGGTTTTGTCTGTGCGTTTGTGTACGTTTGTACCCTGCGTGGTTATCTGCTTTCTTTTTCCAGGGTTACCTCAAGAAACAAGCCAAAGTATACATGGTGGAGAGTCCCAAATACCTCTAGGAGTAGGGAAACAAAATAAACTCTCAAAAAGAGGAACCAAGAGACACCATTCAAAGAACACTTCTTGAACGGACGGACCCTGAACAGTCAAAGAATCTTCTTTAATACATCAGAACTCGCAGGGGAAGTATGCACAGCAAGTTTTAAAATTAACAAGAGATAGAAAGCTACCCAAAATGACGAAATAGAAGAGCGCTCTTCCAAAGAAATTCCGGGAAGAATTGACAGCTAAAGAACTGCTCAAAACAGATATAAGCAACATAACTGAACAAGAATTTAGAACAATAGTCATAAAATTAGTCGGTAGGCTTGATAAAAATCATGGAAGACATCAGAGAAACTATTGCTACAAACACTATGGAGCTCAAAATAGTTACTATGAATTAAACAGTGCTATAAATGAGATACATAATAAAATAGAGGTGTCCAATGCATAGACTGAAGAGGCAGGAAGGAGAATAAGTGATTTATAAAACACAATTATAGAAAAAGAGGAAGCTGAGAAAAAGAGATAAACTGATTCAGGAACACGAAAGGAGAGTTCGAGAGTTGAGGATATAATCAAACGTAACAATATCCGTATCATAGGAATCCCAGAAGAGGACGAGAGAGGGAAAGGTGCTAAAGGAGTCCTTGAATAAATTATAGCAGAGAATGTCCCCAACCAGGGGAGGGAAGTAGATGTTGAAATCCAAGAGGCACAGAGAACTCCCCTCAGACGTAACTTGAATCGATCTTCTACATGACATATCCTAGTGAAACTGGCAAAATATAAAGACAAAGAGAGAATTCTGAAAGCTTATAGGGATAAAAGGCCCTAACTTACAAAGGGAAACCTATCAGAGTGGTGACAGACCTATGTAATGAAACTTGGCAGGCCAGAAAGAAATGACAGGAAATCTTCAATGTGATGAACAGAAAAAGAGACGCAGCCAAGAATCCTCTATCCAGCAAGCCTGTCATTCAGAATAGAGAGAAAAAAGTCATTCCAAATAAACAAAAATTGAAAGAATGTGTCACCACTAAACCAGCCCTACAATAAATCCTGAGGGGGCTTGAAAAAGGCATCGAAGACATCAGAGGTGCCACTGCTGCAAAGATCAAGGAATTTAAAACTAGTTATGATGAATTGAAAAATACTATAAATGAGGTGTGAAATAAAATGGAGGTGCCACAACACAGACTGAGGAGACAGAGAGAAGAGATGAAATAGAAGATAAAATTATGGAAAAATTGGAAGATGAGAAAGAAACATAAGTTGGTCCAGGAGCACGAAAGGATATTCGAGAACTGAGTGATGCCAGCAAATGGAACAATATCTGAACCATAGGAATTCCAAAGCAGACGAAAAAGAGAGAAAGGAGCTGAAAGAGTACTTGCACAAATCATAGCTGAGAACTTCTGCAACCTGGGGAAGGAAACAGACATTGAAATCCAAGAGGCACAGAGAACTCTCCTCAGACATAACTTGATTTGATCCTCTGTGCGGCATATCCTAGTGAAACTGGCAAAATACAAGAATAAACCGAAAATTCTGAAAGCAGCTAGGGATAAAGGGGCCTTATCAAACAAAGGGAGGCGCATCAGGATAGTAGCAGACCTATCTACTGAAACTTGGCAGGCCAGAAAGGAATGGCAGCTAATCTTCAATGTGATCAACAGGAAATGCATGCAGTCAAAAATCCTTTATCTAGCAAGCCTGTCATTCAGAAGAGAAACAGAGAGAAATGTTTCTCCAAACAAAAAAACTGAAGGAATGCATCACCAGTAAACCAGCCCTACAAGAGATCTGAAGGGGGACTCTATGAGGAAAATGTTGCAAGGATCACAAAGTACCAAAGACACCACTACGAGCATGAATCCGAAAGAGAACACAATGACTCTAAATTCATATTTTTTCAATAATAACACTGAATGTAAATGGACTGAATGCTCCAATCAGAAGACACTGGGAAGCAGAGTGGATATTAAAAACCCAAGATCCATCTATTTGCTGCCTACAGGACACTCATTTTAAACCTGTGGACACTTTCAGTGTGAAAGGGAGGGGACGAAGGAATATCGATCATGCTACTGGAAGTCAAAAGAAAGCTGGAGTAGCCATACTTATAAAGGACAAACTGGACTTTAAAGGCAGTAACAAGGATGAAGAGGGGCATTATATAATAATTACAGAGCCTATCCATGGGAAGAGCTAACAACAATAAATGTCTATGCACTGAGTTCCGGAGTACCGAAATACCTAAGAAAATTAACCACAAATATAAACAATCCTATGGAGGATAATGTACTAATTCAGGGGTTTTGATGCTCCACTTACAGCAATGGATAGATCTAGTAGGTAGAAAATCACTGAAGAAACCATGGCCCTGAATAACATTGGACCAGATGGACTTGATAAACGTCCGAAGGTGTGGAATTTACTTTCCTCTCGAGTGCACATTCTCTAAGACAGATCACATACTGGGTCACAAAGCAGTCCTCAATAAATATAAAAGAATTGAGATCATACTGTGCACACTGTCAGATCCCAATGCTATGAAACTTGTAATCAACCACAGCAAGAAGTCTGGAAAACCTCCAGAAGCAAGGAGGTTAAAGAACACCCTGCTAAAGAATGAATGGGTCAACCAGGCATTTAATGAAGAATATTAAAAAACATAGGGAAAGAAATGAAAATGAAAATACAACAATCCAAAGTCTTTGGGATGCAGCAAAGGAAGTCCTAAGAGGAAAATACATTGTAATCTAGGTCTATTTCAAGAAACTGGAAAAAGCGCTAGAAGAAACTCTAACAGCGCACCTAAAGGAACTAGAAGCAGAGCAGCAAGAACACCCCAAACTCAGCAAACAATGAGAAATAATAAACATCAGGGCAGAAGTATACAATATAGAATTTAAAAAAGAAAGAAAGAAAAGAAAACAGTCGAATTGATCAGTGGAACAAATAGTTCGTTTTGTGAAAAAATAAACAAAACTGATAAACTTCTAGCCAGGCTTCTCACAAAGAAAAGAGAGAGCACCCAAATAGCCAAAATCACAAATGAAAATGGATTTATTACAACCAGTGCTTCAGAAATACAAGCAATATATGGGAATACTATGAAAAATTATATGCCAACATACTGGACAACCTAAAAGAAATGGATACATTTTTAAACACCCACACACAATAAGTGTATTATATAATTATATATATAATATATATTTAATTTACAATATAAATGGGAAGAAACAAAATCTGAACAGACACATAACTGCTATCATCATCAGTTGTCAAAAATCGCCCAAGAAATAAGAGTCATGGACCAGGTGGCTTTCCTGGGGAATTCTACCAGACAGTTAAATCATAGTTAAGACCCATTATTCTCAAGCTGTTCCAAAAAACAGATACAGAAGGAAAACTTCTGGACTCTTTCTATGAAGCCAGTATAACTTTGATTCCCAATCCAGACAGTAATCTAGTGCAACCAGAGACAGAGAGAGAGAGAAATACAGGCCAATATCCCTGATGAATATGGATGCAAAAATTCTCAACAAGATACTACCAAATCGAATTCGGCGGCATATCAAAATTATTCACCATGATCAAGTGGGATTCATTCCTGGGTTACAGGGCTGGTTCAATATTCGCAAATCAATCAATGGGATACATGACACTAACAAAAGAAAAGATAAAAAGCATATGATCCTGTCAAAAGACGCAGAAAAAGCATTTGACAAAATACAGCATCTTTTCTTAATCAAAACCTTCTAGAAAGTCAAGATACAAGGAATTTACTGAAACATCATAAAAGCCATTTATGAAAAGACCACCGCTGCTATCATCCTCAATGGAGAAAAACTGAGAGCTTTCCTCCTGAGATCAAGAACACGACAGGGATATCCGCACTCACCACTATTATTTCCTATAGTGCTTGAAGTCCTAGCATCAGCCATCAGACAACAAAAGGAAATAAAAGGCATCAGAATTGACAAAGATGGAGTCAAAGTTTCACGTTTTGCAGACTACATGACACTCTACATGGAAAAACGGACAGACTCCGCCAGAAGTCTACTAGAACGGATCCAAGTATTCAGCAAAGTCGCAGGGTACAAAATCAACATACAGAAATCGGTTGCATTTTTATATGGCATTAATGAAGCAACAGAAAGAGAAATCAAGAAACTGATCCCATTCACAATTTACAAAAAACATACAATTCCTAGGAACAAACCTAACCAAAGATGTAAAAGATCTGTATGATGAGAACTTTAGAAAACGTTTGAGAGAAATTGTATAAGACACAAAGAAATGGAAAAAATATCCCATGCTCATGGCTCTGAAGAATAAAGATTGCTCAAATGTCAATAATATCCAAAGCGATCTACACAATCAGTGCTATGCAATCAAAATTCCACCAGCAGTCTTCTCAAAGCCAGGCCAAACAATCCTAAAATTTGTATGGAACCATAAAGTACCCCGAATACTCAAAGAAGAAGAAAACCAAAACGGGAGACATCACAGTCCCAGACTTTAGTCTTTGATAGAAAGCTGTCATCATCAAGACAGTATGGTGTTGGCACAAAAACAGACATATGTACCAATGGAATAGAATAGAGAACACAGAATTGGAGCCACAAATGTATGGCCAATTAATCTTTGACAAAGCAGGGAAGTGTATCCAATGGGAAAAAGACAGCCTCTTTCTCAGACAGTGCTGCGAGAACTGGACAGCAACATGCAGAAAAGTGAAACTAGACCACGTTCCGACACCACACACAAAAATAAAGTCAAAATGGATGAAGGACGTGACTGGGAGACTGGAAGCCATCAAATGTCTAGAGGAGAAAGCAGGAAACAACCTCTTCGACCTCAGGCCCCCCAATATCTTACTCGACACATCTCCAAAGGCAAGGGAATCCAGAGCAAAGATGAACTATCGGGACCTCATCAGGATAAAAAGCTTCTGCATGGCAAAGGAAACAATCAATAAAAGCAATAGGCAACTGATGGAATGGGAAAAGATAGGTGCAAATGACATATCAGATAAAGAGCTAAGTATCGAAAATCTATAAGGAACTCTCCAAACTCCACACCTGAAAAACAAATAATCCACTAATGAATTGGGCAGAAGACATGAACAGACACTTCTCCAAAGAGGACATCCAGATGGCCAACAGACACATGAAATGACACTCAGCATCCCTCATCATCAAGGAAATACAAATCAAAAGCACACAGAGATACCACCTCAAACTGGTCAGAGTGATTAAAATGAACAAATCAGGAGACTAGAGAGGCTGGCGAACATGTGGAGAAATGGGTACCTTCCTTCACTGTTGGTGGGGATGTAAACTCACACGGTCCCTCTGGAAAAGTGTGGAGATTCCTCACAAAAAGTAACAATAGAACTCTCCTATGACCCAGCAATAGCACTGCTAGGAATTTACCAAAGGATACAGAAGTGCTGATGCATTGGGGCACATGGACCCCAATGTTCATAGCGGCACTCTCAACAAGAGCCAAAACATGGAAAGAGCCTAAGTGTCCATCAACGGACGAATGGATCAATAAGATGTGGTTTATGTATACGATGGAATACTACATGGCATTGAGAAAGAATGAAAGCTGGCCATGTGTAGCCAACACTGATGGAACTTGAGGGTGTTATGCTGAGCGAAAAAAGTCATGCAGACAAGGACAGCTCCCATATGCTTACACGTATAGGAGGATTAGGAGGAGCTTAACAGATGATCATGGTGGAGAAGAACGTGAAAAATAGTGGAGGAGAGGGAGGAAGGCAAACCATGAGAGACTCTTGAATGCCGAGAAAAAAACTGAGGGCTAATGGGGGTGGGTGGAAGGAGAAGGGGGGTGATGGGCATGGAGGAGGGCACTTGTGGGGATGAGCGCTGGGTGTTATATGGAAACCAACTTGACAATAAACTATTTTAAAAAAAGAAAAAAATGAACTATTGGGACCTCAACAAGATAAAAAGCTTCTTCACAGCAAAGGAAACAATCAACTAAAACTAATAGGAACCGACAGAATGGGAAAAAGAGAGTTGCAAATGACATACTGGATAAAGTGCTAGTGTCCAATATCTATAAGGAACTCACCAAACTCCACACCTGAAAAACAAACAATCAAGGGGAGAGAAATGCAGAGGACATGAATAGACACTTCACCAAAGAGAACATCCAGATGGCCAACAGACACATGAAAGGATGTTCAGCGTCACTCATCTTCAGGGAAATACAAATCAAAACCGCAATGAGGTACCACCTCACACCCATCACAATGGCTAACACAAATAACTCAGGCAACAACAGATGCTGGTGAGGATGTGGAGAAAGAGGATCTCTTTTGCACTGCTGCTGGGAATGCAAACTGGTGCCGCCACTCTGGAAAACAGTATGGAGTTTCCTCAAAAAATTCACAATAATCTACCCTACGACCCAGCAATTGCACCAGTAGATATTTATCCAAGGGATCCAGGTATGCTGTTTCGAAGAGACACATGCCATCCAATGTTCATAGCAGCACTGTCGACAAGAGTCAAAGTATAGAAGGAGCCCAAGTGTCCATCAATGGATGAATAGATGAAGAAGCTGTGCTGTATATACACAATGGAGTATTCCTCGGCAATCAAAAAGAAAGAAATTTTGCCATTTGCACCTACCTGGAAGGAACAAGAGGATTATTATGCGGAGCAAAATTAGTCAGTCAGATAAAGACAAATATATAAATTCACGCAGATGTGGACTTCGAGATACAAAGCAGATGAAATTAGAGGAAGGGAATCAAAAGTAATATAAAAACAGGGAGGGAGACAAAAATATAAGAGGCTCTTCTCTATGGAGAATAAACAGAGGATTGCTAGAGGGGTTGTGGGAGGAGGCATGGGCTAAATAGGTAAGAGGCATTAAGGAATCTGCACTTGAAATCACTGTTGCACTCTAGGCTAACTTGGATGTCAATTAAAAAATTACTAAAAATGAAAAAAGTGCTTCTTAATTTCTATAGTTACTGTACTATGATGGACTTAGTGAATTTGAATTCATATCCATGAAAGCACTGTAAAACGTGCCTCAACATTCTATGCTGTTCTGGAAGTATAGAATAAGGAATGAAACACTTATTCTTAATCAGCTTACCGAGTAAATATTCACGGTACCTTCCCCTCGTCGAGGAATAATGTGGAAAGTGACATCCAGTGAAAATCGGACGTTCTTTTTCACTGGTGCTCTTGTCCTCGGTGGCACATCTTCGGCTTCCTCAAAACAGCACTTTCCTGGGAAATGCAGGGAAATAGAGAGTAGGGTTGGCCTCTTGCTGGCAGAAGACTACAGAACCAATCATCATACTCTACTCCTAGTTCAACCTTCCACTCTCTCTGCTCACTAGCGCCTGACAAGTCTCATGACTCAAAAATGGACTTAGGGGGGCGCCTGGGTGGCTTAGTCGGTTGAGCGTCGGACTTTCGCTTAGGTCATGATCTCGCGGTTCGTGGGTTCGAGCCCCGCGTCGGGCTCTGTGCTGACTGCCAGCTCAGAGCCTGGAGCCTGTTTCAGTCTGTGACTCCCTCTCTCTCTGACCCTCCCCTGCTCACGCTGTCTCTCTCTCTCTCTCCTAGAAATAAATAAAAAAAATATTAAAAAAAAATGGACTTAGGGAAGATGCTGAGCTTTGGTTGTCACTGAAAACCGCCCACAGCCGGTGTTGTGGGCAAATACTGTTATTTAGCAGAGACGTTGAGAGAAATGCAGTAAAGCACAGCCCCCACACATGATGACCACGGATGACATCACAATAAGTTTCTACACATACCTGAGAGAGGTAGGGGAGGACGCCCTTGCTCAGTTTCCTTTTCTGAGTTCTGAACATGTTAATATGCTGTGCTCATGCGTGTGCTGTGATGGGGCTAAAAGTGATGTAGTATGAGTGAAACCTCGAGAACAGGAAATGTTGGGTTCTTCACAGGAGATGGTGTGGCGTGTTGTTTGGGGCAGATCTTATAACAGGTCTAGGGTTTATTTTGGAACTTCCTTTTTGAGGTCTTTGGGTGGAAGTTTCCCTGTAGGACCCATGGCTGGTATGAATGAAGAGACCCTTCCATGGTAATTCCAGGGTTAAATGAGGCTACATTCCAGTGTCATCACGGCCCATTGCCTGACTCTCCTGTGTTCTTGCATGCAGGGTGTTTGTTTCTTAGGTTATGTGCATTGTACATCAATGGCAAGAAAGACCAAATCGCTCATGCTGAATTCCTGAAAAGTGCGACCCAGGCTTTGATGTTTGGCAATGGCAAAGGGAGGGAAGTGCCAATTTGGTGGGCAAGATGGTTAAAAAGAGCAAAGTAAGAAACGGTGATTCTAGGAGCGCCTGGGTGGCTCAGTCGGTTAAGTGCCCAACTTTAGCTCAGGTCATGATCTCACGGTTTGTGAGTTTGAGCCCCATGTCGGGCTCTTCGCTGACAGCTTAGAGCCTTGAGCCTACTTCAGATTCTGTGCCTCCCTCAGTCTGTCTGTCTGTCTGTCTGTCTCTCTCTCTCCCTTCCCCAATTGTGCTCTCTCTTTGTCTCTCAAAAATAAAGGTTAAAGATTAAAAAAAAAATTAAAAAAAAAAAGAAATGGTGATTACAAACACAGCCCCTCAATGCCCATGTGCACAATTTCATTGACAGTATGTGAATAAATTCTGAAACAAACAAATCAGACTTCTACATCAATTTCCCTTTTCGTTCTGCTTTCCTGTCCCGTTGCCTCGGTCTCCAGAGCAGCATCTGCAACACCACTCTCCCTGCAGCCCTCTCCCACTGTCCCTAACTGAGGGCTGCTCCCTACCTGCAGAGTTTTCAGACTCCTTGTTGCTGGACTCTGTTGTGCTCTCCAGGCACGAACCTGTAGGAACACAAATATAGGTAATCTTCTTAGCGAGAAGGGCTTGCTAGGCACTCTGACTCAAGTTGATGTTTCCAAGGGTCAGACAGGATGTGCCTGAATTCTCTGTCCGTTCGCTGTTATTCAGTGGGCTCAGGGTAGGTGGAGCCCTTCAGGAAGACATAGATCATAGTTTCATACCTTGTCATGAGACAGAGAAACTGAAGAAATAACCTTCGTACCATCCTTTTTACCTGCCCATTAAACCTTGCCCGTCTAAGTGTCATATCCAGAAATTCCACCTGTAATGGGACACTTGAAACATGGCTGGTGTGAGGGAGGAAAGAGAGGTTTTCTACTATTGTATTATTTTTGTGTAAGGCACTGAGTTGAGAAGCGATGTGTATAACTGATTTGAGACATATGCCACCCTCAACTGCCCAGCGCGCAAATCCAAAGATGAAGACACAAGCGCTGCTCCCCTGCTTATTCCTCTGATGTTAATTGTGGGCCGGATCTGACTGTTGACGTGTAACTAAGGAGTTTCTGGGATCTTGCCACGACCATTTGAGGCCTTCAGACACCAAAAGAGGAAAGTCAATGGCCATTTCCTTTAATAAGTGATCACAGGTTCAGTGACACATCTATCCAAATCACAATGTCATTCCCTAGAAATCGAAAATCCTAAAATACATATGGAAGAACAAAGCTACCTACATAGTCAAAATACCCTTGAGAATGAAGAACAAGGCGGTGGCTCCATCCTTGCGGACAGGAAAACTCCGAAGAAAGCTACAGAAAGCAAACACTATCGTACTGGGGTCACTGAAAGGGGGGTAGACCATGGGCAAGAATAGAGAGGCCTCAAGTAATCTCTCACATTTAAGGCGTATTCGTCAAGATTACACACGGACCAAGGGTAGTCTCTTCAACAATCCACAGATTGCCAAGGCAACCTACGCAATTTAAGAAGCCAAACCTTCTATCAGAAAAAGGATTTAGTTGCAAAATGGGAAGAAAGAGCAACTAACAACATTGGAGGATGGGGAACAGACTTGCATAGTCATGGCTCCAAGGGGAAACAAAATCAATGGCTAGCAGACTGAGGAAAAGACACTGACATAACGAATCGTGAGGAAAATGTAAATGAAGGACAAGGAGATATCACTTCATCTGTTAGCATGGCTTGGATCCAAACAGAAAACTAAAAAGCAATCACCAAATGAGGGTGTTGGTAATGATGTGCAAACTTGAAGCACTGACAGTGGTCAATCGTTAACCAGAATGGTGCAGCCATCACTCTCTCGAGCTGACACAAATAAAGGCTAATCGAAATCCGAATAAAACCCAGTAATCATGTGCCTGAGTATACATCCAATGGAAAGGAAATCACCATATCGAAGTTACACATGCAATCCCATGTCCATCGCAGTATGTACACCATAGTCCGGATATGGACATTTTAGTCCAGTGCCCATCAATACAGGAATTTTGAAGAAAAAGTGATATATTCGAACAACATGATACTATGTAGTTTTCAGAGAATGAGGACATCCTGTGACTTATGGAAACAGGAATGTCATGGAAGACATTTATCTAAGTGATATAAGCCAATCTCAGGGAAACAAATCTCTCTGACTTCATTTCCATGGGGATTGGAAACTAGTCAAGGTCTCTTGGTAGCAGAGGACAGATGTGGGGTTGCCAAGAGTTTGGGGAGGGACCAATGAGGTGTGGTTATCCCATGCTTGAGGAGAATTTGTTCTGTTATATGGGAGAGCCTGGAAAGAAGCTGCACAACTCTGTGCATTGATTTAACAATCATGTGCTGTCTACGTGCACTGGTGTCATGTTCCCTGTATTTTTACCACAAAAATATATTTTAAAAAGGTATAATTAAAAATGTGCGTTGCAGCCAGACAGGTCACAGAGGTTGATGGGGAGAATGTCAGGAAGACCGCAAGACGAGGCGCTAAGAAAATGTGAACACATGACGTACACCAGCAAGGTGGTCCTGTCTTTTCTCATCCCCCTTCACGAAGGAGCACAAACGTGGTAAGTGTCAGCAAGGTGGGATCGGGTGATATGGATTCTCCTGATTTTGAATATTTGTAAGAAACCACCAATAAACGAAATGATGCTCCCCAGATTAAAACTTTCCAGGATAACCTTGCTTCAAGAAGACAGTTTCTGGACTGCACCATGACTTTAAAAAGTCCAACAGTCTCCTGCTTGTCATGCATGTTTCTTTGTGGAATCGGGCATATGGAAATCAAATGGTATCAAAATCGTTATTTTTCCACAAGATTTAGTCTGTAAAGGGAACTCAATCATAATTTGGCTCTGTTAGACAGTGTTGGGAGAATTGGACAGCAACATGCAGAAGAATAAAACTAGAACATTTTCTCACACCGTGCACAAAACTAAACTCAAAATGGATAAAGGACCTGAACGTGAGACAGGAAACTATCAACACCCTAGAGGAGAAAGCAGGAAACAACCTCCTTGACCTCCACCGCAGCAACTTCTTACTTGACACATCCCCAAAGCAAGGGAATCAAGAGCAAAAATAAATGATTGGGACCTCATCAAGATTAAAAGCTTCTGCACAGCCAAGGAAACAACCCAGAAAACTAATAGGCAACCAACGGAATGGGAAAAGATAGTTGTAAATGACATATCAGATAAAGGGTTAATATCCAGAATCTATAAGGAACTCACCAAACTACATGCCTGAAAAACAAACAACCCAGTGAAGAAATGGGCAGAACATAGGAACAGACACTTCTCCAAAGAGGACATCCAGATGGCCAACAGACACATGAAACGATGCTCAGCATCCCTCCTCATCAGGGAAATACAAATCAAAGCCACACTGAGATACCACCTCACGGCAGTCAGAGTGGCTAAAATGAGCAAATCAGAGAACTCTAGATGCTGGCGAGGATGTGGAGAAATGGGCACCCTCCTACACTGTTGGTGGGAATGTAAACTGGTACAGACCCTCTGGAAAACAGTGTGGAGGTTCCTCAGGAAACTAACAATAGAACTCCCCTATGACCCAGCAATAGCACTGCTAGGAATTTACTCAAGGGATACAGAAATGCTGATGCATAGGAGCACATGTACCCCAATGTTCATAGCAGCACTCTCCACAATAGCTAAAACATGGAAAGAGCCTAAGTGTCCATCAACAGATGAATGGATCAAGAAGATGTGGTTTATCTATACCATGGAATACTCCATGGCAATGAGAAACAATGAAATCTGGCCATGTGTAGCAACATGGATGGACCTTGAGGGTGTTATGGTGAGCGAAATAAGTCAGGCAGAGAAGGACAAATACCATATATTTGCAGGTATAGGAGGGTTACGAGGAACTTGACGGAGGAACAAGGGGGAGAAGAAGGGGGGAAATGGTGGGGGAAAGGGAGAGAGGCAAACCAGGAGAGACTCTTGAATGCTGACAAAAACTGAGGACTGATGGATGTGGGGGGGGTGGAGGGGATGGGCATGGAGGAGGACCCTTGTGGGGATGAGCACTGAGTGCTATGTGGAAACTAGTTTGACAATAAACTATTTGTAAAAAATAATAATAATTTGGCTGTGTTAATGTTCATATTGTCTTAAGAGAACTACCACCAGTGGTTTGCCTGCAAAAGCCTTCACACTTCATTCAGCCCCTCTTTGTACTGGCAGATGGATAGGAATGTGAGTGGGGATTCTCCCTTCACACCGTTGAGATACTAATTCCACACCTTGCAGTACATGACATCACCTACGATGCTCCTTGGAAGAGAGCCAAGTGTTCACACTGATGCTCAGTCTCTGATAAAGACCTTGAGGGCCTCTTTGAATTACACTTTTTGCCCAGCACACAGAACTGCAGCGAGGGTCAGTGGAAGGTGCTATATTTTCCATCTGAAAAAGACAGGTTGATTCTCAGCAGCAGTACCTACAGAGAAATGTCAGATCCCATTCTAAGAAGATGGAGAAAGAAGGAGTGAGTCTCCTTGCCTAGTCCTAGAAGTTCCTGATTTCGCCAATTCCCACCAGACCGGGATTGGCACGTGGCTCCACACGAAGCCTCCTGCAGAAGTAAGAAGCTCTGCCCGAGCTTCTGTGACTAGAGTGACGTTGGGAAGACTCATTGCACAGCCTCCGATGAAGAGGGCTGTGTGTGAGAAAAGTGGCAAGAGTGACATACCATGACCAATTGTGCCACGAGATCTACCAGGAGGTGAGGTCCTGTTGTCACTGCCTCTGTGAGAGATACTGTACGATGTGAGATTTGTTTTCCTGGTATATGCACATGTGTTGGGCATATAATGAACACATTTACATTGTACTATTTGATTTACTTTAATATGCATAAACCCTCATGACGCAATGGTGATGGGATTTTGTATTGACAGTGTGATACCATTAAGAGTAATGCTTAGGGAAGTCTATATACAACCAGGGAAGCACACCAAACACACGCGTGGGTGTGCGCACACAGACACATGAGCACTGAGAGCTACATCACATGGATTCACATGTAGACACACATATCTCCCTGAACACACACCTACACCACCTGATGGCAGTACTGCTGCTTCTGGGGCGCTACCATGTGATCATAGGTCTTTTCCTGGAGAGCCCCTTGGGAATGCAATGTCTTTATTCTCATGCCTGAAGCAGCTGGAATCAGGGTGGCTCTGCACAGTAAGCCTGCAAGAAAGTCCCGCCTTTCTCATCTTCCAGATTTCTCCTTACTAACAGAGCGACTCCAGAATACATACCGCTTTCACGTTCCAGGAGGGTACTTTACTCAATCCTGCAATGTCAGAAAAGAAACACTATGAGGATCAGATGATGCTGTGTTTTGTTGGCACAGCTCTTTTGTCATCTTGGTGACAGGTTCAAATTAGATGGGAAAGACCGATAGAGGCCAACAAACCCCAAAGCAAGAGCAGGGCCAACCAAGTCCTAGACGAAAGCATCAAATATTCCTACAGAGGGTACATCCCAAGTCCCTTTTAAATTGTTTAACATCTGGGACAGCTGGGTGGCTCAGTCAGTTAAACGTCAGACTCAGCTCAGGTCATGATCTCACGGTCATGTGTTCGAGCCCCGTGTTGGTCTCTGAGCTGACAGGTAGCTCAGAGCCTGGAGCCAGTTTAGGATTCTGTGTCTCCCTCTCTCTCTGACCCTTTCCTGCTCATACTGTTTCTCTCTCTCTCTCTCTCTCACTCTCAGAAATAAAAAAAAAAACATAGAAAACAAACAAATAGTTTAACGATTATTTTTATTTTAGAAAGAGACACACACATAGGGTACAGTCAGGGGAGGTGAGAGAGAGAGAGAGAGACAAAGAATCCGAAGCAGGCTCTAGGCTCTCACCTGTCAGCACAGAACCCTATGCAGAGCTCTACCTCATGCACCACGAGATCATGACTTGAGCCAAAGATGGATGCTTAATCGACTGGGCCACCCGTGAACAACCCAAGTTGCTTTGGGAAAACGATATGCAAGGACAAAAATTGTCTGCTCATGAACTGCTCAGTATCCTGCAGATGCTAACTGATCCTGCTCTTTGTAAAACACATTTACAATCTGGTATCCATTAGTCACAGTCTGTGGATATGCTCATATTAAGGAAGTTGTATAGACCAGCAGGCGTGCACATAAGCTTTATACCTTAATTCTATTTAAATAGAAATACAGCAATCTTCATTACAGAAAGAAAGGCAAGCATACCTTTGTGGTCGGTGTCGTGTCTCCGTCTCCAGCATAAAACGAACAACTTCCGTGAACTCCGAGGCGGTATCTAAGCAGATACACAGATAGTTTCAGGTTACCAGTGGGACAGCTCAGGAATTATTCCAGGAGCTTTGCTTTGCTCAACAGGAGTCATGGACACAACACTATGGAGATAGGTGGTGAATGAATATCACTGGTGGGGCAGCTCGGGAACTAGTCAGAGTTTCTATTGATGTGAACATGAAGTGAGCATGTGCATATGGGTGAAGAGTAATGACGGACTGTGCTGCTGCTGGGCATCCTCTTGGGGATCAATGGATGGCACAACAGAGGAGCAGGAATGATATAGGTAAGAGGGTTTTTTGTCTTTTTGCAAACATGATCCTCATGAAGTCAAGAGAGTCACTACAACTCGTGGAAACCCTGAAGTGCCTTGTGTGTCAAGATGGGGTCTCGTAACCTCTCTTGATTGCTTGAAGTTCAGCCAGGCTATCACTGTCTGTATCTTGGAAAATCTGTTCTTTCCATAGGGTCCCCACCATGGATTTGCTAGGATTCTGTGTCCATCATGTCTACTTTGGAATTTGTGCTTGACAAAAAGCAGCCTCGAATGTCTCAATAGGTGTCCTTTGTGTGCATGGATCGCATTTTATTCGTCCTTTCATCCCTTCATGGACTTTCTGGTGGTTTCTCTAGAGCTACTGTGAAGACTGCTGTTATGAACAGTGGGTGTACAATTTCTATCTCTTTCTGTCATGGGGATACTTGAAATTCTGCATTGGTCAATCACATAAAATCCTAAAGTGCATAAAATGTCTTTCAACGGAAACTGTGGCCTTGACTTCATAAGATGTATCGATGTTCTTTCACTAAATGGTGACATATTTAACACCCCCATGTAAGATGATTTAAATGGGGGTAACGGGAGTGGGGGTATACTGGAACTTGCTGAATTCTCTGTTCAAATATTATCTTAAGCGAAACCTGTTTTCCAACATGTCTACTAATATCTAAAAATCTGGAACCACTGTATTACGGGGAGGTCGATACTGATCTCTGTTCAGAAGTTAGCTAATGGGCATACATTCAGGCAATAGACACGTGTAATCTAATCAATATGGATCCTGTGTTGATACAGAAATGCTTCTTAAGTTCTACAGTAATTGTAGGATGATTGACTTAATGAATTTCAATTTATGGGTATGAAATTACCGAAAAAAGGGCCTCAAGGTTTTATGCTGCTCTGTTAGTATAAAGCAATGAATGAAAAAGTTATTCTTAATCAGCTTATTGAGTGAATTTCCACGGTATCTTCCTCTGTTTCAGGAACAGGGTACACCCTGAGGCTGGAAAGAGATGCGGACTCTTTTCTTTGTAGAGGTTGTTGTCACGGGTGGCCCATCTTCTGCGTCTTGGACACAGCAATTTTCTGGGAAATGAAGGGAAATAGAAAGTAAAGTTGGCCTCTTGCTGGCAGAAGACTATAAAACCTCTCATCATACACTACTCATAGCTCAACCTTCCAATCTCACTACTCACCAGCTGCCCGACAAATTTCATGCCCCAAGAATGGACTTAGGAAGATGTTGATCTTTCCTTGGCACTGATCACCGCCCACAGCCAGGTGTTGTGTGTGGGCAAGTAGTGTTATTTAGCAGAGACATCGATAGAGATGTAGTAAAGCACAGTCACCACACGTGATGGCCAGGGTTGACCAATATCCAATAAGGATATGTGGGTGTGTTCGCTGTGTGTTCTCAGTAAGACTGCGTACATAATGGGCATTCAAAATAGCACAGAATTCTGTATCTTAAAGATCTTTAAGAAAGCCAGCTCCAATGAAAACTCAAAAGTACAAATTAAGTATTAGATCAATCCAAGATACTACATTCCTAGGACTCGGTGTACAAATTAGGTGGAGAGGAAATCAAAAAGTCAGTAAACAAAAGCATATTTGAATGAACAGAATTCAGACAACCAAGAGGAACGTACCCAAAGAACAACAATTCAGGTTTCCCATCGTGGGAAACTTCTTGCCAGTGACCAAACTGCAACACCTCAGCTCACTCACACAGTGACACTTGGGACGAAACCCAAGGTGCATCATGAAATCACCATGGCGATGGGTCTTGAGACAACTCTGAGACGCAAGGCGCCTCTACGTTCTGTGGGCCCGTCCTGCTCCTGTCTGGCCTAGTGTGTGTCCTCACGGGAAAGTGTGCCATTTAAAACAGTATGTTTAAGTTCAAAACTTGATTCCTAGTCCCACACCATATTCTTCTCTGTGTGTGAGAACAAGGGATAACAGAAAGAAAATGTCCTGCCTCTAATGGAGTTAACAGTGAAGATTTCAGTTTGGAGACAAATAAATGGAACATGTGAAGAATAAAAAGAGATTCCTATCTTAAGTAGAAATCCCAGCATATCCCATTTCTGCTATTCCTCATAAAAAAGGACACATTTACCCCTTGGTCCTCCGTTAAGTTCCTTCTGGGGGAGAAGAAGGGGGGGAATAGTGGGGGAGAGGGAAAGGCAAACCATGAAAGACTCTTGAATACTGAGAACAAATTGAGGATTGATGGGTGTGTGGGGGAGAGACGTGTTTAGGGGAGGGCACTTGTAGAGATGAACACTAGGTGTTATATGGAAAGCAACTTGACAATGAACTATTTGTAAAAAATAAAAATAAAAAAATTATTAAAAAGGACACATTTAAACAAAAATTTTCACGTTTATTCTAGAGAGAAAATGAGTGTCACTAGGAATGCAATTTTAAAAAGTTATAGTCCTCTCTCAGCACATAACTTACATACAAGTCATATCTTATCATCGTCCTATATTACATGTCTTTACACTGTATGCACAATCTGTACAAGAGTGAACTCTTCTGAATTCCTTGAATATTATCACTGGTGTGATACATATTCATGGAGCAATTAATAAAGTTAGAAGGAATATATTCTCAGGCAAGTGTTCAGTAAAAATATAATCAGTGCTTCTTTTGTCTTCGTGTATTTCTTAACGTGTTTATTAATTTCATTATTCGGTGTGTACTCATTTATTAATTTATTTAGAGCGCTTAAGATGGGGAGAGGGTGTGAGTTAGAGACAGAGATAGGGAGCATGCTCCATGCTAGCACGGAGGTCGATGTGAGGCACAGTCCACGGGCCCTGGGAAAATGATCTGAGTGAAATCAAGATTTGGACATTCAAAAGATCGAGCCACCCGGTTGCCATTTGCTACATGAATGATGTCAGAAAAAAAAAATAAAGAAAACTATAGAATTAAATATGCGTTCTGACTCTTCATTCATCCATCCATCCAATAATTACCACCATCCTCACCAAATGGCCATGAAAGCTCACCACAGATGTGGAGGTGAGCAGCCACACAAAACAGGGAACAAATGAATATTATCACATCAATGGAGAGTATAGCCTATTTAAGATGCAGTAGGTAACCTTCACGGAATTGAATACATGTAACAGAACTCTCTCGATGTAGACTCTTCTGAGTATCTAGAAGGAAACAATCTAATGGGTTATGAATGAGGTAGAAAACTGACATAATACACATGCTGCTCTATTTTCTCCAAGGATTATTTCATTGTAGGTCCATTGGTAGGCAAAGGCCTGCTAATATTACATTGCTCTGCATAGAGAATGCTTTCAAGTGAGGAGAGAGTTTTCTGTATCTAATAACTGGAGTCATCATGAAGTCAAAAATGAAGAGTAAGTCAGTCAATCTAGGTACAACCCCCTGAAAATGCTTGTTGTGGTGTCAGTGGTACATGCTTCCTGAATTAAGACATCCCAAATGACGACGAGAAATGTGAGCACTTATGACTACTGGAGGCAGGACCTAGTGAGGGGGCAAGAGAATGGGACAGGATGAAAACTCTGATGTTAATGTCGATTCTATGATAGCATTAGATTTTGTAGATGTATGTTATTCTTGTGGTGCTGACAACCAAAATGTTTTCACAAAACCATCCCCTTCCAGTTGCTGGCCGGAGACACTCACTTGACTTTGCTCATGGGCATAGAGTGAGGAATTTGGACAGGGAATGTGGGGGGTGCATCTTTTCTGCTCTATGACGTTGGGGCCGCTGCAAGGAAAACCCACTCGCACCGAGCTGGAATCCTCTGCATGGGACTCCTTCTCATGTTTGTTCTTAAAACTCCTTTTGGCTGTAGGACCTCCAGGAGACCTCCGGCTGGCCTAGGCTTTTTCAGCGCATGTAGGCTTCCTAAAGCTGGTGAAACACGTGGCCCAGTAGGGGTTCGTGGAATTTTTCCAGCATAAACATGGAAGTTACACAGCACTGTTTTCAAGGTACCTGTCCGTGTCATGTAAGCGCTAGTGTCCTCTCTGATACCACGGATGGGAAGAAACCATTGCAAGCCACTTTGCTATCTTGCCACTTGGATAAAACAGTCTTACAGCTTACTAGCTGTCAAACCATTCCAACGTTTTGTAGTGCAGGACATGTTGCCCTGTGGCGCAGGGCCAAGTGGAAGAGCAGCATCAGGCTCTACCCTGCCTCCACCGCCATGAGCGGATTTGGAAGGAAACACATTTAGAAAGTCTCCCAGAATGGTTTCAAGACAAGAAAGTGTAATGCGTATGTAAGAAAAGTTGTTCTAGCAGGGAATCATGTCCACCACTGGCACATCAGGACAGATCACTGTCAGAGCCCCTTCACGTGGACATAGGCAATGTGTGGCATCCACATGTCAATTGTGCTGCACTGAAGCTAAAAATGTAATCGCTAAGATAGAAGCCAACATCAAACCTCTAGCACTGCACTTATCTCCCTCATGGTAAATTTCTGACTTCAACTACAAGTTCTGAGACGGAAGTCTTCAAAGTGTCTTGCCATTCTTTCCATGAAATCCTTTATTTGGATATCATATTTTATCTTATATATTTTAATTTTTGAGAAGGGGAGGGGTAGAGGGCCGAAGCCGGGCTCTGTGCTGACTGCAGAGAGCCCGACGAGGAGTTCAAATCCATGTACTTTGAGATCATGACCTGAGCCAAAGTCAGAAACTTAACCAGCTGAGACACCTTGGTACCCCTGAAGATATTACTTGATATTAGAAGAAAAGTGCAATTCTCTCTGAAGAAAACATTGTCACTTTTCATTGGGTTTCTTTAGACATTAGAATATGATTTACAATACTAGTGACTCAGTGAACCTTAAATTACAGATGAAATAATTGAGTTTTTCATTCCCATGCTCAAGTCTTTTGAGCCACACTAGGTCTCAGGCTCCCCATCCTGGGCCTTCAGGATGGAAGTGTGTTCCACCTGACTGTAGGTTATTATGTAAAATGGAAGTATGCTATGACAGGAAGCCATAAATCCAAAGTATATCATGGAATGTATACAACATTTCAAACAAAGTTTTTGCCTTTCCAATTCTTTCCAGGACAGAAACCGTTTTTATGGATATGTATTAAGGCTTTTTCTGCCACTCGTAGGTGAATATATATTTGTCCATATGTATGCCAATTTTTTGCCATGAGGTTAAATCCTATCATCCTGTTCTGCAAGCTATCATCTACAGGAAACCAGTAAGGGTATCTTTGTAAATCCATAGTATAGTGACTTCACTTAAGTGAACATATGCTCAGTACTGCATTATACATCATTAGAAGCACTGTACTGTGAACCAGGTTTTTTTTTTTTTAATTTTCAATTTTGCTGAGTGATAGTCCTCTACATATTTGTTGAACTATAATGAAGAATAATTTCTGTGGATGAGGCTTTAAGAAGTGGGAATATGTAGTGTCGATTTTGAATGAATCTAGATGTACAAGTACCCTGGATGAAGACAGAATAGTTGGTGATGCTCAAGGACACCAGATGATCTACTGGGTACATGGCACGTGTAAGTCCGTGAATACCCCTGCTGAGGAATGGAGGCAGAGAGTTGGCTGAAGAAAAGGACAGGCTTGAGAGAGAACAGGGATCATGTGGAAGTTTGGAGGAAATGCTACACAGGGAAATCAGGAGGAGTGAATGGATGAAAACATGACGAGGAGAGAGATTCTTCAGGAAAGGTAACCAGCTCAGTCCCTGGTGGGTGAAAGGGTGGACAAACCATTGTGATGCACAGAGTCTGTTTGGAGAGGGATGGTGGCTGCTGTCATGTAGTTTCAAACTGATTCTGGAATTGACGTGCTTTCCTTCTTTTCAAACACTGTGGAGCATTTAAAGCGTTATGTGGAGATACAGTAGTCTGAGTCCATTCTTGGCAAGAAGAAGGGGAGGACCGTTCATAATCTTGGGTGGCAAACAATAAATAGGGTGTAGGGAGCATCAAGAGGGAAGTGGAGTCATTGGTAGAGAAAGTATGGAGTTGGACAGAGAGGGGCTTCAGGTCAGTGAAGTAGGACGTGGAAGAGACGCAACTGAGAGGGTGAGGGAGCCCGCTGTCTTCTGTGATTTTAAGAGTTTAACTGTCATCAAGCCTATTTATTTCTACTCCGACTTGATGGAAAGTAAAAAGGAAGGAGGTAGGCCATAGAGATACTATCCCCTCCTGTCCAACATGAAGGTGGGTTGCTGAGTATTCATGAATGAAAAAGAAACTACATTTGCTCTCCCTATCCCTGCAGGTTCCTGCACTACATGAGGCTCCCAGTGCCTCTTCACTTACTTTACAGGATTGGTAGCTATGGTTGTCATCATAATGCATCCCTTCTACCACCTCCAGGGTTAGTGTAGCTCACCTCAGTAACTGCCCTGCCTCCAGCAAATCCCCCATGCTGCTTCCTGTGCACAGGAATCCTCAGCTGCCTGTGGCTGCATGTGCCCATGGCACTGGGGACTGTTCCTGCTGTGAATTTAGGAGACTTGCACTAGGCTGTCTTTAGTTTAGACCCTTTCATATTCGTCATTGCTTGAATCCCATTCTGTAATCCATAGGTATGTATGTATTCTCCTGTATGTAGTACACACTCACTCTTTTCTCCATGTACTGCAAGTAAAAGAAAACAAAAAACAAACTATCTTTTAGACTTACACGAATATGAACTAAAGGTTACAATATAGGCTACATCAGATTTCCTAGTGTCATTTTCATGCTTTCAAATATTTTCTTATACAAGAAAAATAGCCCCTTTTTGTTCAAATTTGCATTCATCAGTGAGTTTGCTTTTTTGTTTGTTTTCAACACAGACACTGCACGTCTGAAGATGATTACTCACGAGTTTTACTATTGTCCTCATATGAGAATCATTTCCATTATTTGTACACCTCGATGTCTCAGTCATTTGAACATCTGACTTCACTCAGGTGATGATCTCGAGGTTCTTGAGTTTGGGATCAGGGTCAATATCTGTACTGACAGTGGGGTGCCTGAAGATCGCTTCATTCTGTAGCTCCTTCTCTCTCTGCCTTACCACCTCTCTCTGTCTCTCTCTCTCTACCTCCCTCTTTCTCTCTCTCTCTCTCTCACACACACACACACACACACACACACATAAACATTTGAACAATTACAAGTATCACCTTCATTACTTTTATATTATGAACATGGATGTGCATTTAATATACTATGAAGACAATGGCGAGAGTGGTACATGCTGTGGGATTCAGTCCTCGTGAAAAGTGCACAACAGTGAGATCACTGAAGACAGGAAGAAATTGGAAGGTAGAAAGTGCAGAGTGCAGGAGTGGCAATGACCTGACTGCTGGTGCTTCAGGCCTTGTTCTGTAGGTGATAGAAATATTATCACTTCGGTCATGGTGGCGGTAGCCCAAACCCGGGGATATACTGAACATCATTTAAGATGTATTGTTTTAAAGGTTCTCAAGGCTCTGGTGCATGTATAGTTTGGCTCACATGCATGTGCTCTTGGGAGGTCTGTGCAATCACAGGCAAGAGTGTAATCTGCGTATCACTCCTTCTTCCTCAAGGAAAGGTCTCAGCACAGAGAAGTTTCCCCTACTGAAGCCTCCACAGCAGCTTCTCAGTTAAACAAGCTTACCGATAAGGTCGATGGGCTCAGGGGTTTTGGTCTCACTTCCTCACTATCTGAGAAACTGTGCGTAAGGACAGCTGCTCCCCCTGCCATGAGAGAGAGCACAGGGATAGTCACGGGCTCGTCCTCAGGCTGCAGCCCAGAGATGAGCAGAAGCCCTGCAGTGGCTGAAACCTCTTGGGATTCAGAGGAGCAGTTAGGGATTCCAGATTCCAACTTTGTACCTCAGTCAGAGTAGTCGTCTGGGAGAGAGCACATGTGCACACGGGTGCAAGCCTTGCTCAGCAGCACTGCACTGAGGGGATGGAGCCTGAGGCCCACCTTGATTTGGGGACTGAAGGACCTAGTTCTTGTCACCACCATGACTAGGGGCCTCCTCACCCTCCTCCATGATGTCACAGGTCACGTGAGGGGAGTGGACACTGTCTCCACGCTAAACAGCACCCACGGGCCCGACATGTGTCCTGTGTGCTCCAACAGCTGGTCACCTGCCTCCCAACTGGAGCCCGATGAGGAAATTCATAATGAGGCCTGAACATGAGGAGATAACAAACAGACAACAACAGGAGGAACCCTGCTTGCCCATGTGTCAGGAATGTCAGAAACAATCTGTCATCAAACAGTGCCCCAGAGGTGGAACCAGGCCTTCCCAGGGTGGTGCTGGGAAGAACACAGCCAGCAGCACCACAAAACGGGCCCACTTCAGGCTGGAGGTTTCTGAAGCACTGATAGGTTTTGGGAGGAGAGTGTGCCCCACTTCTGAACCTCTCCTTTGGAGCACTCATCAGCATAGTAGCACCACATGTGGCCCAGAGCATCACCCTGCAATTGGGGTAAGCGAGGACCTGAACTTTTAGGACCGCCTTGCCACAGCACTCCAATGGCAACCACAGGACCCAGCACTAAGGATAAACCTGAGTTTGGAGACATTATTACTCGAAGCTCCTATCCCCAGGAACCTGCCCCATCAGAGCCCCCAGACGTGAATCTGGGGGCCCAGCACCACTGTCTGAAAGGCTCTCTTTAGACCTGTTGGTCCAGCATCTTCCTTTCGCATCCCTGCCTCAGTGTAAACACAGTGAGGAACAGCCTTACCAAGAGTACCCCCCATTGCCTATCCAGGGCTTGCTGAGACACAAAATGTTGGGTTATGAACCATGGCATTTCTCTCCAGGTCAGGACCCACTTCCTTGTGGTCTAAGAGGAGAATGGTGGCCTTAGTGAGCCACTTCCCTTACAACTGGCCAATGTCCACCTTCCTCCCAGATCGGACCACATGGGAGCCTTGTTTCCATTCAAAATGCCTACACCAGGGGCGCCTGGGTGGCTTGGTCGGTTGGGCGTCCGACTTTCGCTTGGGTCATGATCTCGCGGTTCGTGGGTTTGAGCCCCGCGTCGGCTCTGTGCTGACTGCCGGCTCGGAGCCTGGAGCCTGTTTCGGTCTGTGAGTCCCTCTCTCTGGCCCTCCCCTGTTCACGCTGTCTCTCTCTCTCTCTCTCTCTCTCTCCTAGAAATTAAAAAAAAAAACACACACAAAATACCTACACCGTACATCTCTGTGATCCTGGAGCAAACAAGAGGCTCACAGCATCACGTACAAAAGTGGGTGCTTTGAGGCTGTTGTTCAACTCTTATGGGTGGAACCCTCACCACACTCGACAGAGGGACAGGTTCCCTTTTCCCACAGTCTGGGATCTGGAAGACTCCTTCGTCCTGTATTTGTCTCCTCCCTTCTGCTTCTGTTATTCCCAGAACCCTGGTTTCTTCCCCATATTTGTGTAAAGCCTCATTTTATTCATCTGCCGAGTTCCTCTGTGAGTGTGCTCTGTAGATCAAGTGTGGAAAAGCTTAAGGGGCAACATGGGAGAAAGACCTGATTCATATTACCTGTGGCTCAAATAATGGGTTAGAGAGAGGAGCAATCCTGATGGTTAGGATGGACACCTGCATTTTCAAAGTGTGTTTGGAGTTTAAGGAGAACACGTGGAAGATGTTGCCAAAGCTCCATGGAGGAATAACCAGGAACAGTCATCCGTACTGGTTGGATTGTTACTTCGCAAATGCCATTCTGATGAGGAACTTTTTCTGCCATTCCTATTTGTCAGCAGGAGTCCACATGTAATGGACTCCACACAAGAGCCCAAGACTAAAAGCTTTTTCTATGTAACAATTTCATTTTGTTCACATTGGTGCTTGAAAGTCCTAGGCAAATCACCTGTGTCCACCTCTCATCGGCATATCTAGAGTCTGGCACGAAACTTTCTGGGATGGGTAAAAGACGGAAGACACTGATTCTAGCCTGTCACATATGCCTTTGGGACTCGTGATACCCTCATATAATATCAGGACTCCCTCCATTCCTCTCCTCTGTTCTGCAACAGGAGAGATAAAAGGGAGCCATTTGAATGGGAATCAAGCTAAAATTAGTAAGTTTTTAATAAAGAGAAAGACTTCTAGTTTGTGGTCTAATATATATGCAGCTTAAACATCATGGATCCAGTCCTCACCACAAGAGAAAGGCAGAACAACCTGCAAATAAACCGTTCCTAAATCCCAAAGAGAACTGATCTCATGGGGGTAAATTGTCATTGTAATCATTGGAGACATAGGTGAACACGGAAGAGTCAGAGACTCAGGAGGAGACGATTCTGCAGGAGCAGGGATGTAGGCGGCAACACATCCACTCTGAAGGATGACTTTCTGGAGACTCAGTATGGCAAAGCAGCAAAAGTCCCACGACTGTCACAGAATCGATCAAGAAGTAAGCCTGATGTTCACCAGGGCTTTTCCACATGAGGAAGGCTAAAGAGGAAGCTTGCCCTTTAAACTGGCCCCTAATGCTCACCTGAGACCTGTTAAGAGCCCTCCACTCAGCCCTTGGGGAAGGGGCCTGCTCTGCTGTTGGTTCACCAGCCCTGTGCCCTCCCAGGACCTGAACCTAATCCTGGCCATGTCTGTGGCCTCTGACACCACCTCCCACCTGTGGGCCAGGAACTGAACTGGTGCTCATGGCCACATGGGATTTCTTCAGGGAGGAAGCCAGAAGTTCGTCATGACATGGAAAAGGCCTGGATAGGCCTGCAGAAGCGGATCATGAGACCAAACCTCGACCACCATGAGATGCTTGGCCAGACCCTAGAGCCAAACAGGAAACCTGACCAAAACACTAACTGGCACCCTGCACCCAGCCCTCGGGGAAGATCCCTGGATGTCTGTCATTTCAGAGACTATGTCCTTCATAGGCTTGATCCCATCCCTAACCATGGTTTTTACTCTCAGGGGGCCCACTATCTTAGGTCTCGGCGAAGGCTAGAAGTGGGCCAATGTCCGGCAGATAATTATTCAGTGACAAGATCTGAGGTTCCCCATGATTTTTCCAAGGGATCGATGGGACTAGAGAAGGGCATCCTGAACCTGATCCTATGCATCACCCCCACACTCAGACAGCTGCCTACCTCAAACCCTCAGCTTGACACGCACCTTGACCCTCGCCCCCAACTCAGCCCACCTGGGGAAACATGGCCCTGATGATGTTTCTGACCACGTCTCCTCCCGGGAATGAACCCTACCCTAACCGTCGCACTCGCTTTAGGGGTCCCCAGCCCTACCTCTGAAGAAAGAAAGGACTCGAGACTTCTGATCGGCATCCACTTCATTAGAAAGGCAGGCACAAGATCACCACGGCATGCTCATGTCTGGGATCGAGCTCTGGAAAAGGATCCAGAGCTAGAGCCTAAGCCTGTCCCACAAACTCACCCAAGCCCCGAACCCAAACCCTCACCTGGCCCAACCCTCACAAGCACCCTCACCTATCCCACAGGGGATTTCACTGAACTTCTCGTGGTGCGGCCGTTGTCCACGCCAGAAATCAAACCTTAACCCTAGCCATGCCTCCGGCCCTAAGGGGATCCACAAGCTACTGTGAGGACAGTAGTTTCTAGGAGCACTTGACTGACACAGAATCGCTCAGCAACAAAGCCTGATGTTCACCATGACACGTCCATCCAGGTTTGTGCCTACAGAAGGAGATCCTGAGCCCAAAACTCTGCCTGGCCTACAGAGTTTGGAGGCTCTTGAACCCAGCTCCTAGCCTCTCCCCTCATAGCATTAGGTGTGCTCCAATCAGTCCTCTGAGGCGACCCCTGCACTGCTGTTGGTTCAGCCACTCCCCTCTCCTAGGACCTAAACATAAGCCTAGCCATGGATCTGGTCTCTAGAGATGCCACATGACACCTGTGTGCAAGGAATGCAACTCGGTCTCTGGCTACCTGAGATTTCTCCAGGAAGGAAGCCAGAAGTTCATCATGATCCGTACAAGGCCCAGATGGGCCTGCAAAAGTGGATCATGAGCCCTGACCTTGGCCTCACTGAGCTGCTTGCCCAGACCCTGGAGCCAAACACTAAGCCTGTTCAAAACACAAACAGGCACCCTCAACTCAGCCCTCTGGACACATCACTGCATGCCTGTTGTTTCAGAAGTTGTGTCCTCCAGCAGCTTGATCCTAACCCTAGCCATGGTTCTTTCCCTCAGGTGGCCAACCTCCTAGGCCTCAGTAAAGAACAGGATTGGGGCCCAAGCCAACCCCAAAAGGGCTCAGCCAGAAGCCCAGAGGGTCCGCACATCATTTTCAAGGCAATAATGGAGCTACAGAGGGGATTTGGTCCCCACCCTTCACATCTTCCCGACGCCTGGCCAGCCCCCCGGCCCAAACTCTCAAACTGACACACACACTGACCCTCTTCTTCTGCTAGGCCCTCTAGGGGAACACGGACCTACGGTTGCTTATGACCCTGTCTCCTCCCGGGACCTTACCCTACCCTCACCTTGGCTCTGATCTCAGGGCTCCCCGATCTTACTCTGAAGAAAGGATGGACCAGAGACTCCTGACTAGTGCCAAATTCATCAGGGATGAAGGGGCAGATTACTATGCTGTTTTCATGTCCAGGATGGAGTGACCTCCAGAAAAGGATGCAGAATGAAGGAAGAGAGTGACCCACACGTTCGGCCAACCCGTAAACCCAAATCTTAAGCCAGACCCTCACCCTCACGTGCGCCTTCAACTCTTGCGCCGCGGAGATTCCTACAATTTTCACAGTTCACCCCTAATATTACCAGGGTCCGAACTGTAACCCTCCCCATACCTCTGGTTCTATGACATCCATCTGGCGGGTATGCAGAGAAGTGACTTTGGGCACTTGAAAGGCACGGATCTCTGAGTGAAAAAGCCTGATGGTCAGCATTACATGTCCACAGGAGCCCTGGCAACCAGAAGAAGGTCTTGAGCCCAAGCGTCTGCCTGGCAAACAGCAGTAGCTGGCCCTTGAAGCCGGCCCCTACTGCTCATCCGAGCCCTGTCAAGCGCCCTCCACTCAGCCCTTGGCGAAGAGCCCTGCACTGCTGTTGGTTCTTCATGCCTTCTGCCCTCCCAAGACCTGAACCTAATCCTGGCCATGGCTCTAGCCTCTAGGGATGCCACGCCCCACCTGTGGGCCAGGAACTGTACTGGTGCCCATGGCCACATAAGATTTCTTCAGGGAGGAAGCCAGACGTTTGTCATAACATGGAAAAGGCCTGGGTGGGCCTGTAGAAGCAGATCATGAGCCCAAACCTAGACCTTCCTGAGACGTTTGGCCAGACCCTGGAGGCAAACAGGAAGCCTGACCAGAACACTAACAGGCACCCTCCACCCAGCTCTCGAAGCAGATCCCTGCACGTTTGTCATTTCCGAGGCTATGTTCTTCATAGACTTGAACCTACCCCTAACCACGGTTCTAGCTCTCAGGGGACCCACACCCTAGGCCTGGGCAAAGAATCGAATTAGAGCAATGTGCGGCACAGAATTATTCAGGGACAAGACCTGTTGTTTCCCAATTCTTCATTTTTTATATCCGAGAGTTTTTTTTTTCTTCCTCCCTTATTTGTCCTTTATAAATGGCCTCCCTTTTTGTACATGCAGTTTTCAAACAACTACTATTTCCTTAGTGTCTACTGTGTGCCAGACTTTGATAGGTGTGGCTACAGAGTAGGCATTTCCTGTCTCTCTTGCAATAACGAGAGGTGGGTTCTTCCTCATGCTCCATCCTTGCTCTGTTACCTCTGAGTTGTAGCACTGTTGCTGCTGTCTGTTTTAGGGGCTTACACCAAGAGGCTGGGCCCTCGAGTGCCGTATCTCACATACATATACAAAGCCATTCCAAAAAATGGTTACAGACAAAAACACACACACAGGTAGGCAGGGAGGCAGACAGACAGGCAGACACACACACACACACACACACACACACACACACACACACACGAGGAGAAGACAGTATAAAGACAATGAGGTAGCTGGGAGGCAGGTGAGTGCGTACTGCACGATTTATGTCACGCAGAAAACAAAGCCTTTAGCTGACCAGGGGGAAGAGCCATTTGTTCCTCATGGCCCCATGCTGGTGGGGTGACTTGAT
This sequence comes from Proteles cristata cristata, assembly GCA_017311185.1. Taxonomy (NCBI): domain Eukaryota; kingdom Metazoa; phylum Chordata; class Mammalia; order Carnivora; family Hyaenidae; genus Proteles; species Proteles cristata. Next base: position 96,204 of record JAESUZ010002467.1, read on the forward strand.
GTCTGTTCTGAACTGAAGTGTGACCCCTGCTCCCATGCCAATTCCTGGGAGGACGTCCTACCCCCCAAGACTCCATATCTGGACATAGGTGTTCCCTGAGACAATACAGTTAGAATGAGAACTTTAGGGTGGGCCCTACTTCCTTATGATTTCTTCATAAGAGGAGGAAATTGAATACACGCTTACAGGCACAAGAGGAAAAGACCATGTGTGCAAAATTCAGTTCTCTGCATACCAAGGAAGAGGACTCAGAAGGAACCAACCCTGAAAACACCTTGATCTACAATTTCTAGCTCCCAAACTGAGGAAGAACAAACTTCTGTGGTACCTTGTTAAGTAGGCCAGAGTAGACAAATCTCTTGCAATTCAAGCTCACTGACTATTGCTGTTGACTGGTCATCAGGCGAGGTGCACCTGTTTGCAAGAGTGTCACTAGCTAACGCTGTTCCTATACAGGTGCACAAGCAGTTGGAGAACTATCAGAGGAGGGAGGAAAGGGACTGGGCACGGCTTGTAAGGAATAGGGGTCAGGTGTTATCACTCCCTGCCCTCCTGCAGCTGACCTCAGGAAAGAGGCTGCCGTGCCTGAAGCAGGCCTCTGGACCCAAACCCTTGAGAGGAAATCTCAGGTCCTTCCTTGGGGTTCAGAATGGTACAACTGTAAAGTCCCAGGCACCTCAGAGCAGCTGAAGCCCTTGACTGAGTCCAGACTGCTCTCAGCGGGTGGAAGATTCCCCATCTAGGTGCGTAAGAATACTCTCCTCTTATTCTAGATGTTGGCGAGGATGGGGAGAAATGGGCACCTTCCTACATTGTTGGTGAGAATGTAAACTGGTGCATCCCCCCTGAAAACACTGTGGAGATTCTGCGAAAATTAACAATAGAACTTTCCTCTGACCCTGCAGTAGCACTGCTAGGAAAATCAGCAAATCAGAGGACTCTAGATGCTAGCGAGGATGTGAAGAAACGGGCACCCACCTCCAGTGTTGGTGGGAATGTAAACTGCTGCATCCCCCCTTGAAAAGAGTGTGGAGATTCCTTAAAGAATTAACAAAAGAACTCGCCTGTGACCCAGCAATAGCACTGCTAGGAATTTACCCAAGGGATACAGGAGTGCTGATGAACAGGGGCACATGTACCCCAATGTTCACTGCAGCACTCTCAACAACAGCCAAAACATGGAAAGAGTCTAAGTGTCCATTAACGGAAGAATGGATCAAGAAGATGTGGTTTATCTCTACAATGGAATACTACATGCCAATGAGAAAAAATAAATCTTGCCACATGTTGCAACATGGATGGAACTTGAGGATGTTATGCCCAGCTAAAGAAGTCAGGTAGAGAAGGAAACCTACCGTAGGTTTGCACGTATGGGAGGATTAGGAGGAACATAACGGAGGACCGCGGGGGAGACGAAGGGGAAAAACTAGTGGGGGAGAGGGAGGGAGGCAAACTATGAGAGATTCTTGAATGCTGAGAACAAATTGAGGGCTGATTGGGATTGAGGGAATGGGAAGAGAGGTGATGGGCATGGAGGAGGGCACTTGTGGGGATGAACACTGGGTGTTATATGGAAACCAACTTGACAATAAACTGTTTTAAAAAAGAAATAAAATAGCACAGCATTTGGTACCAAAACAAAACAAAACAAAAAAAACCCCACCTCTCTTCTTATGCTTGCAGTACCAAAATACATGGTGCAGGAGGAATCTTCAAGTAGATTAATCTTGCAATTCCTTGTTTTATGCATTAGGAAATACGACCCAGGGTGATGTTGTGACTGGCCTGGTCGGGGGGAGAGCTGGGCCAGACTCTGGTCAAGAGGTGAGAGTGAGAGGCAGCCACTGTTGCGGCACCAAGCAGGCCTCTAGTCCTGCATTCATGGGTGGACTGAGCATGTGGAGAGCAGGTAAAGAGATGGCATCATCTGCATTCCTACTTCTCTGCCATAGCCAGGTCTTCCCTCATTTTGTTCTCTAACTAGAAGCCCTGAGATACTCTTCACCCTTCACTGAGCTCTAGTTGACGTACCATGTCCACTCGTTCAAGTGTACAATGAGTCAGTACCTCTACAGGTCCTGCTGAGCTCACCAAAGCGCAGTTACCATGGACACCTCACAATGCTCCTACCCTGCACCTTCTCTCTGTCCTGGGACACTCTTGACCAGAAACGCGAGTTCCCTCCCTGCACAGTAGAACTGAGAATATGCCATCTCATTTGAAACGTTCTGTCTACTTTCTATGGTCTGCATCTTCCCACGGGCCCCTGAAATATGAGTGCAGGAAATACTTCCCCTGCCCCCCACCTCCCCACATATGGGCCTGTTGAGGGGTACACTCAGATGCTGGTTAAGGAAATGAAGCAAAGTGTGCTGGTCTCAAAGGAACTTCCACCCACTTCCTTAGTGAGGAAGGGAAGCATCTCTCCTCCACCAGCCATAAGACCCCTGTAGCAAGCAGACAGCCTGAATTCCCTAGTCTCCCACTGATAGTACCAGAAGTACCATGCCAACATTTGCTTTTGGAGCACTGACTTCTCTTGGCTTTTCGACTCATTGACGTTCCCCCTCAGAGAGCATACGGATTTTCCTATCACTGACTTTATGGGAAGGTTCACTGTACGCTCCAGTTGGAAAATGGCCCTCAATTGAAGAAGATGTCATGGTCTGGGTAACCAACTTTTTTTTTTTTTTTACAAATAGTTTATTGTCAAATTAGTTTCCACATAACACCCAGTGCTCATCCCCACAAGTGCCCTCTTCCATGCCCATCCCCCCCCCACATCCATCAGTCCTCAGTTTTTGTCAGCATTCAAGAGTCCCTCATGAGGGTAATCAATTTTTAATCCTTTGGGGTCGGCAGAACACAAAAGGCAGAAAGTGTGTTTTAAGATGTGTGAATCAGAAATCATGTCTCTGGTGCAGTCCAGAGGGAGGCATCTCGTTGTCAGGGAGTCTGCATTCACCGTGCTCCCAGGGGGAAGGCCTAGGCCAGGACCCCAGCCCTGTGGCCTCAGTTCTCAGACCACACTCTGGGTGTCAGTGGGCCACTCTGGCTCTGTCACACAGCAGCCCAACCTGTATTGTGTTGTGATGGTGAAGAAATCATGGCAGAGCCTCTGTGGGAGAACGGGAGGAGGTCAGCCAGGTGTCTCCTGGGAACCTTGCGCCCAGGTAATCAGCTCCCCAGTACTTGTCATGGTGGCAGTGGGAAGAGAAAGAGACTTGTCGGACCTCAGGGACAAAGGAGTAGAGACATAGGTCTCTGGAGGCCTCTTCAAATCTGCCAAAAACCACACTTCCAATCAACAGCAGAGAAGCTGAGGCAATGAAGGGGGGAAACAATGAAAAAGAAAAAAAAAACCTATTGGAAATTAGATTGTATTTTGAAAACTGCTGTTAGTATCAGAAGGTTGGTTGGTTGGCTGATCATGACATACTCCATGGAAAGAGAGGCTAAAACAACAGAAATGAGTTTTCTTACCCTTCTGGGGGCTGGACGTCTAAAAGCAAGGTGTCAGTGGCTTCTGCTTCTCCTGACGCCTCTCTCCTTGGCTTACAGATGGTCACCTCCTGGCTGTGTCTTCACATGGCCTTTCTCTGAGTGTGTGCATCCCTGGTGTCTCTCCACTTCTTTTGAGGACATCAATCCGACTGGGTCAGGGCGCCAACCCTTCGGCCACAGTTCACTTTCTTTACCTCCGTGAAGAATCTGCTACAAAGACAGTACAACATGGGTTAGGGCTTTGGTATAGGGACTTGGTGGGCATATACATCAGTCCAAACAAACCCTTAAGTCTAAAAGAATTGTTTTGGAGCAGCAGTCCTTGTTTCATGTGCGAACCATACTACAGACTGGTGTGGGTGTGTCTAAGAACCCCAGCGTCCCTGGGGGCGTCCATTCAGACACAGACCCAGGAGTAGGAGCCAGCAGCTTCTGCAGAGTACAGAGGGCATGGCCCAGGAAGCTGCATCAGAAGCACATGTGTTCTGACACCTTTGTCACCTCCTCTAGACACAAAGGGGTGGTCACAGGCACCAAGTTTCAAGTGTACTCCGCATGTGAGCTGAACATTGAGCACATGCTTCTCAACTGTCCAGTACTGGTAGAAACACAGAAAGTATCAGAACGATGGGAGATTCGAGGCTGTTTGACAAGCAATGGATTGTCTTCCTTTTGGTGCAATGTTTAAAATCTGTACGTTATGACCCGACAAGTCGACTCCTGGCTCGGGAGAGGCTTGTACACAGGCATGCCACAAACATGTGCAAGATGTTTAGAGTAAGACTACAAGTCTGGAGGAGAAAGAAAGAACTGTAAAGAACACCACAGCAAATGTCCATTGACAGGCAACAGATAGGGAAGACGTGCTCTCTTCCTCAAATGGAAACCTTCCCAAAATGGAAACCCAAAATGGAATTGTGAATGAAAGCAACGTACGGAAGATGGCACACAAACCAATCCTACTTTCCTAAAGCACCCAAGCAAACAAAACTAAACGATATACGGTCTGAGGAGACATACATATATGGTACAAAAAATAACAATAATAAATAGAAATTTAATAAAGCAACAACATTATAAATACAAACTTCCAGGGAGCTATACTGCTCAGAAGAGATGGAGAGGGTCAGGATATGGGGTGAAGCATGTGGGGATATTGTTGGATGTAAGAAACATTCGAGTTCATATTTGAGGAGTTGTGTGCACGGGGATTTACTTTTATCTCTTGCGGGACAATGAGTGTATGCATGCAGGGAACATCCTGTCTATTCTACTGTAGATAAAAACACATATTGAATTTAGAAAAAGTAAGAAAGGAAAATGCCAAAGTTAAAGAACAATGTCAGCAGCCACTTTCTATCTCAAGAGGCTACATTTTATTTTATTGGCCAAGAATGTTTTCATTAATCAAGAATGAAAGTCGGAGGTTCGAAGACGATCAGATACCATCATAGTCCCGACCATAAACGATGCCAACTGGCGATACGGTGGCATAATTCCCATGACATTTTAGAGCAGTTTTAGTTTCTCAGCAAAATAGAGCAGAAAGTGCAGAGGGTATGCATGGAGTCCCTGCCCTCATACAAGTCCAGCTTCCCTACTATCAACAACTCACACCATCATACAATGGACGAACCCAAACGGGCCCATCTTTATCCTTCAAGTCCATGGTTTACCTTGGGTTCACTCTTGCTGTTTTTTGTTCTATGGGTTTTCACCAATATGTGATTGATCCACCATGAGAGTATCGCACAGAGTAGTTTCACTGCTAGGAAAGGCCTCTGTGCGCCACCTCGTCATCCCTCCCTCCCCACTGATATTTTTATTGTCTCTGTAGTTTTGTGGTTTTCAGAATGCTACACGGTTGGAATCATACAGTGGGTAGTCTTTCCACATCGGTTTCTCTCACTTGGTTATACACATGTAAGTTCCCTCCCTGTGCTTTCATGTTAGCTGCCAAGTGCGGAGCCTTCTGAAAGCTGAGTGCTGAGTGGGAGGACTCCAGGTCACTAGCTCCTGGTGACACATCTGAACCCCGGGGATGAAGACTTCCTACAAGCATCCATGGAGACAAACAGGTGACCGTGCAAGGAATGAGAATCGAATTGGCATGGGACCTTTTCCTGGCCACACTGCATGCTTGAAGGAGCTATTTCACAGAGTTCAAAGAGAAAATGATGTTGTGTGCAGAATGCTAGACTCCCTCACACACTTTATGGAATGGGATCACAAAATAAAGTCATTCATTGGAAACACAAAGTCTCAGAAAGCTTAGTACCCTGAGAAGTCTTTCATTTGCAATTTGGGAATGGACTCCGTGTAAATGGACAGGGATTTCAAGGGGCACCAGCACCACCCAGGATCATGGACAGGTGTGAGTGAGGCCTGTGCTCCAGGCTGGGAGGACAACTTGTCCCAGCGAGAACAGAAACTCAAAGTGTTGCATAGGACTCTTTCAGGGAGAAAACATTTTCTGAGATCATGGCATGGGTCTTGAGCAGAGTCATCTCAGGGAGGAGGAAATGGTATCCTGAGTCATTCTGATAAAACGACACTATGCCACTTTCTCTTCCCCTTCCTATTTTTCTCCCAGATTTCTTTTCATTATCTTTTCCCTTCACCTACGCAGATTTGGTGAGATAGGCAGCTTTGTGTCTCCCTTGTGTGAGTCCAGCCACTTCACTGGAGTCTTGCTGACCATCAAGATCATGATCAGCATTACTACTGGTATAAGCAGAAATGAAGAGCATAATCACAGTATAAATGTTAAAACCTTGCTGGCTTTCTAAAGATCCTTTGCAAAAAGCAAAGAAGATGAATGTAGAGATCTACAACAGGATACAGTTGGCAGGTGTGATCACCATGTTGACCAGGACAGAGGAGAAACAGTTCTGTAAGGGCACAGGGATAGTTGCTTAATCCTTGCTAAGAGTGGCAAGGCAGGAGTCCTGGCAGGTGGTCCAGAAAAGAGAATGTGTAACTCCCTAACCCTGTAATGGAAAACCAAGGGAAACCTAAAACGGAATATGACTGGCAGAGACTGAGAATGTGGAGTCTCACAAGAAGCTAGGTTCTTGGTCCTTCATGAAGACCAGAATTCTATTTAAGATAGACAAACGCCACAAATAGGAAAAAGTGGCTGCCCATGAGGAACAGGGCTTGGATAGGGGTGAGACGATTTTGCAGTGAATTTTCTACTCTGTTTTGTCACGGGTCAACTGGATCCTTTCGTTACTCAGAGTTAAAAAATGAATTCTATTTGGTTCAACGTGCATGAAAGCTGCACTGTAGGCAAGGAACTGACCGTGGATTGCGGAGCGCCACACAGACACGTTCGAGCGACCCAACTGTGCACACACGCCTGCACCTTTGGAGACTGGTGTCAGCTCCGGAGCCCACCATCCCCACCGCAGCCCAGGGGCAGAGTACAGACACCAGGGTCCTGTGGGGTCTCCCAGGGGCTCTTAGAGACCCCCGTCACCTCTTCCTCAAGGGGGGGCGCACTTTCTACCGTCATTTGCTCTCCTTGACACTCAGAGCATCGTTCTATTCTGATCCCTTCTGATTTTCCTGACTTTCCCACTTAAATGCGGAGCCTCCAGCTGAATAACTGCGTCCCTGAGGCTTTAGGAGCATCCTGCGCGTGCAGGCAAAGGCTGTTCCTGGGGCAGAAAGCACGGGTAGGGATGAGTGCAGGGCCTAAGGAGGGAAGGGGTGGGACTGCTAGGGCGCACCTCCTCCGTGCGCTATGCATGCAGGCCTGTGGCAGAGAGACGCGGTCACTCACAACTCCCAGGTCCGGAGCTCTGCTGCACAAAGACAGAGGAAAAGAGCCCGTTGACGGTTCCCTGGGGAAGCGGGTGTGGGCAACCCTCGGCCTGACGAATAACCGGTACCAACAGCTCCTGGGCCCTCAACGGTCACACTCTTCCTATGAGTTCACCTCTGACCCCAAGAGCAGGTGGGCGGTCCGCGTTCCACCGGGCAGGGGGAGAGGGGGAACGCGGGGGTTCTGGTGGGAAGTGGGCGGAAGGGGGCGGGGTTAGGAGAGGACTGAGGGGAACGGGGCTGTGCCTGTAGAGCAGAGCCAGACCGGATTGGGCAAAAGGGCGAGCGGGGCGGAGGAGCCCCCCCCCCCCGCCCGGGCCCTCCCGAGAGGTAGGCAGAAGTGAGAAGAGAGGGGCGGGATAGGGAGAGGGGCGAATGCACTGGCGGAAGGGGAAAGCTATGCTGGCGGGTGGGGAACACCCGCTGAAGTGCTGAAGGTTGGGGTGGGCCAACAGCGGAGGTGAGGAAGGGCGCGGGGCCAGGATTGGGAGGAGAGCGGGCGGATGTGGGCGGGGCGTGGAGTGGGAAGGAAGGAGGGGGCGGGGCCGGGAGTGGGTCTGTACTGCGAGCGGGATGGGGCGTGGCCAAGTGGGCCCAAGGCCGACAATGGGGCGTGGCTGGGAGCGGAAGGTCTCCGGGTACTTGTGAGGGCAGATAGGAACCGGCCCGTGGGCGGGGCGCGAGGCAGGGAAAGGGCGAGATAAGCAGCTGGGAGGGCGGGGCGGGGCGGGGAGCGAATGGGCTCTCTGACTCTGACTGGAATTGCTGTGCGGGCGGGGGTGGAGGCAGGGGCGGGGCGGAGCTGTGACTGACAGGCAGGCGGATGGGGCGCCCAATGGAGCGGAAGCGGATTCTGAGGCTCAGTGTGAAGGCCAGTGTGATGGGTCCGTGGAGCTGTAGCGCTGGGGGTCGGAAGGCCAGCAGTGATTCGTCGCGGCTCCGTCTCTCACAGTCCCGCCCGTCGTGTGCCACCACCTTGCCGACCTGACTGCGGGACTGAGCTCGGGCAAAGGCGCGGTCTATCCCCCCACAGCTCTTGGAACGTGAGTGCCCGAGCTTGGCTCCTGCCTTCCGGGTGCGCCTGTGTCCCCGCACTCTATTCGGCTCCTCCTCCTTAGGCTACTCCACGTCTACCTGTGAGCCCTTAAGTCCCCGTCCGTCCCCCTGTGTCCCCCCCCACCCCGTCTTCTTCCAGCTTCATCCCAATGCGTCCCTCAACGTCGCCTTTCGACCCCGAGGCTTTCTGAGTCTCCTCCCGGTCCCCCTGCAGTCCCTTCAGCCCCCCTCTGTCCCCCTGCGTCCCTGTACTCTCTGCGGCTACAGCTCGAGCTCTTCCCCATCTGCTTGTGTCCCTCTCCATCCCCGTGCATCCCAAGTCTCTGCGGCTCCAGGTCTGGCTTCTGGACTCCTTCCTTCCCCTTTGCCCCTCTGCGTCCCCGTCGTTCTCTCTGCGTCCCCTTCTGTCCCGTTCCTCTCCTCTCCGTCCCCTTGTATCCCCCTTCCCCTTGATTCCAAGACTCTCTGCAGCTCCAGCTCTGACACCTCCCCATAATCCTCCTACTCTCTGTGTCCCCTTCATTCCCACTCAGAACTCCACCATCCCCCCTGCGCACCCAGGCTCTCTGTGCCCCCTGTTCCTCTTCTGGTTCCACACTATCCTCTTCAGACCACCTCTGTCCTTCGCCATCCTGCTGTGTCCTCAGAACCCTCCAAGGCTTCTGCTTCTCCCCTGGTTCCACCCTGTCCCCTTCTGTCCCACTCTGTCCCCCTCCATCCTGCTGTGGCCCTAGACTCAGGGCAATTTCTCCTCCTCCTCCTCTGGCTGCTCCCTGTCTGCCTCAGTCCCCCTGCATATCCAGGCCCTCTGTGGCTCCTGCTCCTCCTCTGGTTCCACCCTGTCCCCTTCAGTCCCCCTCTGTCCCCTGCATTCGCAGACTCTCCGTCGCTGCTGCACCTCGCTCACCTGACCCGTGCTGCGAGCTTCTTCAACACCACAGTCCTTCTGGACCCTGACCTTTCTGCAGGGTGCTTCTGTCCCCCAGGGAACACACAGCCCCACTGTCCCTCCGCAGAGCCTTCACCAGCACGAGGCTTCTCCCTGTTCCCAGGGCCTCAGGTAGCAGCGGCCTCCACCAACTGAAAGCCCCAGCAAGGGGGCCGGCCAGCACCACCCAGAGCCTGGACCTTGGCTCCAGGGAGCATCCCTAATCCGTGACTGTGCAACCAAGGGCTCTGATTCTGAGTGGCTCAAACCAGGCCGTTTACCTTCCAGTTGCTGAGGTCAGAAATCCAGGGGCAGGGGTAGGTGTGGGGTCCTGGGTAGGGCCTCTCCTGAGGTGGTCGTCAAGCTGTCAGCCGGGATGCATCTCCTGGAACCTGGCCTGGGGCTGCAAGACGTCCTCCCAAGATGGTGCACATACATTGCAGACTGCCTCGGTTCTCCTCTGCGTGGCCTAGGATTCCTGAGGGCCTCCCCAGCAGGTTCACCTTTATATGGTTACTACAGAGAGAGGAACAGAGACCGAGGCAGAGAGAGAGAGATTAAAGAGACAGAGACCCAGTGAATACAGAGGGTTTATGAGACAGAAGCTGCAGACCTGTCATCATCTCATTTCGGAATTCTTGGACATTTCATCATTTCATTATTGCTGCCGTAGTCCATTAGTCACACCCGGGAACGGGATTCGACAAAGCCATGAAGATAGGAGATCATTTTGGAGGTCATCTTGGAGGAGCCCACCACTGACCTTGGGGCAGGTCAACATTGTGTTTGCATTCGTCTTGGGCCCCACCCCCGCACTGAGCGGGAGGCTCTCTGTCAGAGGTTCTGATCGCTCACTGATGATCTCTCTAGTCTTGGAATGCTTTTCCAGGTTGCCTTCATATGTGCTAAGCTGTGTGGTATCGCCTACCCCTACTCTTAAGTGCTTATTTGCTTTAACTCATTCCATCTTCACGGTACCTGGATCTGGTTGGACACCTGAGCATGTAACATTATTATCACCTTTTGAACGATAGGAAAGCGAAGACAGTGGAACGGGAGCTGACTTGCCCAAGGTCAATGGCAAAGACATGCTGGTGACAGGATTTAACCGTGGGAATCTTTCTTTGCTTAATTAAAAGAAAAAGAAAACAGTTTAATCTTTATTTTGATGGGAGAGTCCCAGATTGAAACCCACAGTATCATTCTCTGATTCCCTGTTTGTGTCTGGACAGGATGGGGGGATGATTTTACTTTATGCTGCCGCTCCATATCCAAGGGCTGAACAGCTGGTGGATGCTGACAGTCTTCTCCTGTGGACGTGGGTCCACTTCCTGCTCTCAGTTGCCACTGACATTTCCCTTTGGGCACTCCTGAAACCAGTCAGAGGGTGGAGGATGTGGTGGTGGTGCAAGGTACACATGGGAAAGGCTGGATACAAGCCAGAGAGATGGAGCCATAGTCTGGGTCAGGTTAGGGGAACACTTTGGAATGACAATACCTACGAGTGGCCATCTGTTGCCCTTGTACTCAGAGTCTGTTTAGGAACTCTCTTGCCCCTTCCAACAGAAACCTCAGTTCTCGTTGATGCTGCATGTGGAAATTCACCGACTACCAACTCCTGAATGAATTCCAGGATCACTGACTTGGTTATGAGCATGCTCTGTGTTCCTCTTGCTTCTAAGTTTGCCCTAGAGTTGGATGGGGAAAGCTCATTGCGTTTCTCAGGGGTCCCATGGGCCAGGCCTGTCAGAAGAACAGGACGTGGGCTAGAGCCCTTGAATCTCTATTCCCGGTGTGTCTAAGTCCCATCAGAACCTGCATGTATACCCGTCTCACCTTGACTTCTCCTCTGTTAAGTCAGTGAAGCCCTGAGTCGTCAAAAGCTAAAAGTTCCATGTGTATTGTTTCGTCTCATGTGACATGCTTGGCATCATAATGGTACACATGCAGGTGTTGGCACCTAGAGTAAATAATTCCTTAGACTCTTTACCTGGTGATCTTTGTGTCTGCCAAGTATGGGACACATTTCTGCAGATGAATGAAGCACAAGATACCGTTACATGTCCTTCACTGACTGCTTGCCAGATACACCCTGCAGCCATAGATCTGACACCTGAAATGATGATACCAGCCAGTCCACACCCTTTTGCAAACCAAGTAAGGGATGACCCCGCCCTGCCTGGGTATGGAAGGTGAGCACAAACCTGCATGTTTCCAGGCCATTTTTATGACCATGTTGATACAACCATGGACTTTTCACATGTATGCTCTCCATGAGAACTAGACTGGACCTTACTGGGGGACGTAATTGAGGCCCTGTTGCAGCAGAGACAACCCTCTGTCCACTGACCAGCTCATTTGGTTCCTACCCTGCACCTGGGGCTAGACAACTCTACACAGGGACCCCCTCAGGGTCCTTGACCACTTCTGTGCCCATGTGTCAGCTCCAGGGATGAATGGGATGTGTGTAACTCCATGAGAGGATCAGGGTGTTTCTGGGGTGGTCGGCGTGTTAGGATCGGTGTGTGTGATCCTCCGGAACACTGAGGCTCAGAGCACTGACCTAGATATTGAGCAGAGAGGTGCCTCAGACACAAGAGACGCTCCACCCTCTCTTCTTTGCAGATTATACTCATGTAATACTTCTGGTCTCAACTCTCTGAACAGGGGTTAAGGACCCCTGAGAAAAGGAACATGGGCTGTTATGCGGAGAGCCCAGAGAGCAGATTCAATCAGAGAGGGTAGTCGTGCTTACAAGGAGAGCAAGTCCTGTGAGCAGATCTTTCTTTCTTTTCTTTTCTTTTTCTGTTTATAGTACTTTAATAGCTACATTGATTACATTTGGAATAATGAATTGCTTATGCTAATAGTAATTGGAATTTGCTTATTTAAACACCTATCATTGCTAATTTCAGTTACCCAATAATGGAAAGTTAAGAGTATACAATTAAATGGAATTTATCAAGCTTTCTTTGGGGGAAAACACATTAATTTTGACATAAAAACTGTTTTAATGCCAGATTTACTTTAAGCTAACAGGCTGTAATTATGAAAAATTGTCTTTTAAACAGATGCATCTACTTTTAGTATGGACCTAGTCCTAAAGGGAATATTTTAAGAGTTTTTTTTTTTCCCTAGGACTTTGTTTTTCTTAAGTGCTTTTAAATGGTTTTTTTTTTTTACAAATAGTTTATTGTCAAATTAGTTTCCACATAACACCCAGTGCTCATCCCCACAAGTGCCCTCCTCCATGCCCACCCCTCCTCCCCCCCACATCCACCAGTCCTCATTTTTTGTCAGCATTCAAGAGTCTCTCATGGTTTGCCTCTCCCCCTTTCCCCCACCATTTCCGCCCTTCTTCTCCCCCTTGGTCCTCTGTTAAGCTCCTCCTAATCCTCCTATACGTGCACACATATGATATTTGTCTTTCTCTGCCTGACTTATTTCGCTCAGCATCACACCCTCAAGGTCCATCCATGTTGCTACACATGGCCAGATTTCATTGTTTCTCATTGCCATGTAGTATTCCATGGTATAGATAAACCACATCTTCTTGATCCATTCATCTGTTGATGGACACTTAGGCTCTTTCCATGTTTTAGCTATTGTGGAGAGTGCTGCTATGAACATTGGGGTACATGTGCTCCTATGCATCAGCATTTCTGTATCCCTTGGGTAAATTCCTAGCAGTGCTATTGCTGGGTCATAGGGGAGTTCTATTGTTAGTTTCCTTAGGAACCTCCACACTGTTTTCCAGAGGGGCTGTACCAGTTTACATTCCCACCAACAGTGTAGGAGGGTGCCCGTTTCTCCACATCCTGGCCAGCATCTAGAGTTCTCTGATTGGCTCATTTTAACCACTCTGACTTGCGTGAGGTGGTATCTCAGTGTGGTTTTGATTTGTATTTCCCTGATGAGGAGCGATGCTGAGCATCGTTTCATGTGTGTGTTGGCCATCTGGATGTCCTCTTTGGAGAAGTCTCTGTTCATATCTTCTGCCCATTTCTTCACTGGGTTGTTTGTTTTTCGGGCGTGTAGTTTGGTGAGTTCCTTGTAGATTCTGGATATCAACCCTTTATCTGATATGTCATTTCCAACTATCTTTTCCCATTCCGTTGGTTGCCTATTAATTTTCTGGGTTGTTTCCTTGGCTGTGCAGAAGCTTTTAATCTTGAGGAGGTCCCAACAGTTTATTTTTGCTCTTGATTCCCTTGCTTTTGGGGATGTGTCAAGTAAGAAGTTGCTGCGGTGGAGGTCAAGGAGGTTGTTTCCTGCTTTCTCCTCTAGGGTGTTGATAGTTTCCTGTCTCACGTTCAGGTCCTTTATCCATTTTGAGTTTATTTTTGTGCATGGTGTGAGAAAATGATCTAGTTTCATTCTTCTGCATGTTGCTGTCCAGTTCTCCCAACACCATCTGTTAAAAAGGCTGTCTTTTTTCCATCGGATATTCTTTCCTGCTTTGTCAAACATTAGTTGGCTGTATACTTTTGGGTCCACTTCTGAGTTCTCAATTCTGTTCCATTGGTCTATGTGTCTGTTTTTGTGCCAATACCATACTGTCTTGATGATGACAGCTTTGTAGTAGAGGCTGAAGTCTGGGATGGTGATCCTTCCCGTTTTGGTTTTATTTTTCAGGATTACTTTGGCTATTCGGGGTCTTTTGTGGTTCCATACAAATTTTTGGATAGTTTGTTCTAGTTTTGAGAAGTATGCTGGTGCAATTTTGATTGGAATTGCATTGAATGTGTAGAGTGCCTTAGGTAGTAATGACATCTTAACTATATTTATTCTTCCTATCCATGAGCATGGAATGTTTTCCCACTTCTTTGTGTCTTCTTCAATTTCCTTCATAAGTTTTCTATAGTTTTCATCATACAGATCTCTTGTATCCTTGGTTAGGTTTATTCCGAGGTATTTTATGGTTTTTTGTGCAATTGTGAATGGGATCAGTTTCTTGATTTCTCTTTCTGTTGCTTCATTGTTGGTGTATAAAAATGCAACCGATTTCTGTACGTTGATTTTGTACCCTGCAACTTGGCTGAATTCTTGGATCAGTTCTAGTAGGCTTCTGGTGGAGTCTGTCGGGTTTTCGATGTAGAGTATCATGTCATCTGCGAAGAGTGAAAGTTTGACTTCCTCTTTGCCAATTCTGATGCCTTTGATTTCCTTTTGGTGTCTGATGGCTGATGCTAGGACTTCCAGCACTATGTTAAACAGCAGTGGTGAGAGTGGGCATCCCTGTCATGTTCCTGATCTCAGGGGGAAAGCTCTGAGTTTTTCCCCGTTGAGGATGATGTTAGCTGAAGGCTTCTCATAGATGGCTTTGATGATGTTTAAGTAGGTTCCTTCTATCCCGACTTTCTCGAGAGTCTTTATTAAGAAGGGATGCTGTATTTTGTCAAATGCTTTTTCTGCATCTATTGACAGGATCATATGGTTTTTATCTTTTCTTTTATTGATATGATGGATCACATTGATTGATTTGCGAATGTTGAACCTGCCCTGTAACCCAGGAATGAATCCCACTTGATCGTGGTGGATGATTCTTTTGATATGCTGCTGGATTCGATTTGCAAGGATCTTGTTGAGAATTTTTGCATCCGTATTCATCAAGGATATTGGCCTGTAGTTCTCTTTTTTGCTGGATCTCTGTCTGGCTTGGGAATCAGTGTGATGCTGGCTTCATAAAATGAGTCCGGGAGTTTTCCTTCGCTTTCTATTTTTTGGAATAACTTGAGAAGAATTGGGATTAATTCTGTTTTAAATGTCTGGTAGAATTCCCCAGGGAAGCCATCAGGTCCAGGGCTCTTATTTGTTGGGAGATTTTTGATCACTGATTCAATTTCTTCATTCGTTATGGGTCTGTTCAGGTTTTCTATTTCTTCCCGTGTGAATTTTGGTAGTGAGTGTGTGTTTAGGAATTTGTCCATTTCTTCTAAGTTGTCCAATTTGTTGGCATATAATTTTTCATAGTATTCCCTGATAATTGCTTGTATTTCTGAGGGGTTTGTTGTAATAAGTCCATTTTCATTAATAATTTTGTCTATTTGGGTGCTCTCTCTTTTCTTTTGGATAAGTCTGGCTAGAGGTTTGTCAATTTTGTTTACCTTTTCAAAAAACCAACTCTTGGTTTCATTGATCTGTTCAATTGTTTCTTTGGTCTCTATGTTGTTTATTTCTGCTCTAATTTTTACTATTTCTCTTCTTCTACTGGGTTTAGGGCATTCTTGTTGCTCTGCCTCTAGTTCCTTTAGGTGAGCTGTTAGATTTTGGACCTGCGCTTTTTCTAATCTCTTGAAATAGGCCTGGAGAGCAATGTACTTTCCTCTTAGGACTGCCTTTGCCGCATCCCATAGATTTTGAATTGTTGTGTTTTCATTTTCATTTGTTTCCATATATTTTTTAATTTCATCTCTAATTGCCTGATTGGCCCATTCATTCTTTAGAAGGCTGTTCTTTAACCTCCATGCTTTTGGAAGTTTTCCAGACTTCTTCCTGTAATTGATTTCAAGTTTCAAAGCATTGTGATCTGACAGTGTGCATGGTATGATCTCTATTCTTTTATATTTATTGAGGGCTGCTTTATGTCCCAGTATGTGATCTATCTTGGAGAATGTGCCATGCGCACTTGAGAAGAAAGTAAATTCCCTGGCCTCAGGATGTAAAGTTCTAAATATATCCGTCAGGTCCATCTGGTCCAATGTGTCTTTCAAGTCCATTATTTCTTTAGTGATTTTCTGTCTGGTTGACCTATCCATTGCTGTAAGCGGAGTATTAAAGTCCCCTGCTATTAGCACATTCTTATCTATAAGCTTGTTTCTGTTTGTGATTAATTGTTTTAGATATTTAGGTGCTCCCATATTTGGTGCGTAGACATTTATGATTGTTAGTTCTTCCTGATGGATGGACCCTGTAATTATTATGTAGTGCCCTTCTTCATCTCTTGTGATTGTCTTTAATTTAAAGTCCAGTTTGTCTGATATAAGTATCGCTACTCCGGCTTTCTTTTGATTTCCTGTAGCATGATATATATTTCTCCATCCCCTTACTTTTAATCTGAAGGTATCTTCCCGTCTAAAATGAGTTTCTTGTAGACAGCATATAGATGGATTTTGTTTTTTAATCCATTCTGCTACCCTATGTCTTTTGATTGGAGCATTCAGCCCATTTACATTCAGTGTTATTATTGAAATATGTGGTTTTAGAGTCTTTGTATCTTTTGTAGGGTTCATGTTTGTGGTGGTGTCTCTGGAATCTTTGTTCCTCGCAACCTTTCCTTCAGAGCATCCCCCTCAGGATTTCTTGTAGGGCTGGCTTCATGGTGACAAATTCTTTCAATTTCTGTTTGTTTGGAAAGGATTTTATCTCTCCTTCTATTTTGAATGACAGGCTTGCTGGATATAGGATTCTTGGCTGCATATTTTTACTGTTCATGACATTGAAGATCTCTTGCCATTCCTTTCTGGCCTGCCACGTTTCAGTAGATAGGTCTGTCACCACTCTGATGGGTTTCCCTTTGTATGTGAGGGCCCTTTTCTCCCTAGCTGCTTTCAAAATTCTCTCTTTGTCCTTGTATTTTGCCATTTTTACGATGATATGTCGTGCAGAAGATCGATTCAAGTTACGTCTGAGAGGAGTCCTCTGAGCCTCTTGTATTTCCACATTGACTTCCTTCCCCAGGTCGGGGAAGTTCTCTGCTATAATTTGTTCCAGGACTCCTTCAGCACCTTTCCCTCTCTCTTCCTCTTCTGGGATTCCTATGATACGGATATTGTTGCGTTTGACTGTGTCGCTGAGCTCTCGAATTCTTCTTTCCTGTTCCTGGATCAGTTTGTCTCTTTTTTTGTCAGCTTCTTGTTTTTCTAGAATGGTGTCTTCTAAATCACTTATTCTCCTTTCTGCCTCTTCAAGCCGTGCATTGGAGGCCTCTAATTTATTATGGATCTCATTTATCGCATTTTTTAATTCTTCATGCCTATTTTTATTTTCCATTCCGTCTGTAGCCATAGTTTCTTTGATGTCGCCTATGTTTTTTTCAAGCCCTGCTATTAATTTCACCATTATTATTCTAAAATCTTGTTCACTTATGCTGCTGATATCTGTTTTGAGCAGTTCATTAGCTGTCATTTCTTCTTGGAGTTTCTTTGGAGGAGAGCTCTTTCGTTTCATCATTTTAGTTAGCTTTCCGGCTCTTGTTGGTTTTAAAGGCCTGTTATGCTCTCTGTTTCTATGAGCACTGCTATATCCAAGAAACTCTTTGACTTTCCAGGGCCTATCCTTTCAGAGATTGTTTTTTGAATGGTATCCCTCGGTCACTCTTGTTGGGACCTTAGTTATTTTATTTTCCTATTCGTAGTGATATTTGGGACTCTTCACTTTGTGTACTCTAGCTTATTTCTTGAGGTAGCCCTGGAAAAGAAAACAGACAGACAAACACACAGGGAGCAGGAGCACACAAACGCACAGGCTGTTTCAACTAACATGCAAAGTGAGAGGGAAAACGAAAAAGTTAATAGAAAAGACGGAGGAGGGAGGGCGAATAGGGAGCATAAAATACATAAAAGGGTCAAAAAGGGGAAAAGAAAAGGAAAAAAGAAGAAAACCGATGGACAAAGAACGGTTTAAACCATATACCTGGATTTCCCAGCTACAGTTAAATAGCCGTGTGTATGCAGTGCTGGTTGAAGAGCATAGAGAAAAAGAGAGAAGGCAGGGCGAGACACGGCAGATTTGGAAATAGAATGAACAGGCAGAAGGGATAAGAAACTTTTTTCAAAGAGGTAAAGGGTAGAATGTGGTTGGATAGGTGAGAGAAGGATGCTGGAATTATCCAGAGAAACTATATAGTCTAATTACTCCTGAGAGAAATAGCTGAAAAAGTTGGTAGGTGTAGAATTTATATTTACAGAATGGACTTGTGATTGTTTAAGCAAGCTGGCGACCAGAGTTAATCAGGTCAGTGTTTTGAGGGAAAAAGCGAGAAAAGAGAAAAAAGAAGAAAAAAAGAGAAAAGAAAGGGAAAAAAAAAGAAAGAAGAAAAAAAAGAAAGAAAAAAAAGAAAAAAAAGAAAAAAAAAAGGGAGGAGGGCACCTCTCAGGCAGGGATGGGCGTGGCGTGATCCGATGCCTCAGGCGGGGGTTCTGCCTTGGTGATTGTTGGGAGGAGAGTGACGGTGCTCCAGTCCCTTCTTGAACCCCGCGCTGCAGCTCGCTTTTTTCTTTTTTTTTTTTTTGGCGTGTCAACTCCCCGTTCCGGGGACGCAGCCGAAGTTGGTTGCACTCTTCAACCCAGGCCAGTTCCAATCTCCAAATCCCAGCCCGCGCCCCGCTGAAGTTGCCTTAGACACAGCTTCCCAGACAACCCCCTCGGGCTATTCCAGGCTCCCTGCTGAGCTCTGGGGGCGGAGTCAGGATCGCTGCTTCCTTCTCTGGTCGGCTCTGGTGCCCATGCGCGGGGTCTTGCCTGCCGGGTCCGCGTAGCCCGAGCCCGCTGGAGTGAGGAAAACCGGGTCTCTCTATGGCTCGTCACCCGAAACACGAACTCACAGGCAAATTTCCCAGTTTTTAGCTCTTTGCCTTCCCTCTCGAGCTCCAGCCAGCCAGGAGCGCGGACTCCTGGTGTCTGCGCGTCTCCTTCAGGGGTCCCAGCCGCCCCGGAGCTACAATGGCGGCAGGCGCGCTGCCGCTGGAGTGAGGAAAACCGGGTCTCTCTATGGCTCATCACCCGAAACACGAACTCACAGGCAAATTTCCCAGTTTTTAGCTTTTTGCCTTCCCTCTCGAGTTCCAGCCAGCCAGGAGCGCAGACGCCTGGTGTCTGCGCGTCTCCTTCAGGGGTCCCAGCCGCCCTGGAGCTACAATGGCGGCAGGCGCACCCGCTCCGCTTTAAAACCCAACCTCCAGGAGCGGCACAAAGAAGCAGTTTGTGTGCTCAGCCTCCCCCAGGACCAGTTGTCGCGAGGGGACCTGGTGTGCAGATATTTGGCAAGTACGGTCTTTCTATGCACCGAGCGGAGATTTTTCTGTCTCGGACTCTCCGAGAGGGTAGAGGGGGATCGCCTCCCACCCTGGAGGCTCCGATCCCGGCCTGATTTTACCTTCCCCGGTTCGCACTCACGTTAGAAGGCTTTCTCAGTGGATTCTGCGTCCTTTTTTCTCCCAGTCTCTCAGGTTTTGTATGGTTTCCAATGGCTTCAGATCTTTTCTGTGTGATGTATGGGCGCGAGTGCAAGTACGGAGCTCCTTACTTCTCCGCCATCTTGCCTCCAAATCCGAGCAGATCTTTCAAAGTCTTCCGAATGAGGCCAGCAGTGAGGGATGCATTTCACCTGGAAAGTACATCCTCAACATGCACACATATCCACATAACCTGGAAAAGAAGGTTTTGCAAAAAAGTACCTACCCTCTATTGTGATACGGAATTTTCTTTCGGGGGTAACTTGTTTTGAACTCTCGTTATAATCCACCAAATAGATTCTATCAGCTAAAAGTGGAATGGAAAACACTCACTTGTGAATTTCCCAGGCAGGAGCCTAGATAATTCTTGTCATGCCCAATGATCTTGAGCCATGCGGGACAGAATCTGAGGCATTGAGAATTTTGTGATCAGGACCCAAATATGCACCAAGTTCCACAGTTTCTTCCATTTTATCATCCTAGGGAAAGGGTGAGGATAAGCCAACATTTGGAATGATTCCAGCAACGTATAATCAGCATCCATAGCATCAATGGGCATGAAGCTGCAAACATCATGCTCGGGGATGATAGTGTGTGAGGAGCCCACCTCCCAAACATCATCTCTAGAGGATGGAGGTGGTGTCCAGCAATAGAGAGAGTTTCCCGAACACAGGTGCCAAATTGCATTGATCTCCATGACTTATGGTCAGTTAGGCCCCTTGTCCCTGAATCCCCACCTGCAATCACTATTCCCCAGAAGCTCCAGTGTTCCTGAAGGACTCTCCCAATTCCCAGCTACCCCAGGAGTTGCCATTGTCTGACATCCTGCCTACACTCTGACAGAAGAGGAATGGCAAAACCTGCCATCCTTCTCCAAACCTGGGCCACAGCAATGCCAAGAACATGGAGGTTCTCCCTGTTCCTCCACACTGCAGGGCTGAGTGCGTTTGGAGCCACCACAGGGTTTGAGTGCTGAGCTGGGTCCCAGAGGGATGTCAGAGAAGGGCCCTGCTGTGAATGCTGCCGGCAGTGGTTAAGGCAGTCCCCGAGCTATCCTGCCCTGGATTCAGGTCCCCCCTTGTGTGTCTTCACACCAGCAGGGTTATTAGCCAAGTTGCGTTCCCTGCTCCAGAAAGCAGAGGTGACCCTGACCAGGGACATATCATTGGGCCTCCTGGCAAGGCACACCTCCCTAGAGAAGGGTCCCGCCTCCAGCCAGAGGTCCCTCTGGGATAGTCCCAAAGTGGTTCCCAACTCAGGTTGCTCTTGAAGGAAAGCATGGAGCTGCGTGGCATTGAGGTTGCCTTAGGAGAAGGCTAGGAAGAAGAGAGAAAGTGGAATTGGGAAGGACAGGGTGAGCTTGCAGGGGTCTCTTCTCTAGTTCCTCCCCTGTTCAGTCTTGCCTGATTCCTGGATAAAGGTTTGGAAAGGCCCTATTCCCAACAGGAGAGAAGTCAGGTCTCCATGATTCCTTTCTGAGAGGGGTTGAGGGCAAGTGTCAGTTTCTAAACCTGGAAATACCTTGGGTTCTCCTAAAGGAGGCAATCCAGGAGCAGCATATCTGACTCTATACCTTGAGGACTGCATACCGGGCTATCAAGCCCAGCCCACCGGGCACTGCACTCAAGGCAGACCAGAGGCAACCAAACAGGGCACCCATCACAAAGTGATTCTCACATACTGCAGGGGAGCAGGCCAGCCCTGGGAAGCCCCAATGAGGCTTTCTGTCACCCAGCACAGTGAGCACCATCGCAGCTAGGGTACCTGAGTCTCAGGGGTATTTTTTATTATACATTTAGTTCTTCTTTTCTTTTTTTTTTAGTGAAGAAGGAAATACTTTTTCTCAGATATTAGAAATTTGTATAAAGCCATATAATTGAAACCGTATAGATATCACCCAATAATAACCAAATCGATCACAGAAAAAGAATGTATAAATCCAAGACATCAATGACACTCTATTTTAAATGTATGTAAAATAACATTTAATCCATAAAATATAATATTTTATTAATAAGTACTGCAAACATAATAATTATTCATCTGGGAGGAAACAGTAAGAGTACATAAAACCCTTAAAGATTAAAGAATATAAAACATTAGAGGTAAAGTTAGTGTATATTTTAAGTGTTTTTACATTTTTAAAAAATATTATTTATTTATTTATTTATTTGTTTATTTATTTATTTATATAAGCAGTTTACTGTCAAGTTGGTTTCCAAAAATGCCCAGTGGTCAGCCCAACAAGTGCCCTCCTCCATGCCTGTCACCCCCCATTCCCTCCAAACCCATCAGTCCTCAGTTTGTTCTCAGCATTCAAGAGTCTCTTATGGCTTGCCTCCCTCCCTCTCCCTCACTCTTTCCCCCCTTCTTCTCCCCCACAGGTCCTCTGTTAAGTTTCTCCTAATCCTCCTATTTGTGCAAACATATGGTAGGTGTCCTTTTCTGCCTTACTTCTTTCACTCAGCGTCACACCCTCAAGTTCCATTCATGTCGCTACTCATGGCCAGATTTCATTCTTTCTCATTGCCATGTAGTATTCCATTCCATCGATAAACCCCATCAATGGACACTTAGGCTCTTTCCGTGTTTTGACTATGATTGAGAGTGCTGCTATGAATATCGGGGTACGTGTACTTCGACACTCCACTTACAGCAAGGGACGGATAATCAAAGCAGGAAATCAGCAAGGAAACCACGGTTCTGAATGACACACCGGACCTGATGGACTTAACAGATATGTTCAGAAGGTGTCATGCCAAATCTGCAGAATCCACATTTTTCCCTAGTGCACATTGAACATTCTCCTGAATAGATAACATACTGGGCCACAAATTAACCCTCAACAAGTACAAAATGATCGAGATCATACAGTGCATTGTTTTCTATCTACACTCTATGAAAGTGAAAATCAACTACAAGAAACAGTTTCGAAAGACCATGAATACTTGAGGGTTAAAGAACATCCTACTAAAGAATGAATGGGTTCACCAAGAAATTAAGCAGGTGACTAAAATTACACGGAAGCCAATGTATATGAAAACACGACAACCCTAAACATCTTAGATGCAGCAAAAGCAATCATAAGAGAGAAGTAGACAGCAAACCAGGCCTTCCTAAGAAGGAAGAAAGATCTCAAATACACAACCTAACCTTACATCTAAAAGAAATGGAGAAAGAACAGCAAAAAAGCCAAAAACCATCACATGGTGGGAGATCATAACATTAGAACAGAAATCAGTGATATCGAAATAAAAAACAACAACAGTAGAACAGATCAATGAAAGCAGGAGCTGGTTCTTGAAAAGAATGAACAAAATTGATAAACCCCTAGCCAGACTGATCAAATAGAAAAAGGGAATGACTCAAGTAATCATATCTGGAATGAAAGCGGAGAAATCACAACTAACACAGCAGAAATACAAACAAGAATGATAGAATATGGTTAGTAATTATATGCCAATGAATGGGGCAATCTGGAAGAAATGGACAAATTCCTAGAAATACATACACTATCAAACCTGTAACGGGAAGAAATGGAAAATTAGAACAGGTCATCACCAGTAAAGAAATTGAATCGCTAATCAAAAATCTCCCAACAAACAAGAGTCCAAGGCCAAATGGCTTTCCAGGGCAATTCCACCAAATGCTTCAAGAAGAGTGAATACGTATTTTCTTGTGAAGCTGTTCCAAAAAAATAGAAATGGAAGGAAAACCTCCAAATTCACTCGATGAGACCACCATTACCTTGATTCCAAAATGAGACAAAGAGTCCACTAAAAAGGAGAGCAACACACTGAGTTCCACGATGAACATGGATCCCAAATTCTCAGCAAGACACTAGCAAACCGGATAGAACCATTCATGAAAAGAACTATTCACCACGATCAAGTGGCATTAACTCATGGAAAGCCAAGCAGGTTCAATATCTACCAATCAATCAACATAATACCTAATATTAACAAAAGAAAGGATAAATGCCACATGACCCTCTAAAGAAATGCTGAAAAATCAGTTTACAAAATATGGCATCATGTTTTGGTCAAAGCCCTCAAGAAAGTATGGATAGAAGGATCATACCGCAAGATCTTAAAGGCCGTGTGCAAAAGATCCACCATTAATATCATCCTCAATAGGGAAAACCTGAGAGCTTTCCCCTTAATCTCATGCATGAACAGGAAAAGGATAGCCGCTATCAAAACTGTTAATCGAAATAGTGTTAGAATTTCTAGCCTCAGCAATCAGACATTCCAAAGAAATAAAAGGCATCCAAATCAGCAAGGAGGAAATCAAACGATAACTTTCCAGATGACGTAAGACTCTATGTGGAAAGTCCAAAAGACTTCATCAGAAAACTGCTAGAACTGATTCGGGAATTCAGGAAAGTTGTGGGACTAACATCAATGCACAGAAGTTGATTGTATTTCTATATAATAATAATGAAGCTACAAAAGAAAAATCAAGGAATGGACCCCATTAACAATGGTACCGCAACCCCTAAAGTACCTGGGGATAAACCTAACAAAAGAAGTGGAAAAAAATCTAGACACTTAAAACTATGGACATTTACGGAAGAAATGGAAGAAGACATAAAAACATGGAAAAAAGTTCCTTGCTCATGGATTGGAAGAACAAATATTGCTAAAATGTTGATACTACATAATGAAATCTATATACTTAATGTTACCTCTGTCGGAATAATACAAGAATTCTTCACTGAGATAGGAAAAACCAATTCTACAATTTGTATGGCTCCACAAAAGACCCCAAATAGCCTAGGCAATAGTGAAAAAGGAAACCGAAGCGGGAGACATCACAATTCTGGACTTCATGCTCTATTGCAAAGCTGTCATCATAATAGATGATGGGTTTAGGCGACAGGCCTGGGACGTGTTGGGACCACTCACAGAATGACCATGCCCAATGCTGGAGCTATTTACAGTGCAGGAGATGGTGAGCCTCGGACTCAGGGCCCCAGGCACTGAAGGTGGCTGAGTCAGCACAGACTGGGCCCAGGAACCCAGAAGAGAGACAGAGAAGGAGACTCTGGGTTCTGGAGACAACAGGAGGAAGCAGGTTCAAATGTCCTCCTAGGATACTTTCCCCTGTCCCTGAATCCAGTCCCTGGTGCAGTGAGCAGGGAGGGTGAGGAGGAGCGCTGACAGACTATGGTGGACACAGTCACTGAACCTGCCTTCTGTGTCCCCTAACCTTTCAACCTCTTCAATCTCTGAGAGAAGGAGGACCTGTCCATGAAATGAGACCCCAGCCCTCTCACCCCTCACTGGCCCTGGGTCATTTCCTTCAGCTAGAGGACTTCGGGGTGGCTAGCTAAGGGAGAGGCTTTTGGGGCCAGGAAGTGGGGACGTCACAGCAGTGAGCCCTGAAAATGGCACAGGCACTGCCACGTGGCAGGTCCCTACTCTGAGCAACCCTTAACCCTCAGCAGTGGACCCTGACCGCCCTCTGGTGTCCAGAATCAGACACACTATTGTGTGATAAGGTGACAGAGCAGCAGTTCCAAAACACCTCCTGACTCCCCACTGCTCTGTCCATAGTCTGCCTTAGAGCCAGGCAGGTATCTCCTTACGTTGACTTAGGGAAGGCTGCATGTTCTTCAGGGTGGACTTTCCATCACAGAAAGAAATCTCTGGAGTAGCTTTCTTCCTGGCATAAGAAGCCAGTTGAGGGGAGGAGTAGAGCTGTTCCTGAACTTGTTGGTTTTAATTGTTTTTATTTCAAAAGGATGTTCAAACCGCGGTGTTCTATTTTGCAGTGTCCTGGCCTTGTCTCCTCCCAGAGGAGAATCACAGGCCAGGGCTTCAGTGTCCTCAGAGTTGTTCTCCTGGAAGCCCAGATTGTCACACAGCTCTCCTACAAATCTGTGGCCCTCCCTCAGTGCCCTTGTACAAGGAGATACTTCATTTGAAGGTCCTTAAGCCCGAGTGTCCGTAGTCTCGCCAACATCATGGCATGAGATTCAGATGTCTTCAAAATGAGAAGAGATGCTGCTCCTACAGGGCCTGTCAGAGTGGGGAAGGGAGCCTGAGGCTGGGTGACCCAGGGCACACAGAAAGGTCACCCACAACCACATGTCACTCTGTAGATGGCTCTAGTTGATCAGTATCCTCAGAGTCACAGGGACCAGCTTCCTATGAAGCTAATCAGGGAGGAAAAACAGTTCTCAGAAACACCCTGGGATCAGCAGATGCAGAGCAAAAATGACCTACTTTTGGAAGCGGTCCCTGGGAGGTGGGGGTTGGGTCATGCTGGACACAGAGACCAACCATGAGCTAGCAGTCCACCCTCATCTCTGAGTCAGGCCTAGTCCCTTGGCTGGCATGGGTATCCCATGCTTGAAACACGGTTCCAAAGAGAATAAAGAAGGAGAATCTGGTCTATTTTCTTGTAAAAATTGTGTACAAATTGTGATTTTGTTTACTTAAAATTTTTTTTACATTTATTTATTTTTGAGAGGTAGAGTGAGACAGATCATGAATGGGGAGGGGCAAAGAGAGAAGAAGACACAGAATCTGAAGCAGGCTCCCCGCTCTGAGCAAGCGTTCAGCACAGAGCCCGATGGGGGGCTCGAACCCACAAACTGTGAGATCATGACCTAAGCCAAAATCGGAGACTTAAATGACTGAGCCACTCAGGAGCCCCTCAAATTGTGATTTTAAATTACACACCTCACCTGGTGACAAAATAGGCTCCAGGTGCTGGTGAGAGAAGATTGCATGTGATGGAGGCATGGGTTCTCTGACGTCACCTGACTTCTCTGCCTAACAGGAGGGAAAGCCGAAGCATGGGGGCACTGTATATCTAGCATTTCTTCCAGATGAACAGGATAAACACAATTTCAAGAAAGCATACATAATAGCTTAGAATATGTTATTTGAAAGAGTGGATCTTAAAATGGTGTTATTTTGCCCCCATCCGGATTTATTGGGGATTCATAGCAGCGTTTTGTGTGTCATGACTGGGAGACAGGGGTGCTTCTGGCATCTGATGTTTGGAGCCCAAAGGATGCATCTTATCAACCTACATGCACAGAACTATCCCCAAATCAAGGAAGGAGCCAGTGATTTTGTCAGCAGTGCTAAGAATCAGAATCCCTGGTGTGAACAAAATCATCCACATCAAGTGTTTCCAAAGGGATTAAGACTCATCCATCAACACCTGGGATGGAGATTTGTAGAGATAAACTAGAAAAGGTACAATCTAAGGCAAACCTTCCATCAGGAAATGGGACAGCAAAAGCCTCCCTGGTGAGGAAAGACTGAGGACAGACCTGGGACTGGAGAGTCTTGGGAATTTTGGTCTTACTTCCCCATGAATCTGAATCATTGTGCTCATAGCTGTCATAAGTAGACTGACAGCAATAATCGGCCACATCCTCAGCCTGAAGCCCAGAGATGGTCAGGGAGGCGGCATTGGAGGAGCGATTGATGGAGCCAGAGAACTGATTGGGAACCCCAGATGGGCTCAGGCTGTCACGTAGATCATATTGGTGGGGGTCCTGCTCAGGGTCTTCTGGTAGCAGTAGCTGTCTCCAAAACTGCCATTTGTGTGAGTGCAAGAGACAGTGGCCATCTGCCCCCAGAGATCCTGATAAGAGCGAGCCTGTGTCAGCACACCTGAGCCCAAGACGCGACAAGGAGGGAGTGACATGGAGAGCAGTGAGGAAAGGCAGATTCTGTTCCCAGGGAGGAGAGAGATAGGTCATTCTCCCGGGAGACAAAAGGCACCCCCCCACACACACACACAATTCCCTCTGGGTAGACACGTGTGCAGTGAGTGAGGACAATAGGAGGAGCAGAGCCCAGATCATGGTGGAGAAACCCCTGGCTCTGCTTCCTGAAAGCCACAGCCAGGTCTTATCTCATCAACCCTCGATTTGTGTACACTTGATCCTTAGGATGGGGCCTTCTATACAAAGCTTCCCCTTGTGGAGTTGGTGCAATCCCCTCCTTCACTCTACACTTGTGCTCCATCTGAACAACGAGAGTGATGGAGTGGAAAGACCTTCACCTCAGGGATGGCCTAGGACCACCTGTAAAAGGCAGGGACACAGGAGCTTCCATCCGAGGAATTGACGAGCACTCGCGCCCTCTGGTGGATTCGGTAGACATGTGCACTCTGTGTAGGAGATGGTGTCCAAGTCTCTTGCCCCCTTTCCCCACTGTTCACAGTCCTGGCTTCTTCAGGATGGCGTTTGTCATTTAGGGATGCACATAGAAATTACCTCTGTCTCATTTTGTAGACTGTTAAAACCTGTCCATTCATCACTGAATCATGGTCCCTGCATGCACCTCAGAGCATCTTTTGACCCATTCACGTATTTGGGGACATGTATTGCTTTAAAATTTTTAGGTAATCATGAATACATCCTTATTAAAGTTGTTTTTTTTTTTTAAATCTTCTTGTGTGGACACAAGTAACTCATTGAGGGAAATACTAAGACTGTGACTTCTTTACTGTACTGTATAAGCGTTTGTTTATTTTTGTAAGAAACTGCCAAGATACGTGCCAAAGTGGCTGGGCCATTTTGCATTCCCAGTAGCAATGAATGAGAGTTCCCTCTGCCCCACCTCCAGGGCAGCATTTAATCGTGTCGCTGTGTTAAGTTTTAGCCATTCTGCTGGACGTCCACTAGTATCCCATGGCTCAGTTTTAGTACTCCAATACATTGTTTTGGACATATTTTACATGTGTAATAGTCTTTTGAGTATCTTCCTTGGTAAGGGATATGTACAGATGTGTTCAATGGGGAGGCACTGCCAAGCGCCTGAGAGTTCAGGAGTTCAGCAAATCTCTAATCTCAGAAGAAAGAGAGAAATTCAGTATCTCTATGATTTCAGAGCTCAAGAATTCTTAAAGGCCCCCACATTGTACAAGGTACACGAGGGTGTTGTTAGAAGGGTATCTGGTTCTGCCAGGCTACACATTCTGCCCTACAACCCTTCCAGTCATTGCCACCGCCAGCAAATGTGGGGCCATTGTGCTTTGGACTGGAAGACCAAAGTATTCCAAAGGAGATCTTTTCATTGACCTTATAAACATACCCAGAGTTCAGAAATTGAAACCCTCTGGTTATGGTAGGACAAGTAATGGCAAAAGCCAAAACGTTGTCTGTTATTGGTCACAGGCAGGGACAAAAGAGTGATGAGTAAGATAGGTGAGGAAGTAAGGGGTGTGTTTTGCCATTGTTCCCCCTGGGAAAAGAGTTCCTTGTGGAATTTGCAGGCATTGAGTTCTGTAAGGATGGTCATCAGCCTCATTCACAGGCTACACCTCAGAGGCCAATAAAGAGGTTGTTGCAACACACCTGGATCCAGGACTTCAGGTCACTTTCCAGGTAGGTCTTCACTGCTCTCCTTGGTCACAAACGTATGAGCTCTGCCTGGGAGCACTGGCACCATTGGTAACCCCCAATGTTTCTGGTGCTCCTGTGCAAGGGAGTGTGACCTGTGATCCTGGGTGATTAAGAGCTTCCTTGGGAGAGTCACACATACCCATAATGGAGGAATGCCTACTCCTAACTATTTCACAGCCTGACCGCATTCCCGGGATTGTTGAAAAGCTCCAATGAGGTGAGTGGACAGGAGGACAGTGTGTAGCTTGGGCTCAGGAAATCTTTCTCACAGGAATCATCAGGAGTCCTGGTGTCAGCTTTAGCAGAGCCTCCTCCATGAACCTACTTCAGCCACCTCCCTGGGTCAGAATCAGCAACTGCGGTTGCATCCTTCACCCTCTTTTGGCCCATAACGAGGGCTACTGGCCTCAACATCAAATTTCCCCTTTGACTATCCCCTTCTCCCACTCAACCGATAACTGGAGGGTGAGGTGAGCAGCAAGGGTTCAAGGCCACATTTGTACCTAGATTTCTCCCTGGCCTGCAAAATGAATGAGTGCATTTAAGAAGACACATGGACCTTCAACAGAACATCGGTCCCCATCGCTTGAGGCATCTTGTGTATTTGAGGTGGTTGACTTCTTCATATAGCTCCTGAACATACGTGTTCCCATTCTATTTCTCGTGTTGGGCAAAGTGAGGTATGAGGAGGAGAAAAGAGCAAGAAGCAAGAAGAATAGATTCATAGGAGAAGTATAATGGAATGTAGTCCAGGGAAGCGCTCTTCCTGAGGCATCTGACAAAACGGGAAAGAAGTCCTTTATGGAATCTCAGGTGAAGTGGAATTCCTTTTTGTCCCCTGAGAACAACATGTGTTTTTTGACTGCGGACAAACAGGTATATTTTCCTGATGGTCCAGAGCTCAAAGATTAGGGGAGGCCTCAGAGAGGAGAGAAAGTGAATCAAAGACCAGGAGGAGGGGCAAGCAGCTAAGGCAGAGAGAAAGGACCCCCTCTGCTTGGTTCATTGTGAATTCCCCACATAGAACCCCTGGCCCTCCACCGGGGAGTTCCTTCAGAGACCTGCAGAATGTGCTGGGATGACGGGCTGAGGGTGTGTAGAGGCTAGACAGGCACAGAGAAGCTTCAGCAAGATAGAGGCACTCACAGCTCAGACCACTCGCAGCACAGACAAGCCCGTGTGAGCTCAGCGGCCAGTTGTCTCTCACACCAATTCTCCTCCTCCCTCAGGATTCCCCACAAATCCCTGCCCATCAGAAGAGCACCATCCCCACCTGCCCTCCATTTAGACTGGTCACCTGGGCAGGGTCATCAATTGCATTGACTCTGATGCTCCTGCCACTCGTGTGTCCAGAGAGGGAACAGGTGGCAGTTCTGGAATCCCACATGGAGGGAAGTTAGGTTGGCACCACCACCTGCAAGTGAGGGCAGGGGCTCCTCTCTGAGATGCACTTGGGTAGCAAGCCGTGTTCTCACAGGCATTTTCTGTTGGAAGTGAACAGAGATCCATGTAGGAAATAGGATGATGGCAAGGAAGATGGTGGGTGGCACAACCCATGGCAGCCTGGGGCCTAGGTCTCACTCAGAGACCTGAGTGTCTGAATGCCTGTGTTGGATAATGGAGTCCAGCATGACTTGCATCCATCTCCCAGGGATCAGTTTCAAGAGGCAGGTGCCCTTCCCTCTGAATCTGCTGTGTCTCTCCTCTCTCTGGGAAACTGCTCACTCTGTCCTGGGCCTCAGAAGAAACATGTCTGTGGCTCCGGTGATGTTGAACAAAGTCTTCTCCAAAGGGAGATGTGACTGGGAGTGACCCATCTGTGGGCACAGGACACCAGTGTCGGGCACCCTCAGCATTGGAACAAGTCCTGTGAGAGCCACATCTCTTGGGCCATTCCAAGGCGTTACGATCTCTTGCCACAACGACGGGGCTGTGGACACACAGGACTTAGAGACATGTACAGAATAAAACAAGCCTCACTTCCACAGGTTACAGAGACAGCATGACAGATATGGGGGAGATGTGTCCCTCCTCCACTGTTGCAAGAAGCTGACACTCCCTCCTAAGACTAGAGCCCTTCCCATTTCCTCATTCTCTGTGCGCAGGTGACTGGACGATATGGTCTCTGGAAATGGTCCCTAGGAGCACCCTGTCTGTTCCTCTTTTCCATCCCCTAGTCCAGTGAGAACCTTTGTTCTCCCTGGTAAACAGTGAAGGAATCTCACTGCCAAAACTCATCACCTTCTGTCCCGGAGAGACATATCTGAGCTCTCTACTGCTAGGAGGTCGTTGTCTTCAGGTAATAGTACGAGTTACCAAATATTAGTCTCCTGGTGACTCGAAAGTGTCAGGTAGCATGACCTGAGTTATCCTGAGATGCTGTCTGTGCCTTCCCTGGTGACATCATTCCCCTGATGTCTCCATGGTTCATCACGCTGATGCCAGCGTTAGCCATACAGCTCCCTTGAGCACCTGAATCTCCTGCTGCTTCTTTGTCATCCCTGCCACGCCTGTCAAATACACAGGCATTGAAACTTAACCCATCCCAAGAGATATCACTTCAGGAGCACACCCCCACACCCATCCTGCTGCCATGCCCTGCTTCCTCTGCTTCTCGCAAAGATCAAGAGAGAGGGAAGAGCTGGGAACCTTACCAAACCCATCCCTGTAATTTCCCCAGGAAAGGCAGATTGATGGGGCCAGCACAGGCCTTAGTGATGTTGTGTTTGCAGCTGCTATGCAGTGAAGGAAATGGCTCCTCCTGAGAATGGATTTTGACTAGAATGGACATGTTGACCATTTCAAGGTGGAGGAGACACCCTCCCTCTCACTGGTGGATGGCTTGAGGGATCAGAACTGCCACTGAGCATGTCTTGATGTGGTGTCAGGACACATATGACCGAAGCTCTGCATCCTGAGGAATGCCACGGCCATCGTGGAAAGTCCATTTTGATCATCCCCATGATGAAGGGCATCCTTTCAGACTTGCCAACCAAGCTGATCGTAGTTGGAGCCACTTGGCTTCATAAAATGTGCAGCTTAGGAGATCGTTCGGGAGAGGAGGATTCCTGCACCACCAAGGACGGAGCTTCCCTGGAGCCTAAATGTTTCTGTAGATCCATCCTGGCCTTGTACATGTTATGACCGACTTCTGGCTTCTTCCCTGAAGAAATCTCAGGTGGCTAGCAGTATCAGTTCCACTCCTGGCCCACAGCTTGGGCGTGGCACCCCTAGAGGTCAGAGCCATGGCTAGGGTTGGGGTTAGGTCCTGGCTGGACGGGGGACAGGGATGAACCAACGGCAGTGCAGGGCTCTTCCCCAAGGACTGGGTTGAGGGTACTTGATAGGGTGTGGGTGAGCATCAGGGACTGGCGTCAAGGGCAGGCTCACTCTGTGGAGGATTGGGCTCAGGATCGCCTTTTGTGGGCATAAGAGTCTCGTGGAAATGTCATGACGAACATCAGGTTTTCTTGCTGAGCGATTTCATGCTAGTCAAGGCACCAAGTCAGTTCTCTCTTCACACCTGCTTGGTGGGCCGTCTCAAGACTAGAGGCATGGCTAGGGCTAGGGCTCGGTTCCTGGAGCTGGCAAGGGGCGGACCACAAGTACTGCAGTGATCTCCACGGTGGGGTGAGTTGAAGGTGCACGTGAGGGTGCGAGTCAGG
Source organism: Proteles cristata cristata (assembly GCA_017311185.1). Taxonomy (NCBI): domain Eukaryota; kingdom Metazoa; phylum Chordata; class Mammalia; order Carnivora; family Hyaenidae; genus Proteles; species Proteles cristata. The sequence goes on from JAESUZ010002467.1 coordinate 128,736, forward strand.
CTTAGGGTTTCAGTGCAGGGGTTGGCCAATATTGTGGGAGAGGCTAATGCTTAAGCTCTTGATCCCTTTCTGTAGCTCTAACCTGGATATGAAAATGTCCTGATGAACTTTTGCCTTCCTCTCTGACAATTTTGGCGGGGTCATGGTCGTCAAGTCCATTCATCCCTCTCGGCTACAGCCGGGGAACCCGAAGGCCAGAGCCAAGGCTAGGATTTGGGTTAGGTCCTGGGCAGCAACATAGTCTGAAGCAACCAATGGCCAGGGGTCCCAGGAGGCCGGAGCTGAGGGAGAGGGTCGTATTGCAGGTCAGGCTAAGGGTTGGGTTTCGGGGGCTGGCCGAGTGTGTGGCAGCGGAGTAGGATTGATTTGAGAATTCCCTTCTGTAGCCCCACCATTGCCATGGAGACAGCATGGGGAACCACTTGGATTCTCACTGAATCATTCTGTGATGGGCATGGGCCCCGATTCTGTTCTTTGCAATGACCTAGTGCATGGAACCCCTGAGGGCAACAACCATGCTTAGCGTTCGGATTAACGCATGGGAGACACAGCCTCTGAATCAACAGCCGCGCAGTGATCTGCCCAGAGGGCTGAGTTGAGGGGGTCGGGGTGTTAGTGTTGTGGTCAGGCTGGGGGTTTGTCTTCAGGACCTGGGCAATATCTCAACGATGCCAAGGTTTGTGCTCATGATGCGCTTCGACAGGCCCGTAATATCCTTGTACATATCATGGTAAACTTCTGGCTTCCTCCCTGAAGAAGTCACAGGTGGCCGTGGGCATCAGTTCCGTTCCTAACCCAAAGGTGGGATGTGGCACCCCTGGAGGCTAGATCCATGGCTAGGGTTCAGTTTAGGACCTGGGAAGGAGCAGGGGATGAACCAACAGTAGTGCAGGGCTCTCCCCAGAGGCCCAAGTGGTGGGTGCTTATTACAGCATGAGTGAAGTTTAGGGTCTGGCTTCAAGGGCCAGCTGCCTCTGTGGGCCTGGTGGAGGGTTTTCGGCTCAGGATCTCCTTCTGTTGGCACAAGTCTCTCATGGAAATGTTATGGCCAACATCAGGCTTTCATGCTGAGCAATTCTGTGCCAGTCAAGGGCCCAAGTCACTACTCTACTCACAGTGGCTTGGTGTACCCTCTTAAGGCCAGAGCCATGGCTGGGGTTCGGTTTCACTTGCTAGCGGTGGCAAGAGGCAAACTGTCAGCTGTACAGTGATCTCCATGGTGGGGTGAGTTGAGGCAATGTGAGGGTGCTGGTCAGGCTTAGGATTTGGGTTCAGGGGTTGTTGGTTGATCATATGGGACAGGCCTATGCTTTGGCTCTGTTCTGGAGCCCCATCCTGAACATGAAAATGTCATTCTGATCTCCTTCCTTCTTCTCTTACAATTTTGGTGGGGTCATGGGCCTCAATTCCACTGATTCCTCAGAGCTAGGACCAGGGCCCCCTAAGATCAGAGCCAAGGCTATGGTTAGGGAAGGTCCTGGTCAGAGACCCGGTCCAAAGCAACAGCAGGCAGTGATTCTCCAGGACGCCTGAGTTAAGGGCAGGTTCAGGTTGCAGTTCAGGCTGAGGGCTTGGGCTTGGGGGTTGGTCGAGTGTGTGCACAGGGTGCAGGACTGAGTTGAGAATCTCCTTCTGTAGCCCCACCATTGTCATGGGAATGGCAAGGGGAACCTCTTGACTTCTCACTGAATCATTCTGTGCGTGGCTTGGGCCCTGATCCTGTTCTTTGGACAGACCTAGTGCGGGTTCCCCTGAGGACGAGAACCATGGTAGGTAGGGTAGGAGTAAGCCATGGGAGGAGACAACCTCTGAATCAACAGCGCTGCAGTGCTCTGCCCAGAGGGCTGAGCTGAGGGTGCTTGTTAGGGTTCTGTTCAGGCTTAGCCTTTGGCTTCAGGGCCTGGCCAATATTCTCAGCAAGGCTGAGGTTTGGGCTCATGATCCACTTCTGCAGGCCCATCCTGGCCTTCTACATGTCATGACCAACTTCTGGGTTTCTCAGTGAAAAAATCTCATGTGGCCATGAGCATTAATTGGGGTGCGGTGCCACTCAAGGCCAGATCCATTGCTAGGTTTAGGTGTATGTCCTGGGAGGGGCAGAGAATGAATCAAAAGCAGTTCAGAGCTCTCCCCTAAGGGCTCCGTGGAGGGTGCATGATAGGGCCCGGGTGAGTCTCAGGAGGGTCTGTCTTTAAGGGCCAGCTGCCTCTGTGGGTCAGGTTGAGATTTGTGCTCAGGATCTCCTTCTGTAGGCCTAAGCCTCATGTGGAAATGCCACGGTGAAGGTCAGGCTTTCTTGCTAAGTGATTCCATACCAGTCAAGTGCCCCAAGTCACATCTCCTCTCACACCTGCTTGGTGGACCCCCTTAATGCAGAACCAATGTTAGGGTTCGGATTCGTTTCCTGGAGGTGGCAGGGAGTGAACTGCCAGCAGCGTAGTGATGGCCGTGGTGGCCTGAACTGAGAGTGCATGTGAGGGTCCATGTCAGGCTTAAGGTTTGAGTTCAGGGGTTAGACAATCGTGTGGGACAAGCTTACTCGATCCATTTCTGGAGCTCCATCCTGGACATGAAACGTATGGTCATCTTCTGTGTTCCTCACTTGAGAATTGGGTGCAGGTCACGGTCCTCACACCCATTCATTCTTCAGGGCTCAGACAGGGGAACCCTAAGGCCAGAGCCAAGGAATGGTTAGGGTTAGGTCCCTGTGACCCCAGCTACCTCCATTCCTCTGACCCATGGGTGTATCTGTGGGCTCTCTGGTTTCCCTGCCTCCAGGGATGAAGGTGAGCTTGGAAGTGCCCCTGTAGGCTCCCACCATCATGCTTCTTCTTGAGGGAAGCTTCAGGAGGCAGGGGTGAGGTTGTCTGGCATGCCTGCGAACTACCACACCTAGTAGTGGGTCAGGGCCCAATCCATAATTTAACCTTTGCAGACGTGTCTCTCACCACCCAGGCCACATGACACTTGGCCGAGATGGGGCCTGAATGGGGGTGAGGGAGTGCCAGTTGTTCACATGCTCACCTCTCTACCCTAAGCCTGAGAGCTGGGGGACATCCACCAAGGAGAGTGCCCCTGTTGGAAGAGCGGACATGAGCAGGCTTGCTCTGTGTGACACTCAATGCAGCCAAGCAAATCTCTGTTGATTACAGTGGGACACAGGTCAAACTACAATTCACAGTTAAAACTTCTGCATCATCAAAGTGGATGAAGACCAAGAAAACTCAGGGTACAAATATGTGTATGGGAACCTGTTTCACCTCGTAAGGAATAACACTAAGAAATGCCTATTGTGTGAGTTTTCAAATATTGTCTTAAAAAATAAGGCTTACAAACTAAACAATCTTTCAGAAACAAAAACCCTTATAAATTCAAAATTCAAAAATCAAGTATATTTCTATTTATTTTATATATTTTTATTTGTTACACTTATAGAGTAGTTTTGTCTACAGAATGATCTTGCAGTTTTCACTACTCATATTGCAGTTAAAATCTCAACATTCCACAACTACATTGTGCCATGCTCACACATATTCCTGAACAGGCTGGTATTTTTGTTTTGTTTTGTGTTTGTATTTTTTTCACCGCAATAACTCACCGCAATAAACTGACTACTTAAGGATCTGGTGAATATAATCTCTGAACTCTTATAAAATTCTATAAAGATCTTCTTATTTTATTTTAGCAAGTGAGATCCATGTTTCTCTCCATTTTTCTTCTTTTATCTGCTTATTTATTTTAAATGTTTTTTTTTAATTTTTTTAATGTTTTATTCATTTCTAGGAGAGAGAGAGAGAGAGAGACAGCATGAGCAGGGGAGGGTCAGAGAGAGAGGGAGTCACAGACTGAAACAGGCTCCAAGCTCTGAGCTGGCAGTCAGCACAGAGCCCGACACGGGGCTCGAACCCACAAACCGCGAGATCATGACCTAAGCGAAAGCCGGACGCTTAACAGACTAAGCCACCCAGGCGCCCCTTTAAATGTTTTTTTTAATGCTTCTTTATTTCTGGGACATACAGGGAGAGATTGCACAAACAGGGGAGGGGCAGAGAAAACACACAGACCATGAGATCATGACCTGAGCTGAGTGTGGTTCCTCTACCAGTTGAGCCACCCAGGAACCCCTTGATCATGATATGTTCTGAGAAATGTTGACTGCAGTATTTAGGAACATGTAACAAGCAAAACCATCCATAGATAAAACTGGCAAACAGGTCAGCACTACTAAGTGGGTGGGTGTGTGTCTCTCAAAACCGTGAACATTGTGCTCAGAAACAATGAGTGTTTCCCTTTAATATCTGTCATGGTTGACACCGCCACTGCCTTATTGGTATGAAGGTGTACTCCTCAATACAAAGACTGAGACTGATTAGGAGATAACTGTGAATGTTAGCTGGAAATGTAGAACACGATATGATGTGTGTTAACTAAGAGAGTAGTGTTCAGATACGTCGATACATGACAAGAATGAATGGTAACATGAATAAAAATGAACACATGCTCTGTGATGAAACTCTGATGCTTCATTAAGTCCACGGTTGTATAATTTTCATTTAGTATTTTCGCTGTAAATTCAAAGAGAATTATACGTTCACTTTATCTTCAATAATTATGCTAGTCCTGGAGAATTGTGGGTACCTGGACCAGAAATTCCTAAACTTTCTGTGACTCAAGCAGTGGTTCATTCCCTATATTGGACTGTGTTATCAAATCCTACCCCATCGCACCAAGATATATAGATACCCCGAGGACTGAGAAAGTGGAAAACCACTGCAGAACTGGAAAGAGTCCAAGTTCCCGGTCCATCTTAGAACAGCAGTGGGGATATATGGTCCTTCCTGCAAAGACAAAGCACTTCCGCTCAGAGATCCATTTGGAATTGTAGCTTGCAGACATCTACTCTTTGCTGTACATGAATGGTCTTAAAAAATAAAGTGTTTGGAGAATGATCAACATAGAGAGAATGTCTATTTTGTAAGTCACATCTGCACGAATGCTAATGTAGGGACTAGGTAGAAACTCTAAGATGAGTTCTGGCCTGCTTTCAGATCAATTCATTCTCTCTCTCTCAAGTTGCCGACATATATATCATTTTTCCCTCTGAAGACCTTCTTTAATATACCTTGTAGGGAACATTTACTGTTGGCAATTCCAGGTTCGATTTATATTAGAAAGACTTTAAGTCTCCGCATTAATTGAAGGAGAAATGTGTTTGATGCAGAATTCATCCAATTCATTTTTCATTCAACACTTTAATCCTACTCTCACTTGCATGGCTTGAAGGAATGTAGATCCAAAATAACTCACATCAGTTCCTCTTCAGGTACTACTTTTTCCCCTCTGGCTCCTTTCAAGGCTTTTTTTTTTTCTTTTCACTTGACTTCCTGCACTTCGAATATACATTACAAAGGTATTGATCACTTCATATTTATCTTGCTCTGACATTCCAGGATCTGTGGTTACATTCCAGTTGAAGTTGTCAGCCCTAATTGCTTAAAATACTTTTTCAGCCTCTTCCTTCCTTCGTATATCGTTCCCCTTTACCTTCCTTCCTTCCTTCCTTCCTTCCTTCCTTCCTTCCTTCCTTCCTCACTTCCTCCTGTCCTTCCTTTCCTGTGTTTTTTATAGAGATGTCACAATTTTCACAACGTCCTGTAAATCCTAGATGTCCTTTTCCATTTTCTTCTGTCATTCTTTTCTTCTTTAGTTTGTAAGGCTTCCAATGGCATGCCTTGAACTCACAAATTCTTCCTTCATTCCTGTCCCAGCTGTCCATGACCTCATCTAAATTATTCATTTCTTAAGTTTTAAATTTTAATGTTTATTTATTTTTGAGAGAGACAGAGAGAGTGTGAGTGGGGGAGAGGCAGAGAGAGAGAGACAGAATCGGAAGCAGGCTCCAAGCTCCGTGCTGACAGAGCCCAACGTGGGGGTCGAACTCACGATCCATGTGATCACGACCTGAGTCGAAGTTGGACGCTTCTCCAACTGAGACACCCAGGCACCTCTCCTCATTTCTGGTATAGCCTTTATTTCCACCGTTTCCTTTACATTCAGTAGAATTTCCATCTCCCTGCTCACATTGGTAACTACACCTTTTCCACTGGAGCCCTTAAAGGTTTAATTAAATTTCAAATCCATAGCCCAAGTATTCCCAACTCTCTGTCATAATCCAAATCTGAATATGATGCTTGCTCTGGCTCTTCAAATTAGTGCCTTTTGACTTTTAATGGACATTGTTTTTGTTGTTGTTGTTGTTGTTTTACGAAAAGCTAGACACGAGGTGTTGGGCAAAACTGACTAAAATAATTTGGTCTCTAATTGAGTTGTTTATATTCTAGGAGTTAAGGTATGTTCCCAGTTCGCTGCTAGGTTAGGTATCCAAGCTACCATTTCCTTTGGTGTCCTGTGTTTATTTGCAGGCTTTTTGTTCTTATTTATTTTAACTCCCCTGTATGCTCTGGGTTTCCTTTAACACATCTTCAGTAAGGTCTGAGACTTGGAGTTCTTTGGTTAAAATCCCATTTTGATACAGGAGCCCTATTCATGCAGTAAAAATGTATAGGGGTGGGGGAATATTGTTCCATAATGAGAGCTTAGTCTTTAAGTGAGCCTGTGTCCTTGGGATTTGGCAGTTAAAGTGCTTCTCAGAATTTTGCCTCCCATGGGGTGAGAGAATTCAAGAGGGGGCTGGATTTGAGTCCCGTCCTCTGCATGGAAACTGAAGGGACTAGATTTGAACATTCCCTGCCCCCAGGCCAGTTTTTCTTCTGTCACATCCAAGATGGTTGCTCTCCTAAAACAGTTTCTTGGCATGAAGGCTTTTTAAGGACAACAGAGGGCGTTGGGTGTGTTTGTCAATGGTTGCTTCCCTTCTCCCTGGTCTGAAATTTGAAGGACTTTTCTTTGTCTTTCACCTTGAGACTGTGGAAGGGCTAATGGAGGTAAATCATGGAAGGGTGGAGGCCCCACATTCTGTGCCCCTGGAGATTTTGCACTTTGCGGCTTGTACACACTGAGCCTCCAGAAATTCATCATTCAGAGGGCAAGTGTTGCAGTGCAGACCCTTGCTCCTGCAAAAGCCTTGGCTCCTGAGTCTGACTCTTCTATATTCACCCATCTCTCCAATGATCACAATGACAGTTTACCCTGTGAGACCAGTTCTCTGTTGGATTCTGGAATTGCTTATTTTCAGGTTGTTCTGCTTTTCTCTTGTGGTGAGGACAGGAGCGATGATGTCTCAGCTGTCTACATATCAGACCACAAACTAAAAGTCTTTTTTAGTTTTTTCTTAAAAACTTACCTAATTTTAGCTTGGTCCCTGTTCATATGGCACCCTTACATCTATATGGTTGCAGAAAGGAGAAAAGGAATGGAGGGAGTCCTGATATTCAAATGAGGGTATCACAAGTCCCAGAGGCATATGTGACAAGCTAGAATCAGTGTCTTCCGTCTTTTCCCCAGCCCAGAAGGTTTCCCTCCAGGCCCATAATATGTAGATGAGACGTGTACATAGGTGATTTGCCTAAGGCTTTCAAGCAACAACGTGAAAAACAATGAAATTGCTATGTAGAAGGCTTTTAGTCTTGGACTCTTGTGTAGAGTCCATTACATGTGGACTCCTCCTGACAACTAGGAATGGTAGAAGAGATTCCTCATCAGACTGGTGTTTGAGAGGTAGCAATTCCAAGCAGCATGGATGAATATTCCTGTTTTTTCCTTCCTCAGGCTCTCTGTATCTTCCAAGTGTTATCCTTAAACTCCAAACACACTGAAAACTCAGGTGTCTGTCTCAATCTTCAAAGATTGCGGCTACTTTCTCTAATCCGTTCATTGAGCCACAGGTATTTGAGTCACGTCTCTCTCCCATGTTGCCCCTTAAGCTTTTCCACACTTGACCTACACAGCATACTCACAGGAGAATCCTGCAGATGGACAAGAGCCAGGCTTTACAACAAACATGGAGAAGAGACCTGAGTTCTGGGAAGAACACAGACAGAGAGGGGGCGTCAGATATAGGACGAAGGAGTCTTCCAGATCCAGGACTGTGGGGACAGGGAACCTGGTCCTCTGTCGACTGTGCTGAGGGTTCCAACCACAAAAATGTAACAGCAGCTTCAAGCCTCCCATTTACACGCATGTTGTGCTGCGGACCCCTAGTTTGCTCAAGGATCACAGAGGTCAGTGGTAGATATGCATTTTGAATCGAAACAAGGCTCCCATGTAATCCAGCCCAGAAGGAAGGTGGACGTTGGCCAATTCTAAGGGAAGTGGCTCTCCAAGGCCAGCATTCTCCTCTTGCGCCCCAAGGAAGTGGGTCCTGACTTGGAGAGAAATGTCATGGTACATAACCCAGCATTTTGTGTCTCAGCAAGCCCTGGACATGTAATGAGGGGTACTCCTGGGAAGGCTGCTCGTCACTGTGTTTACCGTGGGGCAGCAATGCGAAGAGTAGACATTGGACAAACAGCTCTAAAGAGTCTTTCAGACAGTGATGCTGGGCTCCCAGCTTTACGTCTGGGGGCTCTGATGAGACAGGCCTTGGGGATAGGAGCTTCGGGTAATAATGTCTCGAAACTCAGGGTTCTCCTTAGTGGTGGGTCCTGCGGTTGCCATTAGAATGCTGTGGCAAGGCGGTCCTAAATCTTCAGAGCCATGCTTACCCCGATTGCAGGGTGTTGTTTAGGGCCACACATGGCGCTGCTGTGCTGATGAGTGCTCCAAAGGAGGAGTTCAGATGTAGGGCTGCCTCTCATCCCAAATCTTTGGGTGCTTTCGAAATCCCCAGCCTGAAGTGTGCCTATTTTGTGGTGCTACTGGTAATGTTCAGCTGTACGCATGGAGGCAACTGGAGCGATCCAGGAGCTCTGCCACAGGGGCATCTCGCTAGGGTGGCAGCAAAGCCTGGCTGGGTGCTGGCACCTGTGCCCAAGGGAGAAGTAATAGGTGATGAATCAGCAGAAGCTACCTGTGTGGTGCTGCCCAAGACTTGCTGGCATGGCTTTCTATTGGAAGTCGGCAAGGGCCATCTGGGTGTAAGAGGCTAAGGACAGTGAGTGTGAAAAGATGTCTGGAAGCAGATAGGTCAGGGATGAGAAGGGTCCAGTTGAGCCTGGGGTCTTTGACACAAAGGATACAGCAAGGATGCCCCTGCAGCAGATTCCAGGGTGGCCATTGACCCTGGCAGGCTTGCATTTTCCTGCATCTCTCCTGCTGTGCATCCCTGCTGGGGGCTGGAGGGACAGCAGGAGCAGGAGCAGCCCTGCCGCAGGCAGGGGGAAACCCTGGGAAGCTGCTTAGCCCCATGGTCCCAGATGGGCACACACTCACCCCACAGTGCTCTAGTGGTGGTCTGGAGTGCTGCTTCCTCCTCAGAGACTCAGTCATCAGCGGTGCCTGGAAACTGACTCAGGTTGTGGTGGCCATCTTGCAGGGTCCCCTTGTCCCCAGGAGTCAGTCTTCTCTGTTCATTGCAACCTCGAAACTCTTTTGTTTGTCTGACCTCAAAGTGTCAGGCGCAGGAGAGGAGCGCCTCCAGCATTGTTTCTTTTCCAGCGTTACTTAGGCATTGTCTTTGCCTGGTTCTTCTTCTGGGCCACCACGGAAGCTGTTGCTGGGGACCAAGGGCACTCCTGGTTCCCTTTTGTTATGAGGTCTTCTGAGGCATCAGGAGCATCTTGGACATGGTCAATCTATTATTTTTCTACAGCTGCTGGAAACATCAGGTGGAGCTGTATGAGATAGTGTGGTGTGTTGTTCGGGGGCAGATCTTGCAACAGGTCTTGGGTTTATTCTGGAACATGCCTCTTGAGGTCTTGGGGTGGAAGTGTCCCTGCAGAACCCATGGCTGGCAGGGAGGAAGAAACCCTTCCATGGTTGTCCCAGGGCTGAATGAAAGCTATATCCCCATGTCATTGGGGCCCTTCCCTGACTGCCCTACAGTTTTGACTGCTGGGTCCTTCTCCTGCTTGGCTGTCCTATCCAAACTCTCTCTGAGAGCTCTCAACATGCTCTGCTCTGTCGAGGATCCTGGCTCATGTGAGTGTGGCGGACCACACGGTGGTGATCGTGCTCTTGTCTCACGTGGACGTGACTACACACACTGAATGCAGGACGTGAGTGTGTGGGTGACAGGTAGTGTGGCCTTCCCTGGTGGACTTGCCTATAAATCGAGGCAGAATCTACAGACCTGAAACTCATATTGGGAAGTGGTAACCTGAAGCGGTGACCCTGTATCTCCCATAGGGTTACTGGAGGTTCAGGGGATCCGAGGACATTGGAACCTCGCAATCAGGGAGAGATCCTACAAGACCCTCTCCATTGATACTGCATCTACTAACTGCTCCCAGGAATGCACAGCTGGGCGAGTTGAGCTGTCTGGCTTGCATGAGCCTCGGTAACGTTGTCATGTTCCCTCAACTCCTGCATGTCTGAAGGGGCTGATCAAAAAGTGCCCAGTGCCTCATCCCAACTAGTGCTGTTCTGGGGAAGCTCTCGGCTGACTTGAGCAGGTTGGGAGGGTAGGGCTGGGTCCTGCAGAGTGAGATGATGAACAATTCCTGCGGTTCTCTTCTCATAGAACACAGTGCAAATGCCTTCCGAAATCCTACCCCCCCCCACGCCCGAGGGTCCCTTCCTGACAACCATATCACTCCTTCCAGGTTAGTGGCTGCTAGTGGAAGGAGAGCCCAGCCACTGCAGGGCCTCATATTGACTGGATTCAGTTTCCTGGGGAATGCGCTGAGGATACTCTTCACTGCCAACCGGGATTATGGCCGTACTCTTGTCTCCTATTTGTGGTCACAAGTCCAGGCAGCATCCTAGGTTTTGCCTGGCTTTCCTGAATTGTCACGTAAGCCATGACAGAGATGGAGAACACGTGCCCAGTTCGTGTGACAAACACCTCACTTGCATTTGCCCCTCTTGTGATGGCAAACCTGCTTCCTCTGCTTTTAATTGTAAGTCTAGCGAAGGGGAGCTTCTTGAGAGCTGAAAGGAAGAGCAGAATCCAGCAGGACCAGATCCATCCAGGCAGGAAACACACAGTGACGATACCATGTAGATCTCCACTTCCCGAGGCAGCTCCAACAACTTGGGCACAGCTCTGCTGACTCCCGTCCCCACTCTCTCCTGGACCATTTGGGGGATTTTGACCAGATTTTGTGCTGCAGCACCAAGGGCAGTGGCCAATGGGACACTAAGAAATGGGCTGAGAGGTTCTGCAGAGAGGTTTCATACAAGCTGCAGATGCAAGGTCTCAGTACCTGTATGAGACCAGGTATTTTAGGGTGGGATTGATAAAAGGAGAGGATGGAGAAAAACTGCAAAGACTTGCTTATGGATGGCAGAGGGACTTCATGCAAAACACGGAGGAGGAGAAGAATTACGGGCACCGAGTGGGTGCTTCTGTCTGAATCCTTGCCATCCTTGAAGTTGCCATCCTTTGAACATGGCATCAACAATATTTGGGTGGCTGTTGAAAAGGGCAGTGGAGAGTTACTGGAGGTGAGAGCCCGTGGCCCTCTGTTCTTGGGATGATGGATCCTGATGAAAGGGTGATGTGCCTTCAGTTCTGAGTCCTCTGGACCTTGGGCCCTTCACCACTTCGGGGGGGGGGCGTGGTGGTGGGAGTGGGTCTCCTATCTAACACTCAGTTGTATCATCTCGGGTTCTCTCCATGACCAGGAATGAAGCCTGCGTCATCTGCTCATCCTCCAGGCGGTCACTGTCCCCATGACTGTGCAGGACTTTGCCTTGGACCCTCCTTGCTACTCAAACTCTGTGTTCCCCTTCCTCCTTCTTTCCCAGGGATACTCCATCTCCTTTCCTCTGCCAACCGCCACAATTCTACAGTTCTCAAATACGAGGAAAGATAGATGACTTGCTGGCACCATGTAATGCGTCCTTGATCTCTCCTGTTTGGGGAAAACGTGTCATGCATCTGGCCTGCTGGGTACCGAGAGGGAGAGAGTACTGACAGTGGGCACATCAGTTCTGTCACTGAAATGGCCTTCCTTGGGACACATAGGAGCCAAAAACAACCTCAACATTTCCCTTAAGCTTTGCAGAGAATATGTGGAAATGAGAGGACAGTCATGAGTCCAATTCCCCAGGATCTCTTCAAGAGACACTGGAAAGTGTCCCACAGTGGGGCCACACAAACACGCGGTACCTTCCAAGGATCTTAATAGTCCTCAGGGGAAACACTGGAGGGCTTGTTCCCTGGGCTAGACTAAGGAATGGTCGCACGGTGTGTGGGGACAGAACTGGTGCTGTAAAGCAGAAACAGTGGGTTCAGAGAGGGGCAGTGACCCCGTGGCCCTGGTGCCCAGGGCTTCCATCCTGTTCCTTGACAGTGCTATGTGACAGGGCAACAGGGCTGTGATAAGTAGAGGAAACAAGCCCAGCATACCCTTCACACAGGATTCTAGAACACACGCTGGAAACGGAGGGTCTCCTGTGAAGCTGTTCAGGGCTCTTTCTCATGGAAGCACATTCATACATCAGATCCCATAGGGGTGTGAAGGCTCGCTAGAGCTGAGGGACACAGCAGGACAGGTATTGGCCAAAGTGGAAATCCTCTTGGACTTATAGATCTCAGGGGATGGTAATTCTGATAGAGGAAACAGGAAGGAAACGTGAAGGTTTGCTACAAGTCCTGTAGGATATGAAGGAGAGGGTTTACCTCTCATCCACCTACTGGCTCAAGTTAGAACTGAGTCTCCTGGTTCCCTCTGTGGGAGAGGGGCGTTTGCTTCTCAGGTGGCGTGTATTGCAGGTCATGACAAAAGCGACCCTAATCCTTCATGCACACTACTTGAAAGGTGCTAACCAAAGAGTCCAAGCTTTGATATTTGGCAACGGAAAAGGGAGGGAAGTGCCGATGTGAAGAGAATGGTGATTAAAAAGAGCAAAGTAAGAAACAGGGATTACAAACACAGCACCCTCAATGCCCATGGACACATTTCATTGATAGTATGTTCGTAAACTGTGAAACAAGCAAATCAGATATCTACACATATTTCCCTTTCCTTTCTGGTTTCCTGACCAGCTTCCTCGATCTCCAGAGCAGCACGCGCAACCCCACGGATCCTACAGCCCTCTCACATGGCTTCTAACTGAGTGCTGCTCCCTGCCCGCAGTGTCTTCCTCCTCCTTCCTGCCGGAGTCCCCTATGCGTTCCAGACACAAATCTGTAGGAACACAAACAGGAGAAATCTTCTTAGAGGCAAGGGCTTGCCTGGAACTCCTACTCAGGTAGAGATTTCGAGGGCCATACAGCATCTGCTTGAATTCTGTTCTGATCTCAAATGTTCACTAGGCTCTGCCTCCGCTGAGAAGGCAGGGATCACAGTTTCAAACCTTCCCATGAGGAACTGCAAAAATGGTGTTCGAACTATTATTTTGCATACCCGTTTACACTTTGCCCCTCTACATGTCACATCCAGATATTAACACTGTTATGGGACAGTTGAAATGTGGCTAATGTGAGCAATAATCAGAAGTTTTATGTTATTGTATTATTTTAATGTAGGGAACTGAGTTAAAAAGTTAAAAAGTGTAAAATTGATTTTAGACAGATTCAACCATAAATCACACAGCATGAACATCCAATAATGAAGAAGACAGAAACGCTGCTCCTTTGCTTATTCCTCTGACGTTAATTGCAGGCCGGATATGACTTTTGACGTGTAAGTAAGGAGTTCCTGGGCTCCTGCCACGCACCATTTGAAGCCTTCCGACGCCAAAAGATGAAGGTCAACAGCCACTTCCTAGAATAAGTGATCACAGGTTCAATGACACACCTATCCAATGTCACAATGTCATTCCCCAGAAATCGAAAATCTAAAAATACATTTGGAAGCACAAAGTCACCCACACAGTCAAAATATCCTTGAGAATGGGGAACAAGGTGGTGGCTCCATCGTGCAGACAGGAAATCTCAGCAGAAACCTACAGAAAGCAAACACTATGGCACTGGGATCATTGAGTAGGGGGATAGACCATGGACAAGAATATCGGGCCCTCTCACATCTATGGCATCCTCATCAAGACTACACATGGGCCAAGGGTAGTCTCTTCAACAATCCACAGATTGAGAAGGCAACCTACACAGCATAAAGAATATTGCTAATCCTTCCATCAGGGAAAAAAAAGAACACGTTTATTTGCAAAATGGGAAGAAAGGGCAATTAACGAAATTGGAGGATGGGGAAACGACTGGCATAGTCATGGCTCCAAGGGAAAACAAAATCAATGGCCAGCAAGTTGAGGGAAAGATACTGACGTAACTAATCATCTGGGAAATGCAAATGCAACGTCAATGAGCTGTCACTTCATAGGTTAGCATAGCTGGGATCCAAACCAAAAACCAAAACGCAGTCGCCAAATGAGGGTGTTGGTGAGATTGGGGAAAATCTGAAGCATTGACTGTGGTTAGTTGTGATGTAGAATGGTGCAGCCATCACAGAAGACTGTCTTGAATTTACTCGAACGATGGGAACTAGAACTCCCATAAAATCAGTGTTCGTGTGCCTGAGTATACATCCAATGGAAATGAAATCATTACTTCGAAGTTATACCTGCGATCTCATGTTCATTGCAGTATGTACACAACAGCCAGGTTATGGACATTTTAGTCCAGGACCTATCAATACAGGAATTTGAAAGAAAAGGTGATATGTTCATACAATATGATAGTATTTAGCTTTTAGAGGATGAGGGCATCCTGTGACGTATGGAAACAGGAATGTCAAGGAAGACATTCATCTAAGTGAAATAAGCCAATATCAGGAAAACAAATACCGTCTGACTGCATTTACATGGAGGTTGGAAAATAGTCAAGGTCTCCTGGTTGCAGAGTGCAGATGGGCAATTGCTAAGAGTTTGGGGAGGAGGAAGTGAGGTGTGGCTATCCCATGCTCGAGGAGAATTTGTCCTGTTTGATAGAAGAGTGTGGAAACATACTGCACCAACCAGTGCACTGATTTAACAATATTGTGCTGTCTACTTGGAGAGGTGTCATGTTCCCTGTGTTTACCACAAAAATATACGTAAGAAAAAAGCAAAAATTAAAAAAAAATTGGGTTAGGAGATGAAATGGATTCATTTGAATTGGAATCAAGGTAAAGTTAGGTAAGTTTTTAATAAAGGCAGGGGCTTCCAGCTTGTGGTTTGATATGTATGCAGCTTAGGCATCATCACTCCACCCCTCACCACAAGAGAAAGGCAGAAAAACCTGAAATAAAGCATTCTTAAATCTGACAGAGAACTGATCCCATGGGGCAACTGTCATTGTAATCATTGGAGACATAGGTGAACACATAGGTGAACATAAGAGACTCAGGAGGAGATGATTCTGCATGAGCAGGGATGTAGGCAGGAACACTTCCACTCTGAAGGATGACTTTCTGGAAACTCAGTACGCCGAAGCCACAAAAGTCCAATGACGTCACAGAATCGATCAAGAAGTAAGCCAGATGTTCACCAGGACTTTTCCACGTGAGGAAGGTCAATGAGGAAGCCTGTCCTTAAAGCCAGCCCCTACTGCTCACCCAAGCCCTGTCAAGCACCCACAATTCAGTCCTTGGAGAAAGGCCCTGCACTGCTGTTGGTTCTGCATGCCTGTACCCTCCCAGGACCTGAACCTAATCCTGGCCATGTCTGTGGCCTCTGGCACCACGCACCACCTGTGGGCCAGGAAACGAACTGGTGCTCATGGCCACATGGGATTTCTTCAGGGAGGAAGCCAGAGGTTCGTCATGACATGGAAAAGGCCTGGATGGACCTGCAGAAGTGGATCGTGAGCCCAAACCTCCACCTCCCTGAGATGCTTGGACAGACCCTGGAGCCCAATAAGAAACCTGACCAGAACACTAACAGGCACCCTCCACCCAAACCTCGGGGCAGATCCCTGCATGTCTGTCACTTCAAAGACTACGTTCTTCATATGCTTGATCCTACCCCTAACCATGGTTTTTGCTCTCAGGGGGCCCACTATCTTAGGTCTCGGCGAAGGCTAGAATCGGGCCAATGTCCGGCAGAGAATTATTCAGTGACAGGATCTGAGGTTCCCCATGCCTTTTCCAAGGCAATGACAGGGCTGGAGAAGGGCATTCTGAACTTAATCCTATGCATCGCCCCCAAACTCAGACAGCTGTCTAGCTCAAACCCTCAGCGTGACACGCACCTTGACCCTCGCCCCCAACTCAGCCCACCTGGGGAAACATGGCCCTGATGATGTTTCTGACCACGTCTCCTCGCGGGAACGAACCCTACACTAACCGTGGCACTGGCTTTAGGGGTCCCCAGCCCTACCTCTGAAGAAAGAAAGGACTCGAGACCTCTGATCGGCACCCAATTCATCCGAAAGGCAGGCAAAAGATCACCACAACATGTCCATGGCCTGGATCGAGCTCTGGAAAAGGATCCAGAGCTAGAGCCTAAGCCTGTCCCACAAACTCACCCAAGCCCCGAACCCAAACCCTCACCTGGCCCAACCCTCACATGCACCCTCAACTATCCCACAGGGGATTTCACTGCACTTCTCGTGGT
This sequence comes from Proteles cristata cristata, assembly GCA_017311185.1. Classification (NCBI taxonomy): domain Eukaryota; kingdom Metazoa; phylum Chordata; class Mammalia; order Carnivora; family Hyaenidae; genus Proteles; species Proteles cristata. Next base: position 145,290 of record JAESUZ010002467.1, read on the forward strand.
GTGGCCCCTGCCCGCACCGGGAATCAAACCCTAACCCTAGCCATGCATCTGGCCCTAAGGGGATCCACCATACAGCTGTGAGGAGAGTAATCACTTGGGGTGCTTGACTGGCACAGAATCGCTCTGCAACAAAGCCTGATGTTCACCATGACACGTCCATGCCAGGGTTGTGCCTACAGAAGGAGATCCTGAGCCCAAACCTCTGTCTGACCTACAGAGTTTGCAGGCTCTCGAACCCAGACCCTCGCCTCTTCCCCCACCAATATTAAGTGTGCTCCAATCAGTCCTCTGGGGAGAGCCCTGCACTGCTGTTGGTTCAGCCTCTGTCCCCTCCTAGGACCTAAACCTAGGCCTAGCCATGGATCTGGTCTCTAGGGATGCCACATGACACCTGTGTGCAAGGAAAGCAACTCGGTCTCTGGCTACCTGAGATTTCTCCAGGAAGGAAGCCAGAAGTTCATCATGACCCGTAAAAGGTCGAGATAGGCCTGCAGAAGTGGATCATGAGCCCTGACCTCGGCCTCGCTGAGACACTTGCCCAGACCCTGGAGCCAAACGCTAAGCCTGTTCAAAACACAAACAGGCACCCTCAATTCAGCCCTCTGGACAAATCACTGCATGCCTGTTGTTTCAGAGGTTGTGTCCTCCAGTGGCTTGATCCTATCCCCAGCCATGGTTCTTTCCCTCAGGTGGCCAACCTCCTAGGCCTCAGTAAAGAACAGAATTGGAGCCCATGCCAACCCCAAAAGGATTCATCCAGAAGCCCAGCGGTTTCTCACGTCATTTTCAAGGCAATGATGGAGCTACAGTGGGGATTTGGACCCCATCCTACACATCTCCCCCTCTCTTGGCTATCTCCCTGGCCCAAACTCTCAACCTGACACACGCGCTGACCCTCTTCTTCAGCTAGGCCCTCTGGGGGAACATGGACCTGTGGTTGCTCATGACCCTGTTTCCTCCCGGGGCCTTACCCTACCCTCACCTTGGCTCTGATCTCAGGTCTCCCCGATCTTACTCTGAAGAAAGAATGGACCGTAGACTCTTGACTAGTGCCAAATTCATCAGGGATGTAGGGGCAGATCACTATGCCGTTTTCATGTCCAGGATGGAGCGACCTCTAGAAAAGGATGCAGAATGAAGCAGGAGCCTCACCCACATGTTCAAGCAACCCCTGAACCCAAACCCGAACCCAGACACTCACCCTCACATGCGCCCTCAGCTCTTCTGCGGGGAGATCCCTGCAATTCTCACAGTTCGTCCCTACCATCACCGGGGTCTGAACCATAACCCTCCTCATACCTCTGATTCTACAGACATCCATCTGGCGGGTGTATAGAGAAGTGACTTGGGGCACTTGAAAGGCACAGATCTCTGAGTGAAAAAGCGTGATGTTCAGCAGAACGTGTCCACAGGAGCCTTGGGGCTCCCAGAAGGATTCTTGAACCTGAACCTCCACCTGGCAAACAGCAGTAGCTGGCCCTTGAAGCCTGCCCCTACTGCTCACCTGAGCCCTACACTCAGCCCTCGGGGAAGGGTCCTGCGCTGCTGTTGGTTCATCATGCCCTGTGCCCTCTCAGGACCTGAACCTAACCCTGGCCATGGCTCTGGCCTATAGGGATCCCATGACCCACCTTTGGATCAGGAACTGAACTGGTGCTCATGGTCACATGCGATTTCTTCAGGAAGGAAGCCAGAAGCTTGTCATGACATGGAAAAGGCCTGGATGGGCCTGCAAGAGTGGATCATGAGCCCAAACCTCCACCCCTCTGAGATGCATGGCCAGACCCTGGAGGCAAACAGGAAGCCTGGCCAGAACACTAACAAGCACCCTTCACCCAGCCCTCGGGGAAGGTACCTGCAAGTCTGTCTTTTCAGAGGCTTTGTCCTTCATAGGGTTGATCCTACCCCTAACGAAGGTTATAACTCTGGGGAGGGGGGTGTCGGGTGGCCCACACCCTATATCAGGGCAAAGAATAGAATCGTGCCTATGCCAGGCACAGTATTGTTCAGAGACAACACCTGTTGTTTCCCAATTCTTCATTTTATATTTCTGAGAATTTTTTCTTGTTCCCTGATTAATCCTTTATTGATGGCCTCCCTTTTTGCACAGGCAGTTTTCAACCAACTAGTATTCTCTGAGTGTCTACTGTGTGCCAGACTTTGGTTATGTGTGGGGACGTGTAGGCATTTCCTGCCTCTCTGGCAATAACAAGAGGTAGGTTCTTCCTCCTGCTCCATCCTTGTTCTGTTACCTCTGAGCTGTAGCTGTTAGGGACTTAGGTCAAAAGGCTGTGAGCCTCGAGTGCCCTTCCTCACATACACATACAAAGTCATTCCAAAAAATGGTCACACACATACACACACACACCCCAGAGAGAAAGACAGTATAAAGACAATGAGGCAGCTGGGAAGCAGGCGAGTGCGTGCTACAGGATTTATGTAACCCAGGAAACAAGGCCTTTGGCTGACCAGGAGGCAGAGCCATATGTTCCTCAAGGCCCCATGCTGTTGGGGTGACTTAAAGTCTATTCTGAACTGAAGTGTGACCCCTGCTCCCCTGCCAATTCCTGGGAGGACGTCCTATCCCCCAATCCCCCTATCTGGACATACGTCTTCCATGAGACAATTCAGTTAGAATGAGAGCTTTAGGATGGGCCCTACTCCCATATAATTCCTTCATAAGAGGAGGAAATTGAACACTCCCTTGCAGGCACAAGGGGAGAAGACCACGTGTGCAAAACACGGCTCTCTGCAAACCAAGGAAGAGGACTCAGAAAAAACCAACCCTGAAAACACCTTGATCTACAATTTCTGCTCCCAAACTGTGGGAGAACAAACTTTGTTGGTACCTTGTTAAGGCGGCGAGCATAGACAAAGCTCTTGCAATTCAAGCTTGCTGACTAGTGCTGGTGACTGGTGATCAGGCGAGGTGCACCTGTTTACAAGAGTGACCCTAGCTAATGCTCTTCCTATACAGGCGCACAGACAGGTGGAGAACCATAGGAGGAGGGAGGAACGGGACTGGGCTTGGCTTGTAAGAGAAAGGGGTCAGGTGTTATCACTCTCTGCTCCCTGCAGCTGACCCCAGGAAGGAGGCTGCCCTGCCTGAAGCAGGCCTCTGGACCCAAACCCTTGAGAGGAAATCTCAGGTCCTTCCTTGGGGCTCAAGGAGGTGTGAAAACCTCAGATCAGCTGAAGCCCTTGACGGAGTCGTGACTGCTGTCAGCGGCAGGGAGAGTCTGCACCTAGGTGCATAGGAAAACTCTACTCGTGCTTGCAGACCCAAAATACATGCTGCAGGAGGAATCCTCAGGTAGCTTAATCCTGCAATTCCTTATTTTATGCATGAGGAAATAAGGCCCTGGGTGATGTTGTGACTGCCCTGGTCAGTGGGGGAGTTGGGCCAGACTCTGGAATAGAGGAGAGACAGTGAGAGGCAGTCACTGTCTCCTCCTCCCTGAGGAGGACTCTAAGTCCTGCATTCATGACTGGAATGAGCACTGTGCGGAGCAGGCAGAGAAGGCTTCATCTGCACTCCCACGTCTCTGCCATAGCCAGGTCTTCCCTCATTTTGATCTTTAATTAGAAGCCTTGAGATACGCTTCATCCTTGAATGAGCTATAGTTGACATACAATATCTACTTGTTTCGAGTGTACAGTGATCGGCAACACTATAGGTCCCGCTGAGCTGACCACAAACGCAGTTACCATGCTCCTACCCTGCACCTTCTCGCTGTCCTAGGACACTGTTGACCAAAAACACAAGTTCCTTCCCTACACTGCAGAATTCAGAATATGCAATCTCCTATGAAACGTTTTGTCTACTTTCTATTGCCTGGATCTTCCCACAGGCCCCTAAAATATGAGGGCAGGAAATATTTCCCCTGCCCCACACCTCCCCGAATACGGGTCTGTCGAGGGGAACACTCAGATGATGGTTTAGGAAATGAAGCAAAGTGTGCTGGTCTCAAAGGAACTTCCACCCAGACTTTAGTGAGAACAGGAAGCATTTCTGCTCCACCAGCCAGGATACCCCTGTAGCAAGCAGACAGCCTGAATTCCTTAGTCTCCAAATGATGGTACCAGAAGTACCGTGCCAACATTTGTTTTTCTAACACTGGCTTCTCAACTCAATGATGCTCCCCCTCAGAGAGGACACAGATTTTCCTATCTCTGACTTTATGAGACTGTTCATTGTACTTTCCAACTGGAAAATGGTCCTCAATTGCAGGCAATGTCATGGACTTTGGGTACCCATCTTTTTAATCCTCTGGGGTTGGCAGAACAAAAAGGGCAGAAAGTGTGCTTTAAGATGTGTGAATCAGAAAACATGTCCCTAGTGCAATCCAGAGGGAAGCATCGTTGTCAGGGAGTCTGCATTCACCGTGCTGCCAGGGGAAAACCTGGGGCAGGACTCCAGACCTGTGGCCTCAGTGCTCGGAGCACACTCAGGGTGTCAGGGGTCACTCTGGCTCTGTCACACAGCAACCTAACCTGTGTGGTGTGGTAATGGTGAAGAAATCATGGCAGGGCCCCTGTAGGAAGGCGGGAGGAGGTCAGCCAGGTGCCTCCTGGGAGCCATGCCCCCAGGGGAGCAGTTCCCCGAGGCTGGCCATGGTGCCAGAGGGAAGAGAAAGAGACTTGTTGGACCTCAGGGACAAAGGGATAGGGAGGTCTCTGTAGACCTCTTCAAACCTGCCCATAACCACACTTCCTATCAATGGCAGAGAAGCAGAGGCAACGAAGGGGTGCAAATGTGAAGAAAAAAAAAAAAACCTCTTGGGAATCAGACCGTATTCTGTTAAACTGCTCTTAATATCAGAAGGTTGGTTTGTTGGCTGACCATAACAAACTCCATGGACAGAGGGGCTAAAACAACAGAAATGGGTTTTCTTACCCTTTGGAGTTTAGACGCCTAAGGCAAGGTGACAGTGACTTTTGCTTCTACTGATGTCTCTCTCCTTGCTTTACAGATGGTCACCTTCCTGTTGTGTCTTCACTTGGCCTTTCTCTGGGTGTGTGCATCCTTGGTGTCTCTCCTCCAATTCCAAGGACATCAGCCCGACGGGGTCAGAGCTCCTACCCTTCGGCCACAGTTCACCTTCTTTACCTCTTTAAGAATCTGCTACAACGACAATCAGAACATGGGTTAGAGCTTTGCCATAAGAACTTGGTGGGCATATACGTCTGTCCAAACAAACCCCTAAGTCTAAAAGAATTTTTTGGACAGTAGTCCTTGTTTTGTGTGTGAACCATACTAGAGACTGGTGTGGGTGTGTCCGAGAACCCTAGCATCCCTGGAGGCGTGCATTCAGACACAGACACAGGATTCGAAGCCAGCGGCTCCTGCAGAGTATAGAGGACATGGTCCAGGAAGCTGCGTCAGAAGCACATGTGTTCTGACACCTTGGTCACCTCCTCTAGACACAAAGGGGTGGTCGCAGGCACCATGTTTCAAGTGTACTCCGCATGTAAGATGAACGTTAGGCACATGCTTCTCAACTGTCCAATACTGGTAGAAACACAGAAGTATCAGAACGATGGGAGATTTGAGGCTGTTTGACAAGCAATGGATTATCCTCCTTTTGGTGCGATATTCAAAACCTGTACGTAATGACTCATGAAGTCCACTCCTGGCTCGGGAGAGGTTTGTGCAAAGGCGTGCCACAAACCTGTGCAGGACGTTTAGAGCAGAACTAGACGTTTGGAGGAGAAAGACAGAACTCTAAAGAACCCCACAGCAAATGTCCATTGACAGGCAATAGATAGGGAAGATATGCTCTGTTCCTCAAATGGAAACCTTCCCAAAATGGAAACCCAAAATGGAATTGTGAATGAAACCAATGTACAGAAGTCGGCACACAAATCATTCCTCCTTTCCTAAGTCACCCAAACAAACGAAACTAAATGTTATAGTGTCTGAGGAGACAATCATATATGGTACACAAAAATAATAATAAATGTAAACTAAATAAAGCAGCATTATATATACACACTTCCTGGGAGCTCTAATTCTCAGAAGAGATGGAGAGGGTCAGGATACAGGGTGAAGCATGTGGGCATATCGTAGCATGTAAGAAACATTCTAGTTCTTATTTGGGGAGTTGTGTGCACAGGCATCTCCTTTCATCTCTTGCGGGACAATGAGTGTATGCATGCATGGAACATCCTGTCTATCCTACTGTAGGTAAGAACACACATTGAATTTAGAAAAAGAAAGGAAAATGCCAAAGGGGAAGAAGGATGTCAGCAGCCACCTTCTGTGTCAAGAGGCTACATTTTAGAGCAGTCTTAGTGTCCCAGCAAAATTGAGCAGAAGGTACACATGTACTCCTTGCACTCACACAAGTACAGTTTCCCTACTATCAACAACTCACACCATCATACAATGGATGAACCCAAACCGACCCATCTTTATCCTTCCAGTCCATGGCTTACCTTGGGTTCACTCTTGCTGCTGCCTGTTCTTACCCAAATCAGTGAGTACTGCAGGCAACGTCTGAAGGCAAATATCTGGCGTGGTCTGTGCCCTTGATGAGCTGTTAGAAATTCAATCTGAGATTCCATATGCTAAGTTTCAGCAAAGCTGATGGAAATGTGCCTACATGATCGATTGCTGTCCTTGCTGCAATATTGGGAAGAATGAGGCCAAGAGTCGTGAAAACACACTTAACGTTGCTAACAAATTAGTCTCACTTGCACAATAGTTGGAAGTTAGGGGAATAATGTGGGTTTTCATCTTTACGATTTCATCGTTGACAATGAACCAAATAATGGCAAATAACCTTTTCCGCTCACAAAGTTTCCTGCATTTGTTGTAAAGAAAACCCTCAAGGGACAGAAACGGGAGAGGATGGATGGACACAGTACCGTGATCCTCAGCCCCGACACGCAGTGCCAGCATCACAGAAAAGGGATCTCAAGTCATGAAGGAATTACAGTGGAGACCTTGAACATCTATTTGGGGGTGATTACTTTAGGGAGAACAATGGTGACTCACCACACAGGTGTGTGGATATTGGACTCTAAAGCTGTTCACTGTAAACTGTAAAATGGCTGGATCCTTCCAGGTTCTTCCGATGTATGGCAACAGGTCTCCCAAACCTTGTTTGCCATTTTATCCCACTTTCCGACTTGGAATCCCTGAGAACTAAACCACCCTTTTCCTAAAGTCATGCCGGCTGATGTGGGACCACCTAAGGCTTCCAGCCCAAAATCTAGAATTTTCCACCTGCTGAGTTCAGAACTCAGAGGTGTCTTTAGAATCTGCCCCAATCTTTACACTTTTACCTTTATTACCATGGAAATAACCCTTAACAACTGTTGCAAACACTCACACCCCAACGTCACTGAGCCTGCACCCCCACCTCCTGAAATGACACACCACCACCTGTGCACTGACCTCTTCTCACCACTAATAGCTTGACTCGATGACACAGGAAACACCAGAGATGCAGCACTGCTCCAACCCTTTTCACACCACACCCCCACGACCTCTGAGCCTCAGGTCACGGTCCCCACCTCCAGTTTCTCACGTGGGACAGGAAGGCTTGGCCACAGGGGACAGGGAGCCAGGCTTTGCGTCCACAGAGGGCGCTCAGGATGCTCGACCGTGCTGTCCTACCACTGCGGATTCTAAGATAGGCCCTGAGGAACGAGGGGAGGGCTGCCTGAGAGCCGCCTGGTGATTAGACACGTGACTGAGACCAAGCTGAGAGGCTCCTGGTGATTGGGCACCTGAGCCACACTATGCTAGAGCCGCTTGTTGATTGCCGAGAGGAGTGACAACGCACTGAGAGCCGCCTTATGATCGGCCAATTGAGCAACAACATGCTGAGTGCTGCCTTGTGATTGGCTCACCCCCCCCCCAGGCAGCTTGACACTTTGAGCGCGATCACAGCTAGAGAGCTGCATGCTACTTGCTCATAAACTGATGTGAAGGACAGCGACCTGGTAAGTGGCCATGTAAGAGAGCTCAGGCTGAGAGCCGCAGAGTGAGTGGACACAAGAGTGGGCCCACGCTGAGAGCCGCCTGGTGATTGGACACAGAAATGAGACCACGGCTGAGAGCCTCCTGCTGTTTACCAAGCGGGGTTGTGTTTATCTTGGGGATGGGGGAGATCATGAAATTCTAAAATCCAGACACCCAAGGTTCCCAGTACAGACAGACAGAGTTCCACTCCCCATACCATCACAGTGACTCCTGACTGCACACTCAGTAAGAGGCAGCCAACCTGCCCTCAGAGAGCCATGGAGCCAACCCTCCTCCCTTCTCTAATTCCATGGTTGTCAAACCAGACTCCCTGCTCAGGAAAGAGAATCCTGCGGTGCACAGGGAAAGCCACCTGCAGCTCTCTGTCACTGAAAACCCTCCCCACAGAAAGGCCAGCTGCCTACCCCACCCCCACTCTCCGAAACATATCCATAGTCATAGTGGGGGTCCTGCCCCAGGCTTTCTTTTGCTCTTTCCAGAGCTCTCCGCCGCCTGTCCGAATCAGCATCACTGCCTGGTCCAGGGGAGCTGGCTGAAAGAGTCTGTAACCAGTCCCCACGCACACTGCTCCATGCTGCCTTCCAAGAATGTGTGCTTAGGAGTTGTAGGAAACGAAGATAGGGGTCTCAGAAACCACCCACTGCCTCCTGTGAGCCCTGGCCATGAACACGTTTTTGGCCCCCACGTTCTGTCCCCATTACCAGAAAGGGACAAACCGGCATTTGAGGCTGTTGCCCAGGCACGAATCCTAGCTCCAGTAGAGGGCCCAGCGTAGGGTCACCCGTGAAGGTAGAGGTTGCCTTGTTCCCTCTATTGGGGATCTACTCCCACATGTCAGGGATTCATGGCTGGATGCACGAGTTGGCTGTTGCTTTCAGCCATTCAAAGTGCAGTACATATATTGGGTCACTCTGCCCAGGTGCTGGTGGGTCCGTGCTATAAGGGGGCCAACGTCAGTCTGATGTCCTGGTAACACAGCATTTAGGGAGCCTTGATCTTTTCGGGAGTTTCCTCTTAGGTGAGCAAAGGCTGTCATGACTAAGGGCAAGGAAAGACCTGCTCAGTGAAGGAAGACTAACACATGAAGTCAACATCATGAGTCATTTGTGTGAAATTTCCGGACCAGGCAGACGCGACAGATGTCTTGTAACATTCTTCAAGTGCGATAGCACCCAGGCAGGGTTTGGGGCAAAGGGTCCTTCAGCTCTGCAAGGGTGCGATAGATGGACACAGCCTTTCCAGACGGTAAGGGGGTGTTTCTAACACAAGTGGAAAGTGCACACCCTGTGATATCTGACAAAACAAAACATACCAAAATGAAAATCCTCACATCGCCGGTTGTCGATCCTATAAGTGGGAAAGCGCTTCCTATACATACCCAGCCAGGAATCCTCAAGTTCCACCGATTTTCCTGTCTACGATTCAACGTCCGCATCCGTGAAGCAGGACCTGGGTGCTCCTGCATTTGGGATCACCACAATATCGAACGTCTATGGAGGAAAACAAGGATCAGACATGCCTTTGCTGCATGAGTAAGGAAAGACTGTAGAGATTTACTCCAGATATGACGTACTTAACCTTCCTGCGAAGAAAATATACACTGAGCAAGATATCACAGCGGCTCAGGCCCTTCAGCACTACTCACAGCATCTCCGGGGTCTAGTGTGGTGCACTAATCTGGAAATATAGAACACATCCTGGAGTGAGTACTGTGGACTGAGGTGCATGGGCTGCTGCTAGTGATTGAGGCAGAGAGCATCGTGGGTATCATTTCCCTGTCAGACATTCTACAAGCCCTGGTATGCACAGACACAGGTGTTAACCAATAGCAGCTAGACACGGAAAGTCCATTGTAAACGAAGAAGCCCTTGTAGAAGGACTTGAACAAAGATTCTGCGTCTCGTTCAGAAGGTGTGTCAGGGTTTGGTGATGGGTGTTTTTTCCGGAGATGTTGACACCAAGCGTAAGAAAGAGATTTTATGTGTTTGGCATCAAAGTTATATGTGCATACACCTTCAAAACCAGTCAGCTGTCTACAACAGTCCACACTGTGTTTTCCCTCAGGCAGCCACTGTCAACCTTTGCTGCTTCACGAGTTCTTTCCCCCTGGTTCAGAGGGACAACTTCTCGTGTTATCCTGTAGGTTTGACTCTTGGGGCTTACCTTTGACGAGAGTGTTTTTAAGCAATCTGTTTCTGTGTCTGCTTTTCCCACAACACATGGGTCCTTTGATAGTTCAGATATTCAAAGTCTTGATGTCCCCAACACTTGGGGGTGCTCTGTAGCCTCAGTACATGAGGAATGAGAGCACCTGTCTTAAGATGTGGCTTTCAGTGCCAGACATGTTTTTTTTTCCCCCCAGCACAACACGGCCACTAGCTTCATAACCCCTTTACCTTGGTCCATAGTGCAAAGCAAGGATGCGCTACAGGACAGCAGATTCTTAGCCCAAACTGACACTGCGAATATTAATTGGATCAGTTGAGGAAATACCCTACACATTGGTGACATCATTTGACCACATTCCCGGTTTCTATTAGAATCCTTAGTTACATCTTGTCATTAAGGGAATTGATTCCGCAACTTGATTTGTATCATATTGTAGAGTAAGGTCAGAAGAGTTCCTTCCTCCTCATACTACCATGTATGTGCTGTGATTTTTCTGAGAACCTAATCCGTGCTGCATTCCAGCTCTTGTACCTATTTCTCCTCTACGCCAGCAATGAAACAGGGGACCATGTCTGGAGGGCGCCTCACTGTGAATGTATGCAGACAGGATATAGATTGCCATTTTGCACCTGTTAATAATATTGAAAATATAGGTGTTATGCAGAGTGAAATAGGTAAGGCAGAGATACCATGGGATACCACAGGAGAAACTCGACAGAGGACCATGGGGGAGGAGATGGGGAAAAATAGCAGGGGAGAAGGAAGGAGGCAAAGCATGAGAGATACTTGAACACTGAGAACAATCTGAGGGCTGATGGGGGTGGGGAGGAGTGGAAGGAGGGGGTGATGGGAATGGAGGAGGGAACTTGTTGGGATGAGCATTGGGAGTTATATGGAAACCAACTTGACCATAAAAGATGAAAAAAAGACAAAGTCAAAAACAAAAAACTTCTTCTCTGGGTAGGAAGACTAACACATGAAGGAATGCATCATGATTCATTTGTGTGGAATGTCCAGACCAGGCAGATGCGACAGATGTCCCTCACGGCCCTCAGACGGTAGCCGTCCCACCAACACCTTGACCTCGGATTGCCGGCCTCAGGACTGAGGAAGAGTTCCCCTCCATTGTGAAACCCACAAGCTCGGAGTTCGGCAGCCTATCCCTTGTGGGACCAGCAAGCATTTTTCAAGTGCGATAGCACCAAGCAGGATTTGGAGCAAAGGGTCCTTCAACTCTGCAAGGGGCCTAGAAACGGACACAGCCTTTCCAGATGTTAAGGGGGTATTTCTAATACAAGTGGAAAGTGCACACCCTGTGGACTGGGCCCCCCACCTCAGTCTCCATCACCTGCTCCTGGAAGAAGTCCACAGGACAAAGTCCATCTCAGCCCAGGACACTGAGAACACAGGGAATATCCAGGCCCCGCAGGAGTTCATCGGGGTGGGAGCACCCACACAGCGTGGAAGCGTCCGACCGCAGAGAGAAGGGGGTGGTCCTCGATTGGAAAGGCATTTGAATACCATAACATGAGTGTGGCAAGTTGCAGAGGAATAAACATGGCAAATTCCAAATAAAAGGAGAAAAAGAGAAAAAAGAAAAAGGAAAGAAAAAATAGGTGATTAATGCAAGTATATAAGTGGATTGTTGCAACCAGTATTTCCCCCAGTGACCAGTGTATGCCTGGTTTCCTCCAAAATGACCATGTGAAGCAATTTACCCCAAAGAGAGAAGAGAAAGAATTGACAACCATGGGCTTCATCTGCAAAGGTATAAGATGTCTGAGCTACAACTTAGAACCACAACAATAATACTAGCTGACGCTGAAAAAAAAAACATAGAATCTGTTTCTCTGGAGGAAAATATAAATAAAATCTAGTCAGGACGAAATTTAAAATGTCATACCTTAGATGCGAACTCGAACGGATACCACGATGGCAAGTGTGCACCACGTAGAGCTGAAAATCAGAGAGCGAGTAGATAGGAACATGGAGACTAGTGAAGCAGTAAGGAGACCAAAAGAAAGGAAAAAGATTTCACTAAAAACCTTAAAAACCTCAATGACTTTTTAATGAAAGGAATCACTTTGATGCTATAGGAGTCCCACAAGAGAAAGATGGATACAAACGGGCAGAGGATTATGAGAGAAACTGACACCGGAAAACTTTCCTCATCTGGAGAGGGACACAGATGGCAAGATCTAGGAAGAGCAGAGAACTCCCATTCCATTCAACAAATCCAAACATGACCAAGGTATAGCATAGTCAAATTCACAAAATCCATTGGGGGCAATGGGTGGCTCAGTTGGTTGAACGCCCGACTTCAGCAGAGGTCATGATCTCACGGTTCGTGGGTTTGAGCCCCATATCGGGCTCTGTGCTCACAGGTCAGAGCCTGTTGCCTGCTTTGGATTCTGTATCTCCCTCTCTCTCTGTCCCTGTCCCACTTATACTCTGTCTCTGTCTCTGTCTCAAAAAAAAAAAAAAACTATAAATTTTATTTTTTTTAATTTAAAAAACTCCACAGACATGGAAATAATGATGAAAACGCCAAGGGGAAGAGGAGTCTTTTACCCATAAAGAAAGACATATCAGGTTTGCAGCAGACACATCCGTTGAAACTTAGCAGGCCAGAAAAGAGTGTCAAGAGATTTTCAACATGTCAAATCAGAAAAATATGCAGCCAGCAATTCTTTATCCAGGAGGCTGTCATTCAAATGAGAAGAAGAGATAAAGCATTTCCAAGACAAACCAAAATAAAAGGAGTTCATGACACTTTTAGGTGGGTTAGGACACTATGCGTGGATATAATAAAAAACAAAACCAAAAGACCAAAATCAGCAATGACTAGAGGGGACCAGAGAACATCGACAGAAACATCAGCTCCACAGGCAGCACAATTGCTCTTCATTCATATCTTTCCATACTACCTGTAAATTTCTAGGGACTCACTAATTCCTAACAAAAGAGATAGTGTATCAGAAGGATAAGAAAGCAAGACCCATCTATATGGTGCTTCCAAGAATCTCATTTTAGACCTAAAGACATCTGAAAATTGAAATTAAAGGGACGGAAAATCATCTATCATGCTAAACATCAAGCAGAAGAACAACAATTACAACAACAGCATGAACAACACAACTTATTGTTATACGTGTGTGTGTGTGTGTGCGTGTCCATCCATCAAGAAGATCGAATACGGCAAAGTTGTGGGATTAACATCAATATACATAAGTTGATTGCATTTGTATACAATAACAAAGAAATTACAAAAGAGAAAGGAAGGATTCAATCCAATTAACATTTGTACCGCAACCCCGAAATTACCTCGGAAGAAACCTAACCAAAGAGGTGAAAAATTGATGCACTTAAGAGTATAGAACCTTATGAAAGAATGGAAGACGACGCAAAAAGAGAAAAACTTTGCATGCGCACAGATTGGAAGAACAAATACTGCTCAAACATTGACACTACCTAACGAAATCTACATACTCAATGTTACCTCTGTCAGAATAATGCAAGAATTCTTCAGTGAGCTAGAAACACAATTCTACAATATGTATGGCTCCACAAAAGACCGCGAATAGCCAAAGCAATCCTGAAAAGGAAAACCAAGGCTGGAGGCATCACCATGCTGGACTTCAAGCTGTACTGCAAAGCTGTCATCATAATAGATGATAGGTTTTGGGGGCAGGCCTGGGAGGTGTTGGTACCACTCACAGAATGACCACCCCCGATGTTAGAGCTATTTCCAGTGCAGGAGATGCTGACCCTCGGGCTCAGGGCCTCAGACACTGAAAGTGGCTGAGTCAAAAGACTGGGCGAACGACCCTGCAAAGGGGATAGACACAGAGAGGGTCATGCTGGTTCAAGTGTCCTCCCAGGAAACATTCCTGGGCAGGAAAAGCACCGAGTTCTGATACTGGATGGAGAAACTGGGAGACCCCGTTTTCACCCTACCCGTGCACGCATGTACTTACCTACTGGAGCCACAACAATACACCCCAGGAAGCTAAGTGGCACCATCTAGTGGAGAATGGAGCCATTCCACCAAGCCCCGCCCAACTGGGTCAACCTTGCTAATCAGGAAAACCACGAATCTCTCCGCCTGCTTAGTTTACATCCTAAAACCTGCACAATAGTTGCCTTCTAGGGGAGAACGATATACTCCAGCATATTCGGTCCGTTCAGTGGTGCATATATTTAGTTATCTTCTTTCTTTTCTTTTTCTTTCTTTTTCTTTCTTTCCTCTTCCTGGAATACAGAACGAGAAAACATTGATTTTTATTTTCAATTGTCATTACAAATATTTCTCTCCATCTTTTTCTTCTATTTCGCTGAATTTGCTGTAAATTTTTCAAATAACATTTTTCTTCCTTCATTTCAAGTTATTCTATTTCTTCGTATTCATTGCCTGAAATTCTCAAACACTTTCCACTGTTTTGTTTTTCCCCTGTTTCTCTAATCAGTTAAGCTCCTTTCAATAACCAGTCTATAACACACCTAGGATGTAGCAACACTTACTTGATCATCTGTGTGCGTGTGTGTTGTTGTTAATTCTCTATTTTTAATATTTTCCCCTTTTCTCCTCTCATCAACCAAGCTCCTTTCAATTACCAGACCAACACACACCAAGGATCTAGCATCATTTCTTTGATTTTTATCTGTGTGTGCGTTTTGCTAATTGTAATTTTCTTGTAGCTTATACATTCCTTTTCTTCCTTCAAAATGACAAAACGAAGGAGTTCAACCCAAAAGAAAGAGCAGGAAGAAACGACAGCCAGGCACATAACCAACACAGATACAAAGAAGATGTCGGAGCCAGAATTGAGAGTCATGATAAGAAGAATCCTAGCTGGGGTCGAAAACAGATTAGAATCCCTCTCGACGGAGGTATAAGAAGTACCAGCCATTCAGGATGCAAGAAAACATGCTATAACTCTGCTGCAACCTCGAATGGATGCCATGGCGGCAAGGATGGATGAGGCAGAGCAGAGAAACAGTGACATAGAGGACAAATTTATGGAGAATAGTGAGGCAGAAAAAGAGAGGGAGAGTCAGGCAAAAGAGCACAGTTTGAGAAGAAGTGAAATCAGTGATTCCTTAAAAAGGAACAACATCAGAATCATAGCAGTCCCAGAAGATGAAGAGAGAGAAAAAGGGGTAGAAGGCATATGTGAACAAACCATAGCGGAAAACTTTCCTAATCTGGGAAAGACACAGATATCAAAATCCAGGAAGCACAGAGGACTCCCACAAGATTCATCAAAAACCGACATCAAAAGCAGTCATAAGAGGGAAGTATTTAGCAATCCAGGCCTCCCTAAAGAAGGAAGAAAGGTCTCAGACACACAACCTAACCTTACACCTCAAAGGGCTAGAAAAAGTACAGCAAGTAAAACCCCAAAACCAGCAGAGGACAGGAAATAAAAAAGATCAGACCAGAAAGCAATGCTTTGGATTCCACCCCCGTTCCCCCCCCCCACTCACACACAAAAGTAGTTCAAATCAATGAGACCAGAAGCTGGCTCTTTGAAAGAATTAACAAAATTGATACACCACTTGCCAGTGGGACCAAAAAGAAAAGAGGAAAGGACCCAAATACATAAAATCAAGAATGCGAGAGGAGAGATCACAACCAACACAGCAGAAATAAAAACAATAATCAGAATGGTAGGAGCAATTATATGCCAATAATACGGACCATCTGGAAGAGGTGGACAAACTCCTAGAAACTACCACAACGCAAAGAGGAAGAAATAGAAAATTTGAACAGACTCATAACTCGGAGAGAAACCGAATTTGTAATGAACTATCTCCCCCAAATGAGGAGCCCAGGGCCAGATGGCTTTCCAGGGGAATTCTACCAAACATTGAAGGAAGAGTTCACACCGATTTTCTTGAAGCTGTTCCAAAAAAGAGAAATGGAGGGAAAACTTCCATAGTCATTCTATGAAGCTAGCATTACCTTTATTCCAAAACCAGACGAAGACCCCACTGAAAAGGAGAAAGAACTACACATGCAAAAATGGATGCGAAATTCCATAACAAGACACTAGCCAATCGGTTCCAACGATACATTAAAAGAATTAGTGACCACAACCAAGTGGGATTTATACCTGGGATCCAGGGATGGTACAATATCCACAAAGCAATCCATGTGATATATCACATCAATAAAAGAAAGGACAAGAACCACATGATCTTGTCAATAGGTGCAGAGAAACACTTGAGAAAATACAGCATCCTCTCTTGATTTAAAAACAAAACAAAACAAAACAACCCTTACGAAAGTAGGGATAGAGGGATCATACCTCGAGATCATAAAAGCCATATAGAGGAAAGACCCAACGCTAATACCCTCCTCAATGGGAAAACTGAGAGCTTTCCCCCTAAGATCCGGTACAAGTCAGGGATGTCCACTCTTGCCACTGTTGTTCAACATAGTATTAAAAGTCTCAGCCTCAGTCATCAGACAGCACAAAAGAATAAAAGGCATTGAAATCGCCTAGGAGGTCAAACTTTCACTCCTGAGAGATGACGTGATACTCTCTACGGAAAACCCAAAAGATTCCACCTAAAAGATGTGAGAACTGACCCATGAATTCAGCAAAGGGTCAGGATATAAAATCAATGCACAGAAATCAGTTGTAGTCCTATACACCAACAATGTAGCAACTGAAAGAGAAATGAAGGAATCATCCCATTGACATTTGCACCTAAATCCATCCCATCGAGGTTTGTGGCCAACATGGTCAAGAGGATGGAGCTCTGTACTATCCACATGCATGTCACAAACAAAGAAGGGCTGAGGCCAAAAGACTCTGGACCCCAAGAGTCTGGGAGGAAAGGAGATGGAGTCTACTAGGAAGACAGCGTCATAGGTGCGTGATTGAGAACTGGGGGGAGATAAAAATTGTTCGGGACACAGAGGGGTGGAGGGGAAGGATCCCCTCCTGCAGAAAGAGAAAGGGAAGAGAAAGAGGGGCTGGTGGAATGGAGGACGGTATATTGACAAAGGGAAAACCTCAGACTGGGATGGAAAGGGATCCTATCATCCAATCTCTAACTGCAGGGTTTTCGGAGAGAGACCCATTCTCTCACTGCAGAGCTTTCTTTGGACTGGGGCTGGTTAACCTGTTCCCGCACCTGGGGAGGAGAGGAGACCCCTCTGGGGTCCGGGTTGCCTCAGAGGAACAGTCTGCATCAGGAGGACAAGCCCCCTGCCCTGAAGTACTGCCCCTCATGGGATTACGTTTTGGGCAACATCGTTAATGCACATGAGATGGGAGCTGAAAACACAGCTAAGCTGCGGACAGGAGACAGCACATCTCATCTGCGGCCGTGGCACAGTGAGGACGGATCCAGAGGGTGATTTGGGACACCTGGTCCGTGAAGAAGGCACTGGGAGTTCGCCATGTTTCTCCGCACAACCACCAAGGCGGGGCCCCAGGGATTGGACTGCAGGCCCACATGCATACAGCACCCGCCGACACCAAGCCACGCCCACCCACGCTGGGTAGCTGCTAATCTACTGGAGCTGGATAGATGCTGAGGACACAGAGGCCCCTCCTCCAGAGCAGCACTGCTGCATTGCCTGGCTTAACTCTAGGGCAATTCTTGGGGCACCTGGGTGGCTCTGTCGGTGGAGGGTCTGACTTCAACTCATGTCATGATCTCTTTGTGGGTTGGAGCCCTGCATCGGGCTCTGTGCTGACAGCTCAGAGCCCGGAGCTTGTCTTCGGATTCTGTGTCTCCCTCTTTCTCTGACCCTCCCTTCTCACGCTGGCTCTCTCTGTCTCTCAAAAACAGATAAAACATTTAAAAACATTTAAAACTCTAGGTCAGTTCTTGGTATTCAGATATAGTCTCCCTTTTCTCCTTCTGATCTCTCTGTCCTCTAGGCTGATTACTCTGGTTATTGGTGTGCTTATACAGACAGATTTAATCCATCCTCTTGATGCCTCCTTATTTACTTTCCTCTCACTCTCTGGAATAATCAGGCCATAGACTTTCTCTGGGTAACATGATCTTCATTTCTTTCTCCTCGTCTCCCTCCATATTCTCTTTTTTCCTCTCTCTGTATTAAGCCTTTTAGTCTCTCTGTCTGCTCAATGTTCATTTTCTCTTACTGTCTGCCCATGTCATTTCTCTCTTTGTATTTGCTCTACCATCAGCACTGCCTCCACCTGCTCTTTACTTGTAGCTGCAGTTTCTGGTTTTAAGCTTTTAGGCTCTCTCTCTCTCTCTCTCTCTCTCTCTCTGTTTCTCTATCTCTACTTATTTGCTTATTTGTTTGATTTATTTCTACGAATGCATGTTTTCAGTCCCTGTTTGTCTGTTTTCCTTTCCAGGGTTACATCCAGGAAGAAACCAAAGCACACATGGTGGAGAGTGCAAAACATCGCTACGAGTATAGAAAGAAAATAACCAAAGTACAACAATAGAGAACAAGTGACAATCTTCAAAAAACACCTCCTGAATGACCAGGCCCAGAACAGTATGAGCTTCCGTTGACAAAGGACTACTCGCAGGTGCAGAGCACATAACCAGCTTTGATAACTTACAAGAGACAGAAAGCGAGCCAAAATGATGAAATGGAAGAATTCTCCTGAGCAGATATTACAGGAAGAAGTGACAGCTAAAGAATTGATCAAAACAGATATAAGCAGCACCACTCTGCAAGAATTGAGACTAATAGTCATAAAATCAATCGCTGGGCTTGTAAAAGGCATAGAAGTCAGCAGAAACTCTGTTGCTGCAACGATCAAGGAATTTAAAAAAATAGTCAAGATGAATGAGGAAAGAAAAAGCTATAAATGAGGTGCAAAATAAATGGAGGTGGCCACAGCGCAGATTAAAGAGGTAGAGGGGATAAGAAAGGGTGAATTAGAGGAAACAATTATGAAAAAGGTGGAAGATGAGAAAAAGAGAGATACATTGATCCAGGAGCACGAAAGAAGAATTCGAGCTCTGAGTGGTGCAACCCAATGGAACAATATCCGTACCGTTGGAATTCCAGTAGAGGAGGAAAAAAGACAAAGGAGCTGAAGGGGAACTTGAACGAATCATAGCTGAGAACTTCCACAACTTGTGGCAGGAAACAGACATTGAAATCCAAGAGGCACAGAGAACTCCCCTCAGACGTTAACTTGAATCGATCCTCTGTGCGGCATATCCTAGTGAAACTGGCAAAATACAAGGATAAAGCGAGAATCCTGAAAGCAGATAGGGATAAACGGGCCTTAACATACAAAAGAGACACATCAGGGTAGTAGCAGACCTAACTACTGAAACCTGGCAGGCCAGAAAGAAATGGCAGGAAGTCTTCACTGCGATCAACAGGAAATATATGCCGCCAAGAATCCTTTATCCAGCAAGCTTGCCATTCACAATAGAAGCAGAGAAAGGTTTTCCCAAACAAACAAAACCGAAGGAATGCATCACCATTAAACCACCCCCGCAAGAGATCCGAAATGGGACTCCATGAGGGAATGTTGCCAGGAGCACAAAGTACCAGAGACACCACTACAAGCATGAATCTCACAGAGAACACACAATGACTCTAAACCCATATTTTTCAATAATCACACAGAATGTAAGTGGGCTAAATGCTCCAACCAAAAGACAAAGGGGAGAAGAATGGACTTAAAAAAAAAAGACCCATCTATTTGCTGTCTACAAGACACTCATTTAGACCTGAAGACACCTTCAGATGGAACGTGAAAGGAAGGATAAATATTTATCATGCTACTGGAAGTCAAAAGTAAGCTGGAGTAGCCATACTTATGCAGGACAAACTGTACTTTAAAGGCAGTAACAAGAGATGAAGAAGGGCATTATATAATAATTACAGGGTCTATCCATTAGGAAGAGCTAAGAATTAAAAATATGTACGCACCGAGTTTGGGAGCACCCAAATATATAAAACAATTTATCACAAACATAAGCAATCCTATTGATAAGAAGGTGCTCATTGCAGGGGACTTCAATGCTCTACTTACAGCCATGGATAGATCAACTAGGTAGAAAATCACGAAAGGAATCATGGCCCCAAACGACACATTGCACCAGATGGTGTTCACAGACGTATTTAGAACTCTACATCCCAAACCTGTGGAGTTCACTTTCCTCTCGAGTGCACATGGTACCTTCTCCAAGATAGGTGACATACTGGGTCACAAGCAGCCCTCAATAGCCCTAACAGAATTGAGATCACTCTATGCACACTTTTAGACCCGAATGCTATGAAACTTGTAATCAACCACAGTAAAAGGTCTGGAAAACTTCCAGATGCACGGAGGTTAAAGAACACCCTGCTAAGGAACGAATGGGTGGACCACACATTTGGAGAAGAAATTAAAACACACACTCACACACACACACACACACACACACACACACACACACACACACGCGGAAACATGAAAACACAACAATCCAAAATCTTTGCTATGCAGCAAAGGCACTCCTTAGAAGAAAAAACATTATAATTCAGGCCTATCTCAAGAAACTAGAAAAAGCTCAAGTACAGAATCTAACAGCACACCTATAAGAACTAGAAGCAGAGCAGCAAGGACACCCCAAAACCAAAAGATGAAGAGAAATAATAAAGATCAGGGCAGAAATAAAGTATATAGAATCCACAAGGAAAGAAAAGGGAACAAAACAGTTGAACAGATCAATGACACCAAAAGTTGGTTGTTTGAAAAAATAAATAAAATTGATAAGCAGGTAGCCATGCTTCTTGAAAAGAAACGAGAGAGCAGCCAAATAGACAAAAGCACGAATGAAAATGCATTTATTACTAACCAGTCCCTCAGAAATACAAGCAATTATCGGTGAATACTATGAAAAGTTTTATGCCAACAAATTGGATAACCTAAAAGAAATGGACACATTCTTAATACCCACACATGATGGGAAGAAATAGAAAATCTGAACAGACCCATAACTAGTGAAGAAATGGAATCTGTGATCAAAAATCTCCCAACAAATAAGAGCCCTGGGTAAGTTGGCTTCCCTGGGGAATTCTACCAGACAATTAAATCAGAGTTAATACCCATTCTTCTCAAGCTGGTCCAAAAACCAGAAATGGAAGGAAAACTTCCAAACTCATTCTATGAAGCCTGCATCACTTTGATTCCCAAACCAGATAGAGATCCACAAAACAACAACAACAACAACACTACAGGCCAATATCTGTGATGAATGTGGATGCAAAAATTCTCAACAAGATACTAGTAAATCGAATTCAACAGCATATCAAAATCGCTACACACCATGATCAAGTGGGTTTCACTCCTGGCTTGCAGGGTCAGTTCAATCTTCACAAATCGATCAATGTGATACATCACATTCACAGAAGAAAACACAAGAACCATGTGATCCTGTCGATGCAGAAAAAGCATTTGACAAAATACAGCATCCTTTCTTAATCCAAACCCTTGAGAAAGTCAGGACAGAAGGAACTTACTTAAACATCTTAAAAGCCATTTATGAAAAGCCCACAGCTAATATCATCCTCACTGGGGAAACACTGAGAGCCTTCCCACTGATAGCACGAACACGACAGGGATGTCCACTCTCCACACTGTTGTTTCCCATAGGGCTGGAAGACCTAGCATCAGCAATCAGACACCAAAATCAAATAAAAGCCATCAGAATGGGCAAAGATGGAGTCGATCTTTCTCTTGGTGCAGACGACGTGATACTCTACATGGAAACCCCTACAGACCCCACCAAAAGGCTCCTGGAGTGGATTCATGAAAGTAGCAAAGTTGCAGGGTACAAAATCAGGCTACAGAAGTCTGTTGCGTGTTTATACACCGATCATGAAGCAACAGAAAGAGAAATCCAGAAACAGATCCCATTCAAATGGCACCCAACGGCATCAAATACCTAGGAATCAACCTAACCAAAGGTGTAAAAGATCGGCGTGCTGACAGTAATAGAAAACTTATGAAGGAAGTTGAGGAAGACACATAGAAATGAGAAAACATACCATGCTCATGGATCGGAAGAATCAAGACTATTAACATATCAATAGTACCCAGAGCTATCTACACATTCAATGCAATCCGAATCAAAACTGCACCAAGGTTTTTCGCAAAGCTAGAACAAACAATCCTAAAATTGGTATGGAACCACATCAGACCCCGAATAGCCAAAGGAACATTGAAGAAGGAATCCAAAGTGGCGGGCATCACAATCCCACACTTAGCCTCTGATACAAAGCTGTGATCATCAAGAGACTATGGTACCGGCACAAAATCAGACACATAGACCAAGGGGATAGAACCGAGAACCCAGGACTCGACCCACAAATGTATGGCCCATTGATTTTTGACAAAGCAGGAAACAGTATCCCATGGAAAACAGACAGCCTCTTTAACAGACGGTGCTGGGAGAACTGGACACCAACATGCAGAAGAATGACACTAGACCATTTTCTTACACCATACCCAAAAATAAACTCAAAATGGATGAAGGGCCAGACTATTAGACAGGAAACCATCAAAACTCTAGAGGAGAAAGCAGGAAACGACCTCCTCAACCTCAGGCTCACCAATTTCTTACTGGACACATCTCCAAAGGCAAGGCAATCAAAAGCAGAAATTGAACTACTGGAACCTCATCAAGATCAAAAGCTTCTGCACGGCAAAGGAACCAATCCACAAAACTAATAGGAACGGAAGGAATGGGAAAATATAGTTGCAAATGTCATATCGGATAAAGGGCGAGTATCCAAACTCTCTAAGGAACTCCCCAAACTCCACACTCGAGAAACAAACAATCCAGGGAAGAGATAGGCAGAAGACAGGGTCAGACCCTTCTCCAAAGAGGACATCCAGATGGCCAACAGACACATGAGACGATGCTCGGGGTCCCTCCCCAGCAGGGAAATGCAACTGAAAACCACACTGACATTCCACCTCATGCCAGTCAGAGTGCATAAAATGAACAAATCCGGAGACTACAGATGCTGATGAGAATGTGGGGTATCGGGCACCCTCTTACACTGTTGGTGGGGATGCAAACTCGTGCAGCCTCTCTGGAAAACACTGTGGAGGTTCCTCCAAAACTTAACAGTAGAACTCCCCTAGGACCCAGCAATAGCACTGCTAGGCATTTACTCAAGGGATACACGAGTGCTGAGGCAGAAGGGCACATGTACCCCAATGTTCATCGCAGCACTTTCAACACTCGCCAACTCGTGGAACGAGCCTAAATGTCTATCAACCGATGAATGGGTCAAGAAGATGTGGTTTGTATATACAACGGGATACTACATGGCAATGAGAAAGAATGAAATCTGGCCACGTGTAGCAACATGGACGGAGCCAGAGAGTACTCTCTTAAGTGAATTAAGTCAGGCAGAGAAACACAGATACCATATGTTTCGACCACCATATGTGGATCAGGAGAAACTTGACAGAAGACCATGGGGGAGGGGAAGGCGAAGTCTAGTTACAGAGAGGGAAAGAGGCAAACCGTAAGAGACTGTCAAATCCTGAGAAAGCACCGAAGGTTGATGGGGCGTGGGAAGGTGGCTGAACACGGGTGACGGACCTTGAAGAGGGCACTTGTTGCGGTGAGCCTGGGTATTATATGGAAACCGACTTGACAATAAACTCTATTAAGAGAAAGGAAAATAAAGGAAAGAGAAAACCATAAAATCCTAGGAATCAATCTAACCAAAGAGCTGAAAATCTATATGCTGGAAACTACAAAAAGCTTATGAAAGGCACTGAAGAAGACACAAAGATATGGAAAAATATTCCATGCTCCTAGATAGGAAGAACAAATATTGTGAAAATGTCAATACTACCCAAAGTAATCTACGTATTCAATGCAATCCGTATCAAAGAGCAAAAGCATTTTTCACAGAGCTAGAGAAAACAAACTCAAAATTTGTATGGAACGAGAAAAGACCCTGAAGGGCCAACGCAATCTTGAAACAGAAAACCAAAGCAGAAGGCATCACAATGCAAGGTTTCAAGCTGTCTTCCAAAGCTGTAATCATCAAGACAGTATGGCACGGGCACAAGAACAGACAGATCAATGGAAAAGAATGGAGAACCCAGCAGTGGACCCACGAACATATGGCCAACTCATCCTTGACATAGCGGGAACGAACCGTCAATGGAATAAGGACGGTCTCTTCAGCAAGTGGTGCTGGGAAAACTGGACAGCAACGTGCAGAAAAATGGACCTGGACCACTTTCCGACACCATGCACAAAAATAAACTCAAAATGGGTGAAAGACCAAATGTAAGGCAGGAAACCATCCAAAGCATCGAGGAGAAAGCAGGCAAGAACCTCTTTGACCTTGGCCGCAGCAACGTCTTGCTCAACACGTCTCTGGGGGCAAGGGAAACAAAAGCAAAAATGAACGATCGGGACCTCAACAAAATGAAAAACTTCTTTCTGCAGAGCGAAGGAAACAGTCAGCAAAACTGAAAGGCAGCTGACAGAATGGGACGAGAGTTCCAAAGGACATAACAGATAAAGGGTTAGGATCCAAAATCTATGAAGAACTTATCAAACTCAACACCCAAAAACCAAATAATCCCGTGAAGAAATGGCCCAAAGACATGAGCAGACGCTTCTCCAAAGAATACATACAGATGGCCAACAGGCACATGAAAAAACGCTCAGCGTCACTCATCATCAGGGAAATACAAATCAAAACCGCGATGAGATACCACCTCACACCCATCACAATGGCTAACACAAATAACTCAGGCAACACCAGATGCTGGTGAGGATGTGGAGAAAGAGGATCTCTTTTGCACTGCTGCTGGGAATGCAAACTGGTGCCGCCACTCTGGAAAGCAGTATGGAGTTTCCTCAGAAAATTCACAATAGAACGACCCTATGACCTAGCAATTGCACTAGTAGTTATTTATCCAAAGGATCCAGGTATGCCGTTTCGAAGGGACACATGCCATCGAATGTTCAGAGCAGCACTGTCAACAAGAGACAAAGTATAGAAAGAGCCCAAGTGTCCATCAATGGATGAATGAATGAAGAAGCTGTGCTATATACACTCACCATATATATTGTACGATGGAGTATTCCTCGGCAATCAAAAAGAATGAAATATTGTCATTTGCTGCTACATAGATGGAACAAGAGGGTATTATGTGACGCGAAATTAGTCAGTCAGAGAAAGACAAATATCCTTTGACTTCATGCAAATGAGGGCTGCAAGATACAAAGCACATGAAGTTCGGGGAAGGGAAGCAAAAATAGTATAAAAACAGGGAGGGAGACAACAATAGAAGAGACTCTCACATATGGAGGACAAACAGTTACTAGAGGGGTTGTGAGAGGGGGGATGGACTAATGGCTAAGGGACATTAAGGAAACTACACTTGAAATCATTGTTGCAGTCTATGCTAGCTAACATGGATGTCCATTCCAAACATTAATAAAACAGAAAGCAATGCTTCTTAATTTGTATAGCGACTGTACTATGATCGACTTAACGAGTTTAAATTCATAGCTATGAAATCACTGAAAAAAGTGCCTCAACATTCTGTGCTGTTCTGGTAGTATAGGATAATGAATGAAACAATTATTCTTAATCAGCTTAATGAGTAAAGTTCCATGGCACCTTTACGTGGTCGAGGGATAATGTGGACAGTGACATCCGGTGAAAATCGGACGTTCTTCACTGGTGCTGTTGTCCTGGGTGGCACATCTTCTGCTTCCTCGACACAGCGCTTTTCTGGGAAATGCAGGGAAATAGAGAGTTAGGTTGGCCTCTTGCTGGGAGAAGACGATAGATCCATTCATCATACTCTACCCTACCAGCTGCCCAACAAATCCCATGCCTCAATAATGGACTTCGGAAGGTGTTGGCTTTGGTTGGCACCGAAAACCACCCATAGCCGGTGTTGTGGGCAAATACTGCTACTTAGCAGAGACATCAACACAATTGCAGTAAAGCTCAGTTTCCACACGATGGCCATGGCTGACATCACAATAATTTTCTACACATACCTGAGAGAGGTAGGAGAGGACGGCCTTGCTCAGTTCCCTGTTCTGAGTTGTGAACATGTTAATATGCTGTGCTCAGTCGTGTGCTGTGATGGGGCTAAAAATTGTGTGGCGTGTTGTTTGGGGCAGATCTTACAACAGGTGTGGGGTTTATTTTGGAGCATGCCTTTTGAGGTCTGGTGGAAGTTTCCCTGCAGGACCCATGGCTGCTATGAAGAAAAGGACCCTTCCAGGCTCAATCCAAGGCTAAACGTGGCTATACCCCAGTCTCATCACAGCCTCTTCCCTGACTCTCCCTGGTTATTGAGTGCTGGGGGTTTGTTTCTCAGGTTATGTGCATTGTACTTCAATGGCAAGAAAGACCAAAGCCCTTGTGCTCATTTCATTAAAAGGGCTAACCAAGCCTTGATGTACGGCAATGGCAAAGGGAGAGAAGTGCCAGTTTGAAGGGAAAATGGTTAAAAAGAGCAAGGTAAGAAACAGGAACCTGGGTGGTTCAGTCAGTTAAGTGCAAGTCTTTAACTGAGGTCATGATCGCACGGTTTGTGAGTTTGAGGTACATGTCGGGCTCTTCGCTGACGGCTTACACCTTGAGTCTGCTTCACATTCTGTGTCTTCCTCTCTTTCTCTGCCTCCACCCCTCCCCAACTCGTGATGCATCTCTTTCTCTCTCTTAAAAATCAATATAGTTTAAATATTGGAAAAAAAGCAACGAGAAGAAAAGGTGATTACAAAAATAGCCCCCTCAAAGCCCGTGGACACAATTTCATTGAGAGGATGTCTGCAAATTATGAAAGGAACAAATGAGATTCCTAACCTATCTCCCATTCCTTTCTGGTGACTGTCCAGAATCAGGTTGCCAGTAGGACTGCTCAGGAATTATTCCAGGAGCTTTGCTTCGCTCGACAGGAGTCATGGACACAACACTATGGAGATGGATGGTGAAAGGATATCTCTCGTGGGGCAGCTCAGGATGAATCAGTTTCTATTGATGTGAACATGAGGTGGGCGTGTGCATCTGGGTGAAAAGTAATTATGGACTGTGCTGCTGCTTGGTGTCCTCCTGGGGGACAACGGATGACACAGCAGAGGAGCAGGAAAGTTATAGGCCACAGGGCTTTTGTCTTTCTAGCAAACATGATCCTGATAAAGGTGAGAGAGTTAATACAACTCATGGAAACCCTGAGTGCCTTGTGTGTCAAGATGGGGGTCTCATAGCCTCTCTTGACTGAAGTTCAGCCAGGCTATCACTGTCCGTCTCTTGGAAAATCTGTGCTTCCCCTAGGATCCCCATCATGGTTTTGCTAGGATTCTCTGTCCATCATGTCTACTTTGGAATTTGTGCTTGACGAAAAGCAACCTCGAGTGTCTGAGTAGTTTTCCGTCGTGTGCATGCATCGTATTTTATTCATCCTCTCGTCCCTTGATGGACTTCGGGGTGGTGTCTCTATGGCTTCCCTGAAGACTGCTGTCGTGAACAGTGGGTGCACAATTTCTGTGTCTTACTGTCATGGGGATACTTCAAATTCTGCATTGGTCAATCATACAGAATCCTGAAGCCCGTGGAATGTCCTTCAACAGAAACTGTAACCGTGACTTCATAAGAAGTATCACTGTTGTGTTTTTTTTTTATTATTAATGGTGACATAAATCATACCCTCATGGACGATGTTTTAAAGGGGGGAAAGTGGAAGGGTGGTGTACGGGAATTTGCTATATTATATGTTCAATTTTTATCTTAAGCGACACCTGTTGGCAAGCATGTCTAGTAACATCGAAAAATCTGGAATCACTGTTTCACGGGAAGATAGATATTGATCTCTCTTCAAAAGCAGCTCATGAGCATACATTCATTTACTAGACACTTGGGAGACTATTCGACCTGCTGTGTTGATATAGAAATGCTTCTCAATGTCTATCGGGATGGTACTATGATGGACTTAATGAATTCAAATGTGTAGCCATGAAATCACGGAAAAACGGGCCTCAATGGGTTTATCTGGGAGCATGCTTTTGAGGACTTGGTGTAGAAGTTTCTCTCCAGGACCTAAGGCTTGCATGAAGGAAGAGACACCTCCATGGGTGTTCCCAGGGTTAAAAGAAGGCTACATCCCAGTGTCATTGTGGCCCCTTCCCTCACCGTCCTGTGTTTTGACTGCTGGGTTCTTGTTTCTCAGGTCATGTACACTGTGGTTATATGACAAGAAACACCTGAATCCCTCAGGTGCAATTTATGAAAGGTGCTACCCAAGCTTTGACTTTGGCAACGGGAAAGGGACCCAACTGCCGATTTGATGGGAAACATGACTCAAAAGAGCACAGTAGGAAACGGGGATGACAACCACAGCGCCCTCAATGCCCATGGACACATTTCACTGATAGTATGTCTGAGACCTCTGCAAAGAACACATCAGACTTGTACACCTACTCCCCTTTTCTTTCTGGTTTCCTGACCCATTTCCTTGGACTGCAGAGTATCCGGTACAACCCCATTGTTCCCGTAGCCTCTCCCACTGTCCCAAACTGAGGGCTGCCCCCTACCTGCAGAGTCTTCTGGCTCCTTGTTGCTGGACTCTGCTGTGCTCTCCAGGCACGATTCTGTAGGAACACAAGTATAGACCATATTCTTAGCGAGAAGGGCTTGCCCAGCACTCTGACTCAAGTTGAGGTTTCTGAGGGTCAGACAGCATCTGCCTGAACTTTCTGTCTCTTCGCAGACGTTCACTGGGCTCGGCGTAGGTGGAGTCCTTCAGGAAGACTTGGATCACACGATCAGATCTTCCCATGAGACAGAGAACCGGTACAAATCACCTTCGTACTACCCTTTTTACCTGTCCATTAGACCTTTCCCCTCTAAGGGTCACATCCAGAATTTCCACCTGTTATGGGACACTTGAAACGTGGCTGGTCTGAGGGAGAAATCAAAGGTTTTCTATTATTGTATGGTTTTTGTGTAAGGCACTGAGTTAAGAAGCCATCGTGTCAAAATGATTTAGGACAGATGCTACACTCAATCGTACAACACAAAAATCCAACGATGAAGAAGACATAAGCGCTGCTCCCTTGCTTCTTTTTCTGAGGTTAGTGGAGGGCCGTATCTCACTTTTAACGGGAAAGGAAGGAGTTCCTGGACTCGTTCCAGGCACCATTTGAGGCCTCCAGGCACCGGAAGAGGAAGGACAATGGCCGCTTCCTAGAATAAGTGATCACAGGTTCAATGACACACCTATCCAAATCACAATATCAATCACAATAGAAAACGAAGATCCTACGATACATATGGAAACATAAAGTGTCCCACGTGGTCAAAATATCATTGACAATGAAGAGCAAGGCGGTGACTCCATCCTTGCGGACAGGAAATCTCAGTAGAAAGCTACAGAAAGCAAACACTGTGGTACTGGAGAAACTGAATAGGGGCCTAGACCATGGACAAGAACAGAAAGTCCACAAGCAATCTCCCACATCGATGGCTTCTTCGTCAAGACAACACACGGGCCAAGGGGAGTGTCTTCAACAACCCACAGATTGAGAAGGCAACCTACACAAGATAAGAAAATATTGCTGCCAAACCTACATTAGAAAAATCATGTATTTGCAAAATGGGAAGACAGCAACAAACCACACTGAAGGATGGGTAATGACTTGCAGGGTCATGGCTCCAGGGGGACACAAGATCAAAGGCTAACAGATTGAGGAAAAGACACTGACAGTATGAGCCATGAGGGACGTGCAAATGAAGGACAAGGAGATATCAGTTCTTCTGTTAGCATGGCTGATGCAAACCAAAAACCGGAAGGCAAACACCAAAGGGTGTCAGTAACGTTGCAGAGAACGGAAGCATTGGCAGTGGACAATCAACCCAGAACGGTGCAGCCATCAGGGAAGACTGTCTTGAGTTGACTCCAACATTAGAAAACCCTTTCCCATAAAACCTAGGAATCATGCACCTCTGCATACGTCCAATTGAAAGGCAATCACCGTGTCAAAGTTATCCGTGCAATCCCGTCTTCATTGCAGTATGTACACCATAGTCAGGATATGGACGTTTTAGTCCACAGTCCATCAACCCAGGCATTTCGAAGACAAAGTGATATATTCATATGACATGATGTTATGTAGCTTTCAGAAAATAAGCACATCCTGTCATGTATGGAGACTGGAATATCATGGAAGACATTCATCTGAGTGAAATAAACCCATCTCAGGGAAACAAATCCCTCTGACTGCAATCCCATGGGGATTGGAAACTAGTCAAGGTCTCCTGGTCACAGCTGGCAGATGGGGGGTTGCCAAGAGTTTGGGGAGAAGCCAATGAGGTGTGGCTATCCCATGCTTTGTCCTGTTAGATGGGAAAGTCTGGAAACAAGTGGCACAACTCTGTGCATTGATTTACAAGTCATGTGCTCTCTACGTGGACAGATGTCGTGTTCCCTGTGTCTTCACCACAAACTATAATGTACAAAAGGGATATTTTTTCAAAAAGTGCATTCCCGCGAGACGGGTCACAGAGGTTGATTGGGAGAATGACAGGAAGACCGTAAGACGAGGCGCTAAGAAAATGTGAACACAGGACATACACCAGCAAGGTGGCCCTGTCCTTTCTCATCCCCCTTTGCCAAGGAGCACAAACGTGGTAAGTGTCAGCCAGGTGGGATCAGGTAATGCGGCTTCTCCTGATTTTGAAACTTTGTAAGGAACTGTCAATAATCGAACTGTTGCTCCCAAGATTAAGGCTTTCCAGGAGAACCTTGCATCAAGGAGACAGTTTCTAGAGTACACCCTGACTTTGAAAAGTCCAGCAGTCTCCTGCTTGTCTCGTTTCTTTGTGGAAACGGGAATATGGAAGTCAAATGGTATCAACGTCATTATTTTTCACAAGATTTAGGTTGTAAAGTAAACTCGAACCCTTATTTGGCTCTGTTAATGTTCATATTGTCTTACGAGAACTACTGTCAGTGGTTTACTTGACAAAGACTTCTGACTTCATGCATCCCCTCTCTGCACTGGCAGATGGACAAGAATATGAGTGGGGATTCTCCCTCCTCACCGTTGAGGTGCTAATGCCAACCTTGCAGTACACAACATAGCCTACTGTGCTCCTTGGAAGAGGGCCAAGTGCTCAGACTGATCCCCAGTCTCTGACGAAGACCTTGTTGGTCTCCTTGCATCACACTTTTTGCCCAGCACACAGAACTGCAACGAGGGTCAGCGGTGGGTGCTGGATTTTTCATCTCAGAAAGACAGGTTGATTCTCAGCAGCAGTATCTGCAGAGAAATGTCAGATCCCATTCCAAGAAGGTGGAGAAAGAAGGAGTGAGTCTTCCTGCCTAGTCCTAGAAGGTCCTGATTTCTCCCATTCCCACAAGATCGGGATAGGCACGGGGCTCAACAGAAAGCTGCCTGCAGAAGGAAGAAGCCCTGCCCCAGCAGTCTGTGACGTGAGTGACGTTGGTACGACTCATTGTGCAGCCTCAGATGAAGAGGGCCGTGTGTGAGTAAAGTGGCAAGTCTGACATACCATGATCAATCGCGCCACGAGACCTACCAGGAGGTGAAGTCCTCTGGTCACCAGACTGTGACAGACACTGTACGATGTGACAACTGTTTCCCTTGTACATTCACATGTGATGGGCATACAATGAACACATTTACATTCTAATTTCTCATTCATTTTAATATGCATAATCCCTCGTGATGTAATGGTGATGGGAATTTGTATTGAGATAATGACATCATTAAGAGTAATGCTTAGGGAAGTCTAAGTACAGCCAGGGAACCACACCTTACACCAAACACACGCGTGACTGTGGGCACACGCACACACACACATACACACATATGAGCCCTGAGAAGTCACATCACACGGATTCACATGTAGACACACCTACGTCCCTGCACATAAACCTACGCCACCTCACCCTCCTACACTGTTGGTGGGAATGTAAACTGGTACAGCCCCTCTGGAAAACAGTGTGGAGGTTCCTAAGGAAACTAACAATAGAACTCCCCTATGACCCAGCAATAGCACTGCTAGGAATTTACCCAAGGGATACAGAAATGCTGATGCATAGGAGCACATGTACCCCAATGTTCATAGCAGCACTCTCCACAATAGCTAAAACATGGAAAGAGCCTAAGTGTCCATCAACAGATGAATGGATCAAGAAGATGTGGTTTATCTATACCATGGAATACTACATGGCAATGAGAAACAATGAAATCTGGCCATGTGTAGCAACATGGATGGACCTTGAGGGTGTGATGCTGAGCGAAATAAGTCAGGCAGAGAAAGACAAATATCATATGTGTGCACGTATAGGAGGATTAGGAGGAGCTTAACAGAGGACCAAGGGGGAGAAGAAGGGCAGAAATGGTGGGGGAAAGGGAGAGAGGCAAACCATGAGAGACTCTTGAATTCTGACAAAAACTGAGGACTGGTGGATGTGCGGGGGAGGAGGGGTGGGCATTGAGGAGGGCACTTGTGAGGATGAGCACTGGGTGTTATGTGGAAAGTAATTTGACAATAAACTATTTGTAAAAAAAAAATAAATAAATAAAGGAGTATTACATTAAAAAAAAAAAAACCTACGCCACCTAACGGCAGTACAGCTGCTTCCTGGGCGCTACCATATGACCATAGGTTTTTTCCTGGAGAACCCCTCTGAAATACAATGTCCTTCTTCTCATACCTGCAACACTTGGAATCAGGGTGGCTCTGCACAGTAAGCTGCAAAAAAGTCCCACCTTTTTCATCTTCCAGATTTCTCCTTACCAAGGGAGTGACTCCAGAATACATACCGTTTTCACTTTCCAGCAGCGTGCTCTGCAATGTCAGAAAAGATAACACTATGAGAATCTGATAATGCTGCGTTTTGGTGGCACAGCTCTTTTGTCATCCTGGTGCCAGGAGCAAACTAGATGAGAAAGAGTGACAGAGGCCAACGAACCCCAAAGCAAGAGCAGAGCAAACAGATTCCTGAACAAAGGCATCAATATTGCTACAGACGGTATGTCCTACGTCCTGTTGAAATTGGTTTCACATTTATTCATATTGGAGAGAGAGGAAGAGAGAGGGGGGGGTGAGAGAGAGAGGATACAGTCAGGGAAGGGCAGAGAGACAGAGGGAGACACACAATCTGAAGCAGGCGCCAGGTACTCAGCTGACGGCACAGAATCCCAAGTGGAGCTCTACCTCTTGTACATTGAGATCACAACATGAGCTAAGGTTGGATGCTTAAGCGACTGAGTCACCCATGGACAATCCAACTCACTTTGGAAAAATGATATGCAAGCACAAAAATCGGCTGCTCGTGAACTGGTCAGTATCCTGCACATGGGAACTGATCCTGCTCTTTGTAAAACGCATTTGCAGTCTGGTATGCTTTGGGCACAGTCTGTCAGTGGTTACTCCCCGTATTAAATCAGTCGTATAACACACAAGTGCGTGCATGCTGAGAGTTAGATACCTTACTCTATTTAAAGTGAAATAAAGCAATCTTCATTACACAAAGAAAGGCAAGCATACCTCGGAGGCCGATGTGCTCTCTCCATCTCCAGCATTAAGTGGAATGACTTCCGTGAACTCATAGGGGGTACCTAAGAAGATACACAGATAGTTTCAGGATACCAGTGGGACTGCTCAGGACTTATTCCAGGAGCTTGGCTTTGCTCGACGCGAGTCCTGGACACAACACTATGGAGATGGGTGATCAATGACTATCACTGCTGGGGCAACTCGGGAACTAGTCACAGTTTCTATTGATGTGAACATGAGGTGAGCATTTGCATATGGGTGAATAGTAATTATGGACTGTGCCGCTGCTGGGCATCCTCTTGGGGTACAAGAGATGGCACAGGAGAGGAGCAGGAAATTTATGGGCCATAGGACTTTTGTCTTTTGAGCAATATTGATCCTGATAAAAGTGAGAGAGTTAACACAACTCGTGGAAACCCTGAAGTGCCTTGTGTGTCCAGATGGGGGTCTCATAGCCTCTCTTGATTGTGGGAAGTTCAGCCAGGCTATCACTGTCTATCTCTTGGAATATCTGTTCTTCCGCTAGGATCCCAATCATGTGTTTCCTAGCATTCTGTGTCCATCATATCTACTTTGTAATTTGTGCTTGACGAAAAGCAACCTTGAATGTTTGAGTAGCTTTCCGTAGTATGTCTGTGACCTCTGCAAAGAAAAAAAGCAGACTTGTACCTACTCCTTTTTCCTTTCCTGCTTCCTGACCACTTCCCTAAGATTCCAGGGTATCCAGTGAAACCTCACTGTTCCTGCAACTATCTCCCACTGTCCCTAACGGAGTGCTGATCCTTACCTGCAGAGTCTTCCAGCTCCTTGTTGCTGGACTCTGCTGTGCTCTTCAGGCACGAATCTGTAGGAACACAAATAGGCATAATCTTCTTAGCCACAAGGGCTTGCCTGGCACTCCAACTCACGTTGAGGTTTCTGAGGGTCTGACACCATCTGCCTGAACTCTGTCAGTTTGCAGATGATCCCTGGGCTCGGCTTATGTGGAGCCCTTCAGGAAGATATCGATCACACTTTCAGATTTTCCCTTGAGACAGAGAATCCACAGAAATCACCTTCGTACTCTCCTTTTGACCTGCCCATTAAACCTTGCCCCTCTAAATTTCACATCCAGAAATTCCACGTTATGGAACGTGGCTGATGTGAGGGAACAACCTGAGGTTTTCTATTATTCTATTATTTTTGTGGAAGGCCCTGAGTTAAGAAGCCATTGTGTACAATTGATTTTAGACAGATTCCACTCTCAATCGCACAGCATGAAAATCCAAAGATGAAGAAGACATAAGTGCTGATCCCCTCCTTATTCCACTGATGTTAAATGAAGGCTGGATCTGATTTTTGATGTGGAAAGAAGTTGTTTCTGGGCTCTAACAGGCACCACATGAGGCCTTCAGACACTAAAAGACGAGCGTCAACGGCTAGATCCTAGAATAAGTGATTACAGGATCAATGACACAGCTATCCAGATCACAATGTCATTCCCTAGAAATTGATAAACCGAAAATAGACATGGAAGCAAAAAGTTGCTCACATCGTCAAAATATCCTTGAGAATGAAGAGCAAGGCGGTGGCTCCATCCTTGCGGACAGGAAATCTCAGTAGAAAGCAAACATTATGGTACTGGCCGGGGGCGGGGGGTGTCCCTGAATAGGGGCATAGGCCATGGACAAGAACAGAGAGTCCACAAGTAATCTCCCACATTGATGGCATCTTCGTCAAGACTACTACACCGGCCAAGGGTAGTCTCTTCAACAATCCACAGATTGAGAAGGCAACCTACACAATAAAGAAAATATTGCTGCCAAACCTTCCATCAGAAAAAGCGTTTATTGGCAATAATGGGAAGAAAGAGCAACTAACCACATTGGAGCATGGGGCAAAGATTTGCATAGTTATGGCTCCAGGGGGGCGGGAATCAATGACTAGCAGACTGAGGAAATGACACGGACATAACGAATCATGAGGGAGATGCAAATGAGGGGCAAGAGATACCACTTCATCTGTTAGCATGGCTTGGATCCAAGCCAAACACCAAAGAGCAAACACCGAACAAGGGTGTTGGTAACAATGCGGAAAACTGAAGCATTGACACTGGTCAATTTTAAACCAGAATGGTGCAGACATCACGGAAGACTGTCTTGAGCTGGCCCAAAAAATGGCAAACCCACTTCCCATAAAACCCAGTAATCATGAAACTGAGCGTACATCCAAGGCAAAGGAAATCACTGTGTCAAAGTGATACATGTGATCCCGTGTTCATTGCAGTGTGTACACCATAGTCAGGATATGGACATTTTAGTCCACTGCCCATCAACACAGGAATTTTGAAGAGAAAGGGATATATTCATAAGACATATTGTGTAGCTTTCATAGAATAAGCACATTCTGTCATGTATGGAGACAGGAATGTCAGGGAAGACATTCATCTGAGTGAGATAAGCCGATCTCAGGGAAACAAATCTCTCTGACTGCACTTCCATGAGGATTGGAACCCAGTCAAGGACTCTTGGTAGCAGAGTGAAGATGTGGGATTGCCAAGAGTTTGGGGAGGTGCCGATGAGGTGTGGCTATCCCAAGCTTGAGGGAAATTGGTCTTGTTAGATGGGACAGTCTGGAAACATGCTGCACCATTCTGTGTATTGATTGAACAATCATATGCTGTCTACTTGGACAGATGTCATGTTCCCTGTGTCTTTACGACAAAAATATAATTTCAAAAAGGTATAATGTAAAAAAAAAAAGTGCGTTCTCGGGAGACGGGTCACAGAAGTTGATGGGAAGAATGACAGGAAGATCGTAAGACGAGGCGCTCAAGAAAATGTGAACACAGGACGTCCACCAGCAAGATGGCCCTGTCCTTTCTTTGCCCCATTCACTAAGGAGCACAAACGTGGTAAGTGTCAGCAAGGTGAGATCAAGTAATATGGTTTCGCCTAATTTTGAATCTTTGTGAGGAACTGCCAATAACTGAAATGATGCTCCACAGATGAAAGCTTTCCAGGAGAACCTTACATCAAGGAGACAGTTTCTGGAGTACACAGTGACTTTGAAAGGATCAGCATCTTCTGTTTGTATTATTTCTTTGTGGAAATCAAATGGTATCAAAATCATCATTTTTCATAAGATTTAGACTGTAAAGGAAACTTGAATCCTAATTTGGCTCTGTTAGTGTTCATATTATCTTACGATGACTGTTGGAAGTGGTTTACTTGGAAAAGAGTTCATCCATCCCTTCTTTCCACTGGCATATGAACAGGAATGTGAGTGGGGATTCTCCCTTCACACCTCGTTAAAGCACCTGTTGAAGTGCTTTTATCACACCTCGTATTACACAACCTAGCCTACTGTGCTCCTTGGAAGAGAGCCAAGTGCTCACACTGGTGGACAGTCTCTGACAAAGACCTTGTTGGTCTCTTGGAATTACACCTTTTGCCCAGCACTCAGAACTGCAACGAGGGTCAGTGGTAGGTACTGGATTTTCCATCTGAGAAGATAGCTTTCTTCTCAGCAGCAGTATCTGCAGAGAAATGTCGGATCCCATTCCAAGAAAGTGGAGAAAGAAGGAATGAGTCTCTCTGCCTAGTCCTAGAAGTTCCTGATTTCTCCAGTGCCCACCAAAACGGAATTGGCACGTGGCTCAACATGAAGCAACTTGCAGAAGGAAGGCCTGCCCCAGAACTCTGTGACTAGACTGATGCTCGGAAGACTCATTGTGGAGCCTCAGATAAAGAGGGCCATGTGTGAGTTAAGAGACAAGAGTGACACACCATGACCATTGTGCCACAAGATCTTGCGGGAAGGGAGATCCTATTGTCACTGCCTCTGTGACAGACACTGTACGATGTGATATTGGTTTCCCTTGTACATGCTCACATGTGCTGGGCGTACAATGAACACATATACATTGCACTATTTGATTCATTTTAATACGCAGAAACCCTCGTGATTTAATGGCGATGGGATTTTGTATTGGCATAGTCACCACCTTTAAGAGTAATGCTTAGGGTAGTCTATATACATCCAGGGAACCACATCGTACACAAAACACACGCGTGCTCGTGCACGCGCACGCACCCACACGAGCACTGAGAGTTACATCACATGGATTCACATGTAGACACACCTACCTCCCTGCACACAAACCTACACCACCCAGTGGCAGTACCGCTGCTTCTGGGGCCCTACCATGTGACCACAGGTCTTTTCCTGGAGAACCCCTTTGCAATGCAATGTCCTTATTCTCAGACCCAGAGCACCTGGAATCAGGGTGGCTCTGCCCAGGAAGTCTGCAAGAAAGTCCCACCCTTCTCATCTTCCAGATTTCTCCTTACCAAGGGAGTGACTCCAGAATACATACCGCTTTCGCTTTCCAGCACGGTGCTCTGCAATGTCAGAAAACAAAACACTATGAGGATCCGATGATGCTGTGTTCTGTTGGCACAGCTCTTTTGTCATCTTGACAGGAACAAATTAGATGGGAAAGAGCGACAGAGGCAAAGAACCCCAAACCAAGCGCAGAGCAAACAGAGTCCTAAACAAAGACATCAATATTCCTACAGAGGGTATGTCCAACATCCTTTTGAAAATTGTGGCATGTGTATTTATATTTTAGAGAGAGACACACATGCAGGGTAGAGTCGGGGAAGGGCAGAGAGAGGGAGACACAGATCTGAAGTAGGCTCTAGGCTCCGCAGTCAGCACACCCCCTTATGCAGAGCTATACCTCATGTACCATGAGATCATGAATTGAGCGAAGGTTGGACGCTAAATCGACTGAACCACCCGTGGAAAAATGATATGCAAGCACAAAAATCGGCTGCTCGTGAACTGGTCAGTATCCTGCACATGGGAACTGATCCTGCTCTTTGTAAAACGCATTTGCAGTCTGGTATGCTTTGGGCACAGTCTGTCAGTGGTTACTCCCCATATTAAGTCAGTCGTATATGCACACAGGTGCGTGCATGCTGAGAGTTAGATACCTTACTCTATTTAAAGTGAAATAAAGGAATCTTCATTACACAAAGAAAGGCAAGCATACCTCGGAGGTCGATGTGCTGTCTCCATCTCCAGCATTAAGTGGAATGACTTCCGTGAACTCATAGGGGGTACCTAAGAAGATACACAGATAGTTTCAGGATACCAGTGGGACTGCTCAGGACTTATTCCAGGAGCTTGGCTTTGCTCGACGCGAGTCCTGGACACAACACTATGGAGATGGGTGATCAATGACTATCACTGCTGGGGCAACTCGGGAACTAGTCACAGTTTCTATTGATGTGAACATGAGGTGAGCATTTGCATATGGGTAAATAGTAATTATGGACTGTGCCGCTGCTGGGCATCCTCTTGGGGTACAAGAGATAGCACAGGAGAGGAGCAGGAAATTTATGGGCCATAGGACGTTTGTCTTTTGAGCAAAAATGATCCTGTTAAAGGTGAGACGGTTGAGAAAACTCGGGGAACCCTAGAAGTACCTTGCGTGTATGATGGGGGTCTCATCGCCTCTCTTGATTGTGGGAAGTTCAGCCAGGTTATCATGTCTGTCTCTTTGAAAATCTATTCTTCACCTAGGATCTACATCATGTGTTTTCTGGGATTCTGTGTTATGTCCTCTTTGTAATTTGTGCTTGACGAAAAGCATCCGTGAATGTCTGAGTAGTTTTCCGTTGTGTGCATGATTCCTATTTTATTCATGCTCTCATCCCTTGATGGACTTTTGGATGGTGTCTTTTGGCTCCCGTGAAGACTGCTGTCATGAACAGTAGGGGTTCAATTCCTGTCTCTTTCGGCCATGGGAATACTTGAAATTCTGCACTGTCAATCGCATAGAATCCTAAATCCCCTGGAATGTCTTTCGGCAGAACGTGTAGGCTTGACTTCATTAGAAGGATTGATGTTTTTTCATTCAAAGTGACCTATGTCTCATGCTCATGGAAGATGTTTGAAATGAGGGAAAGTGGAGAGGTGGTGTACTGGAACTTGCGGTATTATCTGTTCAAGTTTATCTTAAGCGACACCTGTTGTCAAGCATGTCTACTAACATCGAAAAATCTGGACCCGCTCTTTCATGGGGAGATCGAATTTGATCTCTGTTCAAAAGGTAGCTAATGTGCACAAATCATGGACTAGACACTTGGGGACTATTCGACGTGCTGTATTGATATAGACATGCTTCTTGCTGTCTATCGTCTTAGAACAATGACGGACTTAATG
This sequence comes from Proteles cristata cristata, assembly GCA_017311185.1. NCBI lineage: Eukaryota > Metazoa > Chordata > Mammalia > Carnivora > Hyaenidae > Proteles > Proteles cristata. The sequence goes on from JAESUZ010002467.1 coordinate 185,207, forward strand.
AATTCAAAAGTCTAGCCATTACGTCACGGAAAAACGGGCCTCAAGGGGTTTTTTTTCAGGGCATGTCCCTTGAGGTCATGTTGCGGAAGCTTCTCTACAGGACCCATGACTGGCATGAAGGAAGTGACCTTTCTACGCTCTTCCCAGGGCTAAAAGAAGGCTACATCCCAGTGTCATTACGACCCCTTTCCACACTGTCCTGTGTTTTGACTGCTGGGTGCTTGTTTCTCAGGTCATGTGCATTGTGGATCCATGACAGGAAAGATCTGAATCCCCCACGTGCAATTTCTGAAAGCTGCTACCCAAGCTTTGTCTTTGGCAATGGGAAAGGGACGCAACTGCCGGTTTGATGGGAAAGATGATTCAAAAGAGCGCAGTAAGAAACGGGGATGACAACCACAGCCCCCTCAATGCCCATGGACACGTTTCACTGATAGTATGCCTGAGACCACTACAAAGAACACATCAGACTTGTGCACCTTCTCCCTTTTCCTTTCTGGTTTCCTGACCAGTTTCCTCGGACTCCAGAGTATCCGGCGAAACCTCACTGTTCCTGTCGCCCTCTCCCACTGTCCCCAACTGAGTGCTGCTCCCTACCTGCAGAGTTTTCCAGCTCCTTGTTGCTGGACTCTGCTGTGCTCTCCATGCTCGAATCTGTAGGAACACAAGTATAGATAATCTGAGTGAGAAGGGCTTGCCAGGCACTCTGAGTCAAGTGGAGGTTTCCGAGGGTCAGACAGCATCTTCCTGAACTCCATGTAGGGGTCCACAAGATCACTGGGCTCACCGTAGGAGCAGCCCTTCAGGAGGACATGGCTCACACTGGCAGACCTTCCCATGAGACAGAGAAGTTACAGAAATCACAGTGTACTACCTTTCTACCTGCCCACTAAATCTTGCCCCTCTAAGAGTCACATCCAGAAATTCCACCTGTTATTGGACACTTGAAATGTGGCTGGTGTGAGGGAGCAATCATATGTTTTCTTTTATTGTATTATTTTTGTGTAAGACACTGCATTGAGAAGCGATTGTATAAAATTGATGTGAGACATATGCCACCCTCAAGCGCACAGCGTGAAAATCCAAAGATGAAGAAAACATGAGCGCTGCTCCCCTGCATATTGCTCTGACATTAGTTGAGGGCCAGATCTGACTTTTGACGTGGAAGGAAGAAATTCCTGGGCTCCTACCAGGCACCATGGGAGGCCTTCAGGCACTAAGAGAGGAAGGTCAATGGCCACTTCCTAGAATAAGTGATCACAGATTCAATGACACACGCATCAAAATCACAATGTCATTCCCTAGAAATCCAATATCCTCAAATACATTCGGAAGCACAAATTTGCTCACATAGTCAAAATATTCTTGAGGAGGAAAGCCAGGGGTGTCTCCATCCTTGCAGACAGGAAATATCAGTAGAAAGCTACAGAAAGCAAACATTATGGTAGTGAGGTCACTGAACAGGGGCATAGACCAAGGACAAGAACAGAGAGTCCACAAGAAATCTCCCACATTGATGGAGTCCTCGTCAAGGCTTCACACGGGCCAAGGGTAGTCTCTTCAACAATCCACAGATTGAGAAGCAACCTACCCATTACAAGAAAATATTGCTGCCAAATCGTCCATCAGAGAAAGCATTTATTTGCAAAATGGGAAGAAAGAGCACCTAGCCACATTGGAGGATGGGGAAAAGACTTGCATAGTCATGGCTCCAGAGGGAAAGAGAATCAATGGCTAACAGCTTGAGAAAAGGAGCTGATATAACAAATCATGAGGAAAATGCAAATGATGAACAAGGAGATACGACTTCATGTGTCAGTATGGCTTGGATTCAACCAAAAACCAAAAAGCAAACTACAAATGAGGGTGTTGGTAATGATGCGGAAAACTAAAGCACTGACAGCGTAAACCATCCATCACGGTGCAGTCATCACGGAAGACTCTCTTGAGTGGTCTCCAGTATGGAAAATCCACTTCCCATGAAACCCAGTACAAGCATAAAACCCAGTATGCTGAGCCTCTGCATACATCCAATAGAAAGGCAATCACCGTGTCAAAGTTATACATGCAGTCACAATTCATTGAAGTATATACACCCACAGGGTACACATTCTAGTCCACTGCCCATGAAGACAGCAATTTCAAAGAAAAAGTGACATATTCATACGACATATAATTATGTAGCTTTCAGAGAATTAGCATATCCTGTCATGTATGGAAACAGGAATGTCACGGAAGACATTCATCTGAGTGAAATAAGCCCATCTCAGGGAAACAAATCTCTCTGACTGCATTTCCAAGGGGAATGGAAACTAGTCAAGGTCTCCTGGTCGCAGAGGGCAGATGGGGGTTGTCAAGACCTTGTGGAGAAACCAAGAAGATGTGGCTATCCCATGGTTGAGGAGAATTTGTCCTCTTAGATGGGAGAGTCTGGAAACAAGCTGCATAACTCTGTGCATTGATTTAAAAACCATGTACTGTGTACATGGACAGATGTCGTGTTGCCTATGTCTTCAGCACAAAAATATACTTCAATCAAGGTGTCATGTCAAAAAACCTGTGTTGCGGGAGAAAGGGTCACAGAGGTTGATTGGGAGAAGGACAGGAAGACTGAAAGACGAGGCATTCAAGAAAATGTGAATGTAGGATGTACACCAGCAAGGTGGTCCTTTCCTTTCTCATTCCCCTTCACTAAGGAGCACAAACTGGAAAGTGTCAGCAAGATGGGATCAGGTAATGTGGGTTCTCCTGATTTTGAATCCTTATAAGGAGCCGCCAGTAATTGAAATGATGCTCGGCAGATCAAAGCTTTCCAGGAGAACCTTGCATCAAGGAGACAGTTTTTGGAGTACACGGTGACTTTGTAAAGTCCAGCAGTCTCCTGTTTGTCTTGTTTTTTTGTACAAACGGGGATGTGAAAGTCAAAAGATATCAAAATCGTTATTTTTCACAAGACTTAGGCCGTTAAGGAAACTTGAATTTGGCTGTGTTCATGTCCATATTGTCTTACGAGAACTATCATTATTGGTATGCTTGCAAAAGGATTCAGACGCCATCCAGTCCCCTTTCTACTGGCCGATGGACAGGAATCGGAGTCGGGATACACCCCCCACACTGTTGAGGTGCTATTTCAATACCTCGCAGGATACAACATTGCCTACGGTGCTCTTGGAAGAGAGCCAGTCCTCACACTGACGCCCAGTCTCTGACAAAGACCTTGTTGGTCTCTTGGATTTACACTTTTTGCCCAGCACTCCGAACTGCAACCGGGGTCAGCGATGGGTGCTGGAGTTTTCATCTGAGAAAGACAGGTTGATTCTCAGCAGCAGTATCTGCAGAGAAGTCAGATGCCATTCCAAGAAGGTGGAGAAAGGAGGAGTGAGTCTCCCTGCCTAGTCCTAGAGGTTCCTGATATCGCCAATTCCCACCAGATTGGGATAAGCACATGGCTCAACACAAAGCCACAGGCAGAAGGAAGAAGCCCTGCCCCAGCACTCTGTGACTAGAGTGACATTGGGAAGACTCATTGTGCAGCCTCAGATGAATCAGGCCGTGTGTGAGAAAAGTGGCAAGAGTGGAGGACCATGACCAATTATCCCATGAGATCTACCAGGAGTTGAGGTCCTATTGTCACTGACTCTGTGACAGGCACTATACAATGGGACATTTGTTTTCCTTGTACATGCACATGAGTTGGGCAAAGAGTGACCACGTTTATATTGTACTTTTTGGTTCATTGTAATATGTATCATCCCTCCTGAGGTAATGGTGATGGGATTTTTTTGTTGATATAGTAGATACCATTAAGAGTAATGCTTAGGGGGGAGGTAATCTCGCGGTATCAGAGCCTGGAGCCTGTTTCAGTCTGTGACTCCCTCTCTCTCTTACCCTCCCCTGCTCACGCTGTCTCTCTCTCTCTCTCCCATATAAAAAAAAAAAGAGTAATGCTTAGGGAAGTCTATATACTTCCAGAGAAACACACCATACACCAAAAAGATGCTTGTGCATGCGCGCAGACACACTAACATAAACACACACACACACACAAACACACGAGCACTGAGACTTACATCACACGGATTCACATGTAGGCACACCTACCTCCCTATACACAAAGCTACACCATCTGAAGACCGTACAGCTACTTCAAGGGTCAGTACCATGTAACCATAAGTGTTTGCCGTGAGAACCCTTTGGAATGCAATGCTCTTAGTCTCATACTAGCAGCAGCTCGATTCAGGGTGACTCTGCACAGTAAGCTGCAAGAAAGTCTCACCTTTCTCATCTTCCAGATTTCTCCTTACCAAAGGAGTGACTCCAGAATACCTACCGCTTTCATTTTCCAGCAGGGTGCTTTCATTTTCCACCACGGTGCTCTGCAATGTCAGAAAAGAAAACACCATGAGGATCCGGTGATGCCGTGTTTTTTAGTGGCACAGCTCTTTCGTCATCTTGGTGCCAGGAGCAAACTAGATGAGAAAGAGTGACAGAGGCCAACGAACCCCAAAGCAAGAGCAGAGCAAACAGAGTCCTAGACAAAGGCAACGATAGTCATTCAGAGGGTATGTCCAACGTCCTTTGAAAATGGTTTAACACGTATTTATATTTCAAGAGTGAGAGACACAGGGTACGGTCGGGGGAGGCGGGGACACAGAGAGAGAGGAAGACACAGAATCTGAAGCAGGCTCTAGGCTCGCAGCTGTCAGCACAGAACCCTGTGGAGAGATCTGCTACAAGCGCCTTGAGATCATGACTTGAGCCAAGGTTAGACGCTTAATCGACAGAGCCTGCCATGGAAAACCCAAGTCACTTTGGAAAAATGATATGCAATAACAAAATTTGCTGCTCGTGAACTGGTCAGTATCCTGCAGATGGTAACTGACTCTGCTCTTTGTAAAACACATTTGCAATCTGGTATCAATTGGTCACAGTCTGTCAGTGGATCATCCTCATATTAAGTCACTTGTATATACCAACAGGTGTTGACGTATGACGTATGACCAACAGGTATGAGAGACGTATACCTTAATTCTATTTAAGGTGAAATACAGCAATCTTCATTACACAAAGGAAGGCAGGCATACCTCAGAGGTCGATGTGCTGTCTCCATCTGCAGCATTAAACGGAATGACTTCCGTGAACTCATAGGGGGTACCTAAGAAGATACACAGATAGTTTCAGGATGCCAGTGGGACTGCTCGAGTCATTCCAGGAGCCTTGCTTTGCTCGACTCGAGTCATGGATACAACACTATGGAGATGGGTGGTGAATGAATATCACTGGTGGGGCAGCTCAGGAACTAGTCAGAGTTTCTCTTGATGCGAACGTGAGGTGAGCGTGTGCATATGGGTGAATAGTAATTATGGACTGTGCTGCTGCTGGGCATCCTCTTGGGGACAACGGATGTCCCAGCAGTGGAGGAGGAAAGATATGGGCTATCGAGCTTTTGTCTTCCTAGCAAACATGATCCCGATAACGGTGAGAGAGTCAATACACCTCGTGGAAACCCGGAAGTGCCATGTGTGTCAAGATGAGGGGTCTCATGGCCTCTCTTGAACCTTTGAAGTTCAGCCAGGCTATCACTGTCTGTCTGTTAGAAACTCTGTGCTTCCCCTAGGATCCCTCTCATGGATTTGCTAGGATTCTGTGTCCATCATGTCTACTTTGGAATTTGTGCTTGACCAAAAGCAACCTCGAATGTCTAAGTAGGTTTCCATTGTGGGCATGGTCTTAAGTTCTTCATCCTCTCATCCTTTGGTGGACTTTCCGGGGGTGTCTCTATGGCTATTGTGAAGACTGCTGTCATGAAAAGTGGGTGCACGATTTCTGTCTCTTACTGCCCGGAGGATACTTGAAATTCTCCATCGGTCAAAAGCATAGAATCCTAAAACCCGTGGAATGTCTTTCAACAGAAACTGTGGCCTTGACTTTCTAAGAAGTGTCAGCGGTATTTCAGTAATGGTGACATATGTGTTACACTCATGGAAGATGTTTGAAATGGGGGAAAGTGGAGGGGTGGAAAACTGGAACTTGCTGTGTCATCTGTTCCGATTTTATCTTAAGCGACTCCTGTTGTCAAGCATGTCTACTAACATCGAAAAATCTGGACCCACAGTTTCACGGGGATATCGATACTGATCTCTGCTCAAAAGGTCCCTAATGCGCATACATTCATGTGCTAGACACTTGGGGAATCTGCAACACCCTGTGTTGATATAGAAATGGTTCTTAATGTCTATTGCCATGGTACTATTATGGACTTAATGAAATCAAATGTATAGCCATGAAATCACAGAAAAACGGGCCTCAATGGGTTTATTTGGGAGCATGCTTCTGAGGTCTTGGTGTACATGTTTGTGCACAGGATTCAGGATGGCATGAAAGAAGAGACCCTTCCATGGTCATCCCAGGGCTAAAAGAAGGCTACATTCCAGTGACATTACAGCCCCTTCCCTCACTGTCCTGTGTTTTGACTGCTGGGTTCTTCTTTCTCAGGTCAGGTGCATTCTTGTCACTGACAATAAAGTCCCGAATCCCCCAAGTTCAATATCCAAAAGGTGCTACCCAAGCTTTGACTTTGGCAATGGTATAGGGACGGAAGTGCCAATTTGATGGGATAGATGATTCAAAACCTCACAGTAAGAAACGGGGATGACAATCACAGCCCACTCAATGGTCACGGACACAACTTCATCGATAATATGTCTGTGACTTCCGCAAAGAACACCTCAGACTTGTACAGCTACTCCCCTTTCCTTTCTGGTTTCCTGACCTGCTTCCTAGGACTTCAGAGTGCCCGGTGAAACACCAGTGTTCCTGAAGCCCTCTCCCACTGTCCCCAACTGAGTGCCGCTCCCTACCTGCAGAGTCTTCAGGCTCCTTGTTGCTGGGTTCTGCTGTGCTCTCCAAGCACAAATCTGTTGGAACAGAAATAGGAGTAATCTGGTTAGCGAGAATGGCTTTCCTGATAGTCCTACTCACGTTGAGGTTTCGGAGGGTGAGGCAGTATCTGCCTGAACTCTCTGTTGGTTTGCAGAGGTTCAAATGGCTTGGCGTAGGTGGAGCCCTTCAGGAAGATGTGGATCGCACTTTCACACCTTCCCATGAGACACAGAATCAACAGAAATCACCTTCATACTATCCTTTTTACCTGCTCATTAAACCTTGCCCCTCTAGGTTCACATCCAGAAACTCAACTCTTATGGGACACTTGAAATGTGGCTGGTGTGGGGAAGCAATCAGAGGTTTTCTATTTTTGTCTTATTTTTGTGGAAGGCACTGAGTTAAGAAGCCATTGTGTTTAATTGATTTAGGACAGAGTCCACCCTCAATCGCACAGTACGAAAACCCAAAAATTAAGACATAGAAGACATAAGTGTGCTCCCCTGCTTCTTCCTCTGACGTTAGTTGAGGGCCGGATCTGACTTTGCACGTGGAAGGAAGAACTTCCTGGGCTCCTGCCAGGCACAATGTGAGGCCTTCAGGAACTAAAAGACGAAGGTTAATGGCCCCTTCCTAGAATAAGTGATGATAGGTTCAATGAACATCTATGAAAACACAATGTCAGTCACAATAGAAATACAAAATCCTAAAGTACATACGGAAGCAAAAAGTGGCCCACACTGTCAAAATGTCCTTGAAAATGAAGAGCAAGGCAGTGGCTCCATCCTTACAGACAGAAAAACTCAGTAAAAAGCTACAGAAAGAACACATTATGATCCTGGAGTCACTGAATATGGGCATAGACCATGGACAAGAACAGAGAGTCCACAAGTACTCTCCCACATTGATGGCGTCTTCATCAAGACAGCACACGGGCCAAGGGTAGTGTCTTCAACAATCCACAGATGGAGAAGGCAGCCTACACACTACAAGAAAATATTGCTCACAAACCTTCCATCAGAAAAAGCGTTTATTGGAATGGGAAGAAAGAGCACCTAAACACATTGGAGGATGGGGACAGACTTGCATAGTCATGGCTCCAGGGGGATACAAAATCATTGGCTACCAGAATGTGGAAATGGCACGGACATAACGAATCATGAGGGAAATGCAAATAAGGGACAAGGGGATACCACTTCATCTGTTAGCATGGCTTCGATCCAAACCAAAAACCCAAAAGCGAACACCAAAATAGGTGTCGGTAACAATGTGGAAAATTGAAGCATGGACAGTGGTCAATCGTAAACCAGAATGGAGCAACTTTCATGGAAGACGGTCTTGTGTTGACGCCAATGATGGCTACTTGAATTCCGATAAAACCCAGTAATCATGAACATGAGCATACATGAGCATCCATAGGAAAGGAATCACTGTGTCAAAGTCATACATGCGACCCCATGCTCATTCCGGTATGTACACCATAGTCAGGATATGGACATTTTAGTCCACTACCCATTAACACAGGAATTTTGAAGCAAAAGTGATATATTCATACACCATGATATTATGTAGCTTTCAGAATGTAAGCATATCCTGTCATGTATGGAAACAGGAATGTCACGGGAGACATTCATCTGAGCGAAATAAGCCCATCTCCAGGAAACAAATCTCTGTGTACGCCACTCCATGGGTACTGGAAACCAGCCAAGGTCTCCTGGTCGCAGAGGGCAGATGCGGGTTTGGCAAGAAGTTGGGGAGGAGTCAAGGAGGTGTGGCTATCCCAAGCTGGAGGAGAATTAGTCCTGTTAGATGGGAGAGTCTGGAAGCAAGCTGCACAACTCTGTGCATTGATTGAACAATCATGTGCTGTCTACTTGGACAAGCGTCATGTTCCCTGTGTCTTTACGACGAAAATATAATTCAAAAGAGTATAATTATTAAAAAACTGCATTGCAGGGTGATGGGACACAGAGGTTGATGGGGAGAATGACAAGAAGACTGAAAGACAAGGCGCTCAGGAAAATGTGAACACAGGACGTACACCGGAAAGGTGACCCTCTCCTTTCTCATCCCCCTTCACCAAGGAGCACAAAGTGGTAAGTGTCAGCAAGGTGGGATCAGGTAATATGGGTTCTCCTGATTTTGAATCCTTATAAGGAACCGCCAGTAATCGAAATGATGCACGGCAGATCAAAGCTTTCCAGGAGAACCTTGCATCAACGAGACAGTTTTTGGAGTACACGGTGATTTTCTAAAGTCAAGCAGTCTCCTGTTTGTCTTGTTTTTTTGTGCACATGGGGATGTGGAAGTCAAAAGATATCAAAATCGTTATTTTTCACAAGACTTAGGCTGTAAAGGAAACTCGAGTCATAATTTGGCTGTGTTCATGTTCATATTGACTTACGAGAACTATCATAATTGGTATACTTGCAAAAGCCTTCAGACATCATCCAGCCCCCTTTCCACTGGCCGATGGACAGGAATCGGAGTCGGGATTCTCCCTCCACACTGTTGAGGTGCTATTTCAATACCTCGCAGGATACAACATTGCCTACGGTGCTCTTGGAAGAGAGCCAGTCCTCACACTGACGCCCAGTCTCTGACAAAGACCTTGTTGGTCTCTTGGATTTACACTTTTTGCCCAGCACTCCGAACTGCAACCGGGGTCAGCGATGGGTGCTGGAGTTTTCATCTGAGAAAGACAGGTTGATTCTCAGCAGCAGTATCTGCAGAGAAATGTCAGATGCCATTCCAAGAAGGTGGAGAAAGGAGGAGTGAGTCTCCCTGCCTAGTCCTAGAGGTTCCTGATATCGCCAATTCCCACCAGATTGGGATAAGCACATGGCTCAACACAAAGCCACAGGCAGAAGGAAGAAGCCCTGCCCCAGCACTCTGTGACTAGAGTGACATTGGGAAGACTCATTGTGCAGCCTCAGATGAATCAGGCCGTGTGTGAGAAAAGTGGCAAGAGTGGAGGACCATGACCAATTATCCCATGAGATCTACCAGACGTTGAGGTCCTATTGTCACTGACTCTGTGACAGGCACTATACAATGGGACATTTGTTTTCCTTGTACATGCACATGAGTTGGGCAAAGAGTGACCACGTTTATATTGTACTTTTTGGTTCATTGTAATATGTATCATCCCTCCTGAGGTAATGGTGATGGGATTTTTTTGTTGATATAGTAGATACCATTAAGAGTAATGCTTAGGGAAGTCTATATACTTCCAGAGAAACACATCATACACCAAAAAGATGCTTGTGCATGCCTGCAGACACACCAACATAAACACACACACACACAAACACACGAGCACTGAGACTTACATCACACGGATTCACATGTAGGCACACCTACCTCCCTATACACAAAGCTACACCATCTGAAGACCGTACAGCTACTTCAAGGGTCAGTACCATGTAACCATAAGTTTTTGCCTTGAGAACCCTTTGGAATGCAATGCTCTTAGTCTCATACTAGCAGCAGCTCGATTCAGGGTGACTCTGCACGGTAAGCTGCAAGAACGTCTCACCTTTCTCATCTTCCAGATTTCTCCTTACCAAAGGAGTGACTCCAGAATACCTACCGCTTTCATTTTCCAGCAGGGTGCTTTCATTTTCCAGCACGGTGCTCTGCAATGTCAGAAAAGAAAACACCATGAGGATCCGGTGATGCCGTGTTTTGGTGGCACAGCTCTTTCGTCATCTTGATGCCAGGAGCAAACTAGAGGAGAAAGAGTGACAGAGGCCAACGAACCCCAAAGCAAGAGCAGAGCAAACAGAGTCCTAGACAAAGGCAACGATAGTCATTCAGAGGGTATGTCCAACGTCCTTTGAAAATGGTTTAACACGTATTTATATTTCAAGAGTGAGAGACACAGGGTACGGTCGGGGGAGGCGGGGACACAGAGAGAGAGGAAGACACAGAATCTGAAGCAGGCTCTAGGCTCGCAGCTGTCAGCACAGAACCCTGTGGAGAGATCTGCTACAAGCGCCTTGAGATCATGACTTGAGCCAAGGTTAGACGCTTAATCGACAGAGCCTGCCATGGAAAACCCAAGTCACTTTGGAAAAATGATATGCAATAACAAAATTTGCTGCTCGTGAACTGGTCAGTATCCTGCAGATGGTAACTGACTCTGCTCTTTGTAAAACACATTTGCAATCTGGTATCAATTGGTCACAGTCTGTCAGTGGATCATCCTCATATTAAGTCACTTGTATATACCAACAGGTGTTGACGTATGACGTATGACCAACAGGTATGAGAGACGTATACCTTAATTCTATTTAAGGTGAAATACAGCAATCTTCATTACACAAAGGAAGGCAGGCATACCTCAGAGGTCGATGTGCTGTCTCCATCTGCAGCATTAAACGGAATGACTTCCGTGAACTCATAGGGGGTACCTAAGAAGATACACAGATAGTTTCAGGATGCCAGTGGGACTGCTCGAGTCATTCCAGGAGCCTTGCTTTGCTCGACTCGAGTCATGGATACAACACTATGGAGATGGGTGGTGAATGAATATCACTGGTGGGGCAGCTCAGGAACTAGTCAGAGTTTCTCTTGATGCGAACGTGAGGTGAGCGTGTGCATATGGGTGAATAGTAATTATGGACTGTGCTGCTGCTGGGCATCCTCTTGGGGACAACGGATGTCCCAGCAGTGGAGGAGGAAAGATATGGGCTATCGAGCTTTTGTCTTCCTAGCAAACATGATCCCGATAACGGTGAGAGAGTCAATACACCTCGTGGAAACCCGGAAGTGCCATGTGTGTCAAGATGAGGGGTCTCATGGCCTCTCTTGAACCTTTGAAGTTCAGCCAGGCTATCACTGTCTGTCTGTTAGAAACTCTGTGCTTCCCCTAGGATCCCTCTCATGGATTTGCTAGGATTCTGTGTCCATCATGTCTACTTTGGAATTTGTGCTTGACCAAAAGCAACCTCGAATGTCTAAGTAGGTTTCCATTGTGGGCATGGTCTTAAGTTCTTCATCCTCTCATCCTTTGGTGGACTTTCCGGGGGTGTCTCTATGGCTATTGTGAAGACTGCTGTCATGAAAAGTGGGTGCACGATTTCTGTCTCTTACTGCCCGGAGGATACTTGAAATTCTCCATCGGTCAAAAGCATAGAATCCTAAAACCCGTGGAATGTCTTTCAACAGAAACTGTGGCCTTGACTTTCTAAGAAGTGTCAGCGGTATTTCAGTAATGGAGACATGTGTCTTACGCTCATGGAAGATGTTTGAAATGGGGGAAAGTGGAGGGGTGGAAAACTGGAACTTGCTGTGTCATCTGTTCCGATTTTATCTTAAGCGACTCCTGTTGTCAAGCATGTCTACTAACATCGAAAAATCTGGACCCACAGTTTCACGGGGATATCGATACTGATCTCTGCTCAAAAGGTCCCTAATGCGCATACATTCATGTGCTAGACACTTGGGGAATCTGCAACACCCTGTGTTGATATAGAAATGGTTCTTAATGTCTATTGCCATGGTACTGTGATGGACTTACTGAAATCAAATGTATAGCCATGAAATCACAGAAAAACGGGCCTCAATGGGTTTATTTGGGAGCACGCTTTTGAGGTCTTGGTGTACATGTTTGTGTACAGGATTCAGGATGGCATGAAAGAAGAGACCCTTCCATGGTCATCCCAGGGCTAAAGGAAGGCTACATTCCAGTGACATTACAGCCCCTTCCCTCACTGTCCTGTGTTTTGACTGCTGGGTTCTTCTTTCTCAGGTCAGGTGCATTCTTGTCACTGACAATAAAGTCCCGAATCCCCCAAGTTCAATATCCGAAAGGTGCTACCCAAGCTTTGACTTTGGCAATGGCATTGGGACGCACGTGCCAATTTGATGGAAAAGATGATTCAAAAGATCACAGTAAGAAACAGGGATGACAAACACAGTGCACTCAATGGCCACGGACACAACTTCATTGATAGTATGTCTGTGACTTCCGCAAAGAACACATGAGACTGGTACACCTACTCTCCTTTCCTTTCTGGTTTCCTGACCGGCTTCCTCGGAATCCAGGATACCCATTGAAACCCCACTGTTCCTGTAGCCCTCTCCCGCGGTCCCTAACGAAGTGCTGCTCCCTACCTGCAAAGTCTCCCTGCTCCTTGTTGCTGGTCTCTGCTGTACTCTCCAGGCTCGAGTCTGTAAGAAAACAAATAGGCGTCATCTTCTTATGAAGAAGGGCTTTCCCAGCACTCAGACTGAGGTTGAGGTTTCCGAGGGTCAGAAAGTATGTGTCTGAACTCTCTATCGTTTTGCCGATGTTCACTGGGCTCAGCTCAGGTGGAGCCCTTCAGGAAGGCATGGATCAGGGGCACCTGGGTGGCTTCGTCGGTTAAGCGTCCGACTTTTGCTTAGGTCATGATCTCGCGGTTCGTGGGTTCGAGCCCCGCATCGGGCTCTGTGCTGACTGCCCGCTCGGAGCCTGGGGCCTGTTTCAGAGTCTGTGTCTCCCTCTCTCTCTGACCCTCCCCTAATCACGCTGTCTCTCTCTCTCTCCCTAGAAATAAATTAAAAATATTAAAAAAAAAAAGGAAGGCATGGATCACACTTTCAGAACTTCCCATGAGACAGAGAATCGACAGATTCTCTAACATTGAAAACTAACGTCAAAAAATCTGGAAGCACTCTTTCACAGGGAGATCAATTTTGATCTCTGTTCAGATGTTACCTAATGTGCATACATTCAGGCTCTAGACACTTGTAGACGAATCAACATGCATCTTATGTGGACACAGACATACTTCTTCATTTCTTCAGGTAGTGTAATATGATTGCCTTAATGAATTTCAATTGGTAGGGATGTAATCACTGAAAAATGGCCAAAGGTATTGTTATAAGCAGATTATTGATTGAATTTCCACGGTACCTTCCTCTGTTTCAGGAAGTGGGTACACACAGATGCTGGAAGAGAAGCGGACTCTCTTCTTGGTAGGGGTTTTGGTCATGGGTGGCCCATCTTCTACATTTTTGACACAGCATTTTTCTGGGAAATGCAGAGAAAGAGAGAGTAAGGTTGGCCTCTTGCTAGAATAAGACTACAGAACCACTCATACTCTACTCCTAGTTGAACCTGCCAATCTCCCTACTCACCAGCTCCTGATAAATCTCATGCCTCAAAAATGGACTTAGGAAGATGTTGAGCTTTGCTCGGCTCTGAAAACTGCCCACAGCCATGTGCTGTGTGTGGGCAAGGACTGTCATTTGGCAGAGACGTTGAGAGAAATGCAGAAACGCCCAGTCACCGCAAGTGATGGCCAGCGTTGACATCACAATAAGGATCTACACATAGCTGAGAGAGGTAGGAGAGGCCTCCGTTCCCCAGGTTCCTGTTCTGAGACGTGAACATATTAATATGCTGTGCTCAATCATGTGCTGGGATGTGGCTACAAGTGATGTACTACAAGCCAAACTGCGAGAACAGGGAAGATTGGGTGTTTCACCATTTCACTCTAAGTGTTCAGGTACTGAATGCCTGCTGAAGGAGCTAGACAGATAATAACGTTTGAGTCCAGAGAGGGAACTTGGAGGCGTAAACCTTGTGGTAGGGTGGCAGTTCACTCTCTACCCTTCACATGGCAATGATTCTCTACACCTCAGAGAGTACATGTATGATCTACTCCTGTGATCACCAACGTCAGCACTTGTGTGTGGCCAAGCAGTGGCTGTCACTCCTTTTTTACACTGTTGGACACAGAAATTGAGGGACACAAAGTGACCTGTTTGGAGTGTACACCGTGGCGTGTGGTGCATCCTGGACAGGAAGGTAGTTAGATCGCTGGGTCACAGAACCCTGACTCCTGAGACCTGGCCAGGGTCTGTGAGGAAGGGCTCTGAACCCCTGAGTCGAGAGCTGTCTTCACTTATAGAAATCCTGCTGTCCCAAGACTTCTGAGGGGGACACCGAGTGCTGGGCTGGAGAGGTCTGTGCTAAGAAAAGAATCAGAATCCTAAAGATTCTCCCGATCCAATGAGAGCAGTGTGGGTGCATTCCCTGTGTGTGTTCTCAGTAAGACTGTGTACATGGGCATTCAAAAACAGCACAGTTTTCCGTATCGAGAAAGATCCTTAAGAAAGCCAGCTCCAATGAATACTCAAAAGTACAAATTAAGTATTAGAGCAAAGCAACATAGTACATTCCTGTTTGTGGGAACAAGTACTCGACTTACGAATTGGAGGTGGAGAGGAAAACAAAGAGATAAAGTTCAGTAAAAAAAGAGCTTCCTTGAAAGGACAGAATTCAGAAAAACTGGACGAACATACCCAAAGAACAACAATTCAGGTTTCCCATCGTGGGGAACTTCTCGCCAATGACCACGCTGCAACAGCTCAGTTCACCCAGTGACAGTTGGGACGGAAGCCAAGGTGCATCATCAAATCGCCATGGTGATGGGTCACGAGAGAACTTAAGGGGGAAGGCACCTCTACGTTCTGTGGGCCCAGCCTGCTCCTGTCTGGCCTAGTCTGTGTCCGCATGGGCAAGAGTGCCATTGAATACAGTATGTTTAAAACCTGATGTACAGCTATGAAATAACGGAAAAACGGGCCTCAATAGGTTTATTTGGGAGCACGCTTTTGAGGTCTTGGTGTACAAGTTTGTCTACAGGATTCAGGTTGGCATGAAAGAAGAGACCCTTCCATGGTCATCCCAGGGCCAAAACAAGGCTACATTCCAGTGACATTACAGCCCCTTCCCTCACTGTCCTGTGTTTTGACTGCTGGGTTCTTCTTTGTCAGGTCAGGTGCATTCTTGTCACTGACAATAAAGTCCCGAATCCCCCAAGTTCAATATCTGAAAGGTGCTACCCAAGCTTTGACTTTGGCAATGGCATTGGGACACACATGCCAATTTCATGGAAAAGATGATTCAAAAGATCACAGTAAGAAACAGGGATGACAAACACAGTGCACTCAATGGCCACGGACACAACTTCATTGATAGTATGTCTGTGACTTCCGCAAAGAACACATGAGACTGGTACACCTACTTCCCTTTCCTTTCTGGTTTCCTGACCGGCTTCCTCGGAATCCAGGATACCCATTGAAACCCCACTGTTCCTGTAGCCCTCTCCCGCGGTCCCTAACAAAGTGCTGCTCCCTACCTGCAAAGTCTCCCTGCTCCTTGTTGCTGGTCTCTGCTGTACTCTCCAGGCTCGAGTCTGTAAGAAAACAAATAGGAGTCATCTTCTTATGAAGAAGGGTTTTCCCAGCACTCAGACTCAGGTTGAGATTTCCGAGGGTCAGAAAGTATGTGTCTGAACTCTCTATCGTTTTGCCGATGTTCACTGGGCTCAGCTCAGGTGGAGCCCTTCAGGAAGGCATGGATCACACTTTCAGAACTTCCCATGAGACAGAGAATCAACAGATTCTCTAACATTGAAAACTACCGTCGAAAAATCAGGAAGCACTCTTTCACAGGGAGATCAATTTTGATCTCTGTTCAGATGTTACCTAATGTGCATACATTCAGGCTCTAGACACTTGTAGACGAATCAACATGCATCTTATGTGGACACAGACATACTTCTTCATTTCTTCAGGTAGTGTAATATGATTGCCTTAATGAATTTTAATTGGTAGGGATGTAATCACTGAAAAATGGCCAAAGGTATTGTTATAAGCAGATTATTGATTGAATTTCCACGGTACCTTCCTCTGTTTCAGGAAGTGGGTACACACAGATGCTGGAAGAGAAGCGGACTCTCTTCTTGGTAGGGGTTTTGGTCATGGGTGGCCCATCTTCTACATTTTTGACACAGCATTTTTCTGGGAAATGCAGAGAAAGAGAGAGTAAGGTTGGCCTCTTGCTAGAATAAGACTATAGAACCACTCATACTCTACTCCTAGTTGAACCTGCCAATCTCCCTACTCACCAGCTCCTGATAAATCTCATGCCTCAAAAATGGACTTAGGAAGATGTTGAGCTTTGCTCGGCTCTGAAAACTGCCCACAGCCATGTGCTGTGTGTGGGCAAGGACTGTCATTTGGCAGAGACGTTGAGAGAAATGCAGAAACGCCCAGTCACCGCAAGTGATGGCCAGCGTTGACATCACAATAAGGATCTACACATAGCTGAGAGAGGTAGGAGAGGCCTCCGTTCCCCAGGTTCCTGTTCTGAGACGTGAACATATTAATATGCTGTGCTCAATCATGTGCTGGGATGTGGCTACAAGTGATGTACTACAAGCCAAACTGCGAGAACAGGGAAGATTGGGTGTTTCACCATTTCACTCTAAGTGTTCAGGTACTGAATGCCTGCTGAAGGAGCTAGACAGATAATAACGTTTGAGTCCAGAGAGGGAACTTGGAGGCGTAAACCTTGTGGTAGGGTGGCAGTTCACTCTCTACCCTTCACATGGCAATGATTCTCTACACTCAGAGAGTACATGTATGATCTACTCCTGTGATCACCAACGTCAGCACTTGTGTGTGGCCAAGCAGTGGCTGTCACTCCTTTTTTACACTGTTGGACACAGAAATTGAGGGACACAAAGTGACCTGTTTGGAGTGTACACCGTGGCGTGTGGTGCATCCTGGACAGGAAGGTAGTTAGATCGCTGGGTCACAGAACCCTGACCACCTGAGACCTGGCCAGGGTCTGTGAGGAAGGGCTCTGAACCCCTGAGTCGAGAGCTGTCTTCACTTATAGAAATCCTGCTGTCCCAAGACTTCTGAGGGGGACACCGAGTGCTGGGCTGGAGAGGTCTGTGCTAAGAAAAGAATCAGAATCCTAAAGATGCTCCCGATCCAATGAGAGCAGTGTGGGTGCATTCCCTGTGTGTGTTCTCAGTAAGACTGTGTACATGGGCATTCAAAAACAGCACAGTTTTCCATATCGAGAAAGATCCTTAAGAAAGCCAGCTCCAATGAATACTCAAAAGTACAAATTAAGTATTAGAGCAAAGCAACATAGTACATTCCTGTTTGTGGGAATAAGTACTCGACTTACGAATTGGAGGTGGAGAGGAAAACAAAGAGATAAAGTTCAGTAAAAAAAGAGCTTCCTTGAAAGGACAGAATTCAGAAAAACTGGACGAACATACCCAAAGAACAACAATTCAGGTTTCCCATCGTGGGGAACTTCTCGCCAATGACCACGCTGCAACAGCTCAGTTCACCCAGTGACAGTTGGGACGGAAGCCAAGGTGCATCATCAAATCGCCATGGTGATGGGTCACGAGAAAACTTAAGGGGGAAGGCACCTCTACGTTCTGTGGGCCCAGCCTGCTCCTGTCTGGCCTAGTCTGTGTCCGCATGGGCAAGAGTGCCATTGAATACAGTATGTTTAAAACCTGATTCCTAGCCCCTCAGTATATTATTCTCTCTTTGTGAGAAGAAGGGATAACAGGAAAAAAAAAAAAGTGTCCAGGCTTCTAATGGAGTTAACAGTGAAATTTTCAGTTTGGAGAGGGGAAAAAATGGAACATAATGGAACATGTGAAGAATAAAAAGAGATTCCTTTCTTGAGTAGAAATCCCAGCGCATCCCATTTCTGCTATTCTTCATTAAACGCGACACATTTAGACACAACAATTCACATTTGTTTTAGAGGGAAAATGAGCATCAATAGGAATCCAACTTTAGAATGTCATAGTCCTCTCTCACCACAGAACTATCAAGTTATATCTTACCATCATCCTAGAATTCTTATCTTTACTCCGTATGCAACAGAATCTGAAAACTTAGTCAACTCTTCTGAACTCCTCGAATATCGTCACTGTTTGCGATTCACGTTCACGGAGCAATGAATAAAGTTACGATAAAAGACAACATCAATCTTCTAGCACTCCACTTATTTCCCTCATGGTAAATTTCTGCCTTCAACTACAAGTTCTGAGACGGTAGTCGTCAAAGTGTCTTGCCATTCTTTCCATGAAATCCTTTATTTGGACATCATATTTTAATTAGTTTATTTTAATTTTTTGAGAAGGGGAGGGTTGAGTGCCAAAGCCCAGCTCTGTGCTGACTGCAAAGAGCCCGATGAGGAGCACGAAACCATATACTGTGAGATCATGACCTAAGCCAAAGTCAGAAACTTAGGCAGCTGAGACACCCTGGTGCCCCTGTAAATCTACGTGATATTGGAAGAAAAGTGTAATCGTCTCTGAAGAAAACATTTTCACATTTCATTGGGTTTCTTTAGACATTTGAATATGATTTACAATATTAGTGACTCAGTGAACCTCAAATTGAAGATAAAATATTTAGTTTTTCATTCCCATGCTCAAGTCTTTTGAGCTACACCAGGCCTCGGGTTCCCTATCCTGGGCCTTCGTGATGGAAGTGTTTTCCACATGAATGTAGGTATTATGTAGCATGGATGCATTCTATGACAGGAAGCCATAAATCCAAAATATATCCTGGAATGTAAACAACATTTTAAACAAAAGTTTTGCCCTCCAATTCTTTCCATTATAGAAACCGTTTGTAAGGATGTGTATTCAGGTTTCTTTCTGACATTCATAAGTGAATATATATTTGTCCATAAGTGAATATATATATTTTGGCATATGGATGCCAATTGTCTACCATGAAGTTAACCCATATCATCCTGTTCTGCAAGTTGTCATTTACAGGAAACCATTAAGGGTATCTTTGTAAATCTGTAGTACAGTGACCTCACTCAAGTGAACACGTGCCCAGCACTGTACTACACATTATTAGAAATAATGCACTGTGAACCAGGTTTTTCTTTTCCTTTTCAATTTTGCTGTATGAGAGCCCTCTCTATATTTTGGACCTATAATGAGGAAATTTCTGTGGATGAGGCTTCTAGAAGTGGGAGAAGGTAATGTCGATTTTGAATGAATCTAGATGTACAAGTACCCTGGCTGAAGAGTGAATAGGTGGTGATGCTCAAGGACACCAGATGACCTACTGGGTGCATGGCACGTGTAAATCAGTGAATGCCCCTGCTGAGGAAGGAACGCAGAGTCAGCTGGAGAAAAGGGCGGGATTGAGAGAGAACAGAGATCATGAGAGAGTTTGGAGGGAATGCTACACAGGGAAATCAGGAGGAGCGAATGGATGAAAACATGACGAGGAGAGAGATTCTTCAGGAAAGGTAACCAGCTCAGTCCCTGGTGGGTGAAAGGGTGGACAAATCATTGTGATGCACAGAGTCTGTTTGGGGAGGCGTGGTGGCTGCTGTCATGTGGTTTCAAACTGATTCTGGAATCGATGTGCTTTCCTTCTTTTCAAGCACTGTGGAGCATTTAAAGCGTTATGTGGAGATACAGTAGTCTGAGTCCATTCTTGGCAAGAAGAAGGAGAGGACCGTTCATAATCTTGGGTGGCAAACAATAAATAGGGTGTAGGGAGCATCAAGCGGGAAGTGGGGTCATTGGTAGAGAAAGTATGGAGTTGGACAGAGTGGGGCTTCAGGTCAGTGAAGTAGGATGTGGAAGAGAAGCAACTGAGGGGCGCCTGGGTGGCTCAGTCGGTTGGGCGTATGCCTTGGGCCCAGGTCATGATCTCACAGTTTGTGGGTTCAAGACCCACATTAGGCTCTGTCCTGAGAACTCAGAGCCTCTTTTGGATTCTAGGTCTCCCTCTCCCTGCCCCTTCCCTGCTCATGCTCAGTCTCAAAAATAAATAAACCTTAAAACACTTTTAAAAAGAAGTAACTGAGAGGGTGAGGAAGCCCACTGTCTTCTATGATTTTATGAGTTTACTGGTCATCAAGCCCATTTATTTCTAATTCTGACTTAATGGAAAGGAAAAAGGAAAGAGGTAGAGCGTAGAGATACTGTCCCCTCCTGTGCAGAATGAGTGTGGGTTGCTGAGTATTCGTGAACAGAAGAGAAACTACATTTGCTCTCCCTATCCCTGCAGATACGTGCACTACTGAGACTCCCAGGGCCTCCTCACTTACTTTACAGGATTGGTCGCCATGGCTGTCATCATAATGCATCCCTTCTACCATCCTCAGGGTTAGTGCAGCTCACCTCAGTAACTGTCTTGCCTCCAGCAAACCCCCCATGCTGCTTCCTGTGCACATGAATCCCCAGCTGCCTGTGGCTCCATGTGCCCATGGCCCTGGGGACTGTTCCTGCTGTGAATTTAGGAGACTTGTTGTATGCTGTCCCTAGTTCAGACCCTCCCTTACCCTACATTGCTTGGATCCCTCTCTGTAATCCATAGGTGTGTCTTCTCCTGTCTGTACTCACTCTTTTCTCTGTCTTCTGCAAGTAAAAAAAAAAGGAAAAAGAAAAACAAAAACAAACAAAAAACTATCTTTTAGACTTTCACAAATAGTGAAATACGGGTTAAAATGTAGGCTACGTCAGATTCTCTACTGCCTGTTTCATGCTTTTTGTCTTGTACAAGACATACCGCCCCTTTTGGTTTCAAATCTGCATTCATACTGTTCAGTGAGTTTGCTACTTTTCCGTTTAGAACACAAGACAGCACGTGTCTGAAGATGTTTACTCAAGAGTTTTACTTTTGTGCTGATATGATAATCATTTCTATTATGTGTACACCTCGATGCCTCAGTCATTTGAACATCTGACTTCACTCAGGTGATGATCTCAGGGATCCTGAGTTTAGAATCAGGATCAGTATCTCTACTGATAGTGGGGAGCCTGAAGATCGCTTCACTCTGTACCGCCTTCTTTCTCGGCCCTACCACCTCTCTCTCTCTCTCACTCTCTCTCTCTCTGTCTCTCTGTCTCTCTCTCACACACACACACACACGAACATATGAACAATTACAAGTATCACTTTCATTACTTTAATATTATGAACATGGATTCTTAATTTACTATGAAGACAATCGAGAGAAATGGCACATGTTCTGGGATACAGTCCTCGTGAAAAGGATAGAACAGCGAGATCACTGAATACAGGAAGAAATTGGAAGGCATAACATGCTGAGCGCAATAATGACAATGGCCTGACTGCTGGTGATTCAGGGCTTGCTCTGTAGGTGATGGAAATATCATCACCTCAGCCATGGTGGTGGTGGCCAAAACACAGAGATGTACTTAAGATGATTTAAGATCTATTGTTTTAAGTGTTCTCAAGGCTCTGGTGCATGTATAGCTTGGCTCACATGCACGTGCTCCTGGGAGGTCTGTGCTATCACAGGCAAGACTGTAATCTGGGTATCACTCCTTCTTCCTCAAGGACAGGTCTCAGCACAGAGAAGACTCCCCTACTGGAGCCTCCACAGAAGCTTCTCAATTAAACAGGATTACAGACAGGGTCTATGGGCTCAGAGGTTTTGGTCTCACTTCCTCACTACCTGAGAAACTGCGTAAGGACAGCTGTTTCCCCTGCCATGACATAGAGCACAGGGATAGTCACGGGCTCTTCCTCAGGCTGCAGCCCAGGGATGAGCATAAACCCTGCACTGGCTAAAGCCTCTTTGGATTCAGAGGGGCTACTAGTAGGCGGTTCCAGATCCCAACTGTGTACTTGAGTCGGGGTAGTCTTCCAGGAGAGAGCACATGTGCACTGAGGGGTTGGAGCCCTGCGACCCACCTTGATTTGGGAACTGAAGGACCGAGTTCCTGTCTGCACCACGGCCTGGGGCCTCCTCACCCTCCTCCATGATGTCACAGGTCACATGAGGGGAGTGGACACTGTCTCCACACTGAACATTCACGGGCCCCACCTGTGTCTTGTCCCCTCCAACAGCTGGTCACCTGTCTCTCAGCTTGAGCCCGATGAGGAAATTCGTAATGAGGCCTGAACATGAGGAGATTACAGACAACAACAGGAGAAACCCTGCTTGCCCATGTCTGAGGAATGTCAGAAAGAATCTGTCATCAAACAGTGCCCCAGGGGCTGGAACCAGTGCCCCAGGGCCTGGAGCCAGCGTGGTGCTGGGCAGAACACGCCAGTAGCATCACAAAATGGGCATACTTCAGGTTGGGGGTTACTGAAGCACCCATAGGTTTAGGGAGGAGAGGCTGCCCTACATCCGAACCCCTCATTTGGGGCACTCATCTACACAGCAGCACTACGTGCGGCCCCGAGCACCACCCTGCATGTGGGGTAAGTGTGGGCCTGAACTTTTAGGACCGCCTTGCCACAGCACTGCAATGGCAACCTGGGGACCCAGCACTAAGCAGAACCCTGAGTTTGGAGACACTATTACCCGAAGCTCCTATCCCCAGGGACCTGCTCCATAAGAGCCAACAGAGGTAAATCTGGGGGCCCAGCACCACTGTCTGAAAGAGTCTCTTTAGAGCTGTTTGTCCAGCATCTTCTCTTTGTATCCCTGCCCCAGTGCAAACACAGTGAGGAGCAGCCTTACCAAGAGTACCCCTCATTACCTATCCAGAGCTTACTGAGACACAAAATGCTAGGTTATGTACCATGACATTTCTCTCCAGGTCAGGACCACTTCCTTGGGACCTAAGAGGGCAATGCAGGCCTTGAAGAACCACTTCCCTTACGATTGACCAATGCCCACCTTCCTCCCGGGCCGGACCACATGGGAGCCTTGTTTCCATTCAAAATGCCTATCTGATGCTGACCTCTGTGATCCTGGAGCAAACAAGGGGCTCACAGCATCACATACTAAAGTGGGTGCTTTGAGGCTGTTGTTCATCTCTTATGGTTGGAACCCTCAGCACAGTCGCAGAGGACCAGGTTCCCTTTTCCCAAAGTCCTGGATCTGGAAGACTCCTTCAGTCTGTCTTTGACTCCTCCCCTCTGCTTCTGTTCTTCCCAGAGCCCTGGTTTCTTCTCGACATATCTTGTAAAGCCTCATTGGCTTCATCTGCAGAGCTCTCCTGAGTGTGCTCTGTAGATCAAGTGTGGAGAAGTATAACGGGCAACATGGGAGAAAGACCTAATTCTTATTACCTGTGGCTTAACTAATGGATTAGAGAAAGGAGCAATCCTGATGGTTAAAATGGAACCTGCGTTTTCAAAGCGTCTTTGGAGTTTAAGGAGAACACGTGGAAGATGTTCCCAAGAGCTCGAGGGAGGAATCAACAGGGATAGTCATCCATACTGCTTGGAACTGCTACTTCTCAAACACCAGTCTGATGAGGAATTTCTGCTACCATTCCTAGCTGTCAGCAGGAGTCCACGTGTAATGGACTCCACACCAGATCCCAAGACTAAAAGCATTTCTATGTAGCAAGTTCATTTCTTTCACACTGTTGCTTCAAAGTCCTAGGCAAATCACCTGTGTCCACCTCTCATATGCATATCATAGGCCTGGCGGGAAACCTTCGGGGCTGGGGAAACACAGAAGATACTGATTCGCACTTGTCACATATGCCTGTGGGACTTCTGATACCCTTATTGGAATATCAGGACTCCCTCCATTCCTCTCCTCTGTTCTACAACAGGAGATATGTAGGGAGCCATTTGATCAGGAATCAAGCTAAAATTAGGTAAGTTTTTCATAAAGAAAAAGGTTTCTAGTTTGTGGTCTGATATGTATCCAGCTGAGACATCATCACTACAGTCCTCACCACAAGAGAAAAGCAGAACAACCTGTAAATAAACCATTCTTAAATCCGACAGAGAACTGATCTCATGGGGTAAACTGTCATTGTAATCATTGGAGACATAGGTGAACACAGAAGAGTCAGAGACTCAGGAGGAGACGATTCTGCAGGAACAGGGATGTAGGCAGCAACACTTCCACTGTGAATGATGATTTATTGGAGACTCAACACACCAAAGCCTCAACATTCCCATGACTGTCACAGAATCGAACAAGAAGTAAGCCTGAGATTCACCTGGACTTTTCCACGTGAGGAAGGCCAAAGAGGAAGCCTGCCCTTGAAGCCGGGCCCTAATGCTCACTGGAGACCCTTTAAGCAACGTACACTCAGCCCTCGGGGAAGGGTCCTGCTCTGCTGTTGGTTCACCAGCCCTGTGCCCTCCCAGGGCCTGAACCTAATCCTGGCCATGACTGTGGCCTCTGGCACCACGTCCCACCTGTGGGCCAGGAACAGAACTGGTGTTCATGGCCACATGGGATTTCTTCAGGGAGGAAGCCAGGACTTCGACATGGCATGGAAAAGGCCCAGATGGGTCCGTAGAAGCGGATCATGAGCCCAACCCTTGACCACCTTGAGATGCTTGGCCAGACCCTAGAACCAAACAAGAAACCTGACCAGAACACTAGCAGGCACCCTGCACCCAGCCCTCGGGGCAGAACCCTGCATGTCTGTCATTTCAGAGACTATGTCCTTCATAGGCTTGATCCTACCCCTAACCATGGTTTTTGCTCTCAGGGGTCCACTAACCTAAGTCTCGGCAAAGGCTAGAACCGGGCCAATGTTTGACACTGAGTTGTTCAGTGATGAGATCTGAGGTTCCCCATGCCTTTTCCAAGGCAACGATGGGGTTGGAAAAGGGCATCCTGAACTTGATCCTATGCATCGCCCCCACACTCAGCCGGCTGCCTAGCTCAAACCCTCAGCTTGACACGCACCTTGACCCTCTCCCCCAACTCAGCCCACCTGGGGAAACACGGCCCTGATGATGTCTCTGACCATGTCTCCTCCCAGGAACAAACCCTACCCTAACTGTCGCTCTGGCTTTTGGGGTCCCCAGCCCTATCTCTGAAGAAAGAAAGGACTCGAGAGCTCTGATCGGCACCCAGTTCATCAGAAAGGCAGGCAGAAGATCACCACAACATGTTCATGGCCGGGATCGAGCTCTGGAAAGGGATCCAGAGCTAGAGCATAAGCCTGTCCCACAAACTCACCCAAGCCCCGAACCCAAACCCTCACCTGGCCCAACGCTCACAAGCACCCTCACCTATCCCACTGGGGATTTCACTGCACTTTTTGTGGTGTGGCCCCTGACCACACCGGGAATCAAACCCTAACCCTAGCCATGCCTCTTGCCCTAAGGGAATCCACCAAGCAATTGTGAGGACAGTAGTCACTTGAGGCACTTGACTGGCACAGAATCTCTCAGCAACAAAGCCTGATGTTCACCATGACATGTCCATACCAGGTTTGTGCCTACAGAAGGAGATCCTGAGCCCAAATCTCTGCCTGGCCCACAGAGTTTGCAGGCTCTTGAACCCAGCCCCTAACCTCTCCCCCACAATATTATGTACCCTCTAATGAGTACCTCTCCCTCTGGGGAGAGCCCTGCACTACTGTTGGTTCAGCCTCTGCCCCCTCCTAGAACCTAAACCTAGGCCTAGCCATGGATCTGGTCTCTAGGGATGTCACATGACACCTGTGTGCAAGGAATGCAACTCGGTCTCTGGCTACCTAAGATATCTCCAGGGAGGAAGCCAGATGTTCATCATGACACGTACAAGGCCCAGATGGGCCTGCAGAAGTGGATCATGAGCTCTGACCTCGGCCTCGCTGAGACGCTTGCCCAGACCCTGGAGCCAAACACTAAGCCTGTTCAAAACACAAACAGGCACCCTCAATTCAGCCCTCTGGACAAATCACTGCATGCCTGTTGTTTCAGAGGTTGTGTCCTCCAGCGGCTTGATCCTAACCCTAGCCATGGTTCTTTCCCTCAGGTGGCCAACCTCCTAGGCCTCAGTAAAGAACAGAATCGGGGCCCATGCCAACCCCGAAGGGATTCATCCAGAAGCCCAGAGGGTCCCCACGTCATTTTCAAGGCAATTATGGAGCTACAGAGGGGATTTGGACCCCACCCTACACATCTTCCCCACGCCTGGCCAGCCCCCCGGCCCAAACTCTCAACCTGACACACACGCTGACCCTCTTCTTCTGCTAGGCCCTCTGGGGCACATGGTCCTGCGGTTGCTTATGACCCTGTCTCCTCCCGGGACCTTACCCTACCCTCACCTTGGCTCTGATCTCAGGGATCCCCGATCTTACTCTGAAGAAAGAACGGACCAGAGACTCCTGACTGGTGCCAAATTCATCAGGGATGAAGGGGCAGATCACTATGCCGCTTTCATGTCCAGGATGGAGTGTCCTCTAGAAAAGGATGCAGAAGGAAGCAGGAGCCTGACCCACACGTTCAGCCAACCCGTGAATCCAAATCCTAAGCCAGACCCACACCCTCACGTGTGCCCTCAGCTCTCCCTCGGCGGAGATCTATGCAATTCTCACAGTTCGCCCCTACCATCACCGGGATCTGAACCATAACCTTCCCCATACCTCTGATTCTATGGTCATCCTTCTGGCGGGTGTGTAGAGAAGTGACTTGGGGCACTTGAAAGGCACCGAATCTCTGAGCGAAAAAGCCTGATGTTCAGCATGACGTGTCCACAGGAGCCTTGGGGCCCCCGGAAGGAGATCTTGAGCCCAAACCTCTGCCTAGCAAACATCAGTAGCTGGCCTTGAAGCCAGCCCCTACTGCTCACCCGAGCCCTGTCAAGTGCCCTCCATCAGCCCTCGGGGAAGGGCCCTGCACTGCTGTTGGTTCATCATGCCCTGTGCCCTTCAGGACCTGAACCTAATCCTGGCCATGGCTCTGGCCTCTAGGGATGCCACGATCCACCTGTGGGCCAGGAACTGTACTGGTGCACATGGCCACAGGAGATCTCTTCAGGGAGGAAGCCAGAAGTTTGTCATAGCATAGAAAAGGCCTGGATGGGCCAGCAGAAGCAGATCATGAGCCCAAACGTAGACCACCCTGAGTTGCTTGGCCAGACCCTGGAGCCAAACACGAAGCCTGACCAGAACACTAACAGGAACCCTCCACCCAGCTCTCGGAGCAGATCCCTGCACGTCTGTTGTTTCCGAGGCTATGTCTTTCATATGCTTGATCTTACCCCTAATCACGGTTCTAGCTCTCAGGAGACCCACACCCTAGGTCTGGGCGAAGAATAGAATTGGGCCAATGTCCGGCACAGAATTATTCAGTGACAAGACCTGTTGTTTCCCAATTCTTCATTTTACATTTCCGAGAATTTTTTATTGTTCCCTGATTGGTCCTTTATTGATGGTCTCCCTTTTTGTACATGCAGTTTTTAACCAATGAGTATATCCTGAGTGTCTACTGTGTGCCAGACTTTGCTTAGGTGTGGGGACGGTGAAGGCATTTCCTGCCTCTCGGGCACTAACAAGAGGTGGGTTCTTCCTCCTGCTCCATCCTTACTCTGTTACCTCTGAGTTGTAGCACTGTTGCTGCCATCAGTGGTAGGGGCTTAGAAAAGCCTGGGAGCCTCGAGTGACCTCCCTCACATACACATGCAAAGCCATTCCCCAAAATGGTCACACACACACGCACGCACACGCACGCACACGCACGCGCACACACACACACACACACAAACAAGCACACTCACACACCAGAAGAGAAGACAATATAAAGACAATGAGGTAGCTGGGAAGCAGGTGAGTGAGTGCTACAGGATTTATGTAACCCAGGAAATAAAGCCTTTCGTTGGCCAGGAGGCAGAGCCATTTGTTCCTCAGGGCCCAAGGATGTTGGGGTGACTTGATGTCTGTTCTGAACTGAAGTGTGACCTCTGCTCTCATGACAATTACTGGGAGGATGTCCTACCCCCTAACACCCCATATCTGGACATAGGTCTTCCACGAGACAATGCAGTTAGAATGAGAACTTTAGAATGGGCTCTACTTCCATACGATTCCATCATAAGGGGAGGAAACTGAACACATGCTTATAGGCACAAGAGGAACAGACCATGTGTGCAAAATACAGCTCTCTGCATACCAAGGAAGAGGACTCATAATGAGCCAACCCTGAAAACACCTTGATCTACAATTTCTAGCTCCCAAACTGCGGAGGAATAACTTTCTGTAGTACCTTGTTAAGTAGGCCAGAGTAGACAAAGCTCTTACAATTCAAGCTCGCTGACTACTCCTGGTGACTGGTGATCAGGCGAGGTGCACCTGTTTCCAACAGTGACCCTAGCTAACGCTGTTCCTATACAGGCGCACAACCAGGTGGAAAGCCATCGGAGGAGGGAGGAAAGGGATTGGTCACGGCTTGTAACAGAGAGGGGTCAGGTATTATCACTCCCTGCCCCCCTGTAGCTGACCTCAGGAAGGAGGCTTCCCTGCCTGAAGCAGGCGTCTGGACCCAAACCCTTGAGAGGAAATCTCAGGTGTTTTCTTTGGGCTCAGAATGGTACAACTGTAAAGTCCCAGGCACCTCAGGGCAGCTGAAGCCCTTGACTGAGTCCAGACTGCTGTCAGTGGGTGGGAGGGTATCCACCTATGTGCATAGGAAAACTCTCCTCTTATTCTAGATGCTGGCGAGGATGTGGACAAATGGGCACCTTTCTACATTGTTGGTCGGAATGTAAACTGGTGCACCCCCCCAGCCCCCAAAACACTGTGGAGGTTCCTCCAAAAATTAACAATAGAACTTTCCTCTGACCCTGCAGTAAGAGTGCTAGGAAAATGAGGAAATCAGGGGATTTGCAAATCTAGATGCTGGCGAGGATGTGGAGAAACGGGGACCTTCGTACACTGTTGTTGGGAATGTAAACTGGTGCAGCCCCCCCTGGAAAACAGTGTGGAGGTTCCTCAAAAAAATTAACAAAAGAACCAGCCTATGACCCAGCAATAGCACTGCTAGGAATTTACCCAATGGGTACAGGAGTGCTGATGCATAAGGGAACATGTACTCAAATGTTCATTGCAGCACTCTCAACAACAGCCAAAACATGGAAAGAGCCTAAGTGTCCATCTACAGAAGAATGGATCAAGAAATTGTGGTTTATCTCTACAATGGAATACTACATGGGAATGAGAAAAATGAAACCTGGTCACATGTAGCAACATGGATGGAACTTGAGGGTATTATGCTCAGTGAAAGAAATCAGGTAGAGAAGGACAGCTACCATATGTTTGCACGTATAGGAGGATTGGGAGGAACTAATGGAGGACCGTGGGGGAGAAGATGGGGGGAAAATAGTGGGGAAGAGGGAGGGAAGCAAACCATGAGAGACCCTTGAATGCTGAGAACAAACTGAGGGCTGATGGGGGTGGAGGGGATGAGAAGGGGGGTGATGGGCATGGAGGAGGGCACTTGTGGGGATGAGCACTGGGTGTTATATGGAAACCAACTTGGCAATAAACTATAAAAAAAAAGCACAACATTTGGTACAAAAAAAAATCTCTCCTCTAATGCTTGCAGAACCAAAATACATAGTGCAGGAGGAATCTTCAAGCATATTAATCTCGCAATTCCTTTTTTTCTGAATGAGGAAATAAGGCCCAGGGTGATGTTGTGACTGACTTGGTAAGTGGGGGAGTTGGGCCAGACTCTGGTCTAGAGGAGAGACAGTGAGAGACAGCCACTGTTGAGGCATCCAGGAGGCCTCTAAGTTCAGCATGCATGGGTGGACTGAGCACAGTGGAGAGCAGGCAAAGGGAAGGCTTCATCTACACTCCCACGTCTCTGCCATAGCCAGGTCTTCCCTCATTTTGATCTTTAATTAGAACCCCTGAGATACTCTTCATCCTTCACTGAGCTCTAGTTGACATACAATGTCCACTTGTTTCAAGTGTACAATGAGTTGGCACCTCTACAGGTCACTCTGAGCTCAGCAGAAATGCAGTTATCATGGACACCTCACAACGCTCCTACCCTGCACTGTCTCCCTGTCATGGGACACTCTTGACCAGAAACGCGAGTTCCTTCACTGCACAGCAGGATTCAGAATACGCAATCTCATTTAAAACGTTTTATCTACTTTCTATTGTCTGTATCTTCCCACTGGCCACTGAAAGATGAGGACAGAAAGCATTTGCCCTGCCACCCACCTCCCCAAATACGGGCCTGTTGAGGGGAACACTCAGATGCTGGTTCAGGAAATGAAGCAAAGTGTGCTGTTCTCAAAAGAACTTCCATCCAGACCTTAGTGAAGATGGGAAGCGTTTCTCCTCCACCAGCCAGGACACCCCTGCAGCAAGCAGACAGCCTGAGTTCCTTAGTCTGCCACTGATGGTACCAGAAGCACTGTTCCAACATTTGCTTTTCTAACACTAGCTTCTCCTGGCTTCTCGACTCATTCACGTTCGCCCTCAGAGAGCATACGTTTACTCCTATCACTGACTTTATGGGACAGTTCACTGTACATTTCAATTGGAAAATGACGCTCAATTGGAGGGGATGTCATGGCCTTTGGGTAACCAACTTTTTAATCCTCTGGGGTCGGCAGAAAACAAAAGGCAGAAAGTGTCTTTGAAGATGCATGACCCAGAAAACATGTCTCTGATGCAATCCAGGAGGAGGCATCATTGTCAGGGAGTCTGCATTCACCATGCCCCCAGGGAAAAGCCTGGGCCAGAACCCCAGCCCTTGGCCTCAGTGCTCAGAGCACACTCAGGGTGTCAGTGGGCCACTCTGTCTGGCTCTGTCACATAGCAGCCTCACCTGTGTTGTGTGGTGACGGTGAAGAAATTGGCAGAGCCCCTGTGGGATGGCGTGAGGAGGATAGCCAGGTGCCTCCTGGGAACCATGCTCCCAGGCGAGCAGCTCCCCAGTGCTTGTCATGGTGCCAGAGGGAAGAGAAAGAGACTTGTCCGACCTAAGGGACAAAGGAGTAGGGACTTAGGTCTTTGGAGGTCTCTTCAAACCTGCCCAAAACCACACTTCCAATCAGCGGCAGAGAAGCTGAGGCAATGAAGGGGGGAAAAAAGAGAAAAAGAAAAAGAGAAAGAAACCTATTGGGAATCAGACTGTATTCTGAAAACTGCTGTTAGCATCAGATGGTTGGTTTGTTGGCTGATCAGAACAAACTCCATGGATAGAGGGGTGAAACAACAGAAATGGGTTTTCTTACCCTACTGGAGGATGGAAGTCTAAGGTCAAGGTGCCAGTGGCTTCTGCTTCTCCTGATGCCTCTCTCCTTCGCTTACAGATGGTCACCTCCCTGCTGTTTCTTCACAGGGCCTTTCTCTGGGTGTGTGCATCCCTGGTGTCTCTCCACTCCTTGTAAGGACATCAATCCGACTGGATCAGGACCCCAACCCTTTGGCCACAGTTCACCTTCTTTACCTCCGTGAAGAATCTGCTACAAAGACAGTCACAACATGGGTTAGGGCTTTGGCATAGGAACTTGGTGGGCATATATGTCAGTCCAAAAAAACCCTAAGTCTTAAAGAATTGTTTTGGAGCAGCAGTCCTTGTTTCATGTGTGATCCGTACTACAGACTGCTGTGGGTGTGTCAGAGAACCCCAGCGTCCCTGGGGGCGTCCATTCAGACACAGACCCAGCAGTAGGGGCCAGCTGCTCCTGCAGAGTAAAGAGGACTTGGCCCAGAAGCTGTGTAAGAAACAAATGTATTCTGACAGCCTTGTCACCTCCTCTAGACACAAAGCGGTGACGACAGACACCAAGTTTCAAGTGTACTCCGCATTTGAGATGAACGTTAGGCACATGCTTCTCAACAGTCCAATACTGGTAGAAACAGAAAGTATCAGAACTATTGGAGATTCGAGGCTGGTTGACGAGCATTGGATTCTCTTCCTTTTGGTGCAATGTTTAAAACCTATACGTTATGACCCGGCAGGTTGACTCCTGGATCAGGAGAGGCTTGTGCACAGGTGTGCCACAAACCTGTGCAAGATGTTTAGAGCGGAACTAGATGTTTGGAGAAAGAAAAAACTGTAAGGAACTCCACAGCAAATGTCCTTTGACAGGCAACAGAGAGGGAAGACGTGCTCTCTTCCTCAAATGGAAACCTTCCCAAAATGGAAACCCAAAATGGAATTGTGAAGGAGAGCAACGTACAGAAGATGGCACAGAAACCAATCCTAGTTTCCTAAAGCACCCAAATAAACAAAACTAAATGATATACTGTCTGAGGGGACATATATATATGGTAGAAAATAATAATCATAATAAATAAAAATTAAATAAAGCAACAACATTATAAATACAAACTTCCAGGGAGCTTATCCTTCTCAGAAGAGATGCAGAGAGTCAGGATTTGGGGTGAAGCATGTGGGCATATTGTCAGATGTAAGAAACATTCTACTTCTTATTGGGGTGTTGAGTGCACAGGCATCTGCTTTTATCTCTTGCAGGACAATGAGTGTAGGCATACATAGAACATCCTGTCTATCCTGAACACACACTGAATTTAGAAAAAGTAAGAAAGGAAAATGCCAAAGTTCCAGAACTATGGCAATAGCGACTTTCTGTCTCAAGAGGCTACATTTTAGAGCAGATTTAGTGTCTCAGTAAAACTGAGCGGAAGGTGCAGAGGGTACGCATGTACTCCCTGCCCTCACACAAGTACAGCGTCCCTACTATCAACAACTTATACCATCAAACAATGGACGGACACAAACGGAATCCATCTTTATCCTTTAAGTCCATGGTTTACCTTGGGTTCACTCTTGCTCTGGCCTGTTCTATGGGATTTCACCAATGTGTGATTGACCTACCATAAGAGTATCACACAGAGTAGTTTCACTGCTGGGAAAGGCCTCTGTGCGCCACCTCGTCATCCCTCCCTCCCCACTGATATTTTTATTGTCTCTGTAGTTTTGTGGTTTTCAGAATGCTACACGGTTGGAATCATACAGTGGGTAGTCTTTCCACATCGGTTTCTCTCACTTGGTTATACACATGTAAGTTCCCTCCCTGTGCTTTCATGTTAGCTGCCAAGTGCGGAGCCTTCTGAAAGCTGAGTGCTGAGTGGGAGGACTCCAGGTCACCAGATCCTCGTGACACATCTGAACCCTGGGGATGAAGACTTCCTACAAGCATCCATGGAGACAAACAGGTGACCCTGCAAGGAATGAGAATGGAATTGGCATGGGGACTTTTCCTGGCCACACTGCATGCTTGAAGGAGCTATTTCACAGAGTTCAAAGAGAAAATGATGTTGTGTGCAGAATGCTAGACTCCTTCACGAACTTTATGGAATGGGATCACAAAATAAAGTCATTCATTGGAAACACAAAGACTCAGAAAGCTTGGCACCCCGAGAAGTTTTTCCTTTACAATTTGTTTGAGAATGGACTCTGTGTAAATGGACAGGGAATTCAAGGGGCACCAGTACCACCCTGGGTCATGGACGGGTGTGAGTGAGGCCTGTGCTCCAGGCTGGGAAGACAACTAGTGCCAGTGAGAAGAGGAATTCAACACGTACCATAGGACTCCTTCAGGGAGAAAACATTTTCTGAGTTCATGGCATGGTTCTTGAGCAGAGTCATCTCAGGGAGAAGGAAATGGCATCCTGAGTCATTCTAATAAAACGACACTATGCCACTTTCTCTTCCCCTTCCTATTTTTCTCCCAGATTTCTTTTCATTATCTTTTCCCTTCACCTACGCAGATTTGGTGAGATAGGCAGCTTTGTGTCTCCCTCTGTGTGAGCCCAGCCACTTTCACTGGAGTCTTGCCGACCATCAAGATCATGATCAGAATTACTACTGGTATAAGCAGAAATGAAGAGCATAATCACAGTTTAAATGTTAAAACCTTGCTGGCTTTCTAAACATCCTTTGCAAAAAGCAAAGAAGATGAATGTAGAGTTCCACACCGGGATACAATTGGCAGGTGTGACCTCCATGTTGACCAGGACAGAGGAGAAACAGTTCTGTAAGGGCACAGGGATAGTTGCTTAATCCTTGCTAAGAGTGGCAAGGCAGGAGTCCTGGCAGCTGGTCCAGAAAAGAGAATGTGTAACTCCCTAACTCTGTAACGGAAAACCAAGGAAAACCTAAAAGGGAATTCGACTGGCAGAGAATGGGAATGTGGAGTCTCACAAGAAGCTAGGTTCTTGGTCCTTCATGAAGACCGGAATTCTATTCAAGATACACGCAATGCCATAAATAGGAAAAAGTGGCTGCCCATGATGACAGGGCTTGGATAGGGGTGAGACGATTTTGCAGTGAATTTTCTAGTCTGGTTTGCCACGGGTCAACACGGATCCTTTCGTTATTCACTGTTTCAAATTGAACTCTATTTGGTTCAACGTGCATGAGAGCCGCACTGTAGGCTAGGAACTGACCGTGGATTGCGGAGCTCCACACAGACACGTTCGAGAGACTCCACTGTGCACACACGCCTGCACCTTTGGAGACTCGTGTCAGCTCCAGAGCCCAGGATCCCCACCGCAGTCCAGGGTCAGTGTACAGACACCAGGCTCCTGTGGGGTCTCCCAGGGGCTCTTAGAGACCCCCGCCTCCTCTTCCTCAGGGCAGGGCGCACTTTCTACCGTCATTTGCTCTCCCTCTCCCTCCTGAGCCTTGCTCTGTTTTGATCCCTTCTGGTTTTCCTGTGTTTCCTCCTTCAACCCGGAGCCTCCAGCTGGAGAACTGCGTGCCCTGTGGCTGGAGGAGCGTCCTGCGCATGCAGGCAGAGGGTGGTCCCGGGGTAGAAAGAACCCAGAGCCCGGACGAGTCCAGGGCCCAAGGGGGGAAGGTGAGGGATGGTAAGGCGCACGTCCTCCCTGCCCGGTCCACGCAGGCGCAGGCCTGAGGCCAACGGCTGGGGTGACTCACAACTCCAGAGAAGGGGCTCTGCTGCACAAAGACGGGGGGAGAGGAGCCGGCACGATGATCCCCAGGGAAGCGGGCGTGGGTGCCCCCGGGGCTGGAGGAATAACAGGCACCATCTCAGCTTGTGCCTTCAACTGTCGCCCTCTTCAAACCGCTTCACCTCAGGCTCCAGCAGCCTGGGTGGGCGGGGCCAGCGAGGCCGCAGCTGGCGAATGCAGCGGGCTGCGGGGGGGCGGAAGTGCTAAGCGAGAAGGGCGGGACAAGGAGTGCACCGAATGGGCAAGCGGAACTGTACAGGGCTGAGGGCGGGCCGGAAGTCAGAGATTGCAGAGGAATGGGGGCGGGGTCTGAGGATGGGAATAAGGAAGGGAGCGGGAAGGAAGGGGGTCATAAAGGGGGACTGGAGTGGGGGCAGGGCCGCGTGGACAGTTGACCGGCTGGATGAGGCCTGACTAGGGGAGGACCAAGGTCAGAGGGGTCCCAGAGGGCTGTGGGGCGGGTCAGAGTCGGTAGCCGACCAAGGGGCAGAAGGAAGGGTGGGGAAGGAGCTGAAGCGAGGTCTGAGGGTGACCAGAAGAGCCAATGGGGACGGACCAGGTACCAAAGGCTGGTGGCCTGAAAGCAGGCAGTAATTCGTCGCAAGTCCATCTCTCACGATCCCGCCCCCTACCGTGGCTGCCCACCACCCCGCTCACCACCCCGTGCGAGGGGGCTCGGGCAAAGGCGCCTTCTCTCCCGCTCCAGCTCCTGGAAGGTGAGTGCCCGCGCCTGGATCCGTGGCTCCCAGTCCGTCTGCATCCCCAGAATCTTTGCGGCTCCACCCCCTCCGGGTCCTCCCCGTCTCCGTGCGACCCCCTTATGTCCCCACGTTCCGCCCCCCCAGTCCGACCCTCTGTCCCCTTCCCGCTTCATCCCTCTGAGTCCCACTCCATCGCCTTTCCTCTCCCAGGCTTTCTGAGGCTCCTTCCTGCCCCCCTGTGCTCCCTTCAGTCCCCCTGAGGCCCCCTGCGACCCCCTGTGGCTGCAGACTCTGCGGCTCTAACTCCGGCTTCTCTCCAACACCCTCCTTCTCATTCGTCCCCCTGTGTCCTCTTCTGTCCCTCTGCGTCCCCTTCTGTCCCCCGCAATCCCTCTGTGGCCCCCTCCGCCCCCCTCCTTCTCACTGCATGCACTTCCCTCCCTCTCGTTCCCCCTCCGTCCCCTCGTATCCCCCTCCCCCACCATCCCCAGACTCTCCGCAGCTGCTGCTCCTTCACTGGCTCCTCCCCATGCCCCTGCTAACCTCTGTGTCCCCTTCAGTCCCCCTCTTTCCCCTGCATCCCCAGACTCTCTGTCGCTGCTGCACTTCGCTCCTCTGATCCGTGCTGCGAGCTCCTTCACGACCACTGTCCTTCCGGACCCTGACCTTTCTGCAGGGTGCTTCTGTCCCCCACGGAAAACACAATCCCACTATCCCTCCGCAGGGCCTCACCAGCACCAGGCTTCTCCCTGTACCCAGGGCCTCAGGCAGCAGCGGCCTCCACCAACAGAAAGCCTCAGCAAGGAGGCTGGCCAGCATCACCGAGAACCTGGGGCTTGGTTCAGGGAGCATCCCTAATCCGTGACTGTGCAACCAAGGGCTCTGATTCTGAGTGGCTCAAACCAGGCCATTTACCTTCCAGTTGCTGAGGTCAGAAATGCAGAAGCAGGGGTAGGTGTCTGGTCCAGGGTAGGGCCTCTCCTGAGGTGGTCGTCAAGCTGTCAGCCGGGATGCATCTCCTGGAACCTGGCCTGGGACTGCAGAACGTCCTCCCAAGATGGTGCACATACATGGCCGGCAGTCAGGGCAGACTGCCTCGGTTCTCCTCCGCGTGGCCTAGGATTCCTGAGGGCCTCCCCAGCAGGCTCAACTTTATATGGTTACTACAGAGAGAGGGAGGGAGGGAGCAAAAAAAGGAGGAAGGGGGGGCATTAGAGAGACAGACAGCCAGTGAACACAGAGGGTTTATGAGACAGAAGCTGCAGACCTGTCATCACTTCATTTTGGAATTCTTGGACATTTCATTATAGCTGCCGTAGTCCATTAGTCACTCCTGGGAATGGGATTTTACAAAGCCATGAAGATAGGAGATCATGTTGGAGGTCATCTTAGAGGTGCCCACCACTGACCTTGAGGCAGGTCAGCACTGTGTTAGCATTCATCCTGGGCCCCACCCTTGCACTGAGGAGGCGGCACTCTATCAGAGGTTCTGATCGCTCACTGATGATCTCTCTCGTCTTGGAATGCTTTTCCAGGTTGCCTTCATATGTGCTAAGCTGTGTGGTCTCGCACCTCCCGGTGCACCTCCCCAGTGCTCAGGCTACCTGGTGCTCAGTCCGACTGCTTTTCTTCTTGACGGAGCTGTGTCAGGCTCAAGCGGGGTGGGCTTTTCTTTACCCGCCATCCTTTTGGTCCCCTAGGATGGGCTGGTGGTCAGGCTTGGGTTCACTGGGAGGACCTAGGACCTGGCTAGAAAACTCTTGGGCCATTCTGAGCTCGAAAACTCTTTTAGCACTAGTCTCAATTGTTTCCCTCTTCCCTCATTCTCTGAGGATCTCAGGATGCAGGAACAAAGCTCTTTATGGGACGATCTTCTGCTTCCTCAGCTCTCCAAAGGGGAAATGTAAGCAGCTGAGTTGGGAAGGAGAAAGAGATGCAACTGTGTCTTGAAGGCCCCCACGTGAATCCAGGTCTCTTCGCCCCAGGCCCATGTCATTTCATTGGATGGATCATCTGAGCAGGATATCCCCTTTTCCTAGAAATGTCTTTCCATGTGACTTTATGTTGTCCATTCTTAGCCGTGAAGACAAAACTTACATGCCTGACCCTACTCTAGTGCTTTAGGTGCTTTAACTCATTCCATCTTCACGGTACCTACATCTGGTTGGACACCTGAGCATGTAACATTATTATCACCTTTTGAACGATAGGAAAACGAATGGAAGCTGACTTGCCCAAGGTGACATGGCAAAGATATGCTGGTGACAGGATTTATCTTTGGGAACCTTTCCTTGCATAATTTAAAAAAAAAAAAGAAAACAGTTTATTGTTTATTTTGATGGGAGAGTCCCAGATGAAAACCCACAATATGATTCTCTGATTCCCTGTTTGTGTGGACAGGATGGGGGGAGGATCCTACTTTATGTTTCCGCTCCATCTCCAGGGACTGAATGGCTGTTGGATGCTGAAACACGTCCCCTGTGAACGGGGGTCCACTTCTTGCTCTCAGTTGCCATTGACACTTCCCTGGACGCACCCCTGAATTCGGTGAGTCGGTGGAGGACATGGTGGTGGTGCAGAGCACACAAGGGCATGGCTGGATACAAGCCAGAGAGTTGGAGCCATGGTCTGGGTCAGGTTGGGGGAACACTCTGAAATGAGAATATCTACGAATGGCCGTCCATTGCCCTTGTACCCAGGGCCTTTTTAGGAACTCTCTTGTCCTCTTCCAACAAAAACCTGAGTTCTCCTTGATGCTGGATGTGGAGGCTCACAGAGGATCAACGCCTAGATGAATTCCAGGATCACTGACTTGTTTGTGAGCATTCCCTGTGTTCTACTTGCCTCTAAGTTTGCGCTAGACTGCAATGGGGAAAGCTCACTGCACCTCTCAGGGGTCCCATGGGCTAGGCCTGTCAGAATAACAGCACCTGGGCTAGAGCCCTTGAATCTCTATTCCTGGTGTGTCTAAATCCCATCACAATGTGCATGAATAGCCGTCTCGCCTTGACTTCTCCACTGTTAGGTCAATGAAGCCCTGAGTCATCAAGAGCTTAAAGTTCCAGAGTGTATTGTTTCATGTCATATGAGATGCTTGGCATCATAATGATACACATGCATAGGAGGCAAGATGGCAGAGGAGGCAAGATGGCAGAGAAGGAGCTCCATACATTTAGCCTGTACCCATCTCTCAAACAGAGAAGGCCTGAAGTCGTAGGACACTGAGCCACAGGAGTTTGGGAAGAGAAAGAGACAGAGTACACTGGGAAGGAAACTTCATAAGTGCGTGAGTGGGATGATAAAAGCGGGACGGGACCCAGAGATATGGAGGGAGGGGAGGGAATCCAGCTTGCATGCAGCTGTGGTGAGTGATAAACCGGCGAGTGGTGGTGAGCTGCCACGAGTCTAGGGAAATGAAAGAAAAACAGATTGCTCATAGAACCATCTCTGGAGAAGAGGAAAATCCTCGGCTTGGAAAGACAGTGTTTTTTAGCTCTGGCTGGGGTGCTCCCTTTAAACTAGGTGCTCTGGTCCTAGAAGGCGCCAGGAAAAACTGAACTGCCATGCGCCAGACACCATCCACGGCGGTGGCGGCCAGGTGAACCAGCAGCAACGCCTGCGGAGGTGGTTCCGGTGTGGGTGAAGCAGCGGTAGCACGTGTGACAGCGGCCCTCTGAAGCTGCGGTGGCACGCAACAGCGACCTGCTGAAGCGGCGGATGCGGCTACAACCCAGTGAAGCTGTGCTGGCGCCCAGTAAAGCGACAGAAGTGCGCGACAGCGGATCGCTGAAGCGCGGTGGTGCACTGCAGCTCCCCGGACTCTACAGACCTGGAATCGCTACCTTCCCCGAACGCACTCCGGGTGTATCCATGCTTCAACCCAGCAGATCTGAGGCTGCAACCCTTCCCCCACCCCCCACTCCACCCCCAGGCAACAGGGAAGCAGCGACCTGCAGGACAGTTCAGGGCAGTATAACAAAGCCCACGGACTGCGACCTGGAAACTTTCAGGCAGGGTGTGGGGCATAGAACTCAGCCCACCTTGGCTACATCTTCAGCACAGGAAGATTGAACCAAAGAAGTGATTTGCAACACTTGGTTGAGAAGGGACAGGGGCAACGCCATTCTTCTCCCCACAACCACCAAAGAGGGACATCATGGAGGCCAGCAGACACAGTGGAGACAAGACTTGCCTATACCAAACCCGCCCATCCCCTCCAGATAGTTGTTTTGTTGTTGTTGTCGATTTTTTTACCTGAGCCTGGGTTTGCGTCTTTATTGGTTTTGTCTGTGCGTTTGTGTAACAGTGTTCCCTCTGTGGTTGTCTGTTTGCTTTTTCCCGGCTGCCTCAAGAAACAAGCAAAACTACACATGGTGGAGAGTCCCAAATACCACTACCAGTAGGGAAACAAAATAACCAAACCCTCAACAAGAGAAACCAAGAGACACCATCCAAAGACCACCTCCTGAACAGACAGGCCCTGGACAGTCAAAAGAGCCCTCTCTAATACAGCAGAACTCACAGGAGCCGAGTGTACAACAAGCTTTTAAAATTAACAAGAGAGAGAAAGCTAACCAAAATGACGAAATGGAAGAACTGTCCTCCAAAGAAACTCCAGGAAGAAATGACAGCTAGAGAACTGCTCAAAACAGATATAAGCAACATCGCTGAACAAGAATTTAGAACAATAATCCTAAAATTAATAGCCGGGTTTGAAAAAAGCATGGAGGACATCAGAGAAACTATGGCTACAAACAATATGGAGCTTAACGATAGTGATGGTGAATTAAAAAATGGGACAAATGAGACATATAATAAACTGGAGGCGTCCAATGCACGGATAGAAGAGGCATAAAGGAGAATAAGTGATTTAGAAGACACAATTATAGAGAAAGAAGAAACTGAGAAAAAGAGAGATACACTGATCCAGGAACACGAAAGGAGAGTTCAAGAGTTCAGGGAGAGATTCAAACGGAAAAATATGCATATCATAGGAATTCCAGAAGAGGAAGAGAGAGGGAAAGGTGCTGAAGGTGTCCTTGAACAAATTATAGCAGAGAACTTCCCCAGCCTGGGGAGGGAAGTAGACGTTGAAATTCAAGAGGCACAGAGAACTGCCCTCAGATGTAACTTTGCTTGTAAACTGGCAAAATATAAGGGCAAAGAGACAATTTTGAAAGCAGCTAGGGAGAAAGGGGCCCTAACATAGAAACGGAAACCTATCAGAGTGGTGACAGACCTATCTACTGAAACTTGGCAGGCCAGAAAGGAATGGCAGGAGATCTTCAATGTGATGAATGGAAAATATGCAGATAAGAATCCTCTATCCAGCAAGCCTGTCATTCAGCATAGAAGGAGAGATCAACGTCTTTCCAAATAAACAGAAATTGAAAGAATTTGTCACCACTAAACCAGCCCTACAAGAAATCCTGAGAGGGACTCTCTGAGGAAAGTGTTGCAAGGAATGCAAGATACGAGAGACACCACCACAAGCATGAATCCCACAAAGTACACAATGAGTCTAAACCCACATATTTCAATAATAACACTGAATGTAAATGGGCTGAGTGCTCCAATCCAAAGACATAGGGTAGCAGGATGGATAAAAAACCAAAATCAATCTATTTGCCGTCTACAAGAAAAGCATTTTAGACTGGAAGATACGTTCAGATTAAAAGAAAGGGGATGGAGAAATATGTTTCATGCTATGGGAAGTCAAAAGAAAGCTGGAGTAGCTATACTTATATCAGACGAAACGGACTTTAAATTAAAGACAATACAAGGGATGAAGAAAGGCACTACATAATAATTACAGGGTCTATCCATTAGGAAGAACTAGCAATTGTAAATATCTATGCACCGAATATGGGAGCACCTAAATATTTAAAACAATCACAAACAATCTTATAGATAAGCATGTGCTAGTAGTAGGGGACTTTAATACTCCACTTACAGCAATGGACTTTAATACTCCACTTACAGACGGAAAATCACTAAAGAAACAATAGACTTGAGTGACACATTGGACCAGATGGATCTGACAGATATATTCAGAACTCTACATCCTGAGGCCAGGGAATTCACTTTCTTCTCAAGTGCGCAACGCACATTCTCCAAGATAGATGACATACTGGGACATAAAGCAGCCATGAATAAATATAAAAGAATTGAGATGATACCATGCACCCTTTCAGATCATAATGCTTTGAAACTTGAAATCAATAACAGGAAGAAGTCTGGAAAATCTCCAAAAACATGGAGGTTGAAGAATACCCTAAAAAGAATGAATGGGCCAATC
Organism: Proteles cristata cristata; assembly: GCA_017311185.1. Lineage (NCBI taxonomy): Eukaryota > Metazoa > Chordata > Mammalia > Carnivora > Hyaenidae > Proteles > Proteles cristata. The sequence goes on from JAESUZ010002467.1 coordinate 227,521, forward strand.
TGGCAATTGATTAATTTCAGAGAAGAAATTAAAACATATATGGAAACAAATGAAAATGAAAATACAACAATCCAATCTCTATGGGATGTGGCAAACATAGTTCTACGAGGAAAGTACATTGCAGTCCAGGCCTATTTCAAGAAATTAGAAAAAGCACAAGTCCAAAATCTAACAGCTCACCTAAAGGAACTAGACGCAGAGCAACAAGACCACCCCAAACCCAGTAGAAGAAGAGAAATAGTAAAAATCAGAGCAGAAATAAACAACATAGAGAACCAAAGAAACCGTTGAACAGAAAACAAGAGTTGGTTTTTTGAAAAAATAGACAACATTGACAAACCTGTAACCAGGCTTCTCAAAAAGAAAAGAGAGAGCACTCAAATAGACATAATCATGAATGAAAATGCACTGATTACAACCAACCCCTCAGAAATACAAGCAATTATCAGGGAATACTGTGAAAAATTATATGCCAACACATTGGACAACTCAGAAGTAATGGAGAAATTCCTAAACACAAATTCACTTCAAAATTCACGTGGGAAGAGATTGAAAATCTGAACAGACCCGGAACCAGTGAAGAAATCGAATCAGTTATCAAAAATCTCCAAACAAATAAGAGCCCTGGACCTGACGGCTTCCCTGGGGAATTCTACCAGAGATTTAAAACACAATCAATACCAATTCCTTGATGAATAGGGATGCAAAAATCCTCAACAAGAAACTTGGAAATCGAAACCAAGAACACATAAAAAGAATTATCCACCAGGATCAAGGGGGATTCATTCCTGGGATACAGGGCTGGTTCAGTATTCACAATTCAAACAATGGGATACATCACATCAATAAAAGAAAAGCTAAAAACCATATGATCCTGTCAATATATGCAGAAAAACCATTTGACAAAATAAAGCATCCCTTCTTAATAAAGACCCTCAAGAAAGTTGGGATAGATGGAACTTACTTAAACATCATAAAAGCCATCTATGAGAAACCTTCAGCTAACATCATCTTCGATGTGGAAAAACGGAGAGCTTTCCCCCTGAGATCAGGAACAGGACAGGGATGTCCACTCTCACCACTGTTGTTTAACATAGTGTTGGAAGTGCTAGCATCAGCCATCAGACAACAAAAGGAAATCAAACGCATCATAATTGGCAAAGAAGAAGTCAAACTTCCACTTTTCCAGACGACATGATACTCTATATAGAAAACCCAACAGACTCGACCAGAAGCCGACTATAACTGATCCAAGAATTCAGCAAACTTGCAGGGTACAAATCAAAGTGCAGAAATCAGTTGCATTCCTATACGCAAAAAATGAAGCAGTAGAAGGAGAAATCAAGATACTGATCCCATACACAATGGCACAAAAAACCATAAAATACCTCGGAATAAATCTAACCAAGGATACAAGAGATCTGTATGATGAAAACTATAAAAAACTTGTGAAGAAACTGAAGAAGACACAAAGAAATGGAAAAATATTCCATGCTCATGGATTGGAAGAATAAATATAGTTAAAATATCATTATTACCCAAAGCAATCTACACATTCAACGCAATCCCAATCAAAATTGCACCAGCATACTTCTCAAAATTAGAATAAACTATCCTCAAATTTGTATGGAACCACAAAAGACCCCAAATACTCAAAGTAATATTGAAGATGGGGCGCCTGGGTGGCTTAGTCGGTTAAGCATCCGACTTTCGCTTGGGTCATGATCTCGCGGTTCGTGAGTTCAAGCCCCACGTCGGGCTCTGTGCTGACTGCCAGCTCAGGGCCTGGAGCCTGTTTCAGTCTGTGACTCCCTCTCCTCTGACCCTCCCGTGCTCATGCTGTCTCTCTCTCTCTCCTAGAAATAAATAAAACATTAAAAAACAACAACAACAACACAAAGTAATATTGAAGAATAAAACCAAAACGGGAAGTATCACCATCCCTGACTTTAGCCTCTACTACAAAGCTGTCATCATCAAGATAGTATGGTATTGGTACAAAAACAGACACACAGACCAAGGGAATAGAATTGAGAACTCAGAATTGGACCCAAAAGTATACAGCCAACTAATCTTTGACAAGGCAGGAAAGAGGATCCAATGGGTAAAAAACAGCCTCTTTAACAGATGGTTTTGGGAGAACTGAACAGCAACATGCAGAAATACGAAACTAGATCATTTTCTCACACCATACACAAAAATAAACTCAAAATGGATAAAGGAAGTGAATGTGAGTCAGGAAACCATCAAAACCCTAGAGAGGAAAGCAGGAAGCAAACTCCTTGACCTCCACCTCAGCAATTTCATACTTAACACATCCCCAAATGCAAGAGAATCAAGAGCAAAAATAAGCCATTGGGTCTCATCAAGATTAAAAGCTTCTCAAGGCAAAGGAAACAATCCATAAAACATAGATAACCGACGGAATGGGAAAAGGTAGTTGCAAATGACATATCAGATAAAGGGTTAATATCCAATATCTATAAGGAACTCACCAAACTCCAATCACGAAAAACAAACAACTCAGTGAAGAAATGGGCAGAAGACATGAACAGACACTTCTCCAATGAGGACATCCAGATGGCCAACAAACATGAAACGATGCTCAGCATCCCTCCTCATCAGGGAAATACAAATCAAAACCACACTTAGATACCACCTCACGGCAGTCAGAGTGGCTAAAATGAGCAAATCAGACAACACGAGATGCTGGCAGGGTGTGGAGAAACGGGCACCCTCCTGCACTGTTGCTGGGAATGTAAACTGGTGCGGCCCCTCTGGAAAACAGTGTGGAGGTTCCTCAAAAAATTAACAATAGAACTCGCCTATGACCCAGCAATAGCACTGCTGGCAATTTACCCAAGGGCTATAGGAGTGCTGATGCATAGGAGCACATGTACCCCAACGTTCATAGCAGCACTCTCCACAATAGCCAAAACATGGAAAGAGCCTAAGTGTCCATCAACGGAAGAATCGATCAAGAAGATGTGGTTTATCTATACAATGGAATACTATATGGCAATGAAAAAGAATGAAATCTGGCCATGTGTAGCAACATGGATGGACCTTGAGGGTGTTATGCTTAGCGAAGTAAGTCAGACAGAGGACAAATATCGTATGTTTCCACGTACAGGAGGATTAGGAGGAACTTAACGGAGGACCATGGGGGAGAAGAATGTGGGAAATAGTGGGGGAGAGGGAGAGAAGCAAGCCATGAGAGACTCGTGAATGCTGAGAACAAACTGAGGACTGATGGGTGTGCGGTGGCAGGGGGGAGATGTGTATGGAAGAGGGCACTTTTTGGGATGAGCACTGGCTGTTATATGGAAACCAGCTTGACAATAAACTATTTGAAAAAAAAAAAGAAGTAATGACAGTAACATAGGTTGAAGAAGGACATTATATAATAATTAAATGGTCTATCCATCAGGAAGATCTAACAATTATAAATATCTATGCACCAAATATGTGAGCACCTAAATACGTAAAACAATCACAAACAGACACTCATTGATAAGAATGTTCTAATAGCAGGGGATTTTAATATTTCCCTTACTGGAATGGACAGATCAACTAGACAGAAATCAATAAAGACACAATGGTGTTAAAGACACATTGGACCAGATGAATCTGACATATATATTGAGAACTCTGCATCCTGAGGTCATGGAATTCAGTTTCTCCTCAAGTGCGTATACCACATTCTCCAAGATTGATCACATAGTGGGAACATAAAGCAGCGCTCAAGAAATATAAAAGAATTCTGATCATGGGGCGCCTGGGTGGCTTAGTCGGTTAGGCGTCCGACTTTCGCTTAGGTCATGATCTCGCGGTTTGTGGGTTCGAGCCCCGCGTCGGGCTCTGTGCTGACTGCCAGCTCAGAGCCTGGAGCCTGTTTCAGTCTGTGACTCCCTCTCTCTCTGACCCTCCCCTGCTCACGCTGTCTCTCTCTATCCTAGAAATAAATTTTAAAAAAATATTTAAAAAAAATAAAAAAATAAAAGAATTCAGATCATACCATGCACACTTTCAGATCACAATGCTATGAAACTCTACGTCAATCACAGGAAGAAGCCTGGAAAACCTCCAAAAACATGGTGGTTAAAGAACAACCTGCTAGAGAATGAATGGGCCAATCCGGCAATTAGAGAAGAAGTTTTAAAATATATGGAAACAAATAGAAATGAAAAGACAACAATCCAAACTCTATGGGATGTGGCAAACGCAGTCCTATGAGGAAACTGCATTGCACTCCAGGTCTATTTCAAGAAATTAGAAAAATCACGAATGTAAAATCTAAGCCTCATCTAAAGGAACTAGAGGAAGAGCAACAAGACCACCTCAAACCCAGTAGGAGAAGAGAAATGATAAAAATCAGAGCAGAAATAAGCCATATAGAAACCAAAGAAACAGTTGAACAGATCAATGAAACCAAGAGTTGGTTTTTTGAAAAAATAAACAAAATTGACAAAGCTCTAGCCAGGCTTCTCAAAAAGAAAAGAGAGAGCACTCAAATAGACAAAAGTAGGAATGAAAATGCACTGATTACAACCAACCCCTCACAAATACAAGCAATTACCAGGGAATACTGTGAAAAATTATATGCCAACAGATTGGACAACTTAAAGGAAATGCACAAATTTCCAAATGCACATTCACTGCCAAGTTTCACACGGGAAGAAATAAAAAACCTGAACAGACCCATAACTAGTGAGGAAATCGAATCAGTTCAAAAATTTCCCAACAAATAACAGTCCTGGCCCAGATGGCTTCCCTGGGGAATTCTACCAGACATTTAAAATAGAATTAATACTCATTTTTCTCAAGCTATTCCAAAAAATAGAAATCGAAGGAAAACTTCCGGACTCATTTTATGAAGCCAGCATCACTAAGATTCTCAAGCCAGAGAGAAATCCAGCAAAAAAAGAGAACTACAGGCCAATATCCTTGATGAATACGGATGCAAAAATCCTCAACAAGATACTTGCAAATCACAGGAATGCACATAAAAAGATTTATCCACCGAAATCAAGTGGGGTTCATTCTGGGTTACAGGGCTGGTTCAATATTCGCAAATCAATCAATGGGATACATCACATCAACAAAAGAAAAGATAAAAACCATATGATCCTGTCGATATATGCAGAAAAACCATTTGACCAAATACAGCATCTTTTCTTAGTAAAGACCGTTGAGAAAGTCAGGATAGAAGGAACTTACTTAAGCATCATAAAAGCCATCTATTTAAAGCCATCAGCTAACATCATTTTCAACGGGAAAAAACTGAGAGCTTTCCCCCGGAGATCAGGAAGGCAACAGGGATGTCCACTCTCACCACTGAGGTACAACGTAGTTCTGGACGTCCTAGCGTCAGCCATCAGACAACAAAAGGAAATAAAAGGCATCAGAATTTGCAAAGAAGATGTCAAACTCTCACTTTTCACAGTGAAGAATAACCAAACCATGGAGGGTGTCCATCGACTGATGAATGGATCAACAAGATGTGGTTTATCTATACGATGGAATACTACATGGCAATGAGAAAGAATGAAATCTGGCCATGTGTAGCAACATGGATGACCTTGAGGATGTTATGCTGAGGAAAATAAGTCAGGCCGCGAAGGACAAATGCCATATATTAGCGCGTATAGGAGGATCAGGAGGAACTTACCAGGGGACTGTGGGGGAGGAGAAGGGAAATAAAGGTGGGGCAGGGGGAGGGAAGTAAGCCATGGGAGTCTTTTTTTTAATTTTTTTTAAATGTTTTATTTTTATTTCTAGGAGAGAGAGAGAGACAGCGTGAGCAGCGGAGGCTCAGAGAGAGAGGGAATCAGAGACTCCGAAATAGGCTCTAGGCTCTGAGCAGGCAGTCAGCACAGAGCCCGATGCGGGGCTCGAACCCGCGAACTGCGAGATCATGACCTAAGCGAAAGTCGGACGCTTAACCGACTAAGCCACCCAGGCGCCCCACCATGGGAGTCTTTTGAATGTGAAGACTAAACGGAGTACTGATAGGGTTGGGAGGTAGGGAAAGAGGGTGATGGGCATGGAGGAGGGCAATTGTGGGAACAAGCACTGGCTGTTACATGGAAACCAACTTGACAATAAACTATTTGTAAAAAAAAATTAAATTAAAAAAAGAATCATTGGCTGCATATTTTTCTGATTCAGCATGCTGAATATATCTTGTGACTCTTTTCTGGCCTGCCAAGTTTCGATGGATGGGTCTGCTACAAACCTTATATGTCTTTCCTTATAGGTTAAAGGCTTCTTTTATCCTTGGGATTTTCATAATTCTTTCCTTCTCCGTTTATTTTGTGAGTTTGACTATGATATAAGTTGGTAAGGTTCGGCTTCTGCTGAATGTAATGAGAGTTCTCTGTTCTTCCTGGATCTTGCTGTCTGTGACTTGCTTCAGATTAGGAAAGTTTTCTGGCATTATTTACTCATATAATCCTCTGCCCCTTTTTATCCGTCTTTATCTTCTGGGACTCCTATGACTCCAAAGCGATTCCTTTTTAATAAGTCACTGAGTTCTTTAAGTCTTGTATTGAAATCTTTTGCCATTGTTTCCCTCTTCTTTTCTGCCTCATTATTCTCCATAATCTTATCTTCTGAATCTCTGATTTTCAGCTCTACTTTGTGCATCCATGCGTCCTGGTATGCATTTGAGTTTGCATCTAAGGTATAACATTTTAAATTTTGTCCTGACTAGATTTTATTTCTTTTTTCCTCCGGAGAACGAGATCCTATGATTTTTTTTTTCAGCCACAGCTAATATTATTGCTGTGGCTTTAACTTCTATTCATACATTTTATATCTTTGTTGATGAAGCCCATGGTTGTCTTTTCTTTCTATTCTTTCTTTGGGGGTGAATTGTTTCACTTGGTTATTTTGAAGGAAGAAACAATAATGAGATAAATAATAAAAACTAATGTTAAAACAAAAAAAAATCAAGTAAAGGAATCTAGATTCTAAGTGTGTTTTGGGCTGCTTATTGAAATAAACTTGATTGAATAGAGAAGAAAGGGAAACAACAAAGAACTGTAAAAATAAATTGGAAACTTAATATATCTATATATGTTGAGAGGGGAGTGGGGAAAATAACATGAAATACAGTATATGGCATAGAATAAAAAGTTTAAAACTAAGGAAATAAAGTAAAAATATAAAAAGAATAATAAATTTTACTCTTTTTTTCCCCATGAATGAGAAAGAAAAGAAAGGGAAAAAATTTTAAGCAAATATAGAAGCAAAGAAAACGAATAAGTAAATGAACCAGTAGACAAAAGAAAACCCAAATGAAGTTACATCCAGAGTCTCCTAGAACTGAGAGTATGAAGCTTTCTATAGTAAGTACACTAAGCAGGTGGATTGACTTGTGCTAATCTTTTAGGGGATGAACTTAGAGGGTGCAATTGGGCCGGACTTGGTGTAAGGGCTCTGTTTTCCACTAGGTGGTGCTGCTTACCTGAATGAAATAGATTCCTGTGGTGTGCCTGTGTGTGCTTGAGTATGTTTCTGAGTGTGTGTGAGAGAGAGAGACGTAGAAATGGCCTCACCCATCTTCCTAGGCTTGGCACAGGAATTTCACGTTCTCACCAACCCGCAATCAAGCACCCCTCCTTTCTCAGGCATGTGTCTACTCCCTGCCTCTATCTTGTCCATGTCCAATCTGTCAAGCAGCACCTCCTCCCAGAGTTTCGTCTCAGATGAGGTTGTGTCTGAAAACCCCCCGCTTCAGAGACCCCTGCAGCTTGGACCCACACCACTCTCTGGGGGAGGGTCTCGCTGAGCAGGGGCCGGTGCCAGCTTACTCCAGAAAATGATTGTCCTATCACTCAGCGGCAGAGGTTCAGAGAGTATGGCAAACCACAACACACAGCCGGCTGCAGGCTCCACTGCCCCTTGGCATGTTTGTCCCACTACCAGTAAATGTGGTTGCTCTCCAGGGTCCGCTGGGACATTTGCCTATGCATTCCAAGCAGGGGACTGCTTCGCCCCATGTGGCACACGGACCCCTCAGGCCCTGCTGCTTGTTCCTGGGGATTTCCCCTATTTCCTCACCAGAGCACTGCTAGGCAGTGAGCTCCAAAACTTCAGCCTCTGCACTCCACTGTTTATAGAATCCTGGTGGTATTGAAATGCACCCCTTTCTTCCCTTCAATGAATTTGGGGTAGAGATTTCTGTTCAGTTCCCTCTGAGTGTTTTCACTCTTTCCCTCCAGCTACTTTCAGGGGAGTGCTTCTTTGCATGATCCTGATGTGCCACACCCTCCTGCTTTCTCTTTCTCTGTCCTCTCTCTGAGAAAACAGCTCCCTATCCTCTGAAGTGTTTGTCTCCTGCAGTTTACCTCTGCACTGCATACTTCAGAGTTTTGTGGCTCAAGTTATGCAGATTGTTGTGTAAATCCTCGGATCAATTTCCCAGCTTCGCAAAATGGTTTGCTATCAATCTGGCTGCATTTCAGGGATAAGACAAGATCCAGGCCTGCATGCTATTCCACCATCTTAACTGCTCCCACGATTGTCTTTTCTTCATGTTTGTTTGTTTGTTTATAAAAGTTTGTTTATTTATTTTTGAGAGACAGACAGAGAGTGAGCAGGACAAGGGCAGAAAAGGGTGTGGGGATGGGAGAGAGAATCCCAAGCCCATGCCACACAGTTAGCATGGAGGCCAATGTGGGGCTTGAAATCACAAACCATGAGATCATGACCTGAGCTGAAACCAAGATTCAGACACTTAACTGACTGAGCCACTCAGATGCCCCATATTTATTTATTTTTGAAATAGAGACAGAGAGGGAGGGAGGGAACAGCAGAGGGGTAGATAGAGACGGTATAGAGTATCTGAAGCAGGCTCAATGCTGACAAAAGTGAGCCTGATGCAGGTCTTGAACTACAAACCATGAGATCGTGACCTTAGCCAGACCCAGATGCTTAACCAACTGAGCCACTCAGGTGTTCCTGATGTAAGCATTGTCTAGATGGAACTGAAGCAAGAACTGTGTCACGGTCCTTCCATCCTCCCCGTCATACCCCATCTTTGTTGGGCATCACACATGCTATACCTAAAAGTGTGCACTTAGGTGAGCCATAAATTCCTTCAAAAATGCTGCCACTGCACATAATTCTGCAGATCTGAAGAGAAAGACAAAGATCATTCATCATGTAAGCTCATGTAAATGTGCACTGAACATTTCTTTCAGATCCTCCATTCTTACAAAGGAGCTTCTATTACCACAGAGCAAAAGTCAAACTTATAAGATGTATTTAGAATTTAACCCAGAAATGGCTTTTAGAAAATTTATTTTTAGAAAGAGCTTTAAGCAATAAAAGAGAAATTCTAAATTCGTTTTGTCCACATTCATAAATTTATTTTTACCTAGTTCTTCCCTTACCATTTGTTTAAAATGAGCTTTAGATTTGAAAAAAAAAAAAAAGCAAAATATTGATAACCAATTGGGAAAACATTGATAATTAAAGACATTATAAAGGAGTACATCAAAATGAAACTGAATAGTCAAACCTAACTCTGTGACCTGGCATATAAGGTCATTGGGGGAAATAATGATTGCAAAATGTACGTCTATACTTTACTTTAATCACCTCTTTTTTTTCCTTTGGAATTTTGTGACGTTTATTTTTCTGCAACTTGCCACTCTCACTCTACTCCATCTCACATGCTTTTCCGATCGAGGACCGCCTCCTTCTTTCTGTGGTTGGGTGCTGCCCCGGTGTGTGGATGCTCCCACCCTGTTGAGATCCCCTGGGTCCTGGACACTCCCTGTGTTCTCAGCGTCCTGGGCTGAGATGGACTTCCTCCTGTGGACTTCTTCCGGGTGATAGAGACTGAGGCGGGGGGCGGGGTACACAGCGTGTGCACTTTCCACTTGAGTAAGAAACACCTGCTTACCGTCTGGAAAGGCTCTGTCTGTTTATCGCCCCCTTGCAGAGTTGAAGGACCCTTTGCCCCAAACCCTGGGCACTTGAAGAATGTTTGAAGATACAACCAAAGAATGGTGCCAGACCCCCAACTTGTGGCTTTCACAACAGAGCCGAACTCTTCCTCAGTCCTGAGGCTGGCAGTCCAAGGTCAAGGCATTGGTGGGACTGCTACCCTCTGAGGGCCGTGAGGGACATCTGTCGCATCTGCCTGGTGTGGACATTCTACACAAATGAATCATGATGCATTCCTTCATGTATTAGTCTTCCTTCCCAGAGCAGAAGTTTTTTGTTTTTGTTTTTGTTTTTTTCATAGTTTATGGTCAAGTTGGTTTCCATATAACTCCCAATGCTCATCCCAACAAGTTCCCTCCTCCATTTCCATCAACCCCTTCCCCTCTTCCCCACCCCCATCAGCCCTCAGATTGTTCTCAGTATTCAAGAGTCTCTCATGGCTACCTCCCTCCCTCTCAACTATGTTTTCCCCTTCTCCCCCATGGCCCTCTGTTAAGTTTCTCCTGTTCCGCTTATATGTGAAACCGTATGGTATCTGTCTTTCTCTGTCTGACTTATTTCCCTCTGGATAACACCTATATTTGCAATGTTATTAACAGAAGCAAGTTGGCAATCTATATCCAGTCTGTGTACATTCAAAGTGAGGCGCCCTCCAGACATGGTCCCTTGTTTCATTGCTGGCCTAGAGAAGAAATAGGTACAAGAGCTGGAATGCAGCATGGATTAGGTTCTCAGAAAAATCACAGCACATACATAGCGGTATGAGGAGGAAGGAACTCTTCTGACCTGACTCTACAACATGATACAAATCAAGTTGCAGAATCAATTCCCTTAATGACAAGATGTACCTAAGGGTTCTAAAAGAAACCGAGAATGTTTTCAAATGCTATCACCTATTTGTAGGGCATTTCCTCAAATGATCCAATTAATAATCGCAGTGTCAGTTTAGACTAAGTCTGCTGTCCTTTAGCGCATCCTCGCTTTGTACTGTGGATCAAGATAAAGGGGCTGTGAAGCTAATGGCCGTAGTGTGCTAGGAAACACATGTCTGGTACTGAAAGCCACAGCATAAACAAGGTGCCCTCATTTCTCATGTCCTGAGGCTACAGAGCATCCCCAGGTGTTGGGGACATCAAGACTTTGAATATCTGAGCTATCAAAGGACTCGTGTGTTGTGGGAAAAGCAGATACAAAACAGATTGTTTGAAAACACTGTGGTCAAAGGTAATCCCCAAGAGTCAAAACCTACAGGGTAACATAAGAAGTTGTTCCTTTGAGCCATGAGGAAAGAGCTCATGAAGCAGCAAAGGCTGACAGTGGCTGCCTGTGGGAAAACACACTGTGGTCGGTTATAGACTGCTGACTGGTATTTGAAGGTGTATGCACATATAACTTTGATGACAAACACATAGAATCTCTTTCTTATGCTTGGTGTCAACATCTCTGGAAAAAATACCCATCACCAAACCCTGACACACCTTCTTTTTTTTTTAATATTTTATTTATTTTTGAGAGAGAGAGAGACAGCGTAAGCAGGGGAGGGTCAGAGAGAGTGGGAGACACAGAATCTGGAACAGTCTCCAGGCTCTGAACTGGCTGTCAGCACAGAGCCTGACACGGGGCTTGAACCCACAAACAGTGAGATCATGACCTGAGCCGAAGTTGGACGCTTAACGACTGAGCCACCCAGGTGCCCCACCCTGACACACCTTCTTAACGAGACGCAGAATCTTTGTTCATGTTCTTCTACAAGGGCTTCTCCGTTTAACAGTGGACTTTCCGTGTCTATCTCCTATTGTTTAGCACCTGTGGCTGTGAGTATCAGGATTTGTAGAATGTCTGACAGGGAAATGATGCCCACTATGCTCTCTGTCTCATTCACTACCAGCACCCCATGCACCTCAGCCCACAGAACTCACTCCAGGATGTGTCCTATATTTCCAGGTTACTGCACCATAGTAGGTAGACCCCTGAGATACTGTGAGAAGTGCTGAAGGTGCCTGGGCCACTGTGATATCCTGCTTAGTGTATATTTTCTCAACAGGAAGGTTAATTACATCATATTTGGAGTAAGTCTCTACAACCTTTCCTGACTCTTGCCACATAGGCAAGTCTGAGGCTTGTTTTCCTCCATAGACGTTCGATGTTGTGGTGGGTCTCAAATGCAGGACCACCCAGGTCCTGCTTCATGGAAGGAGACATTGGAATCGCAGACATGAAAATCGGAAGAACTTGAAGATTTTTTTTTTTTGCTGGGTAAATATAGGAAGCGCTTTTCCACTTATAGGATCAACAACCGGTGATGTGTGGATTTTCATTTCTGGTCAACAAGTGTACAGCATGAAAGAGGCTTGCATCTGGAGCTGTATTCACTGACGGTCAATGTTTCTTATAAATAACCTCCCTCCACGTTTACATCCTATGTTCCTCTAATTCATCAATGTGTACCATGGCTGACAGATAGTATCCATATAGTGTATTTGTGAAATTTACTTGTTAGCATTTCTGCAAGAATTTGTTCTGAACGCTCCCAACCATCATGGCGCTCCTGGAGCACCATGAGCGTCGACGATAAGGAAGGCCTTTCTAACTTAGTATGAGTATGAGAGACGAGAAGCTTTGAACTGGCTGGACCAAAGTGGTGACACTTGTGTGACCTCACGTAGCACATGAAAATGCACTTTCTGAGTCCTGTGCCTCTTCTTCCAACTGGAATGTCTCCAAAGTACCTGCTTCCTGGTCCTGGGGCAGCATCCTGAAGAGGTGGAGGTCAGGGTTCATCAAGCCTCCTTTAGAAATCCTACTCCTTGTGTGGATGCACCTGCCGTCTCCATCAAGGTTCATGTATAACTTAGCAGCCAAGAGAAATACTGAGAGTTGGGCAGTCTTCCCAGAGGTTTTAGAAATCAACTGCCAATGGTTTGGTTTGGGGGAAAATATCAGGATAGGGCCTATGAGGGTCTTAGAGGTTGAGTACTGGAAGTTTGACAAAGCTCTGACTATGAATTATGAGCATCACATCCTGAGGGTAGATTCCAGTAAGTCTGGAAGCAGGAGTCAGACGTGAAATGGAAAAGGATGAAAGGACATGAGTGCCCACAGTGTCAGCTCCACTGGATCAGGTAACTGATATAGCACTTTTCTGTTCACCTGTAACAGTTCCACATGATGGCTATTCTCTTGTTTATCTTTCTTTTGCAGATGACATAAGTGACATTATTTGGCTTCTTACATGAAGAGGCGATGTCGCATGATGCATGAAAGGAGACAATCATGCTAACTGGACCTGGGTTCACATCAAAGCTCCACTGCCTTCTAGCTCTGTGACATTGAGTGCATTCTTGAACCTCTCTGATTCTCAGTCATGCTTTGTACAGCATGGAGAAAATAATACCTACTCCATCAGTTTGGTAGAAGATTAAAATAACATAATGATCCTACAGCCCTTACCGGTGGTTCCAGTTCATGTGAAACACTCAAGAAACACTGTCTGTTCTTATTTTCACTGTGATTGCTGTGACTGCTAAAAGTCATGCACTAAACACAAGGGTGCTTGCATTCAAACCCAAATCCTTCTGGATCCAAAATTAAAAGACATAGAATCACAACCATGATTAGAATAAAGTGGGTCATGCTCTTTCCTTCAAGGTTCTTGCCTTCATTTACTAAATACCAGGTATGGTGCTGGGCACTGACAAACAGAATAAGATCATTCTGGTTAGGAGATTCTAGGCTAGCAGAGTAAGGTATGTCTTACTGTTTGTCCCCATGTTATTCACCTTCCTTTCCTGGCTATGGCCCTCATTCACATTTCTTTCCGAACAGGCTTGGCTGTATGACTTGCTTTGGCCAATGGAATGTGAATGGCCTTGTTGCAAACTGAGATGTTACATGGCCTGAACTTAAGGCCAAATTTTGACACAAACTGGTTGTGAGGTGTCAGGTCAGAAATGCTCTCTTCAGAAATATGTGGGCAGGCATTCTGCTTCCCTTTTCCTTTCTACCAGAATGGCACCCACCTCAGCATCTGGCCTTGAGTTCTAGAAGAGTCAATGTATGTGAGAAATGTTGACTAGAATGGCCATGTTGTGCCATATACCAGCACTCTGTAGTTCACTGCCACTGAGCCATGGAGACCCCTGCCCACCATCAGGGAATGTAGTGAGTGATGCAGTGCCTTGGTGACCATGCCCTAAAATACCAGGACACTCTTCTTTTGCATTTAATTAAAACTGATAGACATCCTGAAGCTCATGCTAGCTCCACACCAGGAGATGAGCCACACACCAGCCCAGGTTTTTTTCTATGTCCTCCTGGGGTCAGCATGTGTGGCGATTGTCTCCATTGAAAATGTGGCCTGGAAGGAGAAATCTTCCAGAAAGCCCTGAATGTGGACAAAGAACCCTGAAGTTCAAAGACCTAAACTGCCCCGACACCTCCCTCAACCTCCTCTAGAGAGGACCTCTCTTTATACTGGAAAGAGCTCAGCCTATGACTCCTCTGTTCTCATGGCCTGGGTCTCCCAACTTTCTCCCAGCTCTTTCGTCCTGTTGGGCATGTCCAAGGAGACCTGGTGCTCTGGCAAGATCTTGACACCAAATTAAAATCAGATGTTTTCCTGCTGTGCTTTTGCCCCTCCCCCACACACGTGAGGGAATTGTTTAGCTCCAAATATTTCTAGAAGTGTTATTTATCACTGTCCTTGCCTGTATTAAAAGCATGTGTGTAAACGTGAGCTTTCCACCCAAACTTTTCAAAGCTTTATCTACAGCTTTCATTCAAAGGGCAGCTTCCTAGATGAGGGTCTTTCCCTAGCCCTTAGTCATGACAGCCTTTGTTCACTTAAGAGAAAACTCCCAAAAAGGTCAAGGCTCCCTAAGTGCTATGTTACCAGGACATCAGACTGAAGTTGGCCCCAAGCCTGTACGCCATAGACCCACCAGCACCTGGGCACAGTGACCCAATATATGTACTGCACTTTGAATGGTTGAAAGCAGAAGCCAGCTCATGGCATCCAGCCATGAATCCCTGACATGTGGGAGTAAATCCCTAACAGAGGGAACAAAGCAACTTCTACCTTCATGGGCAACCCTGCGCTGGGCCCTCTACTGGAGGTGGGATTCATGCCTGGGCAACAGTCTCAAATTCCTCATGTGTGGGTAGAGATGCCCCATATTTCTGAGTTTGGGTTGCTCTTCCTGCTCTGTGTCCTGACCTTCCATGTGTCTTACAGAGTCATGGAATGAATTAGGGTGGTTGGCGCCATGGTGCCAGTTTGCCCCTTTCTGGTAATAGGGACATCACGTGGGGTCCAAAAACATGTTCATGGCCAGGACTCACAGGAGGCAGTGGGAGGTTTCTGAGACCCCTATCATCACTGCCTACGACTCCTGGCACACATTCTTGGAAGGCAGCATGGAGTAGTGTGCATAGGTCCTGGTAGCAGACTCCTTTAGCCAGCTCCCCTGGATCAGGCAGTGATGCTGGTTTGGACAAGCGGCGAGGGACTCTGGGAAGAGCAAAGGAAAGCCTGGGGCTGGACCCTCACTATGAATATGGATGTGTATAATAGGGTGGGGGAGGGATAGGCAGCGGGCCTTGCTGTGGGCAGGGTCTTCAGAGACAGAGAGCTGCAGGTGGCTTTCACTGTGGACCGCAAGATTCTCTTTCCTGAGCAGGGAGTCTGGTGTGACAACTATGGAATTAGAGAAGGGAGGAGGGCTGGCCTCATGGCTCTCTGAAGGCAGGTTGGCTGCCTCTTGCTGACTGTGCAGTCAGGAGCCATTGACATGGTGGGGGGAATGGAACCCCGTCTCTCTGCACTGGGAGCCTTGGGTGACTGTAGTTTAGAATATCATGACCCTACCCCCCAGGTAAACAAAGTCCCACTTGGCAAACACCAGAAGGCTCTCAGTGTGGTCTTACTTCTGTGTCCAATCACCAGGCGGCTCTCAGCGTGGGCTCACTCCTATGTCCACTTACTGGCAGCTCTCAGCCTGAGCTCTCTTACATGGCCAATTACCAGATGGCTGCACCTCACCTCAGTTTCTGAGCAAGGTACAGGCAGCTCTCAAGCTATGATATCGCTCAAGGTGCCAAACATCAGGTGGGGTGCCAAGCCAATCACCAGGCAGCACTCAGCATGTTGTTGCTCACTTGGCCGATCAGCAGGAGGCTCTCAGGTGTTGTCACTCCTGTAGCCAATCAACAAGTGGCTCTTAGCATAGTGTTGCTCACGTGTCCAATCACCAGGAGCCTCTCAGCTTGGTGTCAGTCACGTGTCCAATCACCAGGTGGCTCTCAGGCAGCCCTTCCCTCATTCCCCAGCGTCCATTTTGGATCCTGCTGTGGTAGGACAGCACCGTCAAGCATCCTGAGGGTCTTCTGTCCGCTCAAAGCCTGGTCCCCTGTCCCCTGTGGCCAAGCCTCCCTGTCCCAGGTGAGAAACTGGAGGTGGGGACCATGACCTGAGGCTCACAGGCCATGGGGGATGTGGTGTGAACAGGGTTGGAGCATCCTGCATCTCTGGTGTTTCCTGTGTCATCGAGTCAAGCTTTTAGTGGTGAGAAGAGGTCAGTGCACAGGTGGTGGTGTGTCATTTCAGGAGGTGGGGTGCAGGCTCACCAAAGTGGGGGTATAAGTGTTTGCAACAGTTGTTAAGGGGTATTTCCATGGTAATAAAGGAAAAAGGTTAAAGATTGGAGCGGATTCTAACCTCACTTCTGAGTTCTGAAGGCAATGGGTGGAAAATTCTAGACGTGGCTGGAAGCCTCAGGTGGTCCCACATCACCCTGCATGGCTTTGGGAAAAGGGTGGTTAATTCTCAGTGATTCCAAGTCAGAAACTGGGGTAAAATCGCAAACAAGGTTTGGGAGACTTGTTGCCAGACATTGGAAGAACCTGGAAGGATCCAGCCATTGTACAGTTTACAGTGAACAGCTTTAGAGTCCAATATCCAAACACCTGTGTGGTGAGTCACTACTGTTCTCCCTAAATTAGTCACCCCCAAATAGATGTTCAAGGTCTCCAATGACATTCCGTCATGACTTGAGATCCCTTTTCTGTGATGCTGGTACTGCGTGTTTGGGCTGAGAACCATGGTGCTGTGTCCATCCGTCCTCTCCCGTTTCTGTCCCTTGAGGGTTTTCTTTACAACAAACGCAGGAAATTTTGTGAACGGAAAAGATTATTTGCAACTATTTGGTTCATTGTCAATGATGAAATCGTAAAGATGAAAACCTACATTATTCCCCTAACTTCCAACTATTGTGCAAGTGAGACGAATTTGTTTGCAAAGTAAGTGTATTTTCACGATTTTTGGCCTGATTCTTCCCAATATTGCAGCAAGGACAGCAATTGATCATGTGGGCACATTTCCATTAGCTTTGCTGGAACTTAGCATATGGAATCTCAGATTGAATTTCTCACAGCTCCTCAAGAGCAGAGGCCAAACCGGATATTTGCCATCAGACTTTACCTGCAGTACTCACTGATTTGGGTTAACTCTTGTTCTCGAGGTCTCCAATATCCTGAGGTTCTTGCACTTCCCCAGAAGTGGGCTCTTCACTCACCTGATGAGGCTGCTGGGAACCTTGCAAGAAGATATCAGGCTGCATTTTCCTGGGGCTTCATTCCTTCAAACTGTCTGTTCACACGAGAGACAGAGAGAGAGAGCGAGTGAGCATGGGAGGGGCAGAGAATCCCAAGCAGGTTCTGCGCTGTCCCCATGAAGTACTCCATCTCACAAACCTTGAAATCCTGATGTGAGCCAAAATCAATAGTCAGACACTTATCCAACTGGGCCACCCAAGCACCCCTTGGTTTACTGTGATTTGTTAATATTATTTTGGTATTTCCTCTGTAATTTACCAGCTATCCTTCTTTTTAAGGGGGAAGGGGGTGACTAATATGTCTTAGTCATTGTTTGAGGATTTATAACCTGAGGATTCAATGTGTCACCTACTGTCATCAAATAATATTTCCTCACATATATATGTTACTTCACTATATGAACAAACACAAAGCTATCAACTTCCGTTTTCCCTTTCTGACCTTTGTTTCATTCTTCTCCTATCTAGTACTTGACACTCTCTACAGACTCCACAGTATATTGCTTTTATATTTCCGTAACCTGTCTAGTATCTTTTAGAGGCAAATTTGAAATGAGATGATGAAAGTCTGATATTTTTCCAATTCCTATGTCTGCCCACTTCACTCCTTCCTAGATACCAGTGCTCGTCTGTTACTATTGTCTGTTGCCCTGAAGAACTCCCATTGACATTTCTTGCCAAGTGAGTTTATTCACAGAAATTCTCAGTGTTGATGTGCCCGAAATGGATTTACTTTTCTTCATTTATTTAAGGAAATTTTGCTAGGTGTGGAATTTGAGGTTAGCATTGGGATTCTTCTTCTTTCAGAACTGAAAGATGCCAGTCAACATTATTGGTTTGCAGTGTCTTCTCATAAAGCGTTGTCAACACATTTACCATTCTCTCCATGTGTATCATGCATTTTATGACAGTTTTCAGATGTTCCCTTTCACACTCATTTCCACACTTTTATGGTGATAGGCCACTGTCGGATTTTGTGCTGGTTTATCTGCTTGTGGTTCACAGACACTCTTGCGTGGGTGGGCTTATGGTTTCTACCAAGTTTGGAGATCAAAGCCAATTACTGTTTCTGGTGTTGTCCCATGCGTTACTGATGCACTTTACATTTCTCTCCCACCTCCTTGTCTCTCTGGGCTCCTTGCATAGTCCTATTGCTGTATCTTCAAGTTCTCACACTTTTTTGGTCTGCATCATCCCATTATTCTTTTTAATTTTTTTAATGTTTTATTTATTTCTAGGATAGAGAGAGAGAGACAGCGTGAGCAGGGGAGGGTCAGAGAGAGAGGGAGTCACAGACTGAAACAGGCTCCAGGCTCTGAGCTGGCAGTCAGCACAGAGCCCGACGCGGGGCTCGAACCCACGAACCGCGAGATCATGACCTAAGTGAAAGTCGGACGCTTAACCGACTAAGCCACCCAGGTGCCCCCCCATTATTCTTTTTATAATGTTTATTTATTTTTAAAAGAGAGGGCACAAGTGGGGCAGAGGCAGAGAGAGAGGGAAACACAGAACCTGAAGCAGGCTGCCAACTCTGTGCTGTCATCATAGAGCAGGACACGGGGCTTGATCCCACACACCGTGAGATCATGTCCTGAGCCAAAGTCAAATGCTCAACCTCTGAGCCACCAAGTCACCCCTCATCCCATCGTTCTTAAAGCCCATTGGGTATAGCTGTTCATATATCCTACTTTCAGCTCTAGAAATTTGACGTGATTCTTCATGATTTCCCTTTCTCCCAGCATCACATGTATGTTTTTCTTTAATTCCTGATCATATTAATAATTGCTCTTTTCACATTGTCAGCTCTTATTTGGGGGCTTTGGCTGTAGACCGATTATTATCTTAGTCATGAGTCTGATTTCCCTGCTCAGTTGAAAATTGAGTAATTTTGGATTGGAGGCCGGACATGAGGCAGCGACAGTGTTGAACATCTGGATTTTGTTATCTCCTTCTTATGAATACTGAATGTCATTTTGGAAATCAGTTAATTTATGGCACAGCTTACTCTTCTCTAGATTTTACATTTTTATTGTGGTAAGATGTATAACACATGGTATGTACCATTTTCCATACTTATTTTTAAGCCCTGATGGATGAATTGAGATTAGCATTTGCTGGAGTGCCTGGGTGGCTTAGTCGGTTGAGCGTCCGACTTTCGCTTAGGTCATGATCTCATGGTTCGTGGGTTCGAGTTCCCCGTCGGGCTCTGTGCTGACTGCTAGCTCAGAGCCTGGAGCCTATTTCAGAGTCTGTGTCTCCCTCTCTCTCTGACCCTCCCCTGCTCACGCTGTCTCTCTCTCTCCTAGAAATAAATAAAAATATTAAAATAAAAGAGATTAGCATTTGCTATAGAGCCATGTTGTGAGACTTGCCAGTGATGTGTGACCATTCATGGAGTCTCAAGACCCATGTATTGGTAATATTGGTGTGTTATACTGAAAGATGACTCTGAGTGACACATTTGACTTTGTACTGGAACTCACCGTGACTTTAGTTAGACTATAGATCAGCTATTACTTTTTCATCTTGAAAGAAGTTAACATTCCTTGAAAACATGGTATACAGGCGACAATGTCAGGAGGGCCTATGAGGAAGTCATCAGCGATTGGCCAGCTAAGCTGCCTAGTGATTGGCCCCTTGAGCAAATCCACCTGAGAGAGTCCAGGCATCATGTGACATCATAAAAAGGCACTGTGATGCACCAGGTTTGTTATAGAAGCCAGTGAAGGCCCAGGTAGCACTGAGGAGAGAGATGGCACTTCAGCCACAGCTCTTCCTATTATTCCTTCTTTTAACTGCCCTGTACCTTTCCCTTTCAGATGGCAACTCTCCTGCCCACTACTCCTGTCACAGGGCCTCTTGCTAACTCTCTATACTCTAGATTCATGGTTGCCCCAAATTTCTGCCCCTCTTTGTCTTGAGAGGCTGTGTACCTGCACCCAGTGACCCCTGGACCCACTTCCCACTGTGAGGATGGAAAAGCCAATTAAGAGTAAGTATTCCCATTTGGCAGGTGGGAGTGGGGCACAGGGTATCAGGGTACAGTGGATTCTGAGCCAGCTGAGGGGATCCTTCCCAAAACTGTGGCCACAACGAGGCTCAGCACAGGAGAGCTGAGGACATGACCTAAGAAATCATTGCAAACCCTGCTACCCAAGATTCCAATTCAGCTCAGCACAAGGCACATAAATGTGCTGAACATCGGATTCCCAGATGTGCACAATGTGAACAATGCCCACAGACAACAGGCAGAGAGGGAATGTTTTAATAAAACTAAGTCCTGGAAGAAGGAGTCACCACAACATTGCACACAACAGGAGTCCTTGGTACACAGGCCCAGAGACCATGAGCTCTCTAATCCAGCTCAGTATTGGACAAACACATCCCCCAGATACTGGGCTGGCCAGGAGATGACATACCCAGCATAGCACAGTACGATTGGGTACCCAGAACAATAGACTTCCCAGAAGCCTCCCTACCATGAGACTTGCAACCTAACTTATCAGTGGGCAAAGGAGTCCCCTGCACCTGACATGACCAGAGGTTCTCGAACAATGAGCCCTTCAAGCCAGGAGTGAGGGGAGTTGAGTGCCCAGGACCCTGGGCTTGCCAAAGGGGCCTTCAGAGCATCAGCCTTCCAACTGAGCAGAGCACAGGGCAATCAAGTGTCCAGAATACTGAGCCTGCCAAGAGCCATCAGACCATGACACCTTCAACCCAGGTCTGCCGTAGGCCAAGGGGTCACCTAGACTATGTATTCATCATGTGCCCTTGGACGGAGAGCCTTCCAATCCAGCAAAGCACAAGGAAATCAAGTCCCCTGGGCACTGGGATTTCCAGGACCCTTCACCACGAGGCCTCCAACCCAGCTCTTCCCTGGGCCAAGGTGACACCTGGATAGTGGGCTTACACATTCCCTTGAGCATAGAGGACTTCAGTCCAACTCAGGAGTAGACCAAGGGTTGTCTGGAACATGTGCTTCGGACCTGGAGGGCTCCAAATCAACTCAGCACTTTGCCAGTGACTCACCTAGACAGTGGACTTAACATGTGCCTTAGGACCTGGAGCCCTACGACCCAGATTATCACCAGGCCAAAGTGTCACCTGACTATGGGTGCACCATGGGCCCTTGGACTCAGAGCCCTCCAATCCATCTCTGTGCTTGGCCAAGGAGTCACCTAGGCAGTGTGCTCACCATGTGCCAGGACATCGAGAGCTCCAAACATGTTCATTACTAGGCCAACGAGTCACCTGGAGAGTGTCTCACCATGGAACCTGTGACTTGGATCCCTGCAACAGAGCAGAGCACAGGGAAGTCTAGTCCCCGGAACACTGGGTTTGCCACAAGGCTGCATGCTACAAGCCCTTCACATTAACTCTGCATTAGGCCAAGTAGTCTCCTGTAGAGTGGACTCAACACAGGACCTTGTAACCAGAGCCCTCTAATCAAACAGAATCCAGGGAAAACAAACACTGGGGTTTCCAGTTGTCCCCAGGCTATGAGACCTACAGGCCAGACCAGGACATCACCCAAATGTCCATTGGACCCCTGGCCAAATGGGAGTCTTCAATCCATGAACCACCATCTCAGCCTAGCACTGGGCAAAAAACCTCACAGGGACACTGGCCTTACCCAACCCCACCCCCGACTTGGAGCCCTCCAAACCAGCAGAGAAGTGGGCAATCATGTTACCAGAACATCAGTCCCACTGGTTTTCCTGTGACTCCAAGCTCTTGCCTGCAGCTTGCCACTAGGCCAATGAGTCCTCTGGATATTGTGCTGACCAGGGGATACTTCACCCAAATTTCCAGCAGGGCACAGGACAATTAAGTCCCTTCTCAGCTAGGACTGACATCAACTTAAGTCCTTGTGGTCTGTCATCTGAACAGTTTTCAAATATTTTGGAGGGTTCTCCTCAGAAGAAACTCACACCAGTCCCTAAAAGATGATACAGACTGGTGGTTTGCAGACTGCATTAAACTTTATGGCAGAAGAATGAGGAGCTGGGAATGAGTTGTAGAGCACAAAGGAGTCATTGGCTGAGGTCCTCCAGATTAAAGAGACTTGCTACTACCTGGAGAGGTGCAGGCCTTAGTAGAAGAGGCCAAGCAGTGTGGTGAGGGACAGGCTTACCTCCATGAGGTGGAGAGATGTTTTGTGCCCATGAAGGACCTCCTGGAAGAGTTTGCCTTCCAAGCAGTGTTTTCCAAGGGGTGATGTCCTCCCTCCCACCCAAGATGGCACAAAAGGGGGGCTGGGAAAATGTAATCATCTCCAGGAGTTGGGGCGTGGCATGAGTTTACAATTTGAGTTTTACATAATTTAAAATGGTAATTTCAGAGGCTGTTGGTAAGATGGTGGAGAAGTAGGGAGTTCCATGCATCTCTCAAAGAAGGGCTGAAGCCAAAGGACTCTAAACCGCATGAGTCTGGAAGAAAAGAGATAGAGTTCACTAAGAAGACAGCCTCATAGGGCTTTCAGAGAGAGAGATATCATCTCTAATTGTGGAGCTTTCTTTGGGGTGGATGTCCCATTCCCAGAAATTCCTCCCAGGAAAAACGGTAACCAAAGGATGCAGTCGGCATCAGGAGGAACCTATCCCGTGCTCGGAAGTGTCCTAGGTCCCAGAAGTTCCCTCCAGGATGGACGGTATGCAAGGGATGCAGTAGGCATGAGGAGGAACTGGTCCCTTGCTCAGTCCCCTGCTCAGAACCCTGCTAGGAAGTGCCCTGGCTTGCGGTATTACATTTCAGGCAGTATCATCAATGCATACAGAGTAACAGCTTGAAACGCAGCTGGGTGTGGGACATATAACATGACCCACCTTGGCTGTACTGGCAGTATAGTGAGATCAGACCCAAAGGAATGATTTAGAATACCTGACTCGAGAAAGGACTGGGGGTGGTCGCCATTTTTCTCCCCACAGCCACCAATGTGGGGCCTCAGGTAGTGCCCAGGGGACCCACAGTGGAAGCAAGATCCACCTACACCAAACCATGCCCATCTGGGCTGGGTAGCTACTTTTTTACCAGAGCTGGATAGAGGCTGTGGAGACAACCCCTCCCCCAAGATCAGCACTGATGCATTGCCATGATTAACTCTAGATCAATTCTTTTATTTTTAATGTTGTATTTATTTCTCAGAGAGAGAGAGACAGAATGAGAAGGGCAGGGTCAGAGTGAGAGGGAGACATAGAATCTGAAGCAAGCTCCAGGTTCTGAGCTAGCTGTCAGCACAGAGCCCTAGACTTGGGGTTCAAGCCCATGATCCATGAGATCATGACCGAGCAATCTTACCGATAAGAATGTGATAATTGCAGGGGCCTTTAATGCTCCACTTACAGCAATGAATAGATCAACTATGCAGAAAATCACTAAAGAAACAAAGGATCTGAAGGACACATTGGACCAAATTGACTTGACAGATATATTTAGAACTCTACACTGGTACATTCTCCAAGATAGATCACATACTGTGACATAAAGCAGCCCCCTAAATATAAAAGAACTGACATCATAACATGCACACTTCCAGGTCACAATGCTATGAAACTTGAAATCAACCACAGGAAAAAGTCTGGAAAACCTCCAATAACATGGATGTTAAAGAACACCCTACTACAGAACGAATGGGCCAACCAGACAATTAGAGAAGAAATTTAAAAATATATGGAAACAAATGAAAATGAAAATACAATAATCCAAACTCTTGGGGATGCAGCAAAGGCAGTACTGAAGAGGAAAATACATTGCAATCCAGGCCTATTTTCCAGAAACTAGACAAAGTGCAAATACGAAATCTGACAGCACACCTAAAGGAGCTAGGAGCAGAGCTGCAAGAACACCCCAAGCCCAGTAGAAGAAGAGAAATAATAAGGGAATAAACAATATAGAATAAAAAAAAACAGTTGAACAGATCAATGAGACCAAGAGTTGGTTTTTTGAAAAAATAAACAAAATTGATAAGCCTCTAGCCAGGCTCCTCAAAATGAAAAGACAGAGCACCCAAACAGACAAAATCACGATTGAAAATGGATTTATTACAACCAATCCCTCAGAAATACAAGCAACTATCAAGGAATACTATGAAAAATTACATGCCAACAAACTGGACAACCTAAAAGAAATGGACACAATCCTAAACACCACAATTCAAATGGGAAGATAGAAAATCTGAACTGACTCTTAACTAGTGAAGGAAATTGAATCAGTTATCAAAAATCTCCCAACAAATAAGAGCCCTTGACCAGATGGCTTCCATGGGGAAATCTACCAGACATTTAAATCAGAGTTAATACCCATTGTTCTCAAGCTGTTTCCGAAAACAGAAATGGGAGGAAAAATTTCGGACTCATTCTCCAAAGACAGCATCACTTTCATTCCCAAACCAGACAGAGACCCCCCCCGACAAAAAAAAAAAAAAGAGAACTACAAGCCAATATCCTTGATGAATACAGATGCAAAAATCCTCAACAGAATACTAGCAAATCGATTCAACAGCATAAAAAAAGAATTATTCACCATGAACAAGTAGGATTCATTCCTGGCTTACAGGGCTGCTTCAGTATTGGCAAATCGATCAATGTGATACATCACATTAACAAAAGAAAAGATAAAAACCATATGATCCTGTCAATAGAGGCAGAAAAAGCATTTGACAGAATACAATATCCTTTTTTTAATACAAACCCTCAAGAAAGTCGGGAGAGAAGGAACTTACTTAAACATCATAAAAGGCATTTATGAAAAGCTCACAGCTAATATACTCAATGGGAAAAAACTGAGAGCTTTCCCCTTGAGATCAGGAACACGACAAAGATGTCCATTCTCACCACTGTTGTTTAACATAGTGCTGGAAGTCGTAGCATCATCAATCAGACAACAAAAGGAAATTAAAAGCATCAGAATTGGCAAAGATGAAGTCAAACTTTCACTTTTCACAGGTGACATGATACTCTACATGGAAAACCCAACAGACTCCACCAAAAGGCTGCTAGAACTGATCCAGGGTACAAAATCAACATACATAAATTGGTTGCGTTTTTATAGAGCAATAATGAAGCAACAGAAAGAGAAATCAAGAAATTTATCCCATTTACAATTGCACCCAAAACCATAAAATACCTAACCAAAGATGTAAAAGATCTGTATGTTTAAAACTATAGACCAGTCAGAGTGGCTAAAATGAGCAAATGAGAGGACTCTAGATGCTGGCGACGATGTGGAGAAATGGGCACCGTCCTACACTGTCAGTGGGAACTTAAAGTGGTGCAGCTCCTCTGGAAAACAGTGTGGAGGTTCCTCAAAAAATTCACAGTAGATGGGGCGCCTGGGTGGCGTAGTCGCTTAAGCGTCCGACTTTCGCTTACGTCATGATCTCGCGGTTCGTGGGTTCGAGCCCCGCATCGGGCTCTGTGCTGGCTGCCAGCTCAGAGCCTGGAGCCTGTTTCAGCCTGTGACTCCCTCTCTCTCTGACGCTCCCCTGCTCACGCTGTCTCTCTCTCTCTCCTAGAAATAAATAAAACATTAAAAAAAAAATTCACAGTAGAACTGCCCTGTGACCCAGCAATAGTACCGCTAGGAATTTGCCCAAGGGATACAGGAGTGCTGATGCATTGGGGCACATGGACCTCAATGTTCATAGCAGCACTCTCAACAATAGCCAAAACATGGAAGGAGCCTAAATGCCCATCAACTGATGAATGGATCAAGAAGATGTGGTTTATCTATACGATGGAATACTACCTGGCAATGAGAAAGAATGAAATCTGACCATGTGTAGCAACATGGATGGACCTTGAAGATGTTATGCTAAGCGAAATAAGTCAGGCAGAGAAGGACAAATACCATATTCTTGCATGTATCGGAAGATTAGGAGGAACTTAACGGAGGACCATGGGGGAGAAGAAGGAGAAAAATAGTGGGGGAGAGGGAGGGAGACAAATCATGAGAGACTCTTGAATGCTGAGAACAAACTGAGGGCAGATGGGGTGGGGGGAGGGGAAGGGGGTGATGGACATGGAGGAGGGCACATGTGGGGATTATAGAAACTAATTTGACAATAAACTATTTAAAAAATAAAATGAAATAAAATAAATCCCAGTCGATAGTGTAAATTATTATTATTATTTTTTAATGTTTTATTTATTTTTAGGGGAGAGACAGCGTGAGCAGGGGAAGGTCAGAGAGAGAGGGAGATACAGACTCTGAAACAAGCTCCAGGCTCTGAGCTGGCAGTCAGCACAGAGCCCGACGCGGGGCTCGAACCCACGAACCGCGAGATCATGACCCAAGCGAAAGTCGGACGCTTAACCGACTAAGCCACCCAGGCGCCCCAATAGTGTAAATTATTTTTAAATACAGTGCTGAATTCTGTTTGGTAATTTTTTTGAGGATTTTTTGCATCTATTTTCTTCAGGGATTTGGGGCTATCGTTTTATTTGTTTTTGTAGTGTTTTTTTTTTTTCTGGTGTAGATATTATAATTTTGGCCTTGTGGAATGAATTTGTAAATTTTCTTTCCTTTTCTGTTCTTTTTGGGACAATTTGAGAATAATAACTAATAACTTGTCTTTAAATGTTTGTTGGATAGGGCACCTGGATGGCTCAGTTGGTTAAGCATCCAACTTCGGCTCAGGTCATGATCTTTGGTTTGTGAGCTCGAGCCCCACTTCGGGCTCTGTGCTGATAGTTCAGAGCGTGAAGCCTGCTTCGGATTCCATATCCCACTCTCTGCCCCTGCTCCACTCATGCTCTGTCTCTCTCTTTCTCAAAAATAAAAGTAAACATTAAAAGAAATTTGATGCTTGGTAGAATTTACCTCTGAATCTATATGGTCCTGCGGTCTGCTTTTTGAGTGATTTTTTTTTATTAGTGAGTCAATTTCATAATGAAAACTTTGAGATTTTCTATTTTTTTCCTGATTCAGTTTGGAAGATTGTGTTTCTCATAATTTATCAATGTATTCCACATTGTTCAATTTATTTGCATATAATTTTCATAATATTCTCATAATTCTTTACATTTTTATGTTGTTGGTTCTTATTCTCCTTATTCATTTATTATATTATTTATCTGAATCCTCCTTTTTTCTTGATAAGATGAGCTCAATTTCTGAGTTTTATCCAGTTCCCAATTGAGTTTAATCATTTTTAAAAATCTTTTCTAAGAACTAACCGTTGATTTTATTGATCTTTCCTAATTTTTTCTTAGTTAGTATTCACAGTTAGTTAGTGTACTTATTTTAACCTTTGCAACCACAAGGTGCTGGGACTGTTATTGATGGCCTGGTGCATAATAAGCTGGCAAATCATACAGTAGGGAGTCCCCTCTTCTCTATACTTATGTAGTAAATCTTATGTTTTGTACTATTTATACTAGATTTATTTTTTCATTTTTTACTAGTTTATTTTATTTTATTTTGTTTTTTTACTTTTAGTGAGAAAAAGAGCACTTCCACATGGCAGGGGAGAGGAACAGAGGGAAAGAGAGAGAGATAGTATTATGCAGAATCCATGCTCAGTGCGGAGTCTGTTGCAGGACTCAATGCCAGGACCCTGGGATCATGACCTGAGCCAAAATCAAGAGTGAGATGCTTAAACGTTTGAATCACCCAGGCATCATTTTCCCCAGTTTTTTAACATGAAATTTAGATAGCTGATTTTGAAACTTTGCTTTCATTATCATTCTGTTCTAAATATTTTCTAATTTTTCTTGTGATTTGTTTTCTTTGACCATGGGTTAGTAGAAGTGTGTTACTTATTTTCCAAACATTTGAGGGCTTTTTGAAATACCTTCCATTGTCATTGATTTCTAATTTTATTCTTCCGAGGTCAGAAAACATACTTTGTATTATTTCAACCTATTCAAATTTACTGAGAAATATTTTATGGCCAAGTATATGGTCTATCTTGGTGAACATTTTACATACTCTTGAAAATAATGTGTATTCTGCAGTTGTCTGGTATAGCATTCTATAAAGGTCAATGATGTAAAAAAATCTTATGTTTTGTAAACATTTTATAATTCTAAAGCAATTATTTACCCAAAAATTTGAGGGAAACGTACAGATATGCTTTCTGTTTTCACACATGCATCGCTTCCTCCAATATTAGCATCTTCTACTGGAGTGGTACATTTGGTACAAGTGATGAACATACATTGGCACATCATAATCACCCAAAGCCCAAAGTATACATTTTTGTTTCCTTATGGTGTTGTACATTTTGTGGGTATGGAGAAATGTATAATTGTTTGTATGCACCATTATAGAATCATGCAGTGTGTCCCCATTGTCCTAAAAGTCTTCTGTATTCCAAATATTCATCCCCACTCTTCTTGTAAGCTGTGGCAACAACAATTTTTTTCTCTCTTTAATTTTCTTATTTATTTATTTATTTATTTATTTATTTATTTACTTTTATTTTTTTAAATAGTTTATTGTCAACTTGGTTTCCATATAACACCCAGGGTTCATCCTCAAAAGTGCCCTCTTCCATCCCCATCGGCCCCCCACACATACCCATCAGTCCTCAGTGTGTTCTCAGCATTCAAGAGTCTCTCATGGTTTGCCACCCTCCCTCTCCCCCACTATTTCCCCCGTCTTCTCCCCCAATGTCCTCCATTAAGTTCCTCCTAATCCTCCTATACCTGCAAACATATGGTATTTGTCCTTCTCTACCTGACTTATTTCGCTCAGCATAACACTCTCAAGGTCCAACCATGTTGCTACACATGGCCAGATTTCATTTTTCTAATTGCCATGTAGTATTCCATTCTATAGATAAACCACATCTTGATCCATTCATCCGTTGATGGACACTTAGGCTCTTTGATGTTTTGGCTATTGAGAGTGCTGCGATGAACATTGCAGTGCATGTGCCCCTATGCATCAGCACTCCTGTATCCCTTGGATAAATTCCTGGCAGTGTTATTTCTGGGTTCTAGGGGAGTTCTACTGTGAATTTTTTGAGGAACCTGCACACTGTTTTCCAGAGGGGCTGTACCAGTTTACATTCCCACCAACAGTATAGGAGGATGCCCGTTTCTCCACATCCTCACCAGCATCTAGAGCCTTCTGATTTGCTTATTTTAGCCACTCTGACACGTATGAGGTGGTATCTCAGTGTGGTTTTGATTTGTATTTCCCTGATGAGGAGGGATGCTGAGCATCGTTTCATGTGTCTGTTGGTCATCTGGATGTCCTCTTTGGAGAAGTGTCTGTTCATATCTTCTGCCCATTTCTTACTGGGTTGTTTGTTTTTCGGGCGTGTAGTTTGGTGAGTTCCTTATAGATTCTGGATATCAACCCTTTATCTGATATGTCATTTGCAACTATCTTTTCCCATTCCGTTGGTTGCCTGTTAGTTTTGTGGGTTGTTTCCTTTGCCGTGCAGAAGCTTTTCATCTTGATGAGGTCCCAGTTGTTTATTTTTGCTCTTGATTCCTTTGCTTTGGGGGATGTGTCAAGTAAGAAGTTGCTGCGGTGGAGGTCAAGGAGGTTGTTTCCTGCTTTCTCCTCTCGGGTGTTGATAGTTTCTTGTCTCACGTTCAGGTCCTTTATCCATTTTGAGTTTATTTTTGGATGCACAAAGATTTCTAATCTTTGATGATGTTCAATTTATTTATTGTATGCTTAGTCATTTGTGTGTTTGGTGTCACATCTAAGAACCTATTGCCAGATGGATGTAGCCTTTGTTTATGCCTTAAACGTTAAGCATTATAAACATTAATTTAACAGAAAGGTATTAGTATGATCATTTAAGAAAAGTGAAAATAGGATTATCAGGGGCGCCTGGGTGGCTCAGTCAGTTAAGCATCCGACTTCAGCTCAGGTCATGATCTCACGGTTCGTGGGTTTGAGCCACGCACTAAGCTCTGTGCTGACAGCTAGCTCAGAGCCTGGAGCCTGTTTTGGATTCTGTGTCTCCCTCTCTCTCTGACCCTCCCTTGCTCACGCTGCCTCTCTCTTTCTCAGAAATAAATAAAAAAAAAATTAAACAAATTTTTAAAAAGAAAATAGGATTACCAAACAGACTCTAGTGGGCAAGGGAATTTGCTTGTTATATCTTTTATATCTTTCAAAATTTGGGGGTGAAACTTTGTAAACATTTAAAACGCCATTATCAAAAATTTCTATTAACCCAGACATATTAGGGTGTATGATATTTTGGTTTGCTGAATTCAGAGGAAAACTGAGGAGACTTATTAAAGAACCTTTCAAAATATTATAATTTCATCAAATATTTTATGACCCTGAGGTCCTGGAGAGTATCAGCATAAACAAGTATCATGGTAAGTACGGACTAAATCTAGATAATTTTCTGTATTTTTGTTATTTTGAATAAAGGCACTGACTTGGTCCTCTCACTTCCCCCTCTTCTCTGCCTTCTCCTAAACATGCAGAAAATTATTTCCAGTTATCCGAGACTTCTACCTCCCAGAAGCTCACAAGTGACATGTGTGAATCACAGCCCATGACAGGCAGCTTCCCATGGTGACCTGGATAATGTCTGTGACACAACAGCATTGATACTGTGGTTCAAAACAACTTAAGAAGAAGTTTCAGAAGCAAACACTAGTGATCTGAGCCACCTAACTTTAATTTCTTTCACTTAAAAAAGGAGATTTGGGTACATTTTTATTATTTTTCAAGATTCCTCTCAGCTCTGAAAACCCAAGATGTTAGGAAGAGAAGTTGAAAGCAAGTCACCTCTTCTCCTTCCTGTCCTGTTTGGAGATGACCTCTTCAGAGGAAACATGGAATTTCTGAGAAAGATTCCAGATGATTCAGCCTGTTTATATGGTATTCCAAATAAAGTAGCAAAGAGATGCTAAAACCTGCATTGTCACGTTCAATAAGAAAGTACATGCTGATGGACTTGAGACTATAACAGAACATCTTGAGCCTAATCTTCTCTTACTGCGCATTGTAATGAGTGAACTGCAGCACATTTATAAGTATTTTTGGTTCCGGTAAACCATCCTGATGCTGGAATTACTAGTCTCTGAATCACATGTTTAGGGAAAATGTCTCAATCATACTTGAAGAGGCATCTAAGAGGGCTTTATAATTAGAGTACTAATAATGGAATTTTCTACCGATTACGGTACACTAAATTCAAGTGTTCTGAAGAGCCTTACAAATTAATGAAGCCTAACAACATTTTGACGAATAGGTTTTATACTGCCCATTGAAGACTTTGGGAAGAATGACATACAGTTGTTGCATAAACCATAGATATACCACAGACACAAAATGCCTTAAGGCAATTAATATATAGAATAATACTATAATAATATTATATATAAATATAGATTTATAATACATATAAATAGATTTTATAAGATAAAATAGTAATAATATATTATACATAACAATATAGAAAGCACCTTTCTTTCATCCTAAAAGACCTCACAGGGTTTTATAAAGGTAAATGAATATGCTTAAGCAAAGCCCCACGTAGAGAGGTCTGAAGTGTGCCTTTGATCACACATGTCAACAGGATAACCATTAAGGAAGGGTTGCTAACTTGACTGAAACAATGCCTACCTCAGCAACAGGAAGGTAAGGATAGACGTGGAATACTAAGATGTAATGCTTTACAAAAATAAGTAGGCGAGGAGGCACCCGGGTGGCTCAGTCAGTTATGCACCTGACTCTTGATTTCGGCTCTAGTCACGATCCGATTCAGGGGAGCTCTGTCATGCTCTGTACTGATGGCGTGGAGCCTCCTTGGTATTCTCTCTCTCTCTCTCTCTCTCTCTCTCTCTCTCTGCCCCTCCCCCGCTTGCTCTCTAAATCTCTTTCTCTGTCTCTCAGAATAAATAGACATTTAAAAAAAATAAGGCAAGTTAAACCCTATGCATCAGAAACGTAATATTTCAATGAGATGTGTGCACAACTTGAATTTTTTATATGTGCTGTGTGTTTAATATGGACCAGGGACCATGCAAGTGCCTCACACATTAATCCTCACAACAATTCTGTGAGAGAGGTCCCATTAGTATCCCCACTTTATAAAGAGGAAGAAGATGCTTAGCAAGGAGAAAAATCTTGCCTAAGGCTGAGCAGATCATTGGTTTTATATATCTTTGTGCATATAGATATAGATGTATATGCACATATGTACATATATATGCACATATGCATATATATTGATCGGAATATAATCATTTCTACTATTGGTGTTAGGGATCCGTTGTGGAATCATTTAATTATATAATGGATAAACAAACAGTAATTCAACTGGTGAAATCTGGCCACCATCTTGCAGTGTACTTATATTTTAATCTATGAAATAAAGGTAATTTTCTAAAAAGAAGGAAAGAAGAAAGAAGGAGGGCAGAAGAAAGGAAGGAAGAAAGGAGAGAAAAAAAATCTGCTGAAATCTTGAATCAAGGCTGTTATTTAATGAACTTCATCATCAAGTCTGGCTCTAAACGGTTCCAGGTTGTCCCACCTGAATAAAATTCTACCGTTTGCAAAATGGCTTCATGCCAGAGGACACTGGCCTAGGTTTGAA
Organism: Proteles cristata cristata; assembly: GCA_017311185.1. Lineage (NCBI taxonomy): Eukaryota > Metazoa > Chordata > Mammalia > Carnivora > Hyaenidae > Proteles > Proteles cristata. The sequence goes on from JAESUZ010002467.1 coordinate 260,614, forward strand.
TATCCACAAATTGTGCTCTGTGGGGCCTTGGAGAAATTCTTCTACCCCACCGGAGAAGGCTTCTTATCCATAAATTAGGAATAATCATCCCTGTTTCTCCAAGTTGTGGCCTCGAAATGTACTAATAAGCATAAGGAGTTAAAAAATGGTACCCAGTCTGTAAATATTAATCCTTCTTTTCCTCTTTTCTGTTGGTAGAGAGAGTGAGGGATATTCCCCCAGGGGTAGATAACTTACCCTGTCTCTTGCTGTCTCTCTACCCTGCCTCTCTCTCTCTCTCTCTCTCTCTCTCACACACACACACACACACCATTCACACACAATCCTAAATAGAATGAGAAAAGAAGGAAAAACAGGATTCATAAAACATAAAGGACTATTACTCCAGTGTTTCTTTTTAACCAGCTCCCCAGCTATAAGCCTAATCCAACCACCAAATAACTGTGAATAGGTAACAATGATTTTAATGAAAATATTTTCACAGAAGCTCAAGATTCAGAACACAAGATCTCACATTTAAATCTTCTCGCCGATGAACAAACTCGGCTCCGACATTAGAGCAATCAAGACAAAACAACCCCAAAACCCCCTAATATATCTAAAACAAGATCTTGTTACCGAATCTCTTGACTTCCCCTTCCACAGTGGAAAGTCTATTCTAACTGCCTCGGCTGGAAACGACCATGGCCTCTTTCTTTTCTTTTGCCTCCCCATCCAATCAGATAGGAAATTACATTGATTCCTCCTTGACAAATATCTTTCAAAGCAATCCTATTTTTCTCTTCCCTCTGTCATCATCCTGGTCAGCAATCCCAAATCTAGATTCCTCGCTTTACTTCTGGAAAGCTCTGCAGCGTGGCCTCTCTCCATTCACATCGAAACACTGCCGGCAGGTTCACTTAAAAGCAAAACACTGCTTGTGACAAGTATCCCTGGAATGCAGAGAACGTTCTACCAAGTTCTCTCTGCTAAGACCTTGCTGCTGTGTGAGCCTCTGATGGTCCCAGGGGAGGACCCCGGCCACGCTCCTCTCTTTCTCCCCAAACTCTTCTTCCTGTCCCCCATCCTTGGACTCTTGACCCTGCCCACTCCTTCCTTTGATACACAAAAGCAGGCCCCATGGACTTGTGTGGCCACGCTTTTACTTAGTAAGTGGGAATTTGGGGGACAAGAACATGATGACCTACAAATCATCATGTTTAGCCCCCTAATTTGGGGGGTTAAATTCTTTTATTGCCTCAATAAATTAGGATCTGTCTTCCAGGGAATTGTAGATTCCCTGTAGAAAAGTAGATGTGCAGAATTTCAATGCATTGCTCATAGAGCGAGCCCTTCGGAAGTGTTCGTTATTACTCATAATCGCTGTGGCAGGAAAACCAAAAGAAACAAGGACACCCAAGTCTGTCAGAAAAGAACAAATTGAACCTTAGGAAGGAGATACGATGGAGACTTCTGAAATGTATCTGTTATTAGTACCCTGGCACGTTTGATGCATGATTAAAATCGTTAACACAGGGGGCGTCTGGGGGACTCAGCCAGTTAAGCATCTTGACTTTTCATTTCAGTTCAGGTCATGATCTCACAGTTCATGAGTTTGAGCCCTGTGTCGGGCTCTGTGCTCACAGCGCGGAGCTTCCTTGAGATTCTCTGTCTCTTTTTCTCTCTGGCCCTCTCTTATTTTCTCTCTCTCTCTCTCAAAAATAAATAAGTAAATATTAGAAAAAAAAAAAAAAGACTTTAACACAGATTGCTTGCATTTGTATAGTATGTGGAGCACTAGTTTTTCAAGGCCAACTTTTAAAGATTACGTAATCCTGGACAGGGCCTATTCGGGGCTGCTCCTACCAATTCTAAAGCACACTTTTTTTTTAAAATAAAAGTCGTTTGTTTTACCTCATATAAAGGATACATCTCTTGATTTAACACGTAACCTAGTAAACATTACCCCAAAACTGCTTTTTACATGCTAATTTGCACATTTAAATGGAAAAATACTTCATTGTTATTTCAAAATCTTCTCAGAAATGGTCCTTGACCCTTTTAAGAAATAAGAATTAGGGGCACGTGGGCAGCTCAGTGGGTTCAGCATCTGACTCTGGGTTTCTGCTCAGGTCATGGTCTCACGGTTTTGTGGGTTCAAGCCCCACTTTGGATTCTGTGCTGGCAGCGTTGAGCTTACTGGGGGCTCTCTGTCTCCCCCTCGCTCTGTCCCTCCCCACTAGAGCTTTCTCTGTCTCTCTCGAAATAAATAAACAAAAAATAAAAATAAAAAAATAAGAATTGGAACCATGAAGGAAGAATCTTCCTTACCCTGCCCCCACTGAAGGCCCAAAGCAAAGAGCTTTATTTTTTTATTCATTATTTTATTTTACTTATTGTCAAGTTAGCCAACATACAGTATAGTCTTGGCTTCACGAGTAGATTCCCATAAGCAGAGAACTTTAAAGCGGCACATCAAAAGGGTGTTTTAAGAGATCAGTCTTCTTGTTTCTTTGGTATTATGCAATATAACTATACATAAAGCTCAACAAATAAGAATTTTGGAACAGAGCCAATTAACATGAGCTCCTTTAAAATCTGTTACACATAACTCTGTACCATCCACTTTGACAAGCTTGGGTTAACGTTCTGCCTTTTTACCTTCACTTAACGTGATATTAAATGGCAAATGAGTCAGAACAAAGTGAGCAAGTACTGTGAGTAATCAGTCTTTTTTAAAATTTTGCAGAGCAGGTTTTGAGAAAATGGAGGTTATTTTTAATATTTTTTTACTTAAAAATTATTCCTTGCATTCCTTTTAACAGAGTGGCCTGTCATCTTACAAATGGCATTTGCTATATTTATTTTGGGGTACTGATGATTGACAATGTAATTGGTAACACTCTTTTTTTTTTTTATGTTTTATTTATTTCTAGGAGAGAGAGAGAGACAGTGTGAGCAGGTGAGGGTCAGAGAGAGACGGAGTCACAGACTGAAACAGGCTCCAGGCTCTGAGCTGGCAGTCAGCACAGAGCCCGACGCGGGGCTCGAACCCACGAACCGCGAGATCATGACCTAAGTGAAAGTCGGACGCTTAACCGACTAAACCACCCAGGCGCCCCGGTAACACTCTTGAAAGTAGGGAGATGGCCCACAAGCGATGCTGGGGTAGGTACTGGGTGCAGAGTTCAAGTACTATGAAACTTCACAGGGTTGTTGAGAAGATTCCATTGAATGACAGCCATCAAGAACAAAGATCACTTTGAACACAATAAGTCCTCAGTAAATATTAGTCATTCTTACTATGATTTTAGTCCTTATGACTAAAGGGATGTCAGATTTGTCAAGCTTTGGTTTTAAACAATCTTGAATTAGGTAAATTTCTCATTTTCTTTCTTTTTTGTAAAGTTTACTTATTTATTTTGAGAGAAAAAGAGAGAGTGCACGAGCATGAGTAGGGGAGGGGCAGAGTGAGAGAGGGATAAAAGGAATCCCAAGCCTGCCACATGGCTGGATCCCAGGAACTGTAAGATCATGACCTGAGCCGAAATTAAGAGTAGGATGCTCAACCGACTGCGCCATCCAGGCACCCCATTCTCATTTTTTATCTTAATGAATATAATCACAATCAGTGTAATTCTCTCTATAACATATGGTAACATTTCCAAAAAGAAGAAAAATTACAGAGCATGACAGAAGACGTATAAACAGAAAAGCAATTCATTTGAAAGCAATTTTGGTTTTTTGATGGCTTTCTTGGTGGAGTTCATGTCCTTTAAACCCATTGAACTGTGAACTATGCTCACTTTAATCATCCAAAAAAATGTTTATTCATTTATTTTTGAGAGAGAGAACGAGAGAGAGAGAGAGAGAGAGAGCGCGCTCAAGCACAAGCAGGGGGAGGGCAAAGAGATAAACGGGGACATAATCTGAAGCAGCCTCCAGGCTCTAAGCTGTCAGCTCAGAGCCTGATGCGGGGCTCAAACCCATGAACTGTGAGTTGATGACCTCAGCCGAGGTCAGATGCTCCACCAGCTGAGCCACCCAGGTACCCTCTCAGTTTAATCTTAAGTGAGATTATTATTGGATAGAATTATTACCTCGCGGTAGCACAGTATGCTAAGTAAAAGACCTCACAGTTGTGATTTTCTTAGTCTTTTTACTGAAATACAGCATATATCCAGGAAAGTGTGTAAATCAAGAGTACATAGCTCAAAGCATTTTCATGTAATGAGCACACATTTGCATAACCGCTGTTCAGATCAAGAGAGAAATATTAGCACCTGAGAAGAATCCCTGGGTACCCCCCCACCCCACACACACTTTAACAAACTGCTATTTAAAAAAAACCCACACTATCATGATTCTTGACTCTCCATATTAGCTGCCTTTTTTCTGAATACAGCATGATATGCTAGTTTTGTACGTTGCTTCCTTCATTCGATGTTATGTTTGTAAGCTTCCTCCAAGCTGCTGTGTGCAATTCAGTCTGTTTTCATTTCTGTGCAGTATTTCATTTCATGAATATACAACAATTTATCTTTCTTTTCTACCATTGATGAACTTTTTGGGCTGTTTTCGCATTGGGGTAAGTGTCTATGAACATTCTTGCGCATGTCTTTTGGTAAATATGCGGACATATTTCTATTGGGTGTATACCTAGGAGATGAGTTTACAGAGTGATAAGACATGACATTCTACTTTCGGAGACATTGTGAAACAGTTTTCCAAAGTGGAGTGCCAATTTATATTCCCAACAACAGGGAGAATTCTAACTGCTTCCCATCCCTTCCAACACTTGGTATCGTTCATCTTTGGACTGTAAAAATCTGAATGTTTATTCTACACTCAAAGTAGTTAGTTTATTCCACCTTCATGGACCTTGGAAGAAGACTCAATATTCCTGGGTCAGAAATGAAGAACAGTTTATTTCACAGCAATTTTAGTAAGCTAGAATATTTATATATTTAATAATATTTGTATAAACTAGAATGTTTAGTAAACTACATTTCTGCATCAATTCTCTGGGTATCAGTTCCTGTAGAGCAACGCAAAGGAAGCCAGATGACACCTGTGCGAGTAAGTGCATGACAGGAGAGGGATCCTACATTAGGGAACCCAAATCTTATAATGGGCAGTAAGCAGGCTTGTTTCACTCCAAGGGGAGATACCATCTCTGTTTTTCAAGTCTGTACACCATGCAAACATCTGTGAAAAGGTAGTCTGGCAAAAAACTGGTTCTCAAAGCACAGCATGACCTCTGCTTGCGTGACACTCAAAAGAGATGCGACACTTACGGAGAATTATATTTGAGGGGCAGGGGTAGCTCCTTATGGTTTCAATTCACGCTTCACTGATAATGAAGATCGGTACCTTGTCGTAGTTTCTGGCCATTTTTATATCCTCTTTTTAAAATTGCATAGTCAAGCCTTTTTACTTCAGGACCTACAACTAGCTTGGATCTTCACCACAAATCTGGGAGAGACTCTAGTGATTTTATATTTGCAATTTTATATCTGTTTTCTTATATAAGAATTGTGTAACCTTCAGGATCTCAATATCTGGGTCTGCTTCCAGTTGCCAGTTAACCCTTTTATCACCAAGGCAGCAATGTTTCTCTTTCCTGGGTTAATAGCCTTCTTTCTGCCAGCTGGTATCTAGTCTCATGCCCCAGATGGCTTCCCTGGCCACTCTTAAGTTCACCATGACTTTTCTATTTTCTCACATGAGTAACTGCCTAATTCTATCAATGTTTCCCAGTAAAACTCTGAGAGTAGGATAGGGATTGGCCCATCTTGTCCTTTTGTACCAGACCTGATCATAAATCACTGGTCAACCTATGAAACGAATTCCCTGTGTACATGTCTCTTCCAGATACAAAAGGGTCCCCTGGGGCACAACACCATTGCCTACTGCTTCAACAGGAAATTTGTCTGCCATTTCTAATACACACATAGGGTGTCGAAAGTGAATTCAACAAAGAAACGCAGCTTCTGGGTGATAGTTCAAAGACCGAAATAAAGCACCTGCAGACCTCATTGCATAAGTTAGAGAAAGGTATGGTAAGAATCCATAACTCTTAAGTATGTAAGAGAAAAATTCCAGATCCATAGACATTTGGCATCAGCTTGTATTCTCCAAGCCAACTCTTGGTCTCAGCAGCTCTGAATTAGGGAATTCTTAAAATAGCCCTAAATCAACTCTTCTGTGAAATCCAAGGTGAATCCTGTACTCCTGAGATGGAGGGACCAGGAGGAATGAGCTTGGCCCAGAATAGTCAGATTTACACGTGCCATTTATTCCTGGGCCCAGAGTCATCAAACACCAAACGCACTGATAACAGGTGAGACATACCAATTGTTACCAAAGTATTATTATGGTAGTTTAGTGGTGGTCTGATTTGCTTCATTGTTAGAGATCTAAATTTTTCTCAAACTTTGATCACGAAGTTGCCTGATTACTAGAAAATGCTAGAAGAGTTTAGAATGCCTTTCTACACTAGGTCAGTTCTCACCAGTATTTAGAACAGGCTCCTTAGACACGGAGGAGAAAGAAAACAAATTTAGCAACACAAAGCACATTCAAGTTTTATAAGGAAAATAAAAAGTTTGTCCCACAGAGGAAATCAGTCCCTGTGTGTGTGTGTGTGTGGGTGGGTGGAAAGACAGTTGGGAACATAGGGACAGAGCCAAAGAGAGGAAAACATTGCAGCATCAGAAGAGACGGAGAGAAAGTGGGCTGGAAAACAGCTACCTCCTTTAGCAGCAAAGCCACCAGAGACAGAGGACTTTGGTTGATTCACAACTAGGATGCCCTGAAAACTACCTGGCTACATGGAAGGCAGAGACAAGCAACAGAGCATTTCCTTCACTGCTTGGCTTTGTCATTTGTCAGACAGCTGAACAATAAAGTTCCACAAAGTTGCACACATTTCTGTCTCTTTGTCTCTGTTCCTCCCTGCCTCCTCCTCCAACTACTCTCCCCTACCCAACATTGCTCTCTCTCTTCTTTCCTTATGAAAACGTTGGGTGAACTGAAGGGACTGACTATAGTATAATATGGTACAGATAGAAGAGAGAGGAAGAAGAAGACATAAGAGAGTGTGCATTTTTTCCTTCTCTACATTAGCCAAAAAAAGCCAACAATTGCATACACATTTGGTGGATACCGACCATAGACAAACATGGCGCTATGTCAAGAAACAAAGCTCAGCCTTGATCTTGTTAATATAGATGAATGACTAAAGCTCGTGCTTATGTGTTAGGTCTTATATTCTTTCCCCTTCTCAAAGACAGTGATCCAGAAATGTCCCCATTTCTCTCCTTTCTCATCCACCTCCAGCCCCCCTTCTGAAGCATTCCCATCAGCACACAAATATACTTCCATCTTAAAACAAACCAGGAAACAAACAAAACCAACAAATTCCTCTCAATCTCCTTATTCCAACTCCCGTTCCCAACCAATTTCTCTGCTCCCTTTAGCAAACCTCCTTCAGAAGTCCATTGACATTCATCATTGTCAATTCATCTTCCATTCTCTCTTCAGCCTATTTCGATCAGGCCTTTTCTTCCCTCCATCCTACGGACGTGGCTCTTGCGTGTCAGTCCTCAGCTTATGATCCATTTTTAACAGAGTTAATCAGCTCGCCTGACTTCCAGGATGCTCTCTTGGGTTTCTTCATACGTCGCTGGTAGCTCATCAGTGTCCTGTACCATTTGTCCTTGTGTCCTGACCAGTTAATCATATCTGGTCCTCTCTCTTTCTCTCCACACCCACTCCAGTCACATGGCTGGAAGTGTCATCTATGTACCAGTGATGCCCACATTTTTATTTCTAGTTTAGTCCCCCTTCCCATACTGATTCAAATATCCAAAAGTCTACATGATGTATCTCCTGGATGTTGAAAAGCTATCTCTAGCCCATTATGTCCCAAACTGAGATACTGATAATACTCACACTTACTCCATCCAAAGTATTTCTTTTATCAGTTCATAGAAATCCTGCTCTTCCTGTTGCTCAGACCAAAATCCTAACCATCCTGTCTCAAATCCCCACTGACTTTTAATTCCTTCAATATATATCCAGAATCTGACCACTTTTTACCGTCTGAAATCCTGCTGTCTGGGTCTAGCCTTCACCATCTCATCTCAATTACTATCGTAGCCTCCTAACGGGCTTCCCTACATCTTGGCTTTTTAAAAAAAATTTTTTTAATGTCTGTTTATTTTTGTGAGAGAGATACAGAGAGTAAGCGGGGGAGGGGCAAAGAGAGAGGGAGACACAGAATTCCAAGCAGGCTCCTGGCTCAGAGCTGTCAGCACAGAGCCCAATGCGGGGCTCGAACTCACAAGCCATGAGATCATGACCTGAGCCAAAGTTGGCCGCTTAACTGACTGAGCCACCCAGGTGCTGCTCTCTACATCTTATTTTGTACTCCTACAGTCAATGCTTCACATAGTAGCCGAAGTGATCCTTCCGAAATGTAAGTCAGATGGTGTCACTCTGCTGCCGAATGCCTGGAGGTGGCTTCGCATTTCACGTGAGTAAAAGCCAAAGCCTTGTTGACTTCCGGGCACTATATGATATGGTTCTTGTAACTTCTCCAAACTTCTCTCTGGCTACCCTCCCCTCACTCCCCCTCTCCCTGCTCGTCTTCCAAAATTCTAGAAAGATCCAGCTTTGGGGCCTTTACCATGATGTGCCTGTGTCATCCTTCTGCATGCTCTTCCCCTCGATACAGGCTAGGCTTTCTTATCTCCTCTCTATTGCTTACTGTCTGTTCCTCTCACAGGATGCAGTCTCTCTGAAGGGCAAGAACTTTCTGTTCTGTTCACTGATGACTCTCAAGCCTTTGAACACAGCCTGTCACTGTAGTAAAAACTCAAACATCATTTACTGAGTTAGAGATTCCCATTTTTGAGGGGGTTTACATTCCAGTGGGAAAGAGTGTAGGGGCACAATTAGTATATTCAAAGTTATTTGAGAATACAGAAAAAGATGCTTTTTATTGTGTTAGGTGTGGGGGTTTGTTGAGAACTTCAGAAAAGTACAGCAAGGATCTCTGAGCTGAGTCCCAAGGGGTGAGTCGGTCAATGTCCTCATTTCTCTGTTTCACCTACCTCCAGCCCCCCTTTCTGGAATGTTCCCATCAGCACACAAACATACCTGATCTTAAAACAAGCAAGGAAACAAACAAGACCAACACATTCCTCTTAACCCCCTTCTTAGAAAAGTTAGACTGGAAGCCCAGGGAAAGAGCAGAGCACTCCAAGTAGAGAGTTCAGCATGTATGAATTTATAAGGTATCATGGTGTGAGAGAGGACAAAAGATGAAGCTAATCAATATACCGCCTCTGTTATCTTTATTTATTATTCTTCCTTTCCAACAGCACCATCTTCTATCACTTTTTGTTCCTCTGTGCATTCTTCTGCTTAGACACTGGACTCTATTCTGTTGACTGTTTAAAGCTAGAAGTCCTGAATCAAAGAAGGACAGAGAGGTTACAATTTCCTGCATAAGATAAGATTAGGAAGACACCCGGAGGGAAAGATCCAGGAAGGTGGATGAGGCTGGGGGTGATGGTAGGGACAGGGCCAAAAAGAGAAAGGGGGAGGAGCTGGTGAAACTTTGAGCCACTGCCACGAAGACTGGAACTTACAGAAAGAAAAAATTCTGAGTTGTGCAAAGTACTCCCTACTCCACCAGAAAGCTTCGGTAATGAACAACATGGCAGTCCTTGCTTTTTGGAGTTCATTTGTGTTGGTTTAAAACACACTGAGGCACTCCTACTAAGAAATGTGTACACACACACACACACACACACACACACACACACTTGTACAGTTAATTAGGAAGAGACAGTTAATTAGGAAGAGACACCGCAGCTGAGTTGACTTAGAAGGTGAAATTCAGAATGACTCTGGGGTTAGTAAGCCAGAGGGTTTTGGCAGATGGTGACACTATTTGGCCAAGAAAATAACTTGGGAGGAGAATGTTGGCAGCTGAGAAAGGGCCTTACAATAATGTGTCCATCTTTAGAGATGGCGAGTTTGAAAATCCTAAGGGATATTCGAGGGAGATGCCCAAGGAGCCACTGGAATACAGATCTAACACTCAGGAGAGCAGAAGACAGAGAATTGGGGGCCATCACCAGACATGTGAGAGTTGAAACTCTCTCACATGTCCAGGGGCTTGGACATGACTGTCTAGGGACAGTGTGGAGAGGGAAACAAGACATCAAAGGACTGGGTGGAAGGGAGTGGGCAGAAAAAATGAAGCCAGCAAAAAGAGCAGTGTAAAAACTGAAGGATACCCAGAAATCGTGTCATAGAACCAAAGGGAAGTTTCCAGTTTATTTCTGTCTCTGTCTCTCTCTTACACACACACACACACACACACACACACACACACACACTCCCCTCCTTTTATGATCAAATGAGGTCCCTGAGTCTACGCTGTGAATGGCTGAGAGAGAATACTGCCCACTCTTCATCTCCTCACACAATGCCTTTTTAACATTCTAGCAAACTCCAGATCCCTACTAGGAACAAGGAACTAATAAGCACAATAAAAGCCAACCTTTCTTAAGGACCTGTGACTAAACTAAGATTTGACATAGACTATCTCATCTAATCCTCATGACAACTCTATAGGAGTTTAAAATTTCTATTAAGTATGCATCAATGTAGGTGCAAATACTTAAATAATTTCCAAAGCTCAAAGAGCCAAGCAAGTGGCCAAGCTAGGACTCATGTCTGAACAGAACACCTGGGTTGGTCCCCGCTTTGCATTGCACCTGAATGAGTTGCTACATTTTGAGTATCTCAGTGGCTGAAAACAATGAGGAATCCCACTTAATTATTTCCTTTGTAAGGCAGTTAGAAGACATAAAACAAAATTTTAAAATCCACAGTGATAAGGGTGCCTGAGTGGCTCAGTCGGTTAGGCATCTGACTTCAGCACAGGTCATGATTTCATGGTTTGTGGGTTCAAGCCCAGTGTCAACATCTGTGTAGACAGCTCAAAGCCTGAAACCTGCTTCAGATTCTGTCTCCCTCTCTCTCTCTGCCCTTCTCCCACCCACTCTGTCTCTCTCAAACTGTTAAAATCCACAGTGATAGAAGAAGGCAATGCTGGCATTTAAGAGCAAACATGAGTGTCATAAAAGAGATTTTTAAAATGAACAGATTATGAAGGGGCCACAGTAATATAAATAATCCCAAGTGTTGGGGAATATTTATTTTATTAGAGACATAGAAATACAAATGTTGGAAAAGCACTCACAAAAGCAAGCTGGTCTTCATTCCTACCCTGTAGATCACTTCTGACCACTCGGCTTCCTCTCTTCCCCTTGTTAAACTCCTAGTCCAGATAAATGTTTAGTCATTTCACTTTATCAGGGAATGTCAAAGTACCTGCACTCAAGCCTTCCCTACATGTCCAAAAAAGGATCACATTTCCTGTGTTATGCTGGCTATTTCTGAGAGCGGAATCTTCAGATACGTTCTTTATGGGTCCCATGATCTAAGTCTGTTTTTAGAAGAACATTTTTCAACTTAAATAAATGAAGAGCAATTTAACTTCATTTGTTATTAAAGATTCTGAGATTTTTTTTCCCCCTCAGGACCCAAACTGCATTCTCTTTATAAGATTTTTACCTTTCAAGACTAAATTGAGTTGCGAATTTATGGTATCCGTAAATCTACTAAATTTGCTTTAGTATCATCATCCTGATGGTGTGAAACACAGGGAGTGAGTGGTAGGCAGGCCAGTGACTATTAAAATTCTCTATTTTCAAGATCACAAGAAATCTAAAATCAGCTTGATGTTTTATGGTGTAGAAAGTATGGTAAGGTATATTTCAGTTTCTTGTCAAATACAAAGCCATTTAAGAAAGATTTAGGTAGGTTTGCTAATTTTCAAAATCGCCGACTCTCTTAACGTCTACCTTTTCTACGTTTTACTTTCTTACAAAAACCATACCAGAGAACAAAAACGTCGAGAGATCCACGTTGAAAAATCCAAAAACAGAATAGAGAAGAATGATTCCAGTCACCCGCCCTTGCACTCTTATCAGTCAGCACAACTGGGAAAAAGTAGATAAAAGGAGGGCTGAGTGACATTTGGTCCCTGTCAGTGCAGGTGGGTGGTGGAATTCAGGGGCACATTTGCTGGAAGTCAACAAATCAGACTTCGTTTCTGGGCTCGTCCGATAAGTAACTGTGTGTCCTTGGACTAGTAATAGCCCTTGGTGATACAAGACACGGAAAGAGATTTACTCAACCACTTAACTATTCCTTCAACATACATTCACCTGCTATGCAACTAAGTATTTGCTAGAAGTCAGTGATAAGTTTGGGTTGGTCACTGGCAGACCGTTATCCAAGTTTGACTTCTGTGCGGAGCAAGCCTTATTTCTCAGTCTCAGCCTCCCCTACGATGGTAGATCCCCCTGGTTTCCAAACACTTTTGCTGAGAAATAGCAAAAGGAGTGTTACGATAGCCCAGCAGAAACCTTTCTCTAACAATATAAATAAGTAAGAAAGTTATACTTTAAGTAACTACAAGTGTATATTTTCTACAATTCACGCTTTCCCAGATAGCTTTATTTACTTATTTTCTATCGCAAGGAAGACAAAAATGAATGTCATGGAGAACATAACAGAACATTTTAGAGCTCAGAGGGCTAAGGGTGTGAAGCAGGCACATTTGTAACTTCTGTCATTAAGTTGGAAGCTATTGAGTTTTCAACTTCAGTAAAATCCAGAACAAGAGAAAAAATTCCAAAGGTAAAGATAGCTAGAGAGTTCTTGAAGCCACGGACATGCTAAAACAAAATAGAACAAAACAAAAACAAAAAAACCAGGGTGAGTTATGCTCCTCAAGCATGAAAGATGAACGAAAACTAGGCTGAACTAAGCAATGGATATTATGAGCTGGTTAGTAGTGAGAAAAGATACCTAGGTACCTATACTCTTTCAGACTTCCTTTTAATTCTTTTATAGTTTATAGTTTGTGAATTGAAAACAATTTTTAATTTAATTCTATTATCATAGAACAAGCACAACTGAGTGAAAAATTGTGGAATTTCTTTGGCTCAGATGTCTTTGGACTAAGATCCCACTGAGTAGCAATTACCGTAACTTCAGAAAAGTGAAATTATAGCCACCCCCCACCCCCCGCCCCGGTTTCTCATTTTGCAGTTCCAAACCTGCAACGTGTAGTGAAAGATGAAATGTCCTCTCCGTTACCACTCCAGATCTTTGCCAACCTTTGCGGTTGCACTCTTCCCTTGACCTTGCATCCATTACCAGTATCCCTACGTTTCCCTCAAAAGCCTCTGAGTTAAATTATGATCATGCTTCTAAGGTAACGGCAAATGACTAATTCGTTATTCCTTAAGCTTGAACCCACTAAGTCGCATTTCCAGTGTGGTTTGTTCAGTGAGGAATACTGGTCAGAAGGTACAGAATATCAAATGTACTAAAAATTGGGTTGCTGTTCTAGATACGTCTCAATGATTTAGGATGTCTCTGGAAATGTGGAGTCAAATATTGGGCCTAACCATTCCCTGCATTTCATCTACATGTCCAAACTGTTGGATACGCATTTTATCCTCAATCTTCCAGACAAACAATGAGCAGGCCTACACCCAAAGGAAATATGGAGTGTCGTGAATCTACGGTGCCAAATATTTGTGGTAAGTACATCAAGTTCAGGATATAGTCTTTTTATACCAACAGAATGAGTGTGATCTAGAGTCACAGTCAAGACCACCAATGCAGTCATTATGCACATATGGACATTTTCACCTCTTGCTATAATTACTAGCTTACCAGACCATGTTTAGAGCAAGGTCTCGGATTTGTTCATTGTTATAATCTCAGTGTCTACATTGCCGGGCAAAGAGTAACTGAGACTTCAGTGTTATATAAATGGCATTTTTGGGGGGTGGACTTATGGGTTGCATTGGAAGAGCTATAATCACTGGTCAGAGCCAGAGAAGGATGCTAACGTTCCCCTTCCTAAAAGCTTGATTTTCATTTTCTGTATCAGAAAATACAAGCCCGGCCAGCAGAGGGCAGTGTAACAAACTATGGAACTTGCTTTCCTGGAGGACATGATAAAAGACCCTAGGATAGCAAGAGGTTATTGGTGTCTGAGACACCAGGTTATTGTCATTTGCCTGGTGCAGAATATTTTCCTCACTCACTTTCCTTTAAAAATATTTTGACACAGGGTGCGTATGCTTTTGTAGGGCCAGCAGGATGTTTGGGAAAGAGAGAACCCCCCAGTTTCTGGCTGAATGCCCAAGTCAAGGGGAGGGCATCCCTTTCTCAAAGCGAGTTGGTTTTCCCTCCAGAGGACGCACCTACCAAGAGCCATCACAAATCAACATGTTGTAATATGGCTTTTGAACAGACGGCGTTCCCCAGGTTCTCAAGAGAGATTCCATGCCCACGAAAACAGGACCAAAATAGAAGAAGTTCCTTCAAACAATCCTGAATGATTTAGTGTGTTTCTGACAAGGGGAAAGACAAAGGGCATTTATTTCGCCTGCCACGGAACACCAGAAGGCACCCGCGTTATTTTTGGCCCCGAGGAAGAAAATGCAAATCACTGCCATAGTTTATCCTCAAAACGCTGTGTGCCCATTCATTTTCTAGAACATGTGGAAGTATTTGGACCATTCTTTTGGGAACTGAGTCTCAAAGGTCATATTGACAGCAAGGGTGTGCCTGAAGGTATTAATTTATTGTAACTTCTAGGGATTATGCTTTTACATTTTATTTACCATCTTATTTGAATAATTATGGAACTGTTAACAAATATGGTCTGTTGGAGACTGCGTACCTTTCAGAACATTCTTTAACACCCTCATTGTAGATTTCTCATCTGCAATGCGTAATGCACTCAGCCGGTCTCCTTTGTCACTGTCTTCAAGGAATTCTGTCTATTTTCCTGACATCTAGATTGAGTGTATGGAGAACAGAAATTTAGTTGATCGAGTCCCTTGTCACCATCTTCCTCCCTCAAGCTTTTCTTGTTCCTGGCACTAAAGAAAAAGGAATTTCAGCAATATTTATTGATTCCTTACTAAGGGCCTCGCGCTGGGAAGTACACAGAAGAAGCTTGGAACTTGTTCAGGCTTACGGAAAGCCTTCAAAGTTGGGGACTAAGAATTAGGAGATATTGTCTAGAGATGTTCCACCACAATGTTGGCAGTATATTGTGATGGCGAATTTTATACGTCAGCTTGATGGGGCCACATGGATTTTGTCAGACATTATTCTGGGTGTGTCTGCGAGGCTCTTTCTGGGTAAGATCAATCTTTGAATCTGTCAACTGAGTAAAGAAGAATGCCCTCCTTAAGGTGGGTGAATTGGCTAAAGGCCTGAATAGAACACAAGGACTCACTCTTCCCTGAATAAGAGCAAAGTCCTCCTGCCTGACTGCCTTTGAGCTAAGACATCATTTTTCTTCTTCTTTTTTTTTTTTTTTCTGACTTTGGGTTTACACTGAAATATGGGCTCTTTTTGGGTCTCAACCTTATTGACTTTTGGACTGGAATCACACCACTCCCTCTTCTAGGTTTCTAACTTGCTACCTCACCTTGCAGATCATGGGACTTACCTATCTCCATAATGACATGGGCCACTTCTTTTTTAATATTTATTTTGAGAGAGGGAGAGAGAGAGAGAGAGAATACACACATGAGTGGAGGAGGGGCAGAGAGAGAGGGAGAGAGAGAATCCCAAGCAGACTCCCAGATGTCAGTGCAGAGCCCAAGGTGGGGCTCAATCTCATACACCATGAGATCATGACTTGAGCTGAGATCAGGAGTCTGATACTTAATTGACTGAGCCACTCAAGTGCCCCACTGGGCTAATTCTTTATGATAAATACCACCCCCTCTCTTTTTGTATGCATAGGTACAGACATATTATTGATTCTGTTTCTCTGGAGAACCTTGACTAATACATATACCTAGGCCAAGGCTGGAAAGCTTAGCCCATTCGCTGCCTACCTGGGGAACTCTGCACTCTAACTGTAGATTGAAATTGATAAAGGTAATGACTGAGGGAAAATAGGATGAAGTTTTCTTTCCAGAACCACCATAATGAACCTACTTTAATAATTAAGAATGCCATGTACCTAAAGTCCAAATCTATCTCCAGGGTTCATCAATAAAATATAAAGGAGATTTTTCTCTATTAAAAATGGAAAGGATTTGAAATGGAGTCAATCTGGCTTCAGCAGTTTTGTTTCTTTTGAGTTTTGAAATCAACACAGACTGGAACAGGTTGCTATTCTTTCTGTTTGGTGTAGAGAGGGTTGGTAATTTTAGTTCAAGCAATGGAATGAGAAACCTGGCAGAGTGAATGTATTCCACAAAATTTGCTTATGTCCCCAAAATTGACGATGCCCTCTCATTAAAGTCATAGCCGCCATATCAGGTTGCCTGAAACAAGATTTTGGCTTGACATCTGAAGAAAGGAGTCTGGAGTGTGTTTGTGTGTGTGTGTGTGTGTGTGTGAGAGAGAGAGAGAGAGAGAGAGAGAGAGAGAGAGAGAGAATATTGAAGCAAAGGTTTTAGGAGGGTTTTTTTTTTTTCTTTTGCAATCAGCAGTGTCTCTAAAGAATGATTAAAGACAGAGAATTATCTTAACCTTTATACTCAATCTTCTTATGACTGGAAAGGACACAATGTAATTCTCGTTCTTGATACTTCACGTTCTTCTAAAAGAGAAAAATCTTTCTTCTTTTAAAAAATTTGTCTCTGCTTCTGAGAAGTTCCAGCATTCTAAGCTTTTCTTGAAAACTCAATGTACTCTAGCAATAGTTTTAGACGCTAGACTACTTGTGAACAATTTCTAACCTTGAGGACTATACGAACATAAGGGAGGCCATCTAGGCAGTTGAGGAGTCTTGGCATTAGACAGCCCTGGATTTTACCTCTGTTGTTTACTGTGGGCACTTGAGAAGGTTTCTCGATGTCTATGAACCTCAGTTTCCTCTTCTATTAAATGGGTTTATAACAGTACATATTGTTATAAAGTAAGACAGAGCTGTCTTGAGAATTGAAATAATGTATCTATGTGTTTTGTATAGGAAGGGACACACAGCAAGTATTCAGAAGTGTTAATGAAGATAATGGTCATGTTTACAAAAGCAAACTTACATATAGTAAAAATCAGACATTATCCAATACAATAACTTCTTGTATATGGTATTCCCCAACATCCCCTTAACCTCAGATGTCACATACCGTATTTCCAATGCTACTGTCATTTATTTAGCATCTTTAATTGATGAAGGGATTTAGCTTTGTCATAAACAATATTTGTGAAATCACAGATTTAAGGCACTAGTTGATTTTCTGTAATATGCAACAAGAAGCTAAAACTGTTAAGAATGTTTGTCTGTACATCACTTAGAACCATCTCGTTTCTCCTTAGCGGTCCACATGTCACATTTTAGGAATCATGGACTAACATATAAGTGGATGCAAAGACAAACGAGATAAAGATAAGCTGAGGGGGGCTTTGTGGAGAAGGAAGATTGGAGCAAGGGCTGGAGATAAATAAAACCAGAAGACTCGTATAAGAAACAAGTGTTGAATGAGCTTACTGATGTACCACTAGGTCCGTTAGACTGTCATGTATGAATGAGCAGAGCGCAGATGCTTATTCACATTTCTGACTTAATTTGTAGTCCCTGGGCTGATCAGAGACTAACATATGCAGAAAAGTTACAGACACATTATCCACTTATGTGGGATCAAAGTAGAACAAAATGAAGCAAAACCAAACACCAGCCCCTAATTTCTTCTATGAATACTCTTCAGCTCTGCTGCTTCCTGGATGTCCGGCCCTGGGCAACTTATTTTCTCTCTCTAGGCCTCTGTTTCTTTATCTATAAAATGGAGCTAATCCTTGTTTCACAGGTCATTGTGAAGGTTCCATGAGATAGTGCCATGTGAAGTCTTTCTTACTGGGCTGGTAAGTTCTCAATAAGCAGTGGCTATGAAATGATCAGAATAATAATTAATGGTTTATCACAAGAGTGCCTATACATTTTGGCAATGAAGTGTGAAGAAAAGTAGGAGGGGTTCCAAGTCTGGCAAAGGAAATATTCCTATTGACTGTAGGTACGTGGGGTCACAACTAAGGAAGTTTAGTTGCCTCTGACAGAAACACACAATGGGGCATCTGGGTGGCTCAGTTGGTTAAGTGCTGGACTCTTGGTTTCCGCTCAGGTCATGATTTTGTGGTTCGTGAGTTCGAGCCCCGTGTCAGGCTCTGCTCTGGTAATGCCGAGTCTATTTGGGATTCTCTCTCTCCCTCTCTCAAAATAAAATTTTAAAACAACTTTAAAACTTTAAAAAAATAAAAAAATAAAATGAAAGAAACGCACTATGGTTATTCTCGACACTTTTGATACATCTATGAAATATGACATCCTGCTCACATTCTCTTCTCGGAAGGACCCTGGGCACTTTCCAGTGGAACTTTCGGTGGGCAATAATAGATGAGGCAATAGAGTGTGTGACACTTCGCTCTGCACCCTGGGGGTTCACTTAGTTGTTATTACAGAGACACTCGGCGCTCAAGAAAGGAGCGAGGTGTGGTTCTTGAGAGCCTCTCTGGAACTAAGAAACCTGTGGAGAAATACAGGGGATTCTCATGAGCTCACAGAGCGATTTCCGGCAGGCAGCCGTGTGGAACTCTTCCATTTGTTAGCTGTCATATTTGTGACTTGGTTTTACCACGTGTGATTTTCACAGACTACCGCACACATGAAAATTCACTTAGAACTGATCAGAACCAAGAGTGTAAGGCCTTAAAATCTCAGAAACATCTACATGTGAGAAGAGGATTTAATAGAAGGGGTATTTTACTAAGAGGTTTAAAAAATAACCATGTCTTAGTTTTGACAGAGCTTCTCTCTCCGAAAAATATTTCACAAATGAAAAAGCTTTAAAGACAGACAGGAGGACAGTACTCCCATTTTGCAAAGGAGAGCAATGATGTGATATTTTTTGCAGTCTTCACCTCCCTTCAGAGTTTAATGGTTTGAGCAATCTGTTGCCTATAACAACTGTTTAAATCCAAGCAGCTTGAAAGGTTACCCGCAGGGACTGGACAATAGACTGTCAGCTCTTCAAAGGGGGTCACAGCAACTGCTGTCATCTGTCTTCCAAAGCCAGAAAGCACTCGGGGACTTGGGCTTTGACTCACCTTGCTTGTGAAAAACTCCTTCCACGAAAATACTGCTGACCTTCCTTTTTCTTCTTTCTCCTTTAAAAAACAACCCTATTCAGTGTATTCCCATGATCACAAATCACTTGTTTACAAACGGATGAATGAGTAGTATGTGGAGTCAAATAATAGCACTATTTCGGAGTGTTCGAGGTATTGACATTCAGGGACCCCCACAGCACCAGGGAGCAGAGCTCCCTTCATATCCTCCCAAATGGGGGGTGGGGCGTGTAGAGTGACCTTGCATAAGTGTTGAAGTGAAGGGTGAATGGAATTGAAATGCAGAGCGCTCTTGGTCATGCCTGAAAATCCTTTTAAAATGGGGCCATCCCACGAACATTCTGGAAATTCTTTTCCCAGCCTTGGCATTGATACCGCTCTCTGAAATAGCAACGTGTTTACAGATGGTACTACAAAGAGAAAGGAATGTTACCAGGGCCATGGCATCGTGCTATGTAAGTCAAAATCACAGGAAAATGATCAGGGACAAAAAGCCCATCATACTGAGTCATCCTCGCAGATTAGGAGGAATGATTATTCCTAGCTACAGGCAGTGTTGTGGGTAGGAGTCAACCAGATGACTAGTTGAGAGTCTCAAGGCTGCGTCTACCTGCCACAAACAAATTCAGAATGTACTCGAAGGGTGAGTACAAAAGACAGCACTTTCTCCCTCTTCGTTTGTGACGCTTTGCACAGACGCTCAAAGGTTATAACACATGAAAAGAAGAAAAACATGTGTTGGTGAGGATGTGGCATAAAGGGAACCCTCATGCACTGTAGGTGAGAATGCAAACTGGTGCAGTCACTGTGGGATAACAGCATAGAGGTTCCTTAAAAACTTAAAAGTAGAAATAACGACAATCCAGTTATTTTGGGTATCTGCCAGAAGAAAACAAAAAAGCCAATTTGAAAAGCTTTATGCACCCCTATGTTCATTGTAGCATTATTTACAATAGCCAAGCTATGGAAGCAACCGAAGTGTCCATCCATAGATGAATGGATAAAATAGATGTGGTACATATATATATGCAATAGAATATTATTCAGTCATAACAAAGAATGACATCTTGTCATTTGGGACACTATGGATGGACCTATGTATTACACTAAGTGAAATAAGTCAGAGTAAGACAAATCACATATGACTTCACTTATATGTGAAATCTAAGAAACAAACAAAACAGAAATAGACTCATAAATACAGAGAACAAGCTGGTAGTTGCCAGAGGGGAGGTGGGGAAGAGAAGGGAAGAATAAAGGGAAGTAAGAGGTACAAACTTTTAGTTATAAAAATAAATAAGTCATGAGAATAAAAGCCACAGCATAGGGAATATAGACCATGATTCTGTAATGCCTCTGTATGGTCAAAGATGCTAACAACACTTACAGCGAGCATTTCATAATGTGTATAGATGTTGAATAACTATGTTGTATACCTAAAATGCATATATGCTGTATGTCAACTATACTGAAATTAAAAGTTCACATTTAAAAATTTTAACTTTTACTTTTTAAAATTTAAGAATTAAAAATTAAATTGTAATGGTTGTACAAATGTGAAATAAACACTTGCCCAAGATTTTATTTAATTCACTGATGACAAGGGATCCTGTAGAATGATACGCATTGCTTCAAATACGAATGTCTAGAAATACACACACATAAGCTGAAAGAAATTGATGGAGCAAAGTAAAAGTGGTGAATACCACATGGCAATGATCAACAGCATCTCTACATATTTTGCATTTTTATAAACAGAATCATTCGTATCACTATAGCTCTTCTACCTTCTAGAATTGTCAAATAGCCCAAAAGACAATGAAACCTGGAGTCACATAGAAGAGGGTTCTGGACACCGTGTCATTTTTTTTTTCCTATTGCAAAATGTTTCACAATTTTTCTACATATCTTTTCTTCCTTCATTCTGCAAAGAACGTTACTTTAAACATATTTGTTGGAGTTTCGGATTATTTTTAAAACAGAGACAATAATGGATCACAGCACAGTGTAGAAAAGCTGGGGATAACTTGGAATTGAATACTGGGTGTCACTATTACACCCCAGTCTCTTGGAGCAAAGAGACTTTCTTGCTGGCCATCTTTCTCCTCAGCAAAAGGTCATCCTCAGCCAGCAGAATGTACTCCTGATTAATGTGAAAAAAGACCTACCCCCTCATCCCAAGAGACCTTTCAGCAGCCCGTCTTCCCCACCTAGCCTGTGGGTGCGGAAGGGTTAGACAAGAAGCCTGGCTGATAATCTGAAATAATCAGAAGGCTAAACAATAATTCAAACACAACACTTCTGGTTCTTTAAATCATTGCTATTTGATGTATTTCCAGAATGTAATAAGCTTAACACTCAATTCTGTTATTGCAGAAGTTATGCTTTCTATTTTTGTATTTTAAAAAAAGGCACCCACTTAGGAAAAGATGGGTTTGTTTACAAGACAATTGCAGCAAATACAGAGACCTTCTTGATAGGAAGGCCCAACGCAGGTGTGGTTAGAAGACCCACTGGGAGCAAGGACAATAATGCTTCTCGGTTACAGAAGTGTTTGCCTTCGTTGTTTCGCTTTTTGCGGTTGCAAACTCTACTATCTACTGGAGTAAGGGGAAAGGCAGACAAAGTAAGTGTGCAGAGTAGGGCTCCAGAAAGATATTTGTGAAAGGCACAGATTGTGTAAGTCCTGGGGTGTTGGCATTGCAATGTGAAGGGCAAACGTGTCCTCTGAAGTCTAGGGCTGGTAATCGGCACATCCACGGTCTACAACTTGGGACAGAACACACCAGATGTTCTCCAGATTGGTGTAAGCTTCCGGAAGGAAGACAAGGAAAGGGGTCCTTTATGCTAGGAATCTTCATTTTCATTTAATCCTCACAACGACCTTAGGGGACCATTCTTATCCTCACTAGCTTGCTCAAGGTCACACCACTAAGAGCCCAGGTTGGAACATAGGTTTGTGATTCTCCGCCATATATCCTCATTCTATTTTCTGTTACATGCTACAGCCAGAAGACTGGTTAAGAAGGATGTAATCTTCAGTGTACTCAGGAATTCAGCAAACATTATGTTTAAGGATATTTAGAGCATAAAATTGTAGGAAGAAGGAAAAACAAGAAATAATGAACGGTTCTTATATTCAATCAATATAAAGGATTTCCTATTTCGTTTTCTGGCATGTATTTCAATGACCTGATCTTCTCTCCATTCTCATTGTTAACTCCCTCACCCAAGCTCTACCCACTACGTGCCTGAATTGCTGTAGCAACTTCCCCCCGGGCTCTGAGACTCAACGCAGGTCATGCCTTCACGCCCCACCAACAGACACACACTATTTGCCTCAGATTACTGGGCCAGCCTCCCCAAGATACCACATGTGTTTTTATTCCATTCCTGGTTCTACCATGCCCATGTTCTAGCTCCCCATGAAGCTTTCTCAGACTGGCCCATCCCTCAGGGATGCCCCTCTTCTCTATTTCCTGTGGTACTTCGGGCTCCCCTCTGTGGATTTTATTTCCTTACTTACATGATAATCTCTTTGAAGTGACAGAGTCTCAAGGCTGGGCATGTAGAAGGATCTATACAGGGGCCTGCACAGTGCTGACCTCACAGCAGGCATTCAATATGTGCCAATGAACTTGACCATTACTGTCAGAATATTGACAGAGGGGATGCTTGGGTGTCAGTTAAGCGACTGACTCTTGATTCTGGCTCAGGTCATGATCTCATGGTTGATGAGTTTGAGCTCCACATCAGGCTTTGTGTTGATACTATGGAGCCTGCTTGGGATTCTCTCTCTTTCTCTCTTGCTCATACTCTCTCAAAAATAAATAAACTTAAACATAAAAGAATATTAACAGAGAACAAAAAACCTTCGAAAAGTAAATATGTGCCTTGTGTGAGGGATACACAGAAAGGAAAAGAAATTTAAAAGGTGTTCCCAGCATTCATCAAATGCAGCAATATATGAAAGCAATTCTGGAGCCACTTGACTGAATCTCAAGAACGTCAGTATAAAACATCTTAATAAATTGCCCTTTACAATATTGCTTCTCAAAACATTTGGTCAGAGGCTCTTCGGAGTTTCTCTGTTGCCTCCTGGTCCCACTCTTCTCATGGTTCTCTCCTTCAAGGGCTGGGGAGGGCCTCACGATGCATGCATTTCCGGGTCCATCTCCTCCCTTCAAGTACACTCAAAGAATCCCAGGTACCGCCAATCCACTAAGCCTGACGGTGATGGACCCGAGTCAGTCCCACTTATGGTAAACTACAGATGGTAAATGAAATGTGGGGACCTGAACGAACCCATCATGACTCTGAGGAGACTCATCTGAAGTGGCAGATGGGACACTTGGGCAGCACTCAAGCACCTGTTGGATGCAGGCCCATCCTAGGCTGCCTGGTTCAGGTCTTCTTGGAAGAGCTCAAAGAGGTGACGTTGCCAGTTCAGACAGTCAAGGTGTAAAAAGAGCAGGAAAGAATGAATGCAAATTGCAAAACTGCCCAGGCTCAGGGTCCTGGTGAGAGTGAGCTCATGTCCCAGGAATTCTGGGGGAGCCCTTAGTAGGACCTTGAAACTCAAAGAGATGTTGACCTAGCCCCTAATGTGCATTCCTCCTTGTGTTTGCCAGGGAACATCTGTAAAATTATACTCATTGTATCCAAGTTGACTTTACTTAGGAACTATTGATATTTTCCCAACTGTTAGAAGATCCCAGGTGACCCCCCCTGCCAACCTATCCTATTTCCCACTTCTTGGATGGCTTAAATGGGCTTTGACTCAAGCTATATTGTGTTCTGTGTCTCACTGCTCAGAGGTTTACCAGTTTCTCCATAAGTGACATACCTGAACTTCCTGAACATATAGCCTTTCCAATATTGTTTTAAATATTGTAAGGATTCCCCATTATAAACCTCCAAAGATTATACTTTCCAAAAAATGAGTTCCCAGTGTTTGATTATTCCTTTGTTCATTCATTCATCATTCATTTGTTCACTTAGTCATTCAACACATACTTACTGAGCACTTAAAACCTGGGAGGCACTATGCTAGGCTCTGGGGAAACCATCCAATAAGACACAGTAATTTTCCGCAAGGACCTAACAAAATATCTACTGAAGGAATAGTTTTCAATTGTTTTCTTGTACTCCTTAATCCTCATTGATCCACAAAGAATCATTCTGATTCCCTCAAAAATTACCCTGAAGTAGGAGCCTAAGTGGTTCAGTCAGTTAAGCATCTGATTTCGATTCAGGTCATGATGCCACAGTTCGGGAGTTCAAGCCCCACATCGGGCTCTGAGCTGACAGCTTAGAGCCTGGAGCCTGCTTTGGATTCTGTGTCTCCCTCCTTCTCTCTCTGCCCCTTCCCTGCTAATACTCGGTCTCTCTCTCTCTCTCTCTCTCTCTCCTCTCAAAAATAAATAAACATTAATTTTTTAAAAATCTATCTTAAAAAATTACTCCAAAGTAGGTCACAAATTTAAAGTCAAACATTTAGTGATAAAAGATAATTAACTCAGTCAGTTAAGTGTCTGGCTTCGGCTCACGTCATGATCTCACAGTTTGTGGGTTCAAGCCCTGCACTGGGCTCTGTGGTGACGGCTCAGAGCCTGGAGTCTGCTTCTGATTCTATGGCTCTCTCTCCCTCTCTCTCTGCCCCTTTCCTGCATGCTCTCTGTCTCTGTCCTCTCTCAAAAATAAATAAGTGTTAAAAATAAATTATTAAAAAAGATAATAATATTTTGCCTATCTTTAAATAATGGTGGCAAGTTAAGGGAATCTCTGAAGATATCAAGTTAAATTCGAATGAAGGAATTTTAGTTTGCCCCCTTCCAAGTTGATACACGTCCAAACCAGTCATCCAATCTGAAATCTGCATAGGCACCAAGTCGGAATCCTATCATTTGGGGGAAAATTCCGTTATGGGAGTTTATACACAATTGCTCCTTTCTACATAAAACCTTTGTTCTAACTACTCTGTAATTTCTAAACCTATGACATTTTGTCACACCCGCCCCCAAAATACAGCTTGGGTAAAGCTGCTGATTAAAGGCAACAGCCAGGGATACTAGGTGCAAGGAGACCAGCACATTCTGAAATGCTTGGAGATCAGGCCGCGAAGAGGAGCACCCTTCTCTCATCTAAGACGGCAACGGCCTTTTATCTCCTGGGACTCAGAATCTGTTCAAAAAGGGAGCTTTGAACTCCGCGTCGGGCACGCTTCCCAGAAACTCCACATCTCTTCCTCTGGCCAGCGGCCAACAAAGGACAGCTCAAGGAGGCCGGGCCGTGTTTGTTGGAAATGCTCTGAGGATTCTGGCCTCTCCTTCTGGGGGTGTCCACTGTGGACTGAGCTCTCTCTTCAGCCAATTGGAGGTCCTTTTTCTGAAAGCAGTTTTGGCCCAGGAACGCAGTGCACGCTCCAACTCTCCCACTTCACCTTCCTTGACAATCCCTCAGACTTCCAGAGAAAGGAACAGCTGGGTTTCCATGTTAAATTAAGTGCCTGTGACATGTTGTCCCGCTCCATGGTCCAACATTTCCTTTCAAAACAGAGCACATCCTTCAGGTCATGATCACCAAGCACTACACTGGGAAATTAATGAGCCGATTGGGCTAAAACCACCAACCATGCAGGACCGGGACCCCCCACTCAAATGCTGCGGTATCAGCTTTGCAACCGATACTTGAAAAATATATGTGAAATGCCAAGTTGAATAATACTGTTGAGGGCATGTTGCTCTTAAGGTCTCAGTACATCAGTGACTTACTTTTCACAGAACTTTTAAAAACAACTCTTCACATATCAGGGTTTGAGCAACTCTAGAAAGGAAGATTGCTGCCGTTTCATCGCAGTGTCGGACTGTATCGCAAAGGAAGTTCAGGCCCTCACATGATTGTTCCCGGTCAAAAATAACTCCCCTGTATCATCTACCGATTCGCTTTTTGTTTGAAGTAATAAAAGCTCAGCTTTTAAAAGGCAAACAACCTGTGTGGAGAATAACATGGCAGACTTTTTACCTAGAGTGGCTACAGATTTAACACCCTACAAAAACTTGGTTGCTCTGAGGGAAAGGAGGTTTGGATGGCAGGGTGAGGGAGGGAAAAAGCAAAATGGAGAGGCCACTCTTTTTTAATTTATTTAGAGAGAGAGAGATTGAGTATGAGAGAGGAGCAGAGAGAGAAAAAGGAGAGAGAGAATCACAAGCAGGCTCTGCGCTGTCAGCTCAGGGCCCCAAGTGGGGCTCGAACCCATGAACTGTGAGATCATAACCAGGGCTGAAATCAAGAGTTGGATGTTTAACTGACTGAGCCACCTAGGAACACCCAAGAAGGCACCTTTGGAAACAGAATGGCTGGGAGGGAGTGCTGAGTCATGAAGCTCCGACTGGTCCAAAGGAGGCATCAGCACACCGGTGTCCTATCTCCTGGGGAGGGAGAAAGGGGGCATGAGGAAGCAGAAGGGGAGGTGAGCTACTCCAGGACAAAGCCCATCTGAAATTCCCCTAAACCCCTGGTAGCTGTCATCTCCTCCCATGACACAGCAGGAAGATGTTCTGCCAGACTGTCTTCTCTAAGCACAGAATTTCATTCTTTAAATTCTGTTGACTGATAGAGAACTTCCTAAAGTTCACTGAGAAGGTGACTTTTGAGCAAAGGAGGGTGAAGGACTGCACTATGTGGCCCCCTGGGGTATGAGCTCTCCCGGCAAAGGAAGGAGGGCGGAGGCTCTGGAAAGGATAAGCCCTACAGGATCAGGGATACGTGCGGAATGGAGGCATCGGGTTGGAGAAGAAAGATCAGGTGGTGGAAAGCCCTGGATGTGATGGTCAGGGCTTGGGTTTTTACTCTGAGTGAGGGGGGACAAGTTGGAGGGTTTTGAGCAGAAGAGTCTCATGATCTGACATAGATTTTTAAAGGTTCTAGCCACTGTGCTTACTTAATAACTAACAAGTACTTGCGAGCGCATGCTTTACTCCAGTAAATCCCAAGTCAGCTTATGTTTATGTGGATGATGTCATTCTTTAGCAACCCCAGATGTCTATCTCAGAAGCACCCCAAACTAAGTATAAATCATGTTATATTTTGCATTTGAATATCTACTCTTATCCCAGTTGACTAAAGTGTTGGGAACATTAAACACCTGTCATCTACAGATATCTAATGAAACCCAGTTTGGGATTATAGATGCCTAGACAATAAATGGGC
Organism: Proteles cristata cristata; assembly: GCA_017311185.1. Classification (NCBI taxonomy): domain Eukaryota; kingdom Metazoa; phylum Chordata; class Mammalia; order Carnivora; family Hyaenidae; genus Proteles; species Proteles cristata. The sequence goes on from JAESUZ010002467.1 coordinate 288,067, forward strand.
CTCGGTTTCCTTATCTATGAATTGAAGCATTTGAACTAGTGTATTCATTCATCAATTTTATCAAACACTTATTAATAAGTATTTCTATTAAGAGCAGGGATTATGCTGAGGGAAGACCCTCTTTCTTCTGAAGGAGTTTGTAGTCTACTGGTGAGTGACCGGAAGCAGTCTTAAATAAGGAAGTGATATTTTTTGTTTTGTTTTGATGGGTCAAACGAAGTATTTTTTAATTCTGAGGGAAAGGAGCTATATATAAAAAGATACGGAAGATTCCAGAAAGCAGGAAAACTATGTGTAAACTGTGCTTTCTGGGAAGAAGGGGAAGTGGCCCCCAGAAGCCAGACAGAGAGGGTCAGGTGATCCTTTGTGATACAAGTTTTACTAAAGAAGGTCACAGGTTTGCAGGTTGGAAGATGTGAGAATTTTATCATTATGAGATTTTTTTTTAATGTTTTTTATTTATTTCTAGGAGAGAGAGAGAGAGACAGAGTGAGCAGAGGAGGGTCAGAGAGAGAGGGAGTCACAGACTTTGAAACAGGCTCCAGGCTCTGAGCTGGCAGTCAGCACAGAGCCCGACGCGGGGCTCGAACCCACGAACCGCAAGATCATGACCTAAGCGAAAGTCGGACGCTTAACCGACTAAGCCACCCAGGCGCCCCGAAAATTTTATCATTAAAAAAGGTTTCAATTTTCCCTCTGACATCATCTGCTAAGCATGAGAAAGGTGTTATGGGGCAGGAGAATGGGAAAAAGCAGTGAAGTCTTAAAAACGGCCACTGTGGAGAACGGGACAGTGAGGGCCCAGCGACTAATGCCTAGTGGTGCCAATCTGCACTTTCGGTGATTTTTACGTCCTATGAGTACAAGTGAGTGGAGAACACAAACAATTCAGTTGGTTCAAGGCTGGGGCATCGCTAGGGCAAAGTGATTAGATGCCTCCCTAAGACAAAGGCAGGGAGAGTGGGAATCATGGAGAGCTAGAATGAGGGAAGGTGGAGTCAGCAAGGCAAGGTTTGGATGTCAGATTTTACAAAGGAGCAGTCTGATGAGTATGATATCAGGGGTCTGGTGGGGAGAGTGGACAGTGAGAGGAGGAGGGGATTATGGGAGCTCAGGGGGCCAAAGAACTGGGAGATGGGAGACTAGGAACGTAGGGCTGCTTACATGGAGATGAAGGTGGCTGGAGGTCCAGTAGTGTCTCAGGCAGAGAGGATCATGGTCCTTTGTAGCTCTAACATCATATTTTTTTGGATATATAAAAATAACCAGTAAGTAAGAAAATGATGACTTTTACATAAGTTCAGTGAGATATACTGGATAACAAGGGGTTAAGAATTCCTTTATTTTACTAAAGCAATTCAATGTTCATCTCCAACCAAATATTCTTGCATCATGGCATCACGGAAATGCGGTAAATTTTGATTCAGAGGTCAATCTTACCACACCATTTATCATCTGTGTGGCTTAACTTTTCTGAGAATCTTTCACTATTTGTAAAATGGAAATAAGATGGATTTCCTGTGGCCGTTGAGATTTTCATATACGAGGTCACATATGAAATGGGTTTGTAAGATGATTTGCTTGGTAACCCCCTGCATGTCCCTCCCTGGGTTCATATGAGAGGTGCCACATTAAGAAAATATGTGTGTCCCTGGACCCGGGTGATGGGTTCCAGGGTGGGGACCTGGCCCAGGTGAAACACATGCCACCCTCTAACATTTTGCACTCCAACCACAATAATCGTGGTGAGTCTCTCTACCACGGCTGAAATCCTGGGGTGTCAAATGCAAAAGGAACTGGGTTTGTTCTTTTTTTGAGAGAGAAATGGAGCTGGTCTGTAGATAGGAGCCAAGATGTCCCCCTTTTGGGACCTCAATGGCAGAGATGGTTTTCTTGAAAATGTTGCAGACACGGTGTGCGAAAGTCCTAACAGAACACCTAACCCAGTTCACATGTTGCACAGTGGCTTTTATTTTCTTCAAGCATGGCTATGCAAGAGAGGACCTAGGGCTCAGAAGTCATCACCTGATTTATGAGACACTGCAAACACATGCAGGCATGTGACAGAGACAGAGGCAGGGCAGGAGGAATCGGAAGGCAGGCAAATGCAAGAGGGAAGAAAATGAGAAATCACACCTGAGAAGGCTTCTCCAGCGACAGGATAAACAAGCCAGCGATGTCGGCCCAAAGTACTGAGCGTGCCTCATGCCCCCTACCCCCTCCGTCAGGCAGCGCTCCTGGGAAAGGCGCAAAAGCATCAAATGTCTTCACACCGGAAGGCAAGGAGAGAAACACGGTGATGTGGAGCTGAAATGGCCATGAGGAGCCAGGAAACGGGGGACGGGGACTCTACTGGAAAGTGCACCTTACAATTCGAAAACCTTAGTCACCAGCCTCTGAGAACAGGTAACAGAGCGGGAGGCTGGGCGGAGGCACAGGAGGGGGGAAATGTTTCATAAGCCTCCGAGATGCTAAGCGCCGAGCTCTGAAACTCGCAGCCTCTGAAACCAGAAAGCTAGAAAACCAGCTCACGGGATAAAGGAGAGAAATCCGTGCTGTATTTCGACGTGCAAATGTGACTAATGCCCATCTGATTGGGGCTTTTAAAGGGGGAGACAGTTCCCAAAGAATCATCTACCACGGGGCGTGATTATATTCAATCCTCAAAAAATTCACAGAATGTGCCTCAATTTTGAAAATTGCCATTTTGTGTCTAAACGGCCTTTAAAAAAATCTGCTTCCCTATTTCACTCAATCTAATTTCCCTTATAATTCTAACCATAAGCTTAAGGTAAACTGCATGAATTTTTTCCCCAGTACCGTGGGGGCCAAGCACACACGGAAACAAACGTGGATGGTGAAAATGTCTACACTAGGTATAAGCACCCAGATGATTCAATATTTATTTTCATTTTATTTTATTTTTTTTTAATTTTTTAATGTTTTATTTATTTCTAGGAGAGAGAGAGACAGCGTGAGCAGGGGAGGGTCAGAGAGAGAGGGAGTCGCAGACTGAAACAGGCTCCAGGCTCTGAGCTGGCCGTCAGCACAGAGCCCGACGCGGGGCCCGAACCCACGAACCGCGAGATCATGACCCGAGCGAAAGTCGGACGCTTAACCGACTAAGCCACCCAGGCGCCCCTTATTTTCATTTTAGATCTCATCATCAGAATAAAGACACAAAATTTTTAAATGTGTATAGAGAAAGTAAGAGACCCTGGAGAGCGGATCACCAAGCTCCACCAAGACCATGGACTCCAGTTTTAGGGATGGGGAGCCCGGGGGCCAACCTGGTGAGATGATTTCTTGCTGGTTCTGAGTAGGGTGGCCGGGTTGGGTGAGGGGGAAAGATGGAAGCGGTTCTACCTCAGGGGTGATTGCAATAGCTGAGGAGGGAGGGGAACCCGCTGAAAGACCAGAAGACAAGGGAAGAAGGGATGAGAGGATTTTGAGAGAAGGAAGGCTCAATGGCTCCTCGTGGCTCACTGGAGTTGAAGACAAAGAAGAAAGAAGCCATTCCTAAACCTAAACCACATAACAGATCTATCGTTAGGTTTTGAGGATCCTCTTCAAAACTATATAACATGGCAACAAGTTTCTGTGTATGCCTGATGAAACAAAACACTCTAGAAGGCATACTTAGGCCCACTTCAAGTGGGATTTGTCATTAGAACCCCTGGGTCCTCTTCCGAAGTCTGCCAGTTCTGGGAAATTGAGGCCGTTACAGTTCGTTCCCTGGTCTGTAAAATGGAGGATGTGTGGGCGAGAGGGCTCAATGTTCAAAAAGAATCGCAGAACAGCCTGAGAGAAACACCCGGTGGGGGGCGAGGGGGGGTGGGGATGGCGCCAGACAAAAATTAATTCTGGACATCCTTTTGTAAATTGTAATCCGCTAGAGCGAACTTAGTCTTTCAAAGAGAAAACCGTGAGGTCAGAGATAAGATTTTGAGAAGTCATTTCAAGTCATTGGTGTGTTCCCTGCAAACAGGAATGAGCAGCTTGGCTTTCTGAATAAATGGCCATTTACAGCTGTCATAGGCTGGCAGGCCCACCAGCACGGTCACCCAGATCACCCCCACACAGACAAATACGGTCAAAGACACAAAAGGAATTTTCATACAAAAGAACCTTTCTTCTGGCATTAGTAGCCACTGAGTCAGATCGTGATTGGAGAGCAGCACATTTATATCATTGTCACACTGAGGTTTGATTTTTATACTTGCGTAAAGAATGGAAAATTACCCCTTTTTACTTCAAAGAGTCATGCCAATTTCCTCGAAATATGTAGCACTGTAGTGTTGCTCAGGGCAACTGATTGAATTCAAAGAGATCTTGCTTGTGACTGACAGTCGAAGAAAGGTAAAGTTTATTTGTCAGAGATTTGAGAATGGGTTATATAATAGGTATGCAGAGAGATATCAAGCTGTTAGGAAAACAACAGCAGATTTCAGATAAGTTGAGTGAGCTGAGAAGAGCCCATTACAGAAGTTTGAGTTCTTGTGAGAATTTGCATGCCAGCTATTGGTAACTTCTAAGAAAAAGATTAACCGGAGGCATAGAAATAAGTAAACAAATCTGGCTAATGTATTTTCACCCAGGGAACAGATGTCACTACATAAAATTCAGTCCAAGACATTTGATCCAAAGCTCCCCACACCGGGTTAGAAGTCAGACAAAGGTATTCCGTACATACATTATTCTACTGAAGTAGACTTTGGAGACTGCATTGAATCACCAAGGCCCCCAATTTTATATACTGTCATGGTAATATATGACTGGATATGAATATAATTACTGTCATTTTGTTGGTTTACTTCCCTTTGAAGGAAATAAGTGACTAGTAAAACTTCCAGAGACATGCATTTTCAACCAAAGAAACATCTGAAAATGAGTTGTTTATTGAACATGGCGTCCGGTGAATTCTAATTTGCTAGCTAGCTCTGCAGCTTGACAGTAGTCATTACTGAGTCACAGAGTGACTGATTGCAGATTGCGCTCAGAGCTTGTCAGAAGCCATGGAAAGTAACTACAATATTCACATATTCCTGTATTGTTTGATATGTTCTTCTCAGATCAAGATAGACCATTTATTCTACTGTATTCCTTTGGTATCGCAGAGAAATTATACTGCAGCAACTAGCGAATTACATTTCACTTAATTTTCTTCCATCTCAGTCTCCTGCTTGTATGAAAGCCTTAAAGAGCAAAGAATGAGGTGCATCCTTTGTTTTTAGCTCCTGGCCAAGTGCCTGGCACAGCAGTATCCCTCAATAAAAATGTAGTGAATGAATGAATCAATGAATGGATAATTGCTTTCTTCAATTTTTATTAACCTTCAACACATAAAAATCTAATACCATCTTAGAAAGCCATAGAAGGGAATCAGAATAAGTCATCCCGGAATATGCCACTTTGGCATAAAGATTATTATGAGCTAGAGACAATTTAGAATTGACAGATGCAGGAATTCTCTGCACTCCCCTTTTCTGCCTAAAGGCAGGGCATACATTTCCCTTGATGAAGGTGTCCCTCTCTCTTCCCCACTGAGCCCGGAAAGAGAAGAGCAACTCACATCACGAGAGACCCGGGAGGCAGCAACAAGATTAATTTGCTTAAACAGATCTTACTAAATAACCTTGATCTTCTATTTGTTCTCTCACATATTTCCTAGTTACTTCCCCAATACGGATCGGGCCCTGAAACCCAGCCCCTCCTGTTTTGCTAAAGGTATATGTAACCCCTGAGTCGAACCACTTTCTTGAGTTTTGCTTCTTTTTGTGAGCTCCCACACATGTAAATGTTAATAAAAACGATGTGTCTTTTCTCTTAGGAATCTGTCTTTTGTTAATTTAATTGGCAGCACCCCAGGCTCTCGACCTAAGAGGGTAGAGGTTAGACTTTCCTCCTGAAACCATTGTATTTATTTCTTTTTCTCTTTCCTTTCTCTCCTTTCTCCCTTTCCTTCTTCCCTTCCTTCCTTCCTTCATGCTTTCCTCCTTTCTTTCTTTCCTCCTTTCTTTCCATCCTTCTTTCCTTCCTTCCTCCCTTCCTTCCTTCTTTCTTTCCTTCTTTTATTCGTTTGTTCATTCTTTCTCTCTCTCTCTCTCTTTCTTTCCACATTTCCTTTATTTTGTTCTTAGAGAGTACATGCATGTGAGTCTGGGAGAGGAAAAGGGAGAGAGAGACTCTCAAGCACAGACCTCTACATAGGGCTCAATCTCAGGAACTTGAGATCATGACCTGAGCCAAAATCAAGAGTGGGAAGCTCAACCAACTAAGCCACTCAGGCTCCCTTATTGTCTTTATTTCTTATACCCTCATACCTCTTTTCTGTTTGTTTGTTTTTTTGTTTTTTGTTTTAATGTTTTATCTATTTCTGAGAGAGAGAGAAACAGCATGAGCAGGGGAGGGTCAGAGAGAGAGGGAGATACAGAATCTGAAGCAGGCTCCAGGCTCTGAGCTGTCAGCACAGAGCCTGACGCGGGACTCGAACCCACGAACTGTGAGATCATAACCTGAGCCGAAGTCGGAAGCTCAACTGACTTGAGCCACCCAGGCACCCCATCTCTTGCCTCTTTTAACATTTCAAAATATAAAACAAACAAAAATCAAAGTAACAACCTTTTATCTTGACTGCATGGGACTCCTTTTAAAGACTTCTCCTTCCTATTAACATCTCGAACCAAAAAATAAAAGGTTTCCGCTTTTTAGCCTCTGCCTTGATTACTCACTCTCAGTTTCTATACCTCTGGCAAAGTTTTCTTCTTTCCAAAGGCCACCCCCAAAGTTCATCTTTGGTAACAAAGACCCTATTCTTTTTTTTTTTTTTTTTTTTTAATGTTTTATTTGTTTCTAGGAGAGAGAGAGACAGACAGCGTGAACAGGGGAGGGTCAGAGAGAGAGGGAGTCACAGACTGAAACAGGCTCCAGGCTCTGAGCTGGCAGTCAGCACAGAGCCCGACGCGGGCTCGAACCCACGAACCGCGAGATCATGACCTAAGCGAAAGTCGGATGCTTAACCGACTAAGCCACCCAGGCGCCCCTCAAAGACCCTATTCTTGAGCAAACTTGAGTCAGGCAGCTCTGAACCGTCTCCTCAACTTGGGGACTCTCGTACCCATCTGTGCACTGCCAAGTTTAGCAAAAATCCCGCTAAGTCAGGACAGAGAAATTCTCATGCTCGATAACTTGTCATTTTGATGTCTGATCAAATTCCTGATGCCTCACTTCCCCCACGTGATGTCCTATCCCAAGGCCTGCCTTCAGCAAAAGGCAGCCTGCCAAGCTGAGTTAGCCAGAATCCCCTCTACCCCTATGTTTCCTTAGTAATGCCCCAGCCGCCGACCCCCACCCTGCACCTGGGCCATAAATCTCCACTTGCACATGCTGTCCTTAGAACTGAACCCAGTTCTGGGGCACCTGCATGGCTCAGTGGGTTAAGCATCCAAATCTTGACTTTGACTCAGGTCATCTCACAGTTTGTGAGTTCGAGCCCCGCATTGGGCTCTGTGCCAACAGCACAGAGCTTGCTTGGAATTCTCTCTCTCCCACTCTTTCTGCCCCTCTCCTGCTCTCTCCCTCTCCCCCTCCAAAAAAATAAATACACTTTTCTTTTTTTTTTTAAAGAACAAATCCCAGCTCTATGCAGTGGTCTCTTTTCCCCTATTGAAATCATCCCTGAGTAAAATCCCTTTTTTCCACTTTACTGTCAGGTTCTGATTTTCTTTAACAAGGTATACCATGACCAGGATCTCAACAAGGACCTCTGCCAAAGGCTCTTCCCTCCATTTGTTGCTTGTTTGTCCTGCTAGAGTATAGTTTTCAAGAAATTTTCAACATGGCTCCCCTTCCTCTCATCATCTGTCTGGTAAGAATCACCAAATAGACTGTAAAACTAAACTCCTCCTTGTTGCTGCAACCAATGGGAAATGACATAATGGCCGTGCATGGAGTAGAATTAGAAATAGCATACACACGCTCAAAAAACCAAAAACATGAGAGAGGACAAAAAAACCTAAAGAACAGAGAGTCAGGCACAGAAAGTTAAAGTTCTTTTGCTTTTTCTTCTTCACTCTGGGAACTCAGGAAAGATAAGGTTGGACGTATACGGCCCCTAAGATTTACTTCTCACGCAGTGCATTTTACCAATGGAGCCCACTTAACATGGCATTACACTCTCCTGCATCCTTAAGGTATAATTTTTTTTATTGTTAAAGACCTATGTCTCATGCATATATCAAAAATTAACATGGGGCATGTGGCTGGCTCAGTCAGTGGAGCAGGTGACTCTTGATCTTGGGGTTGTGAGTTTGAGCCCCACATTGGGTATAGAGATTCCTTAAAAATAAAATCTTAAAAAAAAAGAACATGTCCAAGATTTTAACCAACTTGATAATCAAAGAAGGTACTGTTAAGATATGAAGGCTATTTCAAAAGAGACTAAAGAGGGTGCTTGTTGGCTCAGTTGACCATCTGACTTGGGCTCAGGTCATGATCTCATGGTTTGTAAGTTTGAGTCCCACATCAGATGAACAGGAGCCCCACTTGGGGTGGGCTCTGATTCTCTCTCTCTCTCTCTCTCTGCCCTTTGCTCACTTGTGCCCCCCCCAAAAAAAAAAATTAAAAAAAAAAAGACTGAAGAACAAAGAGATACAGAATCAATTATAAATGCTGAAATAAATTTGTTAATGGAGGTAAAATGTTAATATCTTCCGAGGCAATCAGATGTAATGCTTGAAATAATCTTTTATACCAGGAGGAAATGAACTATTTCTTTAGTGGAACAACAATTATTTGCATTATTGATGGAAAGAATCATTTGCATGGCTATCAGTTTTCTGCAAGCTAAACCTCTTTCCTTATGTAGATGTATAATTGCCTAGATAATAAAAAGTCAGCCAAAGTTACACATCACTAAAGAATCAGATGATCTCCAAAGGAATTGCCAAGCCATTTGTTGAAAAGATACTCAGTAAGCTCTTTCAGCCACATCAAAATCTTGGACAATTTCTCCTGACATCCTTTTGGAATTTTATTAATCTTCCCTTATTCCTCTTTCTTTCTCTTTATTATTTCTTTCCTTCCTTTCTCCTCAGGTATATATTGATTGCTTATTGTGTTCTAGATCAGCACTGACCAATAGAACTCTCTATAATGATTATATTCTGTCCATGCTCTTGAGTATGGGAGCCACAAAGCGCACATGGCTATTGAACAGCTGCAGTGTGGCTAGGATGACTAATAGATTGTAATTTCGCTTAAATTTTACTTAAATCTAAATAGCCACATGTGCCCTGGATACTTTAAGGGAAGGCACAATTATAGCTACTGTAAGGGATTCATCAGTGTGTAAGGTATTGTACCCTCAGTTCCCACCCCTTTCCCCTATATGCTTTATGTGTTCACAGCGAAGTTCAGGCAGTGGGAAAGTCGCTGTTTTAGAAAAAAGCAGGTGAGCATGATGACGTGGTCTGTGAATTCAGCGGGGAGACTACTTCCAGCTGGGCGGATCTGCGAAGCCTTTAGACAATGTTGGATAAAACTTACACTTGCCAAGATGGTAGAGAAAGACACTCCAGAAGAGGGAAGAGTGTGGCACAAAAAACGAGGTAAGTAGATGCAGTGTATCTGGGGACTAAGGAGTTATCCTAGGAGGCCAGAGCACAAAGCTCAAGTAGGCAAGCTGTGAGAGCTGAAGCTTTCTAGAAGTGAAAGGGGTTTGAATTCAGACTGTAAAGTCCTTTTGAAGATCGCTGATGAGCTTAGGGGTTTGTCCTGTAAAAGTTATGGGAAGTCACTGAATGCTCTACACCAAGATTGACATGAGCAGATTTTTATTTTTGTTTAAATCTCCATAAAGACACCATGGAAGAAAGATTGGAAGGCAATAGCCACCAGTGTCCAGGATGCACACTGGAAGGCTGTCAAAACCACTGATGTGAGAGGTTATGGGTCTGCACCAGCACTGTGGTAACCAATAACACGGGGAGCAGCCCTCTGACATTGCTATGGCCCAAGAGTGAATTTAGTTTTTGATAGAGTATTTACATATGTATGTATGTGTATATATGCATATATGCATATATAGGTCTGTATGTATGTATATATATATATATATATATATGCATGCATATATATGTCTGTGTATATACATAGGTGTATACCTATAGGTACATATGTGTATATAGGTATGTAGGTGTATACAGATATGTATATGTATACAGTATATGTATACATACCTATATGTATGGGTAGGTATGTGTATACAGGTCTGCAGGTATACAGACATAAATAGGTGTATACAGGTATGTAAGTGTATGCAGGTATGTAGGTGTATACAGGTACATAGGTATATACAGGCAGGTAGGTGTATACCAGTACGTAGGTGTATATAGATATGTATGTATGTATGTATGTATGTATGTATGTATGTATGTATGTATGTATTTTCCAGGCAAAATGACTGTTTGGGGCGAATTTAAACATGATAACTCTGGCTCTGACCATAAACAAGAGGGAAGACTATTTTAGTTTCTACACCCATCTCTGTGAATCTCTATGTGATTTATGAACAGGCCTTCAATGACATATACAGGGTCAACCTTGGACAAAATCACGAAAGGTTTTAGAAGCGTTCAGCCCCTCTTTTCCCTAGTTACCCTGCATAGCTAACACGTATTTATTGATAATTTATTATGTACCTGGCCCTTCCTTGGGATCTTTAAGTATTAGTTTCCTATGGCTGCTATAACAAAGTGCCTGTGGCTTGAAGTAACACAAATGTATTATCCCACACTTGTGAAGACTAGAAATGCGATATTCTCACAGGAATACAATCATGATGTCAGCAAGGCTCTGTTTGTTGCTGGAGGCTCAAGAAGAGGATTCATTTCCTTGGCTTTTCTAGCTTCTGGAAGCTGCCTATATTCCTCGGCTCAGGGCCACTTTCTGCACTCCAAAGACAGCAACGGTGGGTCAAGTTCTTTACATCCCTTTGACCTTCTCTTCTGTCTCCTTCTCCCACTATTAAGGGGCCTCCTGATGACACTTGGACTCACACAGATCATTCAGGATAATTTCCCAATGTTAAGTCCGTTCATGTGTGTCTTTAATTCCACTTGTAACTTTAATTCCCCTTTGCCATTTTCCCATCCCAAGGTCCTTAACTGTAATTATCCACCAAGTCCCTTCTGACATGTAAGGTAACATATTCAGATTCCTGAGATTCGTGTGTAGACATCTGGAGGGGGGGTAATACCCTGCCTACTACAAATATATTATTTCATTCAATTCCCACCACATTATTACTATGATTATTTCCATTTTAAGCAGACTTAGGACTCTAGTACTAGGTTATAGATAATGAAACTAAAGCTTAGGGAAAGTTGAATTCAATGACTCAGTGGGATATTTTGAGCATGAGGCCCTTTCCAGGCAAGGCTTTGAGGATGGCAGCAACAAGATTCCAAGAGTGTTATTATCTCGGAGTCAAGTCAGTGGCGCCTCACTGCCCTTCTGGCCCTGGGAGCCATCCACTTGCAGGATCAAAAGACAAACTGGCCACATACATTCAAACTGAGCCCCCCCTAAATAAAACATGAAGGTTATTTTTAAAATGAGAGAAAAGCTAAAATGCTACTATAGCTGTATTCCAAATACTATAAGCACAGGGATCGGATGTGCTCATTTCAGAAATCCAGGAATATCAGGCACATTCAGTGGAAGCTCATTTTTGAAAAGATATGGTCTTGTTTTAAAGCTAAAAAATAATGTGTTATTCTATGGTGCATTTGGTTTCTCGCCCCCGCCTCCTTAATCAGCCAGAAGTGCAACAAATCAGCTGAGATCTCCTAGGTAGTGCTGGATTTCTTTATTTGAAGCTGGATTTACAGATGTAACACCCTGTGCAAATTCATGGAGCTGTGCACTTATGATCTGTGTCCTTTCAGTATGTATGCGACACTAATACATTTAAAAAGACACTAATAGCAGAGAGTGAGTGTAAGGGGATGGCCTCAACGGAGGAAGCAAGATGGCTGGGTAACAGAGCACTATTTATCCTGGAGTTAATGCCCTAGGGCCCTCTCCCCTCTGGGTTCCCATGAGCATGAGACACTGCAAAGGAGCAGGTGAGTGTTCTCGGTGGGGAAGGGAAGACAGACTCCCATCAGAAATCACTTCCAGAAGAAAAGGAAAGATGGAACAGATTTCAGAGGATCGCAGGAGTGATATAATCTGAGTAAGACTATGACTGGTTCATTCTCAAACTGTACTGAGAAAAGACCATGTATGCACTGTTGTAGACGCCAGGTAAAGAGCTTGGAGCCTAAGCAATGATCCAGGTAAAGACAGGAGCGCTGCTGGAGGGAAGAGGAGATAAGGAGAAAAGGGATCAGAGTTTGTTTACCCTTGAAGGCAGGGCAATAGGACTTGCAGACAGATTGGATGTGGGCTAGGAGAGAAAGAGAAGAGTCAAGATTGTTTCCCAACTTTCTGGCCTGAACAATGAAAACATACAATAGCCTCTAACAGTCCTGGGAAAACTTCAAAGGACTCATAAAGAAAGCGAAAATACAGATCACAGAACAGAAGAGAATATTTACAACCTAAATCTAATAATGGTCTAGGTCCCAGAATATATAAAGAACATTTATAATTCATCAATAAAAAGACAAAGACAAGTAACATGGTTAAAAATGGACAAAGGACTTGAATAGACATTTTTGCAAGGAAATTATACAAATGGCCAGAAAATACATGGAAAGATGCTCAATGTCATTAGTCAGCAGACACGTAGAAGTCAAGGGGTGCCTGGATGGCTCAATCAGTTAAGAGTCTGACTTGCTATTTCTGCTCAGGTCATGATCTCACAGTTCAAGGGATTCAGCCTGCACTGGGCTCTGTGCTGACAGTGCGGAGCCTGCTTGGGATTCTCTCTCTCCCACTCTCTCTGTTCCTTCCCTACACACACACACACACACACAGACACACACACACACAGACACACACACACACACAGACACACACACACAGGCTTTCTTTCTCTCTTTCTCTCTCTCTCTCTCAAAAAAAGTAAATAAACATTAAAAAAATTTAAAAGAAACAAACATGGAAACCAAAACCAAATGAGGTAAATCTCATACTTAGTAGAAGGCTGTGTTCAAGACAGTAAACAAGCATGGGGAGAAATTGGAACCCCCACAGGTTGCTGGTGGGAATATAAAATTGTACAGTCACTTTGGAAAACAGTTTGGGAGTCCCTCAAAAACTTAAATGTAAAGTTACCATCTGACCACCGATTTGACTCTTTGGTAAATAACTAAGAGACTTGAAAACTATGTTCACTGAACAACAGGTACACAAATGGTCATAGCAGCATGATTTATGACAGTAAAAAGTAGAGACAAATATCCATTAGCTGATGGATGGGTAAACAGAATGTGGTATATCCATACAGTGGAATATTATTCAGCAATAAAAATATTCAATACTACTGATATGTACTAACAGAACTTGAAAATGTTCTGCCAAGTGAGAGAAGCCAGTCATGAAAGATCACATATTGTACTGTATGATTCCATGTAATTAATTAATTAATTAAAAAAATTTTTTAATGTTTTATTTATTTCTGAGAGAGAGAGAGACAGCATGAGCAGGGGAGGGTCAGAGAGGGAGATACAGAATCCGAAACAGGCTTCAGGTTCTGAACTAGCTGTCAGCACAGAGCCCGATGTAGGGCTCGAACCCACAAACCATGAGATCATGACCTGAGCCGAAGTTGGATGCTTAACCGACGGAGCCACCCAGGCACTGTTAATTTATTTATTTTTGACAGAGAGAGAGAGACAGTGAGAGAGAGAGAGAGAGAGAGAGAGAGAAAACACAAGTGGGAGAGGGGTAGAGAGAGAGGGAGAGAGAATCCCAAGCAGGCTCCATAATGTCAGCACAGAGCCTGACATGGGCTCGAACTCATGAACCGTGAGATTATGATCTGAGCTGAAATCAAGAGTCAGACACTTAACCAACTCAGCCACCCAGGTGCCCCAGTATGATTCCATTTAAGTAAAATGTTCAGAATACCTAAATCCATAGAGCTCGAAAGTAGTTTAGAAGTTGCCAGGGCTTGGGGAAGGCAAATGGGAAATCATCACTAGTGGGTATAAAATTTCTTCTTAGGGTCACCTGGGCAGCTCAGTTGGCTGAGCATCTGACTTCGGCTCAGGTCATGATCTCACAGTTTGTGAGTTCCAGACCCATGTCATGCTCTGTGCTGACAGTTTAGAGCCTGGAGCCTGCTTTGGATCCTCTGTCTCCTTCTGTCTATGTCCCCTCCCTACTCATTCTCTCCCCCTCCCCAAGAATAAATAAACATTAACCATCTTTTTGAGTTTCTTTTTAGGATAAGAAAAGGTTCTGCTTAGAGTACAGTGATGGTTACAAATACACTAAACATCACCGGACTGTACACCATTAAAGGGAACATTTTACAATAGGATGAATTCTATCTCAAATAAAAAAAAGAATGTAGTCTTTGAAAGTTATTCTGAAAAGAAAATCTATGAGCAGGACATGTATCAATTATTAAGACTTAGCATAATCACAGAAGTAAAAACAGCAGAGTGTGGTATCAAAGTAGGCCAATAAAATAGAAAATAGAAGTCAGGGGCAAATCCATGTGCACCAAATTTAATATATAGTCAACTGGCACCACAAATCAATGAAGAAAAAATAGATTCTTTTGCAGCTACTGTTAGCAGAATGGACTATGATCAGAAGCAAATAAACCTGAATTAGTAGCAAACATCAAACAGACAGACTCCAAATAGATTAAAGATCTGAAGTTATCGGAAAATGTAGAGGGACATTTTTTGTGACTTTTAATGGGGAAAATTCTTTTTTTTTTTTAGTTTATCTATTCTGTGAGAGAAAGAGAAAAAGAGAGGGTCAGCAGGGGGAGGAGCAGAGGAAGAAGGAGACAGAGGATCTGAGGCAAGTTCTGTGCTGACAGTGCAGGTCCTGATGTGGGGCTTGAACCCACAAACCGTGAGATCATGACCTGAGCCCAAGTCAGACCCTTAACAGACTGAGTCACCCAGGTGTCCCACAATGGGGGAAAATTCTTCACACGAAACCTCAAACAATAAACCTCAAACTTGATGAGTTCGATTACACTGAAATTTAAAATGTCTGTTCAGTGAAGAACATCACGGACAAAATTAAGGATTGACAGAATGGAAAAATGATCTGCAATGGTTAAAATCAACAAAGGATGAGTATCTGAGCATACAAGAGACAGTTTCCTATCAACAAAGAAAAAGGGAACAATTCCAATACAAAGTCAACAAAGGATACAACAAGCCAATTTATAGCAGAGGAAAGTCACATGACTACAGAGCATAAGAAACAATGATGTGATTGCGATCAGAGACAGGACACGCCCTCTTATTATTATTATTCCCTATTTATTAATGGGCGAAATTAGAAAGGTAGACAATGACAAATGTTGACAGGGACGCAGGGATATCTGACTCCTCTCACCCTGCGGGAGGAAATGGAGACTGATGCTGTCATTCTGGAGAAAGAACACGTGCATCTGCGTAGCCTGCGACCGAAGACTCCTGTTCTGGGTATATGTTCAAAGAAATCCTCACACGGACCCACAAGGAGAAGTATTTGAGTATAATTATTGCAATACTGGTTTTGGTATCAGGAAGCTATAGGCACTCTTGCAACGTATCACTTGGGAGAGTGGATAAATGAAGTACATGTACTTTCTAAAATTCACCCACTGCTACGCGCGCACATGGACACGCATGCCGATATACATGCTCAGTAGCCTTAAGAAGAACTAAATCTTCGTTTCTGCAGATCTGATTTGCCTGAGCCTCGTCCTAATTCTAACCATAGAGCACCCCGTGATTTTCCTGAGTCTCAGCTCACCTACTCCACACAAAGCTTACCATCCCAGGTTGGGATAACACGATTTCTAGACCCCACACTCTCCTAATCCTCAGGCTGAAAGAATGACGCTTTTGCATTGTTTCCTACATTGTGAATTCCCAGTGGAGGCGTAAACTGGTTCTTCTGGTTATCCTGTGAGTCCTGAAGACACACTTGATTCGTCTCTGTTTTCCTCCCAAGAGACTGGATGTTCTTTTAAAACAGAACCTAAGCAGGAGCTCTGGGTCTACTGACGGATTCACCTCTTGTCAGCTCTTGACTTGGGTCAGGAGAGGAACTGGTTGAGTTCTCTGAGACCTTGACTTTGCCCTAATACAATGAAGGCTTACTGGCACCTGGGCACATTCTTCAGGACCCTGCCATAGGTGGCTCACCTGTCATCGTATCCTGGCCACTCCCATCTGCCTTTTATCCTCACTTGAAGTGTAGACCACAATGCCCAGTGCAGTAGGCTGAATAATGGTCCCTGAGTTGGGTCCTCTCCTATGTCCTGGGACCTGGGACTCTTCCTGTGTATGGCAAGAGGGGCTTTGAAAGTGTGATTACCCAACGGGCCCAATGTAATCATTAAAATCCTTAAAAGAGGGATGATAAAGGAGTTAGCGTAAGAGAAGACGGTGACCTGAAATAGAAACAGACGCTGGAGTGATAGGCTTTGATCATCAGGAAGGGGCCACAAGCCAAGGAACACGGGTGACCACTAGAAGCTGAAAATGCAGAAAATATCAGAGCTTTTGGGCGGACACCTTGACTTCAACCCAGTGACAGTGATTCTGGAGTTCTGACCTCCAGAACTTTAAGAGAATAACTCTGCATTAATTTAAGCGATTACATCTGCAGTGACTTCTTAGGACAGCAGAAGGAAACAAATACACGTCATAAAGGCTCTCAACGTGTTATACTGAAGACCTCCTAATCCTACAGCCCGCTGCGCTTTTCCTTCTTCCCTTCCTTCTGAGCCTCCCTTGGGAGGCTGCCAGAAGCAGCAGCAGGAAAAATATGGGTTCTTCGGGGAAAAATCCAGATCTGGTTCTAATTAGTGTTTCCATGCAAGAATTCGTTTTTGTCATTTCTCAGAAAATTTGTACGTTTTTCTGCATCCTGAGGAAAATCAGTTGAGAAACTGGGGAAAGGAGTGAATATAATTCTCCAGCAAAAATGAAAGCTTAGCGACTGACACAGAAGGGGAATATTTATGATCTAATTAGCTAGTCTTTCTCGTAGCTGTTGCTATATGCGTGTGCTTCTGACTTTACCTACTGCTAAGAGTGAGTCATTCTGGCACATAAAACAAATATTAGTAAGTTTCTACACACTGTATGCTCTCTTTACACCCTGTAGATGATGTTTTAAGAAATAACAAGCTTCAGAAGCAAATAAATCCTTAAACTGGCAATTTCTACACAAGACTTCTTGTAGTTCTGTTAATCTTTTTAGGAGATCCAAATACTACATTATTTGAATACTAGCCAGTGCTGTTTGTTGGCATTTTCCAATGATCGAACATTTGTTGTACTTTAAAAATACTACTAAACTTAATGTTTCTTACTTATTAAACACAAAACACTTATTAAACACAAAATTTTAGATATCCATAATAATGAGTAAAGTGCATAAAAATGCTGAAAGTATTTTAAGAATAACTTATAATTTGAGGGAATTCCTGAGAAATCTTATTAATTATCATATCTCATTCTCAAACCCCTGAAATTAGTATCTATTAGGAATTCGGATGCACTGGTTCAAATTCCTGCTCTATCATTTTACCCGTTGCCCAATCTTGGGAAAAGCATTATTTTAAGCTTAAATGTTTTCATCAATCAAAAGGGAACAATGAAGCCACATAGGTTTGCTGCAAGGATTAAATAGGATTATATATGTGAGGTGCCTGAGACATAAGTCTTCAAAAAAGAAGTTCAAAACAACATGAGGTAAATTTTCATAACCTTGGGTTTGGCTACGGATATGGAGATAGATGACAAAAATAACAGCAATTAACAACAAGAAATAAGCAGCTAAAGGTAAAGTTGAAGGGCATCTCGGTGGCTCAGTCAGTTAAGCACACTGGGACATCTTGATACTGGTGCAGATCATGATCTTGTGGTGGTATCACTGAGCCCCATGTCGGACTCAGTGCCGAGCCTGCTTGGGATTCTCTCTCTTCTCCCGCCCCCCCTCCCAAAATCAATAAATAGAACTTAGAAAGGATTTTAAGGATACAGTTGATTCGTTGGACGTCAGCAAAATTAAAACCTTTTGTGCATCAAAGCATATTATCAACAACATGAAAAGACAACCAACAGAACAGAAGAAAATATTTCCAAAGTATGTATCTGGTATATACCCGGTCATATGTCCAGAGTATATAGAGATCCTAAATCCCTAAATCTCAATAACAGAGACACAAACAACCTGATTTCAAAAAGGTAAAAGACTCGAATAGATATTTCTACAGAGAAGATAAACAAATAACCAATAAGGACATGAAAGGACCTTGCACATCCTTAGTTCCCAGGGAAATACAAATTAAGAGCACAATGAGATACATTTTTACACCCTCTAAAATGGCAATAATAATAATAATGGAAAATAGTATAAGTATTCGGGAGGATGTGAAGAAATTGAAACCCTCAATTCTTGCTGGTGGGAATGTAAAAGGATACAACTACTGTGGAAAACAGTTTGGTGGTTCTTCAAAAAAAAAAAAAAAAGGTAAACACAGAATTGTCAAATGACCCAGCAATTCCACTCCTATGTGTATACCCAAAACAAGTGAAAGTCGGGACTTGAACAGACAGTTGTGTGATAATATTCATTGCAGCATTCCGTACAACATGTAAAATGTGGAAGCAATCCAAGTGCCCATAAGCAGGTGAGTGAATAAACACAGAATAGTATATGCATACAATGGATTGTTCAGTCATTAAAATAGATGAAAGGGATGAACAAGATAAAAGGGATTAACATTAATTGATGTTTAATTTGAGAGAGAGAGAGAAAGACACAGAGTATGAGCGGGGGAGGGGCAGAGAGAGGAGACACAGAATCCAAAGCAGCTCCAGGCTCCGAGCTGTCAGCACAGAGCCTGACGTGGGGCTTGAACTCATAAACCGTGAGATCATGACTTGAGCCAAAGTCAGAATCCCAACCAACTGAGCTACCCACGGGCCCTAATGTTTATTTATTTTTTGAGAGATGGGGGGAGGCAGGGACAGAGAGAGGAAGACAGAGGATACCAAGCAGACTCTGCACTGACAGTGCAGAGCCCAAAGTGGAGCTCAAACTGGCGAATGAGGAGGTCACGACCTGAGCCTAAGTCAGAGGCTTAACCAACTGAGCCACCCAGGGACCTGAGAGTACACCTACCTTGATGAACACGGAGTAATGTATCGAATCACTGAATCACTATATTGCATTCCTGAAACTAATAATGCACCGTATGTTAATTATATTTCAATTTTAAAAAAAGATACTGCCGTTCTGACACTTGCTGCAACATGGATGAATCTTAAGAACATTAGGCTAAATGAAATAAGCCAGACACAAAACTACAAATGCTGCATAATATTATGAAATTCCTGGAATGCATACAGGCCAATTCAAAGAGACATAAAGTAGACTGGAGGTTACCCAGGCTATGGCGGGCATGGGGAGTTACTGCTTGATGGCCACAGAGTTTCTGGTGAGGCAGTGGAAGAAGTGTGACATGTAAGGACAGTAGAACACCCTAGGAATGTCATTATGTCTCTACACTGTACACCTAAAAATGGTTAAAATGCTAATTTTATATGACATACATTTTATCCCCCCCCCTCCCATGCTCATTCTAATGGGACTTCTTCATGAGATCGTGCTTGAGGAAAGGTTTCAGTGGCTGGGAGACTGAGAAGCCACTTTCCCACTGGGTGCTGTCCCTGGACAGCTGTCCCTGGAGTACTGAAGTATCCCTTGTCTTTTTAAAAAAAATTTAAGTAGGCTCCACAACCAGTGTGGAGTGCAACGTGGGGCTCAAACTCACGATCCTGAGATCAAGACCTGAACTGAGATCAAGAGTCAGATGTGTAACTGACTGGGCCACTCAGGCACCCTGAGTGTCCCCTGTCTTAACAGACATTTTATTCCTTTGCCCGATAAAGTCTCTTTTGTTGTTTGATTCTTCTTATAACAAAAGACCTATAAAAAGAACACATAGAAAATTCCATGTGCTAAGAGCCTAAGTGTCCATCAACAGATGAATGGATCAAGAAGATGTGGTTTATCTATACCATGGAATACTACATGGCAATGAGAAAGAATGAAATCTGGCCATGTGTGTAGCAACATGGATGGACCTTGAGGGTGTTATGCTGAGTGAAATAAGTCAGGCAGAGAAGGACAAATATCATATGTGTGCACGTATAGGAGGATTAGGAGGAACTTAACGGAGGACCGGGGGAGAAGAAGGGGAAATAGTGGGGGAGAGGGAGAGAGGCAAACCATGAGAGACTCTTGAATACTGAGAACAAACTGAGGACTGATGGGTGTTGGGGGGAGAGGGGAGAGATGGGCATGGTGGAGGGCACTTGTGGGGATGAGCACTGGGTATTATATGCAAACCAACTTGACAATAAACTATTTGTAAAAAAAAAAAATTCCATGTGCTCAGACCCACAAGCATCATGGTCTCACATCGTATGAGGAGAATGAAAATAAGAGAAAATACTTTCCATTGCCTTGTCCCTTACCTGCCCTGAGTGGGTACTGGGTTTCTAAAAACTGTGTGAAGGGCACCTGGGTGGCTCAGTCAGTTAAGCATCTGACTTGAGCTCAGGTCATGATCTCATAGTTTGTGAGTTCAAGCCCTGCATCGGGCTCTGTGCTGACAGCACAGACCCTGGAGCTGCTTCGGATTCTGTGTCTCCCTCTCTCTCTGCCCCTCCCCCTCTCATGCTCTCTCTCACTCTTTCTCTCTCAAAAATAAATAAACGTTGAAAAAAAAAATGAAAGGCTGTGTGAGACAAGAACATGACTCCCAGTCTGACCTGACGTACAGCAGTTAAGCTCAGTAAAGTAAGAAGATGCCAGAAGGTAAAGAGGCTACCGCTTTTAGTCTCTCTATATTCATAAATGCTTCAGGACACCCTGGTTAGGGGCAGGTGTGATAGGCAGTGGGGTGGTTTGGGGGTGGGCCTCACCAGGCAAAGACCGCAAGCCCCAAATGGAGAGCCACGCAAGGTGACATGTGCCGCCCCCACCCCCCCTCGCCCCCCGGAAAGGGTGACTGTCCTGTTAGCTTTTCCTCACACCGGATTCATTGCACCAAGGGACCCTGAGCCAGTGTATCTGTCACCATAAAACACCACCACGAGGCCAGGCCTACTGCAGAGTTAACCTTATCTGAGAGGCATTATGCGATCAAGGAAGCTTTGGCAAGCTTGGCACGCTCAGCTCCACAGAAAAGGCTCAAGTGCTGATTTTCGCTTCTCTAGCTCATTTCGGCTCAGCTAAATGAAGGAACAGCAAACACGGCCTCGGTGTGATGACTGGAGGGACACAAACCAGACACAAGCTTGCTAAGTTAAGTACATTCAAAGAAGAAATATTTATATTTTACATTTTAAATAGTCCCCGAGGGAAGCGCGGTATGGTTTTCATCTCGCTTGTGTTTAAGAACTTATCGTACTTAAAAAAAGCAAAGCAGGCCCCGCAAGCTACGGATTGAAATGGCAGGGATTTTCTTATCGTACAGATCAAAATAACAGACTCAGGATCCGAATGAGGCTTTCTGGGGAAATGCAGGAAAGAGAGGTTATGCAGAAGAAAAGTTAAAAATGACTGTACTGACAATGAGCGTCCATTCCGTCACACCTAGACCCAGGCAGCGAGGAGGTCATAGGTCCCCACACTTCTCCTGTTTCATTATGTAACACAAATGCGCATATTTAAGGAGGTGTCTCCTGAGATTTGGGGCAAAGACTACAGAGACTGGTACAAAAGGGGACTTAGGAACATTCTAGAAAAACTCAGGGAAGGGGCAAAACGGCATGTCGATTTCTGACCTGGGTTGGCCTGCAAGATACAGTGTGGATGGAAAAGGTGTTTAAAACTGTAAGTCCCTTGAGGGCATGGGGACTTCTCAAGGTCCCTATATGAGCAGAAAGAGTCAAGGAAGCTGGATAGTTCAGCCATTTTCTGAGAGACAAAGGACCACCCAAGTAGACGAAGACAAAGAGAGAAGACGTTGTCAGGGAGTTGGAAGAAATCATTATCTAGGGAAACGAGGGAGAGGAGGGACACAGAAGACACCTCAACCAGTTGATGGAAGATAACCCTCACTTCTGTCATGGGTTACAAACTTCTACTCTGTGGAAAATGCTAGTACTGTTTGTTGTGTCACTTCAGTGACATTCACGCAGGAATGAGCTTGCTAGGGTTCGGGACCCGGCTTCCCTCTTGCTAGCTGTGTGACTCTGGGCTACTCACAGTCTCTGTGAGTCAATATCTCTATCTGATAAAGGAGGAAAATAATAGTATTTATTTTTTTAATTTTAATAAGCTCTTACAGCACCTACTATATGCCAGTTGCCGTGCTAGCTATTTACAAGTATATACTCCTCGAATCTCATAATGAATTTTAGGTAGTAAAGGCGGTTGTAGGCATTAAATGAGCTAATACAAGTAATTATCGATACAACGGTGTCCAAAACATAAAAAGTGCTTAGCAAATGTTGCTAACATTAATATTATTGTTGCTTTTGAATGAACTCAATTTAACCTTTAGTCATTTTCTCCTATCTGGGTTGATAAGAAAATACTATTAACAAAACATTGTTAACCAAAGCAGCAAAATAATGACTGCTGTCGTTTATGGACTGCTTGTTATAGTCTAGGGAGTATGTTATATTGCTTCCACATACCCTACAAACTCTGTGAGGCAGAGAGTGCTACTACATCTGCCTCAGATGGGAATTAAGGTTCGGAGTAGTTAAGGAATGTGTTCAAGTTACCACAACAAACACGTGTCAGAGGCCAGCCTTGGAGCCCAGGATCTTTCTGTATGCCAGGCTATGGAAGCCAGAGCTAATAAACAAATTTCATTATCAGTGAACGGACTACATGAAGAAATAAATTCATCCGAACTGTTGAATGATACTCACATGTGGCTATATATATTCTCTAAACATCAGTGGATTCACGTAAGAGTAACTTCCTCCGAGTAGTACGTCCCCTCACGAAGCGCGTTGGTGCTTCACCAATGAAGGGGGTGGTCCCAGGGCCGGCAGGGGCCTAGGGGGTAGCTGTTCCCTTTATGTGATATGATGTAGATGTAGAATCATCCCCAAAGTTCTGATGCTTTCAGTTATAGAGTTACAGAAATAATATTGTTAATCCTTTTGCAAGGCAAGTTGTGGCTGAAGAAAGAGACAATGGAGGTCCCAGAAAGAAGACGATAACAGAACATAAACTCAAAACAGAGAGGCAACGTGGAGGACAGAGAAGAGTCAGGAGCGCTGGGTTCTGAGCTGAGGCCTGCAACTTACCAAGTGCAGCACCCTGGCCAGGGTCAGTGTGACTCTCCAACCTCCACTTCCTGGATTCCCAAATCCTCTGAAGGGCCAACAATACAGTGAGAAATTCAGACTCACTGAGCTAATCCTGAGATACAGTGACCCAGCCATCAACCTGGTCAGAGCCTCAAACCCCAGCCCATCTGACTCTGGATCTTTAATGCTAATTGGAAAGAAAACTTCTGGAATTAGGATCGAGGCTGTGGCGCCCCTTCCAACAATGTGTCTGGATAGCTTTCTCTCGCTCTCCCAACTCCTTTCTCCCTCAAAGCCAAGTCCGTTTCTCCAAACCTCTTGCCGTAGCGCTCTTTCCCTGGCTGCCAACACTTGGTCATCCAGAACCCATGTTTCCCCAAAACATACTTCTGATCACAGCATATTGTACTAGCCTCCTGCTTTTTTAAGTTCTACTTTTGTAAAATAAAAGGTTGAGCTGGCAGTGATCAAAGTTTCCTTCGAGGCCAAACATTCTTCGATTCTGTACACGGAGTTGTATATATTCACATTACATGTCTTTTTCAGAGAATTCTGTTTAACTTTTAAGGCTCTGACCTATCAGATCAACAATAGTCCTGATGTAGGACGTAATTAGACAATCAGACAAATATTATTACATGAGCTCAAATTTGAGCGTGTCTCTTCTGTAAATCAATTGTGCAGAATGAAATAAGCTACTATCCATATAGACATGTACTGTTTGCAGACACTCTTTTTTTTTCTCACTCCCCTCTCAGAACACAAAACATTTCCATTATTCCATACAGTTTTCGTGGGCCATTTTTAATCATTTCCTTCCTCTAGAAACAAACAGCATGTGTTATTTTTGCCTGTTCTAGAACTTGATATAAATGAAATAATGTGGTACATAATCTTTGGTATAAGGTTTCAATCAGCATGATGTTTTTGAGACTCATTTCCTATTGTTGCCAAGATCAACAGTTTGTGCTTTTTTATTGCTGAATAGCATGAATATACCATAGCTTATCTGTTTTCCTGCTGATGAGTACCTAGGCTATTTCTGTGATTTGACTATTACGAATAAAGCTGTCACCAGCATTTAGTGACAAGTGACTGTGGACATATATATTTTTTCATTTCTTATGGATAAATACCATAGCGAAATTGTTGGGTCATTGCTGGTTCCCAAACTCATTGTCTGTTTGCAGACACTGTTTTTTTGTTTTTTTTTTTTTAATTTTTTTTAATGTTTTATTTATTTCTAGGAGAGAGAGAGAGAAACAGCGTGAGCAGGGGAGGGTCAGAGAGAAAGGGAGTCACAGACTGAAACAGGCTCCAGGCTCTGAGCTGGCTGTCAGCACAGAGCCCGACACGGGGCTCGAACCCATGAACCACGAGATCATGACCTAAGCGAAAGTCGGACGCTTAACCGACTAAGCCACCCAGGCGCCCCTGTTTGCAGATATTGTTAATCACACTCTCTCATATGCTTCTTACATTAACTCTAAAAGATAGATGTTAACCTCTCACCAATTTCTTTTTTTTTTTCTTAATGTTTTTGTTTATTTCTGAGAGAGAGAGACAGCATGAGCATGGGAGGGTCAGAGAGAGAGGGAGGTACAGAATCTGAAACAGGCTCCAGGCTCCGAGCTAGCTGTCAGCACAGAGCCCAGTGTGGGGCTTGAACCCAAGAACCGTGAGATCATGACCTGAGCTGAAGTCAGACGCTTAACCAACTAAGCCACCCAGGCGCCCCATCCCCTCACCAATTTCTTACAAACATCAGTGAACACATGTAAGAATGTCTACCTCAAAGTTGCACTAAAGGTTCAAGGAGATGATACGTATAGTACCCGGAACAGTGCCTAGTACACAGTTAGTGCTTAACAAGTAAAGATGGTGGTCGCAGTACTGGCAGTGGTATGAGGGGTAGCTACTCTCATTATGTGGAATGCACCCCCAACCCTCGTCTCTAATATCACTAGCTTCTAAAAACACATACCTAAACCATGACCCTGTCACATGTTTTACCTGTATTTTTCCATGTTAGTCATAAAAGAAGTGTTTGAACGGTAGTACGCCAATAATTGACTTCTGCGGCTGGATGTAGCCTGCGAGTTTGGCAAAAGAATCTCTCAGCAGCTCACTACCATTGCCTTTCCTGAAAACCGAGGTGTCTTTGTCTGTTTGGGCTGCTCAAATAAAATACCTGTGGCTCAGTCAGTTGAGCGTCCGACTTTGCCTCAGGTCATGATCTCACGGTTCATGGGTTCGAGCCCCGCATCGGGCTCTGTGCTGACAGCTAGCTCAGAGCCTGAAGCCTGCTTCAGATTCTGTGTCTCCCTCTCTCTCTGACCCTCCCCTGCTCATGCTCTCTCTCTCTCTCTCTCAGAAATAAATAAAACATTTAAAAAAATAATACCTGCAACTGGGTAGCTTATAACTACCAGAATTTTATTTCTCACTGTTCTGGAGGTTCAGAAATCCTAGATCAAGTTATGGGAGGATTTAGTGTCTGGTGAAGGCCTGCTTCCTGGGTAATAGAGAGCTGTCTTCTTACTGTGTGCTGCCATGGTGGAGGTGAGGTGGCTCTCTGGGGTCCTTTTTTAAGGACACTAATTCCATTCATGAGGGTTCACCCTCATGACCTAATCACCTCCCAAAAGTCACACCTTCTTGGGGCGCCTGGGTGGCTTAGTCGGTTGAGCGTCCGACTTTCGCTCAGGTCATGATCTCGCGGTTCGTGCGTTCGAGCCCCGCGTCGGACTCTGTGCTGACTGCCAGCTCGGAGCCTGGAGCCTGTTTCAGTCTGTGACTCCCTCTCTCTCTGACCCTCCCCTGCTCACGCTGTCTCTCTCTCCTAGAAATAAAAAAAATAAATAAAAAAGAAAAAACAAAAGTCACACCTTCAAATACTATCCTTGGGGGTTAGAATTTCAACATATGAATATTGTGGGGGGCACAAACAACATTTAGTCTCGCAAGGCTAATGATTTTATCCATCTTGTGACACTATTAGAATAGTGATGAAAAGACTTTCTAAGTAATTTACAAAAACACAAGACTGATATTTATACAACTATGGATAAATACTTGGAATATCTTACTTGTGATCCCATCCAAAAGATTAGGTTTCACTAGATTGGTCTCTTCTTTTCTAGTCAACAAGTTTTCAGATATGGAGGGTGATTGATAAATTTTATCCCAGGAGAGAAATTTAAGAGATAATCCTAATCTCTTGATAATCCAAGGCTCCGAAAAGTTTATAACAATAATAGAAACAGAATTATATACTATCAAAACACACACACACACACACACACATGCACGCACGCACACACAACTCATACAAAGTAATTCTTTGTGGCCTAAAGATTCGCAGAATTCCACTAAGGATTAACACTGGTCACCATAAACAGCTATTTAAAGGAAAGTAATGCCATATTTCTAGACACATCTCAGCTACTTTAGGAATCTATAACGTAACCAGATAATCTGCTTCTGGGAAGCAAATGGGGATGGTCCCTTCCTTTCACTGCCATTTAGGTAGATTAGATCTGCTTCTTATTTGTGAAGAAAAAGTAATTTGGCATCTCTGTGTGGTTTTCTGATCGTTTTTCTTTTCTTTATAAAAAAATTTTTTATGCTTTTATTTTATATTGAGAGAGACAAGACAGAAAGAGCAAGGAGGGTCAGAGAGAGAGGAAGACACAGAATCTGAAACAGGCTCCAGGCTCCAAGCTGTCAGCACAGAGCCCGATACTGGGCTCGAACCCACAGATTGTGAGATCATGACCTGAGCCAAAGTCAGATGCTTAACCGACTGAACCACCCAGGCACCCCTCTGTTTGTTTTTCAAATGGACTTTGAAAACATTTTAAAAAACACTTTGGGGGTGTCTGGGTGGCTCAGTTGGTTAAGCGTCTGACTTTGGCTCAGGTCATGATCTCATGGTTCGTGGGTTCGAGCCCCATGTCAGGCTCTGTGCTGAGCCCATGTTAGCTAGCTCAGAGCCTGGAGCCTGTTTCAGATGTTGTATCTCCCTCTCTCTCTGACCCTCCACTGTTCATGCTGTCTCTCTCTCTCTCTCTCTCTCTCTCGGAAATAAATAAAATATAAAAAAAAAACCAACCCAACTTTGAAATATTGGTTGAATTTTCAATTCAGTTGCCAAAGCACTTTAATTGATTTATTCAGGTATTCATCAAATAGTTACTAAATGCCTTCTAAGGGCCAGGTAAAGGTCATGTCTCTGTAGCTATCAAGATGAACAACATGTAGTATCTGTTCTCAAGAAGATTGCTTCTGGTGGGAAAGAGTCCTGTCTAAACAATGACATACAACACAAGGCATGATAGAGATTCAATGGAAGGAGAAAAGATGGTGATAGAATCCCACTGGATTTGGTGAAATTTAGGAAGAGGAACGAGGGAAGAACTTCTCAAGGGAGTAATGCCCGAGGCGTGCCAGAGAGAGAGAATCGCCTCGCAAACACGTGGAGGTGAGACACAGCAATAGTACAAGGAAAACATACAAGCAGTCTGATTTGGTTAGAATGTAAAACACAGACAAAGAGGGACTGAAAATGCAACAGAAGTCAAAACAGAACAAATCATGCGTTTGTTAAGTTATTCCATGTTAAGTAACTTGGATGTTTTCCGGAAGGCAATAGAGAGAAACAAAATATTTCAAACAGGGGAACGATGTCCTCTGGTTTGTTTTTTAGACGGTTCCTTTTAACAAATTTTTATTTAGCACTTTTTGAGCAGTACGCTAGGTCCTGAGAGAATAAACATGAATGAGAGGGAGCGTTTTACCCTAGAAGAACTCAAAGTCTAGTGGCAAACACAGACAAGCAGAGAGTAGACTTCAAAATTTTTGCCAAGAGCTATGATAGTAATTGGATATTTGAAAAGGCAACACTCAGGTAGAGTTGGCAAAGCTAAAATAGCTCCAAATATAGATGCGACGGTGCTTCTCTTCCTTGGCTTGTATGTACTATGAAGTTTGAGTCTTAGTAACACAAATACATTGTCAATCTCCAATCCCTCCAACAAAATGCTTCTGTGTGGCTTTCAGCTCCTAGTCTTGGGTGGGTGAGTGGGGCGGGGGGGGTGGGAAGGGAGGAGGGCGTGGTGCTTAGAGGTCATCTAGCTCCACGTCTCCTTAATAACAGCCTTTCCCACTTGGGGAATCACTTTATTCCAAGGCAGCTTTTTCGACTGCTGGAAGTAGGTGTGTAAGGAAGGGGATTCCTACACAGCACTTCAGAATGACCCTCTTTTAGGGATGCCTTCTGAGTTATTTTACTTCTTGTCTGAGGCAGTGTGCATAATAGAAAAGGTCCAAGACCATGGAATCATGGTGGTTCTGCATTTAGGGGCTGTGTCAACATTAAGCTACTTAAACTTCCTACAAAACGGTTAAGTAAGGGGCTTAAATGACAAGAGAAGTATTATAGGAGAAGCAGTAAGTGCCTTGTGTAAAGAAAGTCAATTAAAGTAATAGCTATTACCATTATTATTAAAGTATAATTCTGGATATGCCCTCTTATCTCACTTTATTTAAAAGAAAGGCAAAACTTCCTTCCATGAACTCTCTCCAAATGTTGGTCTCAATGCTGTTCTTGTTATCTGGGTTCGTCACACAAAGTACTATCATAGAAAACTCTCTCTCTTGAGCAGAAAAAAGATTAAGGTGATTTCTGACATCTATTCCCATCGATTCTTTTATTGTGACTATTGATCCGGGTGACTTAGTATCTACAAGAGCATCTATCTATCTTTCCCACGTTGGCCTGATAGCCAGGTGTTTACCTCCACGTTTTTAAAAAATGCATTTAAAATTCCAAATAAGGCCGGTTTTTTCACCCATAAGAAACACATTATGTTACCTTCTACATCTAACATTTTGAAATTGTTTTCTCTATTGCTCCAAATCACAAGATAAATAAACAGCTTCTGGTTCAAGATGGAGATGTAGAAGGATCCGAAACTTGCCTCTTCCCACAGATAAATCTATAGCTACATAAGGTGTCCTTTCCTTTGAGGAAAAAAAAAAGCCCTCAAAAAAGCCGAGGTGATCTGAGCTTCCATATCCAATGAATGAGAAAAAACCCACACTGAAGTGGGATGGAGAGGCTGAGACACAAATTGACCATAAAACCTCACCCCAGCATGATAACCCACCGTCAAGAGGGAACTCAAAATTCCAAGCTTTTTCCTGAAGAATGAGGAGTTTGAGGCCCACACTTGGCATCCCAACTTTAAGACCTCTACCTGAGATATGAGCCCCCAAATCATCTCTTTTTGAAAGTCAGTGAGGTTAAGGATGCCTGGCTCAGCAGGTTAGGTGGCCCACTTCGGCTCAGGTCATGATCTTGCAGTCGGGGAGTTTGAACCCTGTGTGGGGCTCTGGGTTGACAGCTCAGAGCCTGGAACCTGCTTTGGATTCTGTCCCCCTCTCTCTCTGCCCCTCCCCGACTCACACTCTGTTGCTCTGTCTCTCAAAAATGAATAAACGTTAAAAATAATTTTTTTTAATAAAAAAATGAAAGCCTATGGGGTTTGCCCCCACTAGACCCATGAGGACACGATGAGCTAAGAAACGGTTCTTAAAAGTTTACACAGAGCCTCATCAGTGCCAGGGCCCAGTGCAGACACAGCTGGATCAGAAGTGCCCAGACTTTCTGTGAGAGAGACTTCTTTGCTTTTTTAGAAGCAGCAGCTGAGAGGCAGGCCTCCAATGCAACACACAGCGAGGGGCCTAGTGAAATATCTTCAAAGACAGAGGCAGGCAGCTACCATCTTAGTGTTCTCCCCACCTCATTCTCGCACCACTATCTCCCAGAAAGGAGCTTCTATCTTTATCTGGCGCCCTGGTTTTTGCAGCTGCTGCCCAGGGCAAACCTCTAGATTGCCTGGCTCTGCTGGCCAGCGAGGCTTATGCTGGGGAGGGTCCCACAGGACTGTCACAAACAGATAAAGAGTTCTCAGCCAGCTCCAACGCACAGAACACAGCAGAGAGGGGACAGCCTGAGACACCCAGTCTTGCTGTTCAAGTTGTCTTTATAGCTGTGGCCTGAGGGGCAGGTGTCTAATTTCACACACATATAAGAGTTGACAGTAATCTTCTTCAGAGCCCTTGGATGGTGGGCACCATCTTTGTGTTCTCCCCCTGCTGTGTTCCAGAGCACTGGGAGACCCCAGAGGGGAGCTTGGGTACACATCCAGAGCTCCAGGTTTTACATCTGGCAGCCGAGCTTTTGGGTCTATGACCCAGAGGATGGACCCTTTGATAGCCTAACTGTGATGGCCAGTGTTGCTTGTGTTCAAGGTCCAATGGGATCATGGCAAAAAACCAAATGGCTCAGTCCTGAGGGAGCAGAAACACCTGCCTTCCAGTATCCCTTTGAAAGAGGTAAACTTGCACTTTTTACAAGTTACTACCTGAAGATCTGGCTTTTAATCAGCTTCAGTCTAGGTGATGATTGACATCCTCCCCTGTGGGACAGTGACAGATGTTGGCACAGCCTCAACTACTAGAAGTCACTGAAGCATAAAGAAGGCTGCTTGGACAATCACAAAAGTGTGAGGAACAACCAAGATCTATGACAGGGTTGAAGAATCTATTTCATCTCTTGCACAAGCACACTCCTTCAAGACTGGGAGAGATGACTGTTTCAGCTAATACACAGACACCAGCATAGTGAGTCAAGGGAAAATGAAGAAAGAGAGGAATGTGTTTCAAGCGAAAGAATGAAATGAAATCTCAGAAGAAGGCCTGAATGAAACAGAGGTAAGTGATTTACCTGAAAAAAGAGTGCAAATGATGGCTATAAAGATGCTCACTGAGCTCTGAAGAAGACTAGATGAACAAACTGAGAATTTCAACAAAGATATAAAAACAGTATCTATAAGAAAGTAGCAAATAGAAGTCACAGGCCTGAAGAATATAATAATTGAACTGAAAAAATGCAATGATGTTTCAACAGCATATTAGATGAAAGAGAAGAAAGGATCAGGGAACTCAACATACAGAATAATGGAACTAATCCAATCAAAGCATGCAAAAGAAAAAAGAATGAACACAGCTGGAACTTCTTTCAGATTCTCTCTGTCTCTCTCTCTCTTCCTCCCCTGCTCATGTCTCTCTCTCTCTCTCTTTCAGAAATACAATAAAACATCAAAAATTAAAAAAAAATAAAATGAGGGGAGGGGATGTAAGAATGTAGAGGTTTAATACATTCACACTTATTAGCAACATAAAATAGATCATTATAAATGTAAGGTTTTTTTTTTAAATGAAAGCCTCACAGTAACAGAAAGTAAAAACCTATAGTAGATACAAAAAAGGAGAAAGAAAAAGGAATCTAAGACCCCTATAGAAAATCATCAGGTCACAAAGAAAGAGAGCAAGAGAAGAAAGAAAAAGGAATTACAAAACAGCCAGAAAAAATTAACAAAATGGAAATAAGCACGTACTTATCAATAATTATTTTATTTCATTTTTATTATTTTATTTATTTATTTATTTTGAAGAGCTAGTGTGGGAGGGGCAGACAGAGAAGGAGAGAAACAGAGAGAGAATTCCAAGCTCAAACTTGTGGGGTTCAAATTCATTAACTGCGATATTATGACCTGAGCTGAAACCAAGAGTTGGACGCTTAACCAACTGAGATACCCAGCTACCCCAATAATTATTATAAATGTAAATGGACTAAGTGTTCCAATCAAAAGACACAGGATGGCTGAATGAGCAAAAACAATTCCTATTTATGTATTGCCTACAAGAGACTCACTTCAGAAGGAAGGACACACACAGACTGAAAGTGAAGTGATGGAAGAAGAGATTCCATGCAGATGGAAAACAAAAGAAAACTGGGGTAGCTATACTTAGAACAGATAACACAGACTTTAAGACAAAGGCTGTGACAAAAGACAAAGAAGGTCATTTTATAATGAAAAAGGGGCCAGTCCAACAAGAGGATATAACATTTGTAAATACTTAGACACACAACATAGCAGCACATAAATATAGAAAGCAAATATTAGCAGATTAAATAGGGAATTATACAGTAGCACAATATATAAAAATTGGTATGTAAGGAAGTGAAATTGTAAGTAAGGAAGTGAAAGTCCTGTACACTGAAACATGTAAGACATTGACGAAAGAAACTGAAGACACAAATAAGTAGAAAGATATCCCATGCTCATGGATTGAAAGAATTAAAATTATTAAAATGTCCATATTACTGAAAGCAATCTACAGATTCAGTGATTTACCCATGAGAATTCCAATTTTCACAGAAATGGAACAAATAATGCTAAAATTTGTATGAAACCACAAAGACCCCCAAATAGCCAAAGTCATACTGAGGAAGAATAAAGCTTGAGGCATCATGCTACTTGACTTCA
Organism: Proteles cristata cristata; assembly: GCA_017311185.1. Lineage (NCBI taxonomy): Eukaryota > Metazoa > Chordata > Mammalia > Carnivora > Hyaenidae > Proteles > Proteles cristata. The sequence continues at coordinate 320,948 of JAESUZ010002467.1, forward strand.
AACTACATTACAAAGCCAGGGTCATCAAAACAGTAGAGTACTGGTAGATCTAAAAATGAGATGAAACAATCAAAATCCTAGAGGAGAACACAGGTGGCAACCTCTCTGACCCTGGCCATAGCAACTCTTTACTAGAAACGTCTCGAGAGGCAAGGGAAACAAAAGCAAAAATGAACTATTGGGACTTCATCAAGATAAAAAGCTTTGGAACAGTGAAAGAAACAGTCAACAAAACTAAAACACAACCTAGGAAATGGGAGAAGATACTTGCAGACACCCGGACCACTGTGTTATACCATACACAGAAATTAACCTGAAATGGATTAAAGACTTGAACATAAGACCTGAAATCATAAAACTCTTAGAAGAAAACATACATCGGGGCGCCTGGGTGGCTTAGTCGGTTAAGTGTCCGACTTTCGCTTAGGTCATGATCTCGCGGTTCATGGGTTCGAGCCCCGCGTCGGGCTCTGTGCTGACTGCCAGCTCAGAGCCTGGAGCCTGTTTCAGTCTGTGACTCCCTCTCTCTCTGACCCTCCCCTGCTCACGCTGTCTCTCTCTCTCCAAGAAATAAATAAAACATTAAAAAAAAAAAGAAGAAGAAGAAGAAAACATACATGGTAAGCTCCTTGACACCAATCTTGGTGATGACCTTTTAGATATGATACCCAAAGCACAGATAAAAATAGCAAAAATAAATGAGTGGGACTATAAAACTATGAAGGTCTGCACAGTGAAGGAAAACCCTTAGCAAAATGAAAAAGGAGCCTACCAAATGGGAGAAAATACTTGTAAAGCAGGTATCTGATTTAATACCCAAAATATATTAAGACTTGACACAACTCAATGGCAAAACAAACAAACAAAACCAAAGATATCCAATTTAATAATAGGCAGAAGACCTAAAGAGACATTTTTCCAAATAGGACATCCAAATGGCCAATACATATATGAAAAGGTGCTCAGTATCATTTACAGTCAAGGAAACACAAACCAAAACTACAATGAGCTACCATCTGTGTTAGAATGGCTGGTATCAAAAAGACAAGAAATACCAAGGGCTGGTGAGGATGTGGAGAAAAAGGAACCCTCGTGCACTGTTGGTGGGGGTGCAAATTGGTGTTGTCACTATGGAAAAGAGCATGGAAGTTCAAAAAAATTAAAAGTAGAACTATTATGAGGCAGCAGTCTCACTTTTGGATATTTATCTGAAGGAAATAAAACACTAACTCAGAAAGATATCTCCACCCCGATTTTTGTCGTAGCATTATTTACAATACCTGAGATATGGAAACTAGGTGTCCATCAGTGGATGGATGGATGGATGAGGAAAATTTGGCAGGCAAAGAAAGACAGATACCGCATGTTTTCACTTATAAGTGGAACAGGAGAAACTTGAGGGAGGACCATGGGGGAGGAGAAGGGGAAAAAAAACAGTTGGGGAGAGGGAGGGAGGCAAACCATGAGAGACTCTTGAATGCTGGGAACAAACTGAGGGCTGATGGGGGTGGGAGGGAGGGGGAGGGGGTGATGGGCATGGAGGAGGGCACTTGGGATGAGTGTTTTATGGGTGTTTTATGGAAACCAACTTGACAATAACCTATGAAAAAAATATAAAAAGAAAAAAAGAAAAATTGAGACACACTTTTACATGTATGTGGTAATATATATACCTCACCTCCTATATATATATGTGTGTGTGTATATATATATGTGTATACACACATATACATATGGAATATTTTACAGCCATAAACAGGAAATCCTGCCACTTGTGACAACATGGAAGGATCTTTAGGACATTATGCTAAGTGAAATAAGTCAGATGGAGAAAGATAAATACTGTATGATCTCACTGATAACAGGAATCTTAAAAAACAAACAAACAAACCCCAAATCAAACATATAGACCCAGAGAACAGATTGGTGGTTGCCAGCAGCAGGGGATGGGCAGGTGGGAGAAACGCAGGAAGGTAGTCAAAGGGTACAAAGTTCTGGTTATAAAATAAGAAAGCCATGGGATGTAACGCATGGCATGGTGATAACAGTCAATAATACTGTGTTGTGTAGACGTGCCTGAGGGGCACAGTCGGTTAACTGTCTGACTTCAGCTCACTCAGGTCATGATCTCGCGGTTCTTGAGTTCCACCCCCACGTTGGGCTCTGTACTAACAGCTCAGAGCCTGCTTCAGATTCTGTGTCTCCCTCGCTCTCTGCCCCTCCCCCACTCATGCCCATCTCTCTCTCTCTCAAAAATAAATAAAAACATTAGAATTTTTTAAAAATACTGTGTTGTGTATTTGAAAGTTGCTGAGAATAGATATTAAAACTTCTCATCCCAAGAAATTTGTCACTGTGTGTGGTGACAGATGTTAACTAGACTTACAGTGGTAAACATTTCACAATACATACAAATATCGAGTCATTATGTTGTACATCTGAAATATAATGTTGTTGTATTCAGTTATATCTCAGTTAAAAAAAAACTTGCTGCTTAGACTCCAAATCTTCATGGGGAGAAACAAACAAAACTTGGGTAGTAAAAGCAACCTCAAAGGATCTTACAGATGTGATTGGGCAGGGCCAGGGGTGACTAGAGATATTTAACTTTTTAAAAAAAGTTTTTAACGTTTATTTATGGAGACATTTAAGATGGCTGGACTATCGTCAGAGACCTAAATTAAGTCCTAGGTCAACACGTTCACAGAGATGAGAGTTAAGGTGATCATTCAGACTCTCCAAACTTCAATTTCCCATCTACAGGGACGGTATGATACAGGGATTAAAACCAAAGATACTGGAGCCAGTCTGCCTTAGCTCTGGGCCTCAGTTTCTTCATCTGTAAAAGGGGGCACGAAAATTGTATTAGGCCTACAGTCTCAGGGTTCTTAAGAGAACTAAATGACTCTCCTAAAGAGCTTTTAATAGCGTCTGGCCCACAGCAAGTGCTATAAAAATGTTTGCATTGTGACACTACCATAAAATCAGATTTGAAGTAAATGTCTGACCAGGGTTCCAGCACCAGCCATATGTGATGTGGGGGGCTGAGTCTACGGCCACTCTGTGTATCTTGTTATCTAAGGGAATTACTGAGACCATGAGACAGCCTCACCTAGAAAACAGAAGTCCTAGATACTTGCCAAAATGTTGAGGGAAGCCAAGGGTACAGTTGGGAGTCAGTGGGAACCCCACTGTAGAGCAAAGCATCCCTCTGTTGGCAGGGGAGGAAGAAGATTGTTTTTTCAAATTATTTTTCTTCAGTTTATTTATTTATTTTACGAGAGGCAGAGACAGCGCAAGTAGGGGAGGGACAGGGAGAGAGGGTGCGAGAGTGTAGAGCTCAAACTCACAAAACCATGAGATCAAGAGTTGGATGCTCAATGGACAGAGCCAAACCAGATGCCCTGAGAAGACCTTTTTGATGTTGTTCAGTATGATTAGGGAGGCAGAGGGAGTTCGTCATATGATGAAAGAAAAGATTCTGAGAACCAAGAGGCTTTGCAAAGCGGGTTAAGGGGGATGTGTGTGTTGGGGGTGGGGCATCAAAGACTGTGCAGGGGGAGGGCTCACGTGACAAATATCTGCCACGGAGATGTGGACATTGTGGCAGGGCAGGGCTGGTACAGTCAGGTTGAGCAAACACATTTCATGGGTAGGCCCTTCAAAGAAGCAATGGGCGTGGGGTAAGATCACTTTGGATTTGGCAAAGTCTCGTTAGCTTCTCAAGCTCCCTACAATCTCAGTTGGGCTTTAAGAGTTGCCTATGTAAGTAAAAGTGTCAGCATCATCAGTGTGGGCTCACCCCTCCACACCCAGGGGAGCTACAGCACTAGGGGTAGGTGCCGTGCCTGGGTGAGATGGAGCGCCCCTGTCCATGGTGCCCGCCAGGGTCCAGCATGGGCTGTGCATGCTGCCAGCCAGAGGGCACCTGGCTGTTTAGACGAGCCAGGTCTCCAGCAGACAGATGTTCCCCTTGCCCTGGTGAGGCTGGACTCTTTCCAAAGCTGGCTTCATTGCCCCAGCAGGTACAGGGTAACAGGGGCAACTGGTTGACCTGTGTTTTGCCTCTCCTGCGGAGTTGAAATCAAGTTGTAACAACGGCCACGGCCTCAGACTGGTTCCTCTCCATCAGGCTCCATTACTGAACTTCTACGTACTTAGAAGTGTGAGTGGAGTAGAACATAATAGGTTTTCATTTATTGTGAGAGAGAAAGAGCAAGAGAGAGGGGCTCACACTGAATGCAGTCATGATGGTTGAAGGCTTTCCAGAGAGATGGACAGGGCAGGATCAACCAGAGGGGTCCCCCATCTCTCTGGCTCCAGAGTAAATGTGAAAGGCAGCTTTGAAGGACTGGTGGGAGCTGGCTTGGAGGCGTCACTGAGGATTACAGACATTATATACAAAGCCCTGATCTCCATTTTCCACCAAGACATTTCCTTGACCCAAAGTACAGCCCTGACAGGTAAGCCCCGAAACTGATGACAACGGGGGTACCGATGACAAACTCATCTTTACGGAGCCATTCCTATTTTGCAGGCACCGAGCGACATGCTTTCTGAGCAGGAAGAATCTCACAGGGACCTCACCACAATCCTAGGAGTTAGGTTCTCTTTTTAGCCTTAATCTACAGGAGAAGAAATAGTCGTTTAAAAAGTTGCAAGACTATTGGGGCGCCTGGGTGGCTCAGTCAGTTGAGCATCCAACTTTGGCTCAGGTCATGATCTCACGGTTCGTGGGTTTGAGCCCCGCGTTGGGCTCTGTGCTGACAGCTCAGGGCCTGGAGCCTGTTTCAGATTCTGTGTCTCCCTCTCTCTCTGCCCCTCCCCTGCTCATGCTGTCTCTCTCTCTCTCAGAAATAAATAACATAGTAAAAAAAAAAAAAAAAAAAAGAAAAAAGTTGCCAGACTATTAAGTGGCAGCACTGGTATTTGAACCAAGTTTCCAGTTTAATAAAAGCCTGAATTTTTAATGATCACACAGAAACCCCAATGTGATTAATCCAGTCTACCCTAGCGATTAGCAGCCTCATCATAGAACCTTCCCCTCACCTTTGAAGGAGACAAGAAGTATAAATGTGTGGCGTCCTGAAGGGTGTGTCTGAGAGAAAGAGGCACAGTCTCAGTGCCAAAGTCTGGGTTCTTCGGGGAGTGGTATTGGCCATAATGTATGAGCACACACATCGCCCTGAAGCACGTGGTACTGGAACCATCTTCCCAGGCCCAGCCCTTGGCACCCCAGCGACAAGGTGACATCTTCCATAAAGATGGGTGCCAGTGGGTGATGGATATTCAAATAAGATCTCTGTGTGACTGGCGCTCTTATTTTTCTCTTGGACCATTTCCAGCTCAGCGACTAAAAAACAAATCAATCACCAAGTGGAAATACAGTGGAAGCCTAAAGTTAGTCCTCGTAAACAGAAATACTCTACCGGTATTGAGAAAGCTGGCTTCAAGGAAAACACTATTTACCCCAAATTTCAATGAGCAACACATGAATTTAGATAACGGGATGATGAGGTTCAGCCATCCGACATTGAGACTCTGTCCATATTTAGAAGGCAAAGAGTTGTCCTAATATTTTAATCATTGCTGCTCCATTGTGAGGAAAAGAGAATTGCTAGCAATTCTGAGATTGCTTGTGGCTGGAGGTCCATCTCAGGCTACTGAGTTGCTCAGGAGACTAGCAAAGAGCCAGCTAAGGTTGCGGAAGGAAGGATAAGCGAGCCTAGAAAGGTGTCCCTCAGAAGTCATGACCACAGTATTCTTAGGGTGACATCCTACAAATGGCCTCCAATGGCCAGGACTCTGCTTACAATCAGAACACTAGTCACAGGCCTGCAAAATGCTGAGAATGTCCTAATCACTCCAGCACCTGCTCCCTTCCAGCCGCTCTGCGCCGCACCCACAACCTCATCCCAGAGGTCAAATTAAATTCACTCTCACTTGAAGGTTATGTTGTGAGCAGCTCACCCCAAACATTGTAATTTAGCTCACCCCGCGCTGCTCTAGACTTGAACTTGGAATAAAACATCCACCTGTCCCAAAGTGTTTTTGTTCAGCTACAAATTGCTGTATTTTTTAACAAAAGAAGGGCCAAACTATGTAACGCATCTGCTTACCTTTAAGGCGAAGAGGAACACAGGGCCTGTCTGTGGGATCCTCATCCATAACTCCCAGAACTGACCCGAGGCTCCAGGGCAAGGAGGCAAAGGGAAAGGAGTCTCACGCTAGGTCTAGTATGAGGCTTCACAGAATGTTAATCAACTTGATGAAAATCACACAGCCCTCGGGAGGGAGTTGTGCGCTTGCCCTTTCTCGAAGCCAAGTGTGGCCGGGGTGCCTCACCCAGCAACATCAGGATCACCTGGAAGTTGTTCAAAATCAAAGTCTCACACCCTCCCCAGGCTTACCGAATCAGAAACTCTCAGGATGGAGACGACATTCTGTGTTTTAAATTTTTTTTTTAATGTTTTATTTATTTCTAGGAGAGAGAGAGAGAGACAGCGTGAGCAGGGGAGGGTCAGAGAGAGAGGGAGTCACAGACTGAAACAGGCTCCAGGCTCTGAGCTGGCAGTCAGCACAGAGCCCGACGCGGGGCTCGAACCCACGAACCGCGAGATCACGACCCAAGCGAAAGTCGGACGCTTAACCGACTAAGCCACCCAGGCGCCCCTACATTCTGTGTTTTAATAAATCTTCTAGTTGATGCCGATGAGGTTTTTTTGGGGGGGTGATATGGGATTCACAGGGTCTGGAGCCAATGACGAAGAAAGAATTCTTGAAGACGCCTTTGGTGCTCAAAGGTGATTTTATTAAAGCACAGGGATAGGAGCCGTGGGCAGAAGAGCTGCCCCAGGACCATGAAGAGATACTGGTTATATACTATGGAGTTGCGGGAGATAAAGTCCAGGGGAAGTTTCCAGTGAGATTTTCATATGCTGAAGACTCAGAGGATATTGGAGGCCTAGCTCTTGTCAAGCTAGGGTTGTTTTTCCCTACAGAAAAGCATGAACATTAAGACAGTAGGTAGTTCCTGGAGAAACGTTTTACCTGCCAGCCTCAAGTATTTGTCAATGGGCTACAGGTTAGAAGGAAACTGAGTTCTATCTGCCATTTCCTTCTGCCTTTGTTTCCCACATCGCTTTGGAGGGCGATGGAGACTCCGGGCCCTGCGAGACTAGGATCTCCATCAGTTAACCATTTATTTCCCCCTTTCTTTTGTTCTCGGGCCGCCAGGAGTGCCGAGGAATATCACACACATCCCATTTGGCCAGGGAGAGGGGGAAATGTTTGCACTCGGTCAGTCTGCCATATGCTCCCTCATCAATCCTGTATGCCAACACTTGTGAACTGCTGTACTTTAAAAGAGGCCCCCCTGAAATCAAGCTCTAGAGACGACCGAAGAAGAAACCCTTCTCACTCTGAAATCAAATAAAGGTGGCTGAAAGAGACTGTGTTTGGGTGGGACAAGGCAGAGTATCTATTTACTGGTAAGAAAGGCAGGAGAGGTGTATTTGATTGCATGAGTCACTTTGGCAGTGAAAGGGGCTCTTGTCAAGATATATCATTAAACAAATAAGAAAAATATTAGGCCTCTATTTTCCAAGAAAAATAACTAAAGCCGGGGTTATTTTCTATTTTAATAAATTTGCTAGGTTATCAGTAATGTTGTTTGCACATTTCATGAACTTACCTACTGGAATAATGTTAGGATTTCCTCCAAAAAATATAAACTACATCTCATTGTCAGTAATATCATATCCATAAGCACACTCTGTTAAAACTGGGACAGTTTACGGGCGCCTGGGTGGCTTAGTCGGTTAAGCGTCCGACTTTCGCTTGGGTCATGACCTCGTGGTTCGTGGGTTCGAGCCCCGTGTCGGGCTCTGTGCTGACTGCCAGCTCAGAGCCTGGAGCCTATTTCAGTCTGTATCTCCCTCTCGCTCTGGCCCTCCCCTGCTCACGCTATCTCTCTCTCTCTCCTAGAAATAAATAAAAATATTAAAAAAAAAAACTGGGACAGTTTAGGGGCCCCTGGGTGGCTCAGTGGGTTGGGCGTCCGACTTTGGCTCATGTCATGATCTTGCGATGGGAGGGTTTGAGTGCCACATTGGGCTCTGTGCTGACAGCTGAGAGCCTGGAGCCTGCTTCAGATTCTGTATCTCCTTCTCTCTCTGCCCCTCCCCTGCTTCTTCTGTGTGTGTGTCTCTCTCTCAAAAATAAGTAACCATTAAAAAAAAAACAAAACAAAACTGTGACAGTTTATGTACTGATCTACTTTGTTGTTTAACATAATTTTTTGGGCTTTCCCATTTGTTTCCAGTTCTTGTTACTTAACACAGGTTTCATTTGGTGATTAGATAGAATGTTCATGTATTATCTTCTAGGCTTCCTGAGTCTGCTGATTTGAAAGCTTTTATGAGCCAATGAGTAATAGGTGAACTATATACTATATGGGTTTTGCAACAGTTGATTCAGAAGGAAATACAAATCACCACATTAACACTAGACTTTATTCCATTTGTCTGTCATTTAGTTTCCTTATGGTTTATCATCTTACAAAGCAGAAAAATACTATTGACATCGAAGAAGCTGCAACCGATTGTATCCCCACAGGCCTCTGTCCACTTCAAATACCACAAACTATTTGCTATTCTTTACTAGCAAAACAATGTTGTGTGAAAGTTTACCAGAATTAATTTAGAATTTACTAATTACTTGGAAAGGTAGGAGTTCCATCATGGCACTGGGAGCTAAAACCAGAATTTCAATTGAGGACAACCAGATATTTGCATCCTAGAACAAAAGTGCATCATAAAATTAATAACTTAATGAACTAAAAGACACACAGCTCCCCTAAGGTAAAAAATACTTAATTTACAATCACTATAGAGTATGACAAAAGAGACAACATGAGGCCATAGATACTCATTTTTGAAGAAGTGTGAGACTCTTAACTTATATTTTAATATTTTGTTCATATATAGCCAGCAGAAAGAGGGAAAGCCAGCCTAGGGTCAATCCAAAGTTCTGCAGGAGAAACATCAACCAGGGTCGCTGTGTTTGAACATGAGTCATTTCAGGAAGCTAAAAAAAGAATAAAACACCAGAATAAGATCCAGATATATTCACTGCTGGGAAAAGTTTGGTGGGAAAACATGAGACTGTTATTCAGAACTTAATAACCTCTCAAATTCCCGAAACAGTTACAAAATGCTTAATACCTACTCTCAACCAAAATTTTAAAATGTAAGATAAATTAAGTCATTTGATCGCAGTTAGAAGATTCCTACTGTTGCCAGAAGGCTTAAAATGACAGTTATCAACAGAAACCAAGCCCAATCCTTCTTATTTTTGTTTTCATGAAGTGTTAAATGTGAAGTAGATAATGGATGAAAAGTATTATTTTTGATTGTTCTATTAGGTTTATGAAGCCATTAAACTTACTGGTTGGCAAAAAGCGCATATTTGTTTCCTGTCAAAGACATCACCAAGGTCTTCCTGACCTTTAGAACAATAAAGGAATCACGCCCTAAAGCTACATTTTATTCTCCTAGAGACAAGTGACAACCGTTTTGTCTGCGAAATGGCTTTAACACCATTTAGAGCAAAATGTTCCTGTGAGCCTCTGGGGGAAGAACCATGAGATATTCCTTTTTATTTCTTTTTATATCTTTTTTTTTTTAATTGAAGTATAGTTGACACACAATGTTACATTAGTTTTGATTGTATGACGTAGGGACTTACCATCTGTATACCCTATGCTATGTTGGGCCCAAGTGTAGCTTCCATCTGTCACCTTACAATGCTCCTAATACTGTGGACTCCATTCCCTAGGCTGTATCTTTCATCCCTGTGATGTGTTTTTGTCTTACATTCTTTCAAATCCCTCCCCCTGGGAAGGTGAGCATAGATCTCTTGTATGACACAGTCATTTCTATTAGAAACCAGGCTTAGGTCAGCATGGAGGGGAGACTTAACTCAACCATGCAATTATTGACATTTTGCGTTGGACAATTCCTTGGTACAGGGGTTGTAGGACGTTTAGCAGCATCCCTGGCTTCTACCTGACATATGTCAGCTGTACCTCTGATCCCAGTGGTGACAACCAAAAATGTCTCCAGATGTTGTCAAATTTCCCTGAGGGGTAAAAATCACATTTGGTTGAAAGCTACTGGGTTATTTACAGCAAGAAAATGATAAAACATATAAAATACGCAAGGGTTTTAGATTTACGGCAATAGAAAACAGGTTGATACATTTTGTTTTTCTACACTGACATGTTATTTTAAGGCCTGTACAAGAGCCTCTTGGATGTTCTATTTGGATATGCTTGAGATGGATATTTCTCCCTTTTAAAATTACATAAATGGACAGAATGAAGATTAGGATTATTGTGTCCTGCTGTCTCACGCCATGATGTAGAACAGTAGACTAAAAGGCAAGGAAGGATCCAGAAAGGCTGACCTAGGTGGATGACTTTAAAGAAATTATGCGTCCTATTTGGGTTTTTCTGCCATGGTTAAACATGAGGTTAACCAGACTACTTTAGAGTAATACTGTTTTGTTCATTATCTATTCTAAACTTAAAATGACATTTTGAAAACCCATGGAACATTCCCAAAGAGCCAGCAATTTATGGTACTCTTGAGGGATTAATGAGATACATGCATCAGAGTCACCCCATATGTCTGATTCTCAATAGTTTGTAAGCAATTTCCAAGAGTTTACTCCAAGGTCAGACAACAGAGGCCACCAGTGCCTTTCTGTCTCAATAATTTATATTTTAGACTATCTGGGAGACACAATTATTCCATCTCTGGTAACATAAAGGCTCCAACTCTGATTGATAGGGAAAAATCTGTTATAAGATGGTTGACAGGACTGATGGGGAAATTCCTGTCCCTGACCAAAGACTCCCCTTCCAGGTTCTTCTTCCCACCCTGCTTGTCATGTGCCAAATTACTACTAATGAGGAATGCAGAAGTAACTGACTATAGATTGTCCCCTCTCCTGATGCTCGGTACTCAGGCCTCTGGAGAATGATCTCCTTTGAGCCCGCAGATATAAAATCAACCTCCTGCCTTCCAAGATCTCTGAGTGCTGCTTGGTTCTTCTGCCAGGTGATCCAGACCAGGTTCTGTAACATGATTAGCCTTATTTCCAAATACACTAAGATATCGCATAGTTCCCTCTCCTCCTTGTTTTTTCAAGCAAGGTAATTAATATTCGTTTATGAGATGTGAATGAATTAATAGCTCATCTTATTTCCTGCTTCATCTATTGCCACCTTTTCGATGTTCATCTCTGATGAAGTAGAAATCATTTCTAAAATGATTTTCTTGGCAAATGTTCATAAAATGTGAATAATTTACTAGACAATCATGTTGTTTTTAATGAATTGTTGAGAAAACTACTTCAGACCAGATATAAAGCATGGTGGTGAAAACAGAACTTGAGATGAATTTTCAAACCACCAGTGTCTTAACCTACAGTTTAGAAAGCTCATTTTCTAATTTCCATCTTTGCCTCAAACATCTACTCAAGACCTTCGGTTGGAAAGAAGTAGGTCTTGATTAGGTAGATTTAATAGCCAAAATGTTTTATTTTTTTAAATTATTTTTTTAATGTTTTATTTATTTCTGAGAGAGAGGGAGAGAGACAGCGTGAGCAGGGGAGGGTCAGAGAGAGAGGGAGACACAGAATCTGAAGCAGGCTCCAGGCTCTGAGTTGGCTGTCAGCACAAAGCCTGACGTGGGGCTCGAACCCACAAACTGTGAGATCATGACCTGAGCCGAAGTCGGATGCTTAACTGACTGAGCCACCCAGGCCCCGCCAAAACCTTTTAGATACCAAAACACAAAAATTAAATTACTGTCCTGGGATTTCCCACAAAATCTCAAACAGTTTGTCATGATGCAATCCAAAAGCACCACCATTTTTAAAAACAATTATTTGATGTATTGTTTTTCTCATTAGCCCAAGTTTGTAGACCTGCTGTTTGACTGTAGTGTGTAACACACAATAGAATTGTTTAAATGTGTTTCTAAGAGCTTCCAGGTTCTGTCAATGGCCCCAGTCCCAGAAAGAAAACCAGGAATCCTTTATTCTGAGTATGTAGAAGGCATTACCCACAAGAAAATTTCATGAGTATTTTGCAGCTCCAGGAGCCACCATGCACATGAACTCAATGTCTTCTGGGAAGTTTTGCAACTTAACATGACATTTTGAAAATCCAGAGAATATTCCCGAAGAATATTCCCCTGTGCATGAGAAAGGGAAAAGGCCATGTTATCTCTAACAGATTCATAGGAGGCCATCCTGGCCTGAGTGGACATTTCTAAGGTACGTGTATTAATCTCCAAGGGGCCTGCAATACGTCCCCAAGGATAGTTCACGGGGCAAACAGGAACAAGACGGAGGATGAATGATGGATTTAGAGCCTACGCTCCTCTGTCCACTCAAGTGATGAGGTGAGCTGGCTTCTTGTCCTAGTTCTGACGTCATATCCATATGACTTAGAGTAGGTCATTATCCTCCTTGAGCCACTGTTTCCTCATAGCCAAAAGGAGTTAGTAATGTAGCTCTTGCAGGATTATGAGGAGTAACTGGGGTGCAGGATATAAGAAAGGGCATGATAAAATGGATGTAAATGAAAGTAAGTGCTGCATGAGACCTTCAGCCAGAGCATCCTGAAGGACTTCAAGGGAAACAGGAGCTGCTAGAAGGCACGCCTAAATGGATGGCAAGGTATCATAGAGCTGGGGTGCCTGGGTGGCTCAGGTGGTTAAATGCCTGACTTTGGTTCAGGTCAGGATATCATGGTTCATGAGTTTGAGGCCCGTGTTGGGAGCTCAGAGCCTGGAGCCTGCTTCAGATTCTGTGTCTCCTGTTTTCTCTCTGCTCTTCCCCTGTTCATGCTCTGTCTCTCTCTCTCTCTCTCAAAAATAAATAAACATTACAAAAAAAATGTTTTAAAGACTAATTTTGCAAGCCTATAGAAATGGGCAAACAATGAAAATCAACATTTAAAAAAGTTTAAGGAGGGGTGCCTGGGTGGCTCAGTCAGTTAAGCGTCCAACTTCGGCTCAGGTCATGATCTCGCAGTTCATGGGTTCAAGCCCTACGTTGGGCTCTGTGCTGACAGCTAGCCTGGAGCCTGAAGCCTGTCTTTGGATTCTGTGTCTCCCTCTCTCTCTGACCCTCCCCTGCTCACGCTGTCTCTATCAAAGATAAATAAAACATTAAAAAAAATAAAAATAAAATAGTTTAAGGAGATTCTCATCTTGATTTATATGGTCTAGCTGAACTTTTCACGTCCACACATAAGTGGGTTTTGGTAAGAAAATCAAGCTAAGCTTGCTTTTGAGAAAATACTTGGCTCTTTTTTGGATGATTATGGATGAATATATAAATTGTAATATCTTTTGGATATGCACCAAAATACCAGAGAGTCTCACAAAAAGTCTTTCCAAAAGACACAAATGTAAAATGCCAAATCTCAACCATGTTTGATTACAGCATTTCACTCACTTTGAATCTACCCATTTTTTTTATCATTTCAGTCACTAAATTTTGGAGAAAATAAAGATATTAATTAACTTTTAAGAGTATATATTTTATTTTTTCTTTTTAAAAAACTCCTGACATGAGTTTCAGTGCTACCCATTTTCCCCTGGATTTCAAAAGAGAAAAGTCCCTTTTTCCTCCAGGCAATTAAATTCTTTCATTGAACAATTTTACAGATCCTGATTATATCCTAAGACTAGAGGGGGTGAAATGATGGATAGAGTATGTTAACAATGAAATAAAAGGTCAGAAAGAAAAGAGAAGAAATGTTAGCAAATCACTTTTGCTCAGAGATAGAGCTAAGAGATATTTTTTTCTCAGATTTCTGCCAGAAACTTGGAAATCTGGAAGTATAAAGTAACTTTCTTTTTTACCTCCATGTTTAGCAAATTCTCCAACTCAAATCAATGGATGCCAAAATATGACAGTCAAGGAATTGTAATTTTCTTTTTCAAAAAGAAAATCTTTACCTAACAGATAGCCCTTTAACGTGCCTTCTTCTTCTTCTTTTTTTTTTTCCAAATTTGAATTCGACACTGGAGACCAATTCCCTGAAATGTGCCAAGGCCACATGGTGACTGACCTATCTGCAGATAACGATCCCTATATTTCTATTAACTAACTGAGATGTAGGTATGGTGACCAAACCACTAATTCAAATTTCTGAACATTTTAGAAAGTGATATTAAGGATGTGATTTATACCTGAGTCCATCCCCATAACTGTATTCATAGCCTTAACTTTTTAAAAGGAATGCTCACGGAGAATGTTAGAACGCATCAGGAAAGAAAGTGGATAAATTCTAATGTCATGTGCTTTGTAATAATTATAAACTAGGGAGGATTTATCACAGAGGAGGATGATCTACAAAGCATTCTCTAGAACTTAGACTTTCTGTCTCTCCTTACATATCTAAGCTCACACTCTTGCCATGCAAGGCCTTCTCTATTTCTATCTATAACCTGAAACTGGCTTCCTGTGGGTATTACAGATCTATCACTAGATATTTCAACATTTTCTTTCAGTATGAATCATAAATGTAGGTACTGACAAAGAAAGTTCAGCATCCAACGCTTCTAAAAAAACACCAAAAAATCAAAGTCCTTTCATTATTAAAAATTTACAATTTAAATATATTCACTATTCACTCATTTAAAAAAATTTTTAATGTTTATTCATTTTTGAGAGAGAGTGTGAGCAGGGGAGGGGCAGAGAGAGAGAGGGAGACACAGATTTCAAAGCAGGCTCCAGGCTCTGAGCTGTCAGCACAGAGTCTGATGTGGGGATCAAACCCATGAACCACAAGATCATGACCTGAGCTGCTTCACAAATGGAGCCACTTAGGTGCCTCACTTATTTTTAAAAAGTTTATTTATTTATTTTGAGAGAGGATTGAGAATACGAGAAGGGGAGGAGCAGAGAGAGAGGGAAAAGGAATCCCAAGCAGGCTTGCCCTGTCAGCACAGAGCCCGACATGGGGCTCGAACCCACAAACCATGAGATCATGACCTGAGCCCAAATCAAGAGTCAGATGCTTAACTGACTGAGCCACGCTGGTGCCCCGCAACAGTCACATAATTGAAGACATTTGGTGATATCTATTAGGAAGGTAAAATTGTAATTTAAATACTTTTCCTCTCTCAGGAATGTATAGTTTTTGACATTATTAACTTTCAAGAGAAATAGTTGATTCTCCATTCATGAAGCTCCCTTGATAACTGACTTACACCATCTTCTTTTCAGAAGTACCCCAAAACCCATTCACTATGCGCATGGAGTAAACATTTGCATTTGCTTAAAGGAGCCACTCTTGTACCTCAGAAACTTACTTTGCAGGCTGTCCTAATAATACTTAATCTCTCTAGGGGCACATATTCCATGGGTTGCTCTAATTGTCACATTTTTATTGTTTTTATTTTTTAAGTTTATTTATTTTGAGAGAGAGAGAGAGAGAGACGGTGAGTGAGTGTGAGCAGAGGATGGGCAGAGACAGAGGAAGAAAGAGAAAATCCTAAGCAGGCTCCATGCTATCAGCACAGAGCCCAACATATCATGACCTGAGCTGAAATCAAGAGCTGGACGCTTAACCAACGGAGCCACCCAAGAGCTCACATTTTTAAATAAGCTTCATTGTGTCCTAGCAGAAGACCCACATCTGAGAACAAGATGGAAATTTGTTGGTGAAAGTCAAGATCTGGCTTTTCTTTTTTTTTTTTTTTTGGTAAAAAGATGAACAAACTGAAAAATCAACAACTCTTCTCAGATGTGACCGAAAAGTAAGGGCAAATGGCTGACCCAAACATTGGAGAGAAAGTCAAGTGAATACAGAGAATCACAATTTACCTGAGCAGAAATCTACAAGGAGAAACTTTTGTGGGACCCAGTGCCGAAAGAGGCAAAACCAACCAACCAACCAACAACAACGACAAAACCCCCCAAACCTGTAATTGACAAACTCTTACAGGCTTAGTGTAGACAAGCCTAAGAATTAAAAAGTTTACGGGCACCCTGAGTCTAAGAGGGCCCCTCACACTTTTGTGGATTTTACTGCAAAGAGTTCTTCCAAATTCTCACAGTGAATATTGGGGGGGAATCTCCTCGTGCTTTAGGCAGGAGGAAGATAAAGAACCATTTTCAAATCCTCTAGGGGTTCTGATCTTAACAAGGATTTCCCTGAGGAGAAACTATTTTATTAAAGCCTAACCTGCTGGTGTTTTATCAGAGTTTATCCTACCTAGGGAAAGGAAATCCTCAAGTGCACCTCTCTCTAGCCATTTTCTTCCACCTAAGAGGGGAAGGAGACAAGAAGTTCACAATCTGAAAGCACAGGCTCACCCAATGACCAAGACCCAATCAAAGAACTGTAGAATGCTTCCCTTGTCTCCATGCCTTACCACGACATGACTACAGACTATTTACCACACTTCCTTTTTCCCAGTACAACATGTCATCCTTTGAGCCAAAATAACATGAATTACTAGTAGGCAAAAAACACAGTTTAAAGACACTGAACAACAATCAGAACCAGAGTCAGATACAGTAGGAAAGTTGGCATAATCAGACCAGCAATTTAAAAAGACAAACTATGACTGACATGGTAAGGGTTTTAGTGGGAAAAGTAGGCAACATAGTCAATAAAAGATTGATAATATAAGCAGAGAGATGAAAGTTCTTATAAGGAATCAAAAAGAAAAGTTAGAGATGAAAAACACTGTAAGAGATGAAGAATGATGGGCTCTTTAGAATATTGGACATGGCTGACGAAAAACTCTGAGTGTGAAGGTATGACAATAGGAACTTCCAAAATTGAACAGCAGAGAGAAGAAAGACTCAAAAAACCCCAATACAATATCCAAACCATGAGGGAAAAGGTGTAAGATAGGTGTGATGGTAATACCAGAAAAAGAAAGATAGAAAAAAAATGAAGAAATATTAGAAGCAATAATGGCTGTGAATTCCCCACCCCCAAAATGTCAGGTACCAAATCCCAGATCCAAAGAAGCTCAGAGAATAGCAAGCACAGAAATGCCAACAAAACAAAACCAACCAAACAAACAACAAGGAAACAAAAACAAAACACTCTTCACATAAGCATATCATTTCTAGACGTTAGAAAAACAAAGGTAAGAAAACACCATAAAAGATGGACAAGTAAAAACAAACAAAAATGTAGCTATAGAGGAGCAAGGACAGAATTTTATCTGGATTCTCCTCTGAAACTATGCAAGAAAATAAAAGAGTGAGTGGGAAACGTTTAAAGTGTTAAGAGAGAAAATCACCAACTTAGAGTTCTTCACGTCCAAACATCCTTCAAGAGTGAAAGGAGGGAGTGCCTGGGTGGTTCAGGCAGTAAAGCATCTGACCCCTGATCTCAGTTCAGGTCATGATCTCACAGTTTGTGTGTTTGAGCCCCATGTTGGGCTCTATGCGGACAGCACAGAGCCTGCTTGGAATTCTCTCTCCCTCTCTCTCTACCCCTACTCAATTCATACTCTCTTTCTTTCTCAAAATGAATAAATAAACTTAAAACAAGTAAAAAGAAAGTAAGACTTTCTTGGACAAAGAAAAACTGAGTAAATCTGCTGCCAGTAAAAAACGTTACATGGAGTTCTTTGGAGAGAGGAAAATGATAAAGGTCCGAAACCGTGATCTACACAAAGAAGGAAGAGCATCATAAAGTGAATAAATGAAAGTAAAATAACTTTATTTTTTAAAGTTCTAATTGATCTAAGAGATAATGGTTTGTTCAAAATAATAATAGCAACAATGAATTCAATTCTGTATGCTTGTGTGTGCATGTGGATGTATGCTTATATAATAATGAAATAATTCATCAGAAATGATGCAAAGGATGGGAAGGATGGTTTAGGAATATTTTCTTGCTATAAGGTACTTTTATTATCCACAGAGCAGTGTTATTTGAAAAAGGAATTGACTAATTTGTAAATGTATGTTAAAAACTCTAGCATAATCACTTAAAATCCTAAAAAAAGAAGCATAATTAATGTGCTAATAAGTGAGTCAAATGGAATTATATAAAATGATCAATTAAAATCACAAGATAGAAAAAGTATGGAAGACAACAAAAGTAGAAACAAAGAACAAAAGGTAACAATTAGAAAACAGTAAGAAATATAGTAGATTTTATTTATTTATTTTTTTAAATTTTTTTAAATTTTTTAATTTATTTCTAGGAGAGAGAGAGAGACAGCGTGAGCAGGGGAGGGTCAGAGAGAGAGGGAGTCACAGATTGAAATAGGCTCCAGGCTCTGAGCTGGCAGTCAGCACAGAGCCCGACGCGGGGCTCGAACCCACGAACCGCGAGATCATGACCTAAGCGGAAGTCGGACACTTAACTGACTAAGCCACCCAGGTGCCCCTACCTATATCTATTTTAAAAATTGAATTAATATTAAGAACCTTCCAAAACAAAAGTACCACACCCAGATGAGTTCACCAGTGAATTCAACCAAATGTTTAAGAAGAAATCATACCAATTCTCTACAATCTTTTCCAGAAGACAGAAGTGGAGGGAATACTTCCTAACTCATTCTAAGAGGACAGCAATGTCTTAATACCCAAACTAAAGACACTGCAAGAAAACTATAAAGCAATATACTTATGAACAGAGGTGCAAAACTTCTCAAACAAATATTAGCAAATTGAATCCAAAAATATATCAAAAGAACTATGCACCACAACCACATAGGATTTATCTAATTATACAAGGCTGGTTCAACACTCAATAATCAATTAATATAGTCTCCATTACAACATCAACAGTCAAAAGAAGATAGCAACAGATACACAAAAAGCACTGGCAAAATTCCACACCCATTTAGATAAAAACTCACAACAAACCAGGATTAGAAAGAAACTTCCTCAAATTCATAATGAACATGTGTAGTAAAAAACCTACAGGTAACATCATGCCCTATGGTGAGAAACTAGACTTTTTGCTTAGATTGTTAAGATCGGGCACAAGGCAAGGATGTCCTATGCCACCACTGCTTTTCAACATCAAATTGAAAGTCCTAATGAATTCAATAAGAGAAGAAAAGGAAATAAAAGGAATACAGAGAAAGGTCATTTATGTATAAAATCCAAAAGAATCATCAAAAAGACTCCTAGAACCAGTAAGGGCTTACAGCAACGCTGCAAGATACATTAATATACAAAAGCTGACTAACTTTTTACATATGTGGAATGAACAACTGGAATTTGAATTAAAAACACATCAGCATTTAACATATTAGTATATTAGTATATTCAAAAATGAAATACTTAGGGATAAATCTAAAAATATGTACAGGATCTATTTGAGAAAAAGTATAAAATTCTAACAAAAGATATCAAGAAAAAACTAAATAAACATAGAGATATTCCATATTCATGGATAGGAAAAGTCAATATTGTCAAGATGTCAGTTCTATAGATTCAACAGTCCCATCCAAAATCTCAGTAAGTTATTTCATGGCTGTTGACAAACTGATTCCAGGATTTATATGAAGAGGCAAGAGACCCAGAAAAGCCACCATACTATTGAAGGAGAAGAATGAAGTTGGAAAGTTGAGACTGTCAGTCTTCAAGACTTAAAAAACTGCAGTAATCACAACAGTGTGGAACTGGTGAAAGAAGAGAAAAACAGACCAATAGAACAGAATAAGGAAGCCAGAAATAGACCTATATAAATACAGCCAACTGGTCTTTGACAAAGGAGCAAAAGTAATAAAACAGAACAAAAATAGTCTTTCAACAAATGATGTTGGAACTGTAAGACACCTACAGGGGCGCCTGAGGGCTCAGTCGGTTAAGCGTCCGACTCCGGCTCAGGTCATGATCTCATGGTCCGTGGGTTTGAGCCCCACATTGGGCTCTGTGCTGACAGCTCAGAGCCTGGAGCCTGTTTCAGATTCTGTATCTCCCTCTCTCTCTGACCCGCCCCTGCTCACACTGTCTCTCTCTCAGAAATAAATAAAACATAAAAAAAAATGACACCTACATGTTAAAAAAAAAAACCTACAATGAATCTATACACAGACCTTACACCCTCCACAAAAATTAAGTCAGATGAATCATAGGTCTAAATGGAAAACACAAAACTATGAAACTCCTAGAAGATAACAGAGGAGAAAACCTAGATGATCTTGGGTACGGTGATGCTTTTTAGATACAATACCAGAGACATGATTCATGAAGGAAATAATAAGCTAAATTGCATTAAAATTAAATTTTTTCTTTGTGAAAGACATATCAAAAAAATGAAAAGATAAGCCAGAGATCTGGACAAATTTTTTGCAGAAGACACATCTGATAAAAGCCTGCCGTCCGAAACATACAAAGAACTCTTGAAACACATGAATAAGAAACAATCCAGTTTTAAACAATGGTTAAAAGACCTGCACAGGTACTTCCCCCAAAGAAGGTACACAGATGGTAAGTAAGTGTATTAAAAGGTGTGGAACATCATACATCATTAGGAAATTTCAAATGAAAACAACGAGATATCACTACACAACTACTACCATGGCCAAAATCCAAAAACTGACAACGCTGAATGTTGACAAGGATCTGGAGCAATAGGAACTCTCATTTATTGCTGGTAAGAATGCAAAATGGTACAATTGCTTTGGAAGCCATTTGGAAAATTTTTATAGAACTAGACATATTCTTATCATATGATCCAGGGATTACACTCCTTGGTATTTTCCCAAATATATACAAAATTTATGTTCACACAAAAACCTGCACCTGGATATTTTTAGCAGCTTTCTTTGTAACTTCCCAAACCTGGAAGCAACCATGATGTTCTTCAGTAGGTGAAAATATAAGTGCACTGTGGTATATCCAGGTAATGTTACACAGTGCCAAAAAGAAATGAGCTGTCAAACCATGAAAACACTTGGGGGGACCTTAACACCATATTACTAAGTGAAAGAAGCCAGTTTCAAAAGGTACATACTGAATGATTCCAATTACAGTACATTCTGGAAAAGGCAAAACTACAACGATTAAAAAAGATTAGTGGTTTCTAGGGGTTGATGGAAAGGGAGGGATGATGAGGCAGGACACAGGATTTTTAGGGAGGGGAACTATTCTATATGCTTTTACAATGGTGGATACATGTCATCTGTCAAGTCCCATAGAATGTACAACACTACACATGAAATAAATGTAAACTATGGACTTTGGGTGACAATAATGTGTCAACAGAGTTTATTACTTATAACAAATATACCTCTGTGGTTTGAGATGTTGAGAGTGGGGAAGGGTATGCATGTGTAGGGCAGATGTTATTTGGAAATTTTCTGGACGTTCTACTCAATTTTGTCATGAACCTCAAACTGCTCTAAAAACTAAAGTTTTTTAATTACAAAAATCCATTTCCCAGTTACACTTACCATATTTCAAGTGCTTGATAAGACAGCCACACATGGGCAGTGGCCACCACTGCAGATAGTACAGATATTAAAAATTAAAATTTACAGTACAGATTTTAAAAAAAAGCTACTAGATAAATTAAAGAAACACTCTTTGTGGGAAGCTTCGGCCCACTGGGAGAAGAATTATAATGGTTATGGATCATTCTGTATTTCTTCTGTTCTGCCCACACATTCCTAATATTCTAAAAATAGGGGAAAAAATAAGAAGGAAAGGCTAAAGTATATTTTAAGTTACTGAACTGTTTAGTGGCTTAGGTCAAACTAGAGAGTGCCATTTCAAAGTCTTTTGTTTATACTCAGGACAGAAGGATTCTTTCCCCTAGTATTTTCCACAGTCTTATACCACTAATATATCTAGGTTTTTTTTCCAAATGATCATCATGGCTATAAACAGGCACTGGAATATCTGTATATTGTCAATTACCTGAAAAAAATTACTTTAGAATATTCACTCATCCGTGTATTTAGAATGTTAATAAGGCATTCAGCTAATTTTTTCTTTTGGTCATTTGAAGGGTCATTTGATAATTATTCATGGACAACATGTTATCCAAAAAATGATTACAAAGAGACCAGTGACTTTTTTTTAAATGTTTTCATTTTTTTCCGAGAGAGAGAGAGACAGCATGAGCAGTGGAGGGTCAGAGAGAGAGGGAGATACAGAATCCGAAACAGGCTCCAGGCTCTGAGCTGGCTGTCAGCATAGAGCCCGATGCGGGACTTGAACCCACAAACCGTGAGATTATGACCTGAGAAAAGTCGGATGCTTAATCAACTGAGCCACCCAGGTGTCCCAAGACCAATGTCTCTTTGTAGGAGGATTTTTTAAATTAAACAGATAGGTAAGTAGATAGGTTTATTATGGTTCTTAATGACACCCAAAAGTTTAGCCAGTGTTTGCAAAACCTAACAATCTATATGATCCTTGATCCATGAGCTATCTCCAAGAAAATTTTCTGAAGGAGTCATCCATGAGATCACAACTTGCTGACAAACTGAAAAACTAGAAGACAATTGGCCTTTATAATCCTAATAAATAGATGGACTAATTTCTGTCTTTCTTCTCTCATCTGTTGAGTGACCAACTTACTTGTTTTAGTAAGTATTCAACCACAGAAACAATCACAAGACCTTTTTGGTTTTCTTCCAGACTGCTGACAACCTGAAGCCACACATGGGCTGGGTCACCACAGCAGTGATCTTCTCATGCATTCAATTAACTTTAGATGAACTACCTATGTTAGTTCTAATGAATAAACGAGATTGTATCTTATACTCAACGTCCCATAAATTTATCAGGGAAGTTGTTCTAGTTAATGAAAAATCACACAAGGATCAAATTTGTCATACAGTCTTCATTAAGAATTTAAGGAAACATCATCCCTTCTAACTTTAAGAAAAAACAGAGATTTCTTTTATTTACTTATTTCATGAATGCATCTTTATCTATTCATATACCTTAAAACTAAGGAAGAAGAGGAAAAAAGACAGTGGATAAAATTGAGGCAAATTTCTGTTTTTAGTGAGTTAAAAAAAAACAAAAGAAGAGAAATGACCTTATATGATTAATGATGGAAACCTTTTGACTTGTAAATGTCTTAAACTTAAACAATTGTATTCACTATAGCATTACATTTTTTTAAAATACTGCTTATAAAACATGTCCTTCTGATAAATATTGTTATCTGGTACCAATATCTTTTTTACTTTTGAGGTGTTAAAATATAATTTAACAGTTGTATGATACAAAATCAACACCAAAATCTGCTGTTTCTATGCACAAATAATGAACACTCTAAAAAGGAAGGATATTAATAAAATAGTTCCATCTGCAATATAGCCTCAAAAATAAAAAAATAGGAATAAACTTCACCAAGAAGACACAAATAAAGGAAAGATGTCCTATGTTCATGGATTGGAAGACTTAATATTGCTTATATAGCGATACCAGGTAAAGTGATCTACAGATTTAATGCAATTCCTATCAAAATCTTAATGATTTTTTTACAGAAATAGAAAAATCTATCTTAAAAGTCATATATCTCAAGGGACCCTAAATACCCAGAACAATCTTGGAAAAGGACAAAGTTGGAGGTCTTACACTTTCTCATTTCAAAATTAACTACAAAGCTATAACAATCAAGAGTGTGGTCCTGGCATAAAGGCAGACTATAGACCAATGAAATACAATAGAGAAACCAGACATAAATTTTTGCAGAAGTAGGTAATTTTGACAAGAGTACCAATTCTGTTCTTTCTGAACAGTCCTTTTAACATAAGGTATTGGGAAATTTGGGTATACACATGCAAAAGAATGAAGTTGAACTCTAACCTTATGCCATATACAAAATGAACTGAAAATGGATAAAAGACCTAAATGTATCTTTACATTTAGGTAAATCTTCATCACACTGGATTTGGCAGTGATTTCTGGGATATGTCTTTAAAAGCTCAGGCAAGAAAACAAACCAATAGATTAAATTTGGGTTTACCAACATGTGAAACTTTTATGCATCAAAGGACATTATTGGGGCGCCTGAGTGGCTTAGTCAGTTAAGCGTCCGACTTTCACTTAGGTCATGATCTCACGGTTCGTGGGTTCGAGCCCCGCGTCGGGCTCTGCGCTGACTGCCAGCTCAGAGCCTGGAGCCTGTTTCAGTCTGTGATTCCCTCTCTCTCTCTGACCCTCCCCTGCTCACGCTGTCTCTCTCTCTCTCCTAGAAATAAATAAAACATTAAAAAAATAATTTAAAAAAAAAGGACATTATAAACAGAGTGAAAAGGCAATCCATGGAATGGGAGGAAACATCTGTAAGTCACTTATATGACAAAGGGGTTAATATGCAGAATATGTGAAGAACTCCTACACCTGACCCTCACGCAAAAATCTAAACAAAATGACCAAAAGACCTTAATACACATCTCTCCAAGAAGATATACAAATGGCCAATAAGCACATGAAAAGATGGCAAAGAACATCACTAACCATTCAGGAAATACAAACGAAAACAGCAATGAGATACCACTGCACATCCTTTAGGATTGTTATTTTCAAAATGACAGGCTATATAACAAGTGTTGGTGATGATGCAGAGAAAGCGGGTGGGTAAAATGATGCACCCACTTGAAAAAAATAATTAAAAATAGACTTACTTTATGATTCAGCAACACCACTTCTGTATATATACATAAAAGAACTGAAAGCAGGGACTTCAAGATATATTTGTATACCCATGTTCATAGCAGCATCATTCGTGATAGCCAAAAGGTGAGAGCCACTCAAGATCCACTGATGGATAAATGAATAAGCAAAATGTTGCATAGACATACAATGCAATGCTATTCAGCCCTAAAAAGGAAGGAAACTCTGACACACGCTGACATGGATCAGCCTCAAAGGCTTTATGTCAAGTGAAATCAAGCAGTCACAAAAAGACAAATACTGTGTGATTCCAATTATATAAGGCACCTTGGGTAGTCAAATTCTGAGGGACACAGAGTAAAAGGTGTTTGCCAGAGAGTAGGGGCGGAGATAATGGGGAGTTAGTGTTTCATGAGTATGGAGTTTCAGTTCGGGAAGATGAAAAAAGTTCTATAAATGGGTAGTGATGACGGATGCACAAGAATGCAAACATCCTTAGTCATTAAGCTACATACCGCAAATGGTTAAAATAGTAAATTTCACGTTCTGTAAGTTTTACCAAAATAAACACCACACACGCACACACACATACTCCAAGGTTTTGCAAGGTCTCTTTAGCTTATTATAAGAACACAACAAGCAGCACTTAGTTACCTCCAAGAAAGTATGTGATACAAAAGGTATCATACACTGCCTGGTAAGGATTCATTAGCATCACTATGCAGTGAGAAATATGTATTGTGTTTAGATCTCCAAGTCCTGGAGCGGAGATGTTAAGGGCTGAATGTTTTCTTTCCCTTAAAATGTGTATGTTGAAACCCTATGCCCCAGTGTGACTGTGTTAGGAGGTGGCGCCTTAGATGAGGTCATGGGGACAAAGTCCTTTGGGATGAGTGCCCTTATTAGAGTCCTTTTTTTTCAGTCTGCAATGTGGATTTCGTCGAATTTCTTTGTGATCGTCATCTATAACATGATGGAGGGAAGTCTAAATTTCCTTACCTGAAAGGAACCTGGCTGTTTCCTGGTGGTAACTGGTTGGGGAAGGTTGCCTATCCATGGAATGAGGTTTTAGCAGCTACAAAACGTCAGGAGGGCTTGCTGGAGTTCCCTTTCTACAATATTTTGGGAAATGAAACTTTTCTCTGGAATATTTGCTGAAAAATCTCTTATCAAGTCTTGCCTTTAACAGTCTCCTAAGATTTGAATTCAGTAAAAGTTGGTGTGTGGGTTCAACTTAATCTATCCTTTGTCTATTATATGTTGTCTCTTGTTTTATTGAATTCGTTTTCTTAGTCATTTCTTTGACAGCAATATAAAGGAGGAGGCTAGAAATATGTTCTCTTTTCTGGGCAGAAGACAGGAACATTTTCCCAAAGAAGACATCCAGATGGCCAACAGACACAGGAAAAGATCCTCAAGATCACCGTCATCAGGGAAATGCATACCAAAATCACAGTGAGGTATCACCTCACACCATTAGAATAGCCAGAATCAAAACCACGAGAAACAACAAGTGTTGGTGATGTGAAGAAAAAGAAACCTTCGTGCACTGTTGGTCGGAATGCAAACTGGTGCAGTCACTGTAGAAAACAGTATGGAAGTTCTTCAAGAAATTAAAAATAGAATGACCACATGATTCAGTAATTCCACTACTGGGTATTGACGTGAAGAATATGAAAACACTAATTCAAAAAGATATATGAGCCCCTATGTTTACTGCAGCACTGTCTACAATACCCCAATTATGGAAGCAACTCATCCATTGATAGAAGAATGGAAGAGGGGCATGTGGGTGGCTCAGTCAGTTGAGCGCCTGACTTCAGCTCAGGTCATGATCTCACCATCCGTGGGTTCAAGTCCCACATAGGACTCTGGGCTGACAGCTCAGAGCCAGAAGTCTGCTTCGGATTCTGTCTCCCTCTCTCTCTGCCCCTCCCCAACTCACACTCTGTCTTTCAAAAAAATAATTTTTTTAAAAAAGAAAAAGAATGGATGAAGAAGAGGTGAGCTGTCACTAGATACCAAGGAAATATCACTCAGCCACAAGAAAGAATGAAATTTTGCCATTTGCAATAACATAGATGGATCCTAAAGGGTATAATGCTGATAGAAATAAGCCAGAGACAAATACCATATGATTTTACTCATAAGTAGCATTTAAGAAACGAAACAAATGAACAAAATAGGAGACAAACAAAAAAACAGACTATTAAACAGAGTGAACTGATGGTTATCAGAGGGGAGATGGGGGAAACAGGCGATGGGAATTAAGTGCACTTGTTGTGATAAGCACTGGGTGATATGTGGAATTGTTGAATCACTCTATTGTAGACCTGAAACATATAGCAGTGTATATTAATTTTGCTGGAAGTTTAAAATTTTTTGCTGGGGTAAAAGCCATGGCCAGAAGAATAATACCATCTTGAAATAAAATATGCAGTTTCTATAGGCAAAAAAAAAAAAGAGAGAGCGAGAGAAGAGTGTTCTATTTTAGCATCATTTTTGATTACTAACAGTAACATCCTCAACACAGATTACTATGTTGACTCATGATATCTTTAAATTGGGAGATTTGCTCCCATTAACACAAGTTCTGTGTGGAATGCAGGTCTTTTTAAATTAGTAGCATTGTTCACAAAAGAATACAGCAATTTTGGGGCACCTGGGTGGCTTAGTCGGTTAAGCGTCCGACTTTCACTTAGGTCATGATCTCACGGTTCGTGGGTTTGAGCCCCGCGTCGGGCTCTGTGCTGACTGCCAGCTCAGAGCTTAGAGCCTGTTTCAGTCTGTGACTCCCTCTCTCTCTGACCCTCCCCTACTCATGCTGTCTCTCTCTCTCTCTCCTAGAAATAAATAAAACATTAAAAAAAAAAGAATACAGCAATTTTAATTTCCCTCTTCAAGCAAGATAGTTAGGACCACAGTCCTCTATGTAATTGGGATCACCAAAGCGAAGGTACCAAAGAGGAGGTTTGTCTGAGGTTATTTTTTTAAATTCAGCATTATTTTATTTAAATATTTAAATACTGGTTACTATGGGCTTCTAAGTTCCCAATCTTATTTTCCCAAGGGAATTTATGAAGCAGTTTGCATTAAAAATAAATGAAAATGTCCTCTTTTGAAAATTGAGCTGGAAGACAAAAACCACATCATTGTGTCACGTTATTCAGAGACAAAGGTGTTACCTGCTTCTAACTTGTATCTAACAATTCGCTTCTCCATTTTTCCCCAAGGGGAATGATTCAGTTAAGCAAATTCTTCATTGTAATACTCAGGAAAGAGAATCATTAGCCATCTTTCATATTTTCTTAAGAAATAGATTACTTTGGATGATGTGTGTGTATATACATGTATGGTTTGAAAGACTAGCTAGAAGAAAAAAAATACATGGAGCAGAAAAATGCAAACATTTCCAGTGGCAAAGTTTTTAAAATTACAGAGCTCAGCGTTTATTAAAATTGGGTATATTAATCATTTTCCTGGTAGAAAATACCTAAGGGTAGAGTTTGACTGATTTATGGAGGAAGAGAATCAAAATCTTTCAAATTGTTGGTAAGAATGATTCATACTTCTTGTTTTTGGGGGAGAAATAATTGTGAATGTTAAATTATATTAATTTTGCTGCCTGACATGGTTTTTAAATGCTTGTCATTTTTTTCCCCGGAAAAAGAGTATTTTAAATGATGTCAGTTGCACTCACTGATTTCAAGTACAGTATTTGTTGAAAGCAAATACATATATCAAGGTTATTTTATATGTCTTTCAAACAAAATATCCCCTTTATATGGATGGATTTTGTGTAAAGGGCATCACACCTAGGTATTGTCAAACTTCAAAGAAAAGATAGCTTAATAGTTCTCTTGGAGGGAGAAAGGACCAAGAACCAACTTGGTGATTACAGATTACATTGCATTGGACATAACTAGATTTCTCTGAGAAAGCAAGACTCCATCACAATTAATACATTGGAAGATAAAGAACAATGGGGAAGAGGGACTAGGATCTGTATCCTAAAAGTGTACGATTGTTTTGGTTTAATTTTGTAGTCATGTGATTAAGAAAAGATGAGAGCCTCACAAGAAAGGGCTGTTTTTTGTCAGTCAACTAACATTCTTTTCATCCTTTGTAAAAACAATTGTGGAGCTGTTAAAGCTACCGAGCTAAAATAAATGCAGAGAAGCCAAAGGACGATCGTCATCTGACTATTGATAATCCTCTTTATTGACTGGATTTAATATGTAGATTTTATTTGTGTGTGTGTGTGTGTGTGTGTGTGTGTATTTAGCTTATTTATTTATTTTGTTAGAGACAGACAGTGTGAATGGGGTAGGGGCAGAGAAAGGGAGAGAGAGAATCCCAAATGGGCTCTGTGCTGGCGGCGCATGACACGGGGCTTGAACCCATGAAACTGTGAGATCATGACCTGTCTGGAAACGAAGAGTCCCATGCTTAATGGATTGAGCCACCCAGGCACCCCTTGGTATATTTTAAAAGCAGAGGATCTTGGGATGGTTGGCTGGCTCAGTCAGTTGAGCACATGACTCTTAATTTTGGGATCATGAGTTTGAGTCCCACATTGGGCATGGAGCCTATTTAAAAAATTTTTTTTTAAAGCAGAGGGTCTTAAGTTCAGATTCAAAATAGCTTTTACTCTGTCTTTCACATCTGGAAATGTGAAAATGTTCCAGGCAAAATCTGGCTGTCATATTGCTTCAAGGAAACATTCCCAGATGTGGGTAGATACGAAAGGTGCTCTAAGTGACTGCTTTTCAATCTTGCTGTTTCCTCCCCCATGGTTATGTAAGGGAAATCAAGACCAAAGGAACATGAGTAATAATCCTGAACAGGAAGAGAAGTTTGAAAACAGCATCCCCTCAGGGCGCTTGGGTGGCTCAGTCAGTTAAGCATCCGACTCTGGAATTTGATTCAGGTCATGATCCCAGGGTCGTGGGATGGAGCCCCATCATGCTCTGTGCTGAGCATGGAGCCTGCTTAAGATTTTCTCTCTCTCTCTCTCTCTCTCTCAAAAAAAAAAAAAAAAAGAGCATCTGTTCAAACAAATAAGCAAAAAGTGGCGAGGGGAGGGAAAGAGATCCTAACTGTATAGTTAGGGAGATTGGCAGTGGAAAGGGCTAGAAATAAGGTCTGTTTTCAACTGGATGGTCTTGATGTGCATGGAGGGGGTGCCTGACTCTTGTTTCATGTTGTTGGGCATGAACTGGTCAATTCAGGGCTCCCTTCTCTGCCACCTACCTCTAGGAGCTACGGCGTCTCCACTATCAGCTTGGATGCTATTAATGTATTGGTTCCCGGCCAGATGTCCAGTTCCGCCAATTCCAGGGACATCTCTCGTTACATCTGTGCTGATAAGCCCCTTGAGGTTTCCATGGACTTGTCGTTATGGAAACAGTTTTACAGGATCTAAAACCTTAGGGAAAAAATGCTTGAAGGTCTGAAGCTTATTTCAGATCCAAAATAAATCTTTCCTTGTCATAATGTCTTATGTTCTCTAAACTGAGTTAATTTACTATTTAACTATGTCCTATTTATTAAAAAGAAAGTCTCTTATCCAATGGCTAAAAAAAAAAAAAAGATACTTCCGGGCTTGTCTTTTCCTTCTATTTGAGAACATTTGTAAACTTTAGAGAAGGTGAGTGTGAGAAATCCTCTAGAACTTTTAGCTCCGAGAATTTTCTTAGAAGGAACTTTCAGTTCCCAAGCAGAACGAGACAGTCCTCTGTAGCTGCCTCTGTTCTCAAGCACATCTAAACCAGGGTTAGTGGCAAAGGGATATGTTAGCTTTCTCTGGTTGCTGTTAACAAATTACCACTAATCTGGTGACTTAAAATGATAAAAGTTTATTATCTTACAGTTCTCTAGGTCAGAAATCTGGCACGGGTCTCATGGGGCTAAAATCCAAGGGTTGGCAGGGGTGTGTTCCTTCTGGAGGCTCGAGAATCTGTTACCTTGCCTTTTCCAACTTTCAAAGGTGACTGGTGTTCCTTGGCTCCTCATCACCCCCCCTCCCCTCCCCAGCCGGCAGCGCCAAGTCTTCCTGGCCCTCCTTCCACCATCACATCTCTCTCTGACTACAGCTGGGGAAGGCTTCCTATTTTTAAGGACTCATGTGATTAAAATGTGACCACCTAGATAAGCCAGGATAATTTCCCTGTCTCGAAGTCCTAAACCTTAATCACATGTGGAAAGTCTCTTTTGACATGTAAGATAACATATTCACAGGTCCCAAAGAATAGGACATGTGTTTCTTGGGGAAGAGGGCATGATATCTATAGAGGACAAATCTCATGAAATCTTTGTAGCAAACATGGAAATACCAAAAACCAAACCAAACCAAACCAAACACCAAAAAACAAACCAAAAAAAAAAAAAAAAAAAAAAAAAAACCACCCAACAAGAAAACAAAAAAACACACAAAAAACCCCAAAAACCAAAATACCAAACCAATAGATCTGGTTATAAATACAATTTGGAGAAAGCGGATAAACAAGATAAATGGATTCTAACCTAGTAATCCCAGGGATTGCTGATTATATCAGATACTTCTGTTATGTGACATGTCAAATACTCCCCACCACTTACTTTCTACAGCCAGGAGAAGATAAAAGGGTGAAAAAATATTCTGTGCAAATAATAAGCAGAAAAGCAGAGGCGACTTTATTAATATCAGACAAAGGAGGCTTCAAGACAAAGAGTTTTATCAGAAGTAAACAGAGGGATCTTTCAGCCTGACAAAAGTATCAATTCCATCAGGAAGACGGGACAAACCTAAATACGCATGCATGTAATAACAGAGCTTCAAATGCATAAAGCAAACTTGATAAAATCAAGAGAGAAATAGGCAAACCCACATACCTAGGTATATATTTTTAATGCCATTCCCTCATAATTAACAGAGGTGGAGACAAAAAATCAGTATGGAATTTGAAAACATGAATAATACCATCAACCAGCCTGACTTCACTGACATTCACAGAACTCTATCGCCAACAGCTGTCACACTCGTGTACTTTCCAAATGCATCTGAGCGCATTTACCAGGAGAGACCATGCACTGGGCCATACAAAAGCCTCAAAATATTTCAAAGAACTAAAATAATGTAGACTATATTTGACAACGAAGGGATTAAATTAAAATCAATAACCAAAGGTACTTTTAAAAGTTACAAATATTGAGAAGGCAGGCACCATACTTCTATAGAACGTGTGTCGAATAAGAAAAAAAGTTACATGAGAAATTTAAGGACATTTCAAGGTGATCAGTATTGAAAACACTACATATTAAAATATATGGGATCGAGCAAAGCAGTGCTTAGAGGAAAATGTATACCTTTAAAGGCTTAGGTCTTCTAATCTAAGAGAAGAAAAGATTTTAAATCAATGATATATCATTCTACCTCACAAAGGAAGAACATAAGCAGAAAATTAATGCAAAGTGAGTAGAAGGAAGGGAATTTTAGAGATAGCAGAAAGAAAATCAGGAGGCAATGGTAGACCGTAACTGTGGTCTTCCATTGGTAGAATCTGTACTAGGGTTACGGCCACACAATGGAGGAAGCAAGGCACATATCCAGAAATCAGGGGTTTCCTGAAATGTCTCTTGATGCTTGCTGACAATGGTAAACGGACAGCCACTGAAAACATGGCCTGACCAGGACAAAGTAGATCCCTCAGTGAAGACCTGGCCCTACCAGGAAAGAAATCTGGGTCAGCCAAAGTGCTCCCTGAAGGTGTAAAGAATCAAGATTGGGTACTGGAGGACAGCGATGGTTGAATATCAAATATTGCCACAAGACCAATGGCAGGTGTCTGGGTGGTTCAGTCGGATTAGTGTCAGACTCTTGATTTTGGCTCAGGTCATGATTTCACGGTTCGGGGGATGGAGCCCCACATTGGGCTCTGTGCAGACGGTGCAGACTCTGCTTGGGACTGTCTCTCTCCCTTTACCTCTCTGCCCCCCAACTCCCCCCCAACCCTGTACCCTGCTGATGTTCTTTCTCTCAAAATAAATACACAAACATTAAAAAAAAAAAAAAAGACCAGTAGGGTTTGGAACTTATGTCACCAACTATCTTGCATTAAGTCTCTATGGTGTTTCGGCTGGCTACCACCCACAAGGGACTTCTCGTGTTCTCTCACCTTGGGTGCTGAGCCACTGCCACAGAGACCATTTCCAAGGAGGTGTTGGCAAGATTTGCAGAGAGCTTTGCTGTGGCCCACACTGCATTTCTCTTTCTCCTGCCCTGGGCTTCTCCAATGTTTTGGCATGAGGCCATCGAGCGAATTTCCCAATTGTGCAAGCATGCATAGCCAGAAAGGGGTGCATGGAGGGGGGATAGGTTTGTGGGGCTAGGTTTGAACAACGGAGACAGAAGCCCCCTCAGAAGGTCTGATGTGGTGGGTCCCCATAGTGGTGGTCAAGTTAACAAACACACATCATTTTATTGACTTTTTGTCATTTTCTGCTTCACTCCACCTGCCCTTCATTCCTGCTCCTGGGTTCACTTCCAGGATGAACTGCCTTCACACGCGCATTTGTCTTTAGTCTCTGCTTGGGGCAACCCCAGCCTAGCACACTCATCTTTCCCAGAGCGTGAATTTCCTCTGGGCACTCAAGCCTGCATTCATTCTTAAATTTCCTTAGAAACCATTCAATGCCACCAAGAGTCAATGTGCTTGGATAAAGCAATCCTACTTTGGAGAATTTAGGCTGGCAGATTTCCCTAGTGAAGACTTTCTGCTTTGCTGACTTCATCGCTAATGGCCCGGTTTTTGCCCCTCGTTCTTTTTCTTCTGGGAGTCTGAAATAACACACCCAATTTCTTTGAAACAAACAAGTAAGGCAAAAATGTAGCTAATCTTTCCACATTAGCCCAGCGCAGAAGGTGCCTGGTAAATTTCCAGCATTTAGTAAATAACCAGTCTGTGAAAGTATTCGCCCGCCCTTACCCATTACTTAACTGCCATTTATTTTCTTTGCTGTTTTACAGAGTCTTGAAACCTTGTTTTCTTCCCTTTAAATGACAAAAGCCTATTTTCTCTGGCACAGCCCCAGCGCACAGCAACAGTTAAAGTTGCTGCTATGTGAAAGAGTCCTATTTGTTTAGAAGTTACTGAAAAGGCCGTGAGAGCAGGCGACCTGGATTATAGGAAGTAGCCCCAGCAAACTCGAGAGTATTTTCTTTCCTGTCTTTTTGCCAGGATGCCGATTTTCCCTTGGCCAATAGTAATTTGCAACAAGGTCAAGATTCATTCTAGTTGGAATCTCATAGGATATCTGCCACATTTCTTACGAGCCATTGCTTAACCTTCCCTCAACTGAGTCATAAAGAGAAAGGAAGGCAGAAGCAGAAAACTGACCATCAGGAGACCCAAGAGTGAATTTGAAGACTGATATACAGACATTTTAAACAAAAAGGAGCTCACCACATCAGTGATGAGTGACAGTGTGCTTTTGAAGCTGCCACACAAGGCTAGCAACCCAGATCTCTCAAGCTGGAAGGACCATGGGATTTTGTAATACTGACCACGGCTTGAGGATTAGGGTTCAGAAGAGGTGGGTTGAACCTGCCCCACTAGTCTGCCTTCATCATCAAGATTAGGAAATTCCCCGAGAATCATAAACAACATGTAAGAACATTTCTAAACACAGAAGTACCTTTTGGTGATGACCTCCTCTCTCTAAATCTCGTGAGAATTAAGAAAAATAACCAAAAAGTCAAACATATTTAGAGCAGGGTTTACAATGGTTGTTTTCATTGAAGGGAGCCCTTATAGAATTCTACTTCCAGAATTTGCTGTTACCTGGTTGTATTAGCACAGGTTCCTGCCTTTCAGATTTTTTTCCTTATAAAACATTTCTCTTTACTTAACTTCCAGGACAATAGCGAGATTCTGTGACATCACAAGTCAATCGCCAATGGTCCTGTTCCACATTTTACCTTCAGTATTGTTTATTTTACTTTTCTGCTCCAGGATACAGGTCATCACATATTTTACTTCCATTTGGATTGGCTTTCTATTGGTTTTCACTCTTAAGTATCTCTTTTACTCGTGTCTGTCATTTTTATTTGTATTATTCCAACACATAAGAAGGGACAGTTTCATGTTTTGTTTTGGTTTGTTTTGTTTTTAAGTAGGCTTCACATGCATTGCGAATCCCAACACGGGGCCTGAACTCACAACCCTGAGATCAAGATCTGGGCTGAGATCAAGAGTTGGATGCTTAACTGACTGAGCCATCCAGGTGCCCCAAGAAGGGATAGTTATTATGACTTCCCCCTTAATACATTTGAGACCTAAAAAGTCCAATAGAGGGTGGCCTTTAAAAATCTGGTTTATTTTGCAGTTTCTAGAATCGAAAACGGGTAAAATTTCCCAACTTTAATTCCTTCATCAGATTTTAGAGGAAGAAAAGTGATGACTGAGTTACCACAAGTATCAGCAAGGCCCTCTCTAGGAAATACACATTGTAATGTTAGAGACTCAACACTATAGTCTTTCTCATTTTACCAGTCTGATAGCCCTTTAGCAATTAAAACTTAAATCATTTATTTTTAAAAATTACAATTGGTTGGGGCACCTGGGTGGTTCAGGTGGTTGAACATTTACTCTTGATTTCGGCTCAGGTCATGATCTCAGGGATCGAGCCTCGAGTTAGGCTTCATGCTGAGCATGGAGCCTGCTTAAGATTCTCTCCTTCTCTCTCTCCCTCTCTCTCTTTCCCTCCCTCAAAAAAAAAAAACAAAAACAAAAAAAACCAAAAACACTACAGTTGGTTAATTAAGCCAAACAGTTCATTAATTAATGACAAATTCGGTTGAACTATTTTCTAATGTATAAACAACATAGCTGGCTGTTTCACAGAACTTTCCATTTTTCCACTAGAAGAACAGGCCTCATGGAGGGGTGCAAAGTTAGAGCAGAATGAACTGATGATCACTTTTTGGCAATTCTAAAGGTTTAGCTCATTCCACTTAAATTCACTGAAAGGATGTCAATATTTTCTGTATCTCAAATTATGTTTCTTCTGCCTACAACTTACTTTCTTGGATTACACAGACTACTTCTTTAGCCTTTCATATTTTTAAAAGGTTTTTTTTAATTTTTAAATTTATTTCTGACAGAGAGAGACTGCATGAGCAGGGAAGGGGCAGAGAGAGAGGGAGATACAGAATCCTAAACAGGCTCCAGGCTCTGAGCCAGCTGTCAGCACAGAGCCCGACATGGGGCTCGATCCCACGAACTGAGATCATGACCTGAGCTGAAGTCGACACTTAACCGACTGAGCCACTCAGGCGCCCCCATATTTTTAAACATATCCTTCTTCCCCTCACCCCAACTATCTTTCTATTTTATGGCTCTGTCTCTGTTTTACATTTTCAGAGTTCAGAAAAACAAACTAGAAAGGCCACATAGCTTACCATTTCCACCAAGGATAAATATAAGAACATTCCCGCAGTCACTGTTAAGATCCAGTTCTGAACACACAGAGCAGCTGAGACTGAGAGACCAACGTACAGTCCGATGAAGGCAGTCAGAGCACTTATAAAATTCATAAGGATGGCAGTCCTAATAGGAAGTCCAGAGCTTAAGAGCACAGCAAAATCTCCTGGAATTTAAGGGCAAAAGAAAATATAAACATTGTTTAATTGATGATGCCTTTGGTGGAGGAATGTGCTATTAGGCTGTTCCGAACTTCAGCGACTGGGACTGATTTTATAAGTAGAGTTGGGTGACCAGTCGGTAAAGCACTCGCCCGTATTTCTCTGGGATTCAGGGCCTTCTCATTATACTATTAGGAAGTTACATTTCAAGAGCTGTCTTCCTTTTCTATTCCTGAAGACAGTGTATACTGAGAGGACTGTGACACAGTCTTCAGTTCCCGATGCCCTGTGACATTTTCAACTTAGATAAATGCAGAATAAAGCACTTCCTTGTTCCACGGTTTTTAAACCTTCTTGCCTGGAAACTCTCCAGGCTAAATCCCGTTACATCGGCTTTTCTTATTTGCTTATGTAAGAACTGCTATGGGGAGAGAATGCTACTTAATAGGAGATTTAAAAACCATTGCTAGAGTTGGTTAGGAAAACAAACTTCTCCTTTAGAAAGTGTTTTGCTGCCTCGATGATTATAGAAAGATGACCTTATTCTCTCCACACCTTTCCTCCCAAAGAAGAATCACCTCTGAATCTGAGAGCCTCTAGTTCTTAGTTTGGGAGACAGGGAAGAGACTAACATTCAATAAATCGTCAGGGGGCTCTGTTTCTTCATTCCAAGGCATAACTGGTCCTACGAACAGGTCTTAAACCATCTTTGCTGGTCTGCCACAGATTGTCATACTCCTCTGCGGTTTTATTATAATAGTGAGGGGGTGCGCCTGAGTGGCTCAGTTGGTTAAGCCTCTGACTTCCACTCAGGTCATGGTCTTGCGATTCAGGGATCTGAGCCCCATGTTGGGCTCTGTGCTGACAACTCAGAACCTGGAGCCTGCTTCAGATTCTGTGTCTCCTTCTCTTTCTGTCCCTCCCCCACTCGCACTTTCTCTCTCTTTATCAAAAATAAATAACCATTAAAAAAATATAATAAGTGAAAAGCAGGACCATGGTCTAGGGCACCCAAGCCAGGGACATTTTAATGGATTCAGGAAGGGCCTTGGATACACTGCTCAGAGAAGGATGGGTGATGACTTGGTGACAGAATTTGGGACAGTAGACACTGAACACCAGAGGTTGAAGGAGTCAGCCTCTGCTCTTTCTGGGATCGTTTCACAAATGTCTATTCCGTCTCCTCTGGCTTCCTGGGAGGCAGAATTTGAATTATGGGGCTAATAAGATTCTCCAGAAAAAGAGCCTCCCGTGCCTCTGCTACCATACGCCTGTCATTTCAACTTTATGCTTGGCCTTAGACATTTTATATAAATCAAGTTGATGAAACCATGGTGTGGCTTTAATTTAAATGTTATTTTATCTCACTGGCCTGTTTGCTGACATAATGGGTAAAGTTCTCCTCTTAACGTTCTTCCCACATTTAATATACAGATTTTAAAGTCTTTGCCAAAGTCCTGTACAATGATGAGGCTTCTCTGAATGACTTTCTCCCATATAGAACCCTCCAGAATCCAAAGAGCGTGACTTAGGACCCTGGGAAACACCATCAAGAGTCTAGCTGAAGTGTATCCCAAGGCACAGATTCTTTTTTTTCCCTAGTTGTGTTACTTATACTGTTTAAACAGATTATCAATGGAAAGTACTCATCTTTCAGGGGCATGTTAGAAAAAGACACCTACAGACCATAGCCAGAAATAACACCGTGGCGTTCTCCACGAGCAGGAAACAGTGCCCCTACTATGCGACTTACCCATTTCGTGTGGGATTTCATGACACAAGATAGCGAGTGTGGTGATGGCTCCGGACTCGGACGATGACGAGAAGGCAGCTCCTATCACAAGGCCATCTGCAAAATTATGCAGGCTGTCCCCAACCAGCACCATGACTGCTAACAAGCTAACGGTTTTGTCTGAAGAACCAAACAAAGGTGTGAGAAAGCATGAACAGGGCACTAGATAGATCATGGAGCCCTTCCCACACAACCAACTTTCCCATCCATCCTTGACATTCTTAGATTGCCTCAAATGAAGCAACCCCATTTTCTGCATTCAAAATAAGCCAGGAGTGGAGATGCAAACTAGTCAATGACACATTTGCCTGTGTGGTCATTGTTTTTCTAATGGCTTTGACTAGTCGTGAGATACATTAGACCTTGGCATTCACTATTCTCTCACCTTGTTCAGCTAACACCAAAGAAAAAAATAAAAATAATATTGTTATAACCTTCCAAAATCCCACCAAAGACCTTTCCATGTGCATCTTCTGTAAAGTACCTTAAAATAATTTAAGACCCTCTTTGCAGAGGGTCATTAAAGTGGAGGCCGTTTTCCAAAATGGTCTCCTCTGGGCCAGACTGTCCCTGTACGCTATTTTCTGCTCCTTGCTTCCCTTTCGGGTTGGTGCTCATGACCCTCTTGAAGTATTTTGTTCCCTCTCCAGCCCTGTAGCCATGACAGAACCTCTATCAACTCGGCTAGCCCCCAAATTAGCTTTGGAACAATCAGCTAATGTTCTTGTCTTTCTGGAAAGTAACTTTCAGTACTTGACCAGCTGGACAGTGAACAAAATAAAGAGAAGCTGTTTTCATGGGTTCTATTCCATAATACACATTATCTAATTAGTAGAGAGTTAATGAAATAATTAACGAAATATTTTAGATTGTAATTGGTTTCAAGTTTTTAACACAGAATTTCTATTTTCAAAAACCTCAAAGTGCGTATCAGTACAACCCCATAATGAAATCGAATAATTAATAAATTCAAATAATACTGTGGAGATAACACTTATTCTGAGTAAGCCACCTAGGCCTACCTTTTGAGAATAAGAGGCCATTCAAATCAATTTCCATGGTCTCAAAGTTCATTAATTACTCGGTTGCTCCCCACTGAGTGCCCACAGTAAGCAGTAGCTGTTGTTGCTGTTAGAACTGAATACAATATTCTGATAATTAGGGAATACAGTCTGACTCATTTCATATCCCACCCATAAGTAACTTCGGTCAAGTAAACAGTAGAAATAGTCCAGACTACTGAGCAGGAAACAAGACTACTGACTGCCGTGCAGAGATGTCCCACGCATTTCACTTCTTTTTTTTTTTTTTAATGTTTTATTTATTTCTAGGAGAGAGAGACAGCGTGAGCAGGGAGGGTCGGAGAGAGAGGTCACAGACTGAAACAGGCTCCAGGCTCCGAGCTGGCAGTCAGCACAGAGCCCGATGTGGGGCTCGAACCCACAAACCGCGAGATCACGACCTAAGCGAAAGTCGGAAAGTCGGACGCTTAACCGACTAAGCCACCCAGGCGCCCCATCACGCATTTCACTTCTAACAATCATGCCTTATTTACAGCTATCACTGTGAGACTAACTTAGATCCTACTTGTGGCTCACTAATTCATTTCATTCTTCATTAAAAATGAGGAGGTTTCAGGCAACCGTCATGAAAGCACAGAATAAATATCAAACTATTGAATTCAGGGAGTTCTTATTGGCATGGCCTGGAAGCTCTCAGAATTTAATCATCTTACCAGGTCGCGGTGCGGTTCCTGCCAATTTTCAGCAATAAAGCTCTTCTTTGTGAAAATAAAACAATTCAGGGCAATACATTTGGCAACATGGCAGCATGCAAATTGTGATTTCCACGTGCTTATATGTAGTTTTGTTACGAGTGGCATATACTCAAATGGAAATTTTTTACTCAATTTATATTCTGCTAAGAAACAGTGTGGCCTATTTTTGTTGTCTTATTATTTTATTTTCTCTGATTATGGGTTTCTAAATGTCAGATCATGGACATGTAATAAGCTGCAAGGTAAACAGACATATTTGCATATAAGCCCCAAGGAAGGCAATTGTACACATTGTTTAAAGTAACTTAAATATTATTCAGTGGGAGGTCAGACAAGCCTTCACTGGTAATCTAATGTACTTATTCCAGAATTATCAATAATATTTTATCTTGGCTTATGTAGCTGGCAGTCATATTCATTTCTACGTTTCCAAGCTATCAGAGGTTTTCCGGGGTGAGACATGGGCCGGACCTTGTATCATGTTGCTTTTTGTTTATTTAAATCAGGCTGTGGGTAGAATTTTCACATCCTGTCTTTTGAAACACAAGCTGAGTTCCACCTAATGTGAAACAAGTAATCAAATATTTGAAGCTAATTCAATATGTCCCTGGAAAAAGGGCAGTTGGGTAATCAAATTTGGATTTGTTCACTGTTGATTCTGAATGCCAAGCTTGCTATCTGAAGTGGAAAGATATGAGGCCACCAAAATACTCGGATCGGACCATCGTCACACCCGCATCTAGCATCTGACACCCCACTCCTAAGGTGCCTGGGAGTTTTCTTCTTTCCTCTCCCTTTTCTTCAAAAACAATAAATGAGGGGCGCCTGGGTGGCTCAGTTGGTTAAGCAGCTGACTTCAGCTCAGGTCATGATCTCGCGGTTCGTGAGTTCGAGCCCCACGCTGGGCTCTGTGCTGACAGCTCAGAGCCTGCAGCCTGTTTCAGATTCTGTGTCTCCCTCTCTCTCTGCCTCTACTTGTGCTCTCTCTCTCAAACATTAAAAAAAAATAAAATAAAATAAAAAATTTTAAAAAAAGACAGTAAGTGAAGAAATGTCTCTTGCATCCCTACTAGGTTCCAGGCATTGTAAAATCTCTCCTGGAACTACAGATTTAGAAGGAAAAATATATGTAGCAATGTCCTGAAAGCAGAATTGGACAGACCCATGATTACATATTTTGAATCAAAGAAATAGATTACAGAAGTACGTATGTATAACACATTTAAAATAGTGATCGTCAGTCGTGTTTGTTCTTTTAGCGTTGATATCCAACCAGATTGCAAACCAGGGATAAAGACCATTCTTATTTTATTCTCCAGTGCATGCACAGTCCCTGAAACACAGTGCAGCTTCAAACATTTCTTAAGTGAATGAAAGAGTGTGAGGAAAGATGTGGAGAAATGCATGCACGAATGACCACATCAAAATTGTCAGTCCATCCACATTCCTTAGTCACTTGGTACTGGAGCTTCCTGGTATGTAATCCTGGACAGGAATTATCCTCTCTAACTACTGGTTTCTCCATTTGTTTAACTAGGCTAATAACTGCTCTTACTTTATTAAGTTATAGGAGTATTAAATAAAATAATCCATGATGCACTGAGCACGATACCTGGCATATAATGTTAGCTATTTTTATTAGTAACAAATCTACTATGGTAGTATGGGAATAACTAATCATGACTGCGTAATATTAAAACATGGAGAAATTTGTGTCTCAAAAGGGTAGTATCAGTGAGAAAAGTGGGGCAGAGTTGTGGAAGCAGGTGACAAAAGCCATGAGAGACCAAAAACATTTGGAAAATCATTCAGAAACAAATGAAAAGGAAGAAAGCTGTATACAAAATGGGTACATTAAATTCACGAATAAAGAAAAACCTTAGAAAAAATCTGGCTGAAAATTATGTGAATGAGTGAGATGTAGAATAAGATGTGACTGATCAGTTATCACTCATTGGAACTCTATCTCCATGGCATTCCACATGAGACAGACATCTGCGCTCAGTTTCAGCAGGCTGTGATAGAAGTTTCCAGACTTCATAGCAAAGCAAAAGGCTCCGTTATCACGTGAGCATGGATTTTTTAAATTGACATTTAGTCGACACACATTGCTACATTAACGTCAGGGCCCTACATCATGATTCTGCACGTCTATACCTTATTAGTGCCATGCTCATGATTTTAAAGAAGTCTTGATAACTACATATGAATCTACACTAATTGCGGGTCTCAGAAGATCAATTTCAAACAGTTTAGGAAACCATCACTTTTAAAGAATAAAGTTGATGTTAATGCGTAGCATGTGTGAAAGATGGATAAGAATGAGTATTCAAAATTTTCTCGTAGAGGCTGTAATAATGAAAAACAAACCCAATGAGAAACCTATATGATTTCAACACACTGTTTCCCAACAGACATAAACTTTTTTCTGTGGTACTTTCTACATTTAAAGTTTAGCTCTTTACCATTGGTACTCACATTTTTGGCTGGAGGCGGTCATATTGCCTACAGGAATTTCAGCTGCCTGTGAATCTTCTGGGCCTTTCTATTTTAAATGAAAAAATAACTAGTGAGAGATTAGCAGTGGCCATCATTTTATTGTAAAATGGAAATATCTGGACAGTTATGCTGGGTTTTAAACATTTTAACACCCCAGAATACAGCACAACTTTGAAATTTCACAGGCAAGCCTAGAACGTAAAGCCGGGGGTTTGTGAGCAAACTTCTGGCACTATGTGCCTTTAGATGAAAATAGTAAATTATCTCCATACAGAGCTAGAGGCTACAGGGACAGTCTGTAATCCAGGCTCTTAAATTATGTAAGCCTCTGTGAAATCCAAAAGCTGTAGAAAGAAACAGCTCTTGATTCTTGACCTAATTTGATACTTCTCCTGTGTGGTGGACTGTGGGTCTAGGATTCATTTTCTGATCTCTTAGCACATTGTGTATTGTGGATAGAGAACAAACCCATGCAAACTCCACGCCTCACATTACTTGTGATGGAGTAATATTCTCTTTCGGGGGCTTTGCCAGTGAGTAAAAGAATCTTGTTGATTAAGAAAGCAAATCAACAGGGGCACCTGAGTGGCTCTGTCAGCGAAGAGTCCAACGTTAGCTCAAGTCATGATCTCATGGTCT
The DNA here is from genome assembly GCA_017311185.1 of Proteles cristata cristata. Lineage (NCBI taxonomy): Eukaryota > Metazoa > Chordata > Mammalia > Carnivora > Hyaenidae > Proteles > Proteles cristata. Next base: position 363,932 of record JAESUZ010002467.1, read on the forward strand.
GTGGGTTCAAGCCCCGCATCGGGCTCTGTGCTGGGAGCCTCCTCCAGATTCGATGTCTCCCTCTCTCTCTATCTTTCCTGTTACTAGCACTCTGTCTCTCTCTCTCTCTCAAAAATAAATAAACATTAAACAAAGAAAGCAAATCAACAGACTTACAAAAAAATATAATAAATTAAGATTTTTTTATCCTTTCATACGACAGAGAGGTTAGATTTTGAAATTGACTTCTGTGAGTTAATATGATGTGATTTTATTTTAGAGACTGACTCACGCATCAGGAAAGTCACTTTCCATCCCTGTGCCTCCTATTCTCATTCTATTATGTGAAAAGAATACTTTTCACAGGCAGTCCTCACTTTTCTTAAGTTCACATTATGCCAGGTCGCTTTTATGAAAAACCTACATTAGTACCCGTTTCCACGAACTGAAAAAAGTCCAAAGAGGATTTTTGCTTTTATGAAAAAAAGCCAAAGGCAGAAAATAGCACTCAGCATTCATTCTGCAACAAGCCTACAGTGGCAGCGTGGGCCCCACCAGTGAGTGGCTCCCCAAGCTCATTTCCCGGGAACTCCATTCAGCATCTCAGCATCAAGCCACCAGACCTTTGTTCTGTATCTGTGAGCATCTGTGCTTTTGTTTTTAAGTTGTGTGGCGCGCAACACAGGGTTTGAACTCACGACCCTGAGATCAAGACCTGAGCTGAGATCAAGAGTCGGATGCTTAACCAACAGAGCCACCCAGGCACCCCTGTGCTTTATTTTGATTTATTTTGTGCACCTCTTAGCCAAATGTGCCCCCCAGGTATCAAAAAGTCTTAAGAGAGGTTATTTTGGGGGACTGGGAATGCTCACAAATTTTTCCATATAAATGAATGGTAACTGCTTCCTCATTTTATACCATTTTGGCTTACAAAGGTTTCTTCAAAACGCTCTGTTTGGCTAGCGAGGGAAAACTATCCTATTGAACATGTCCTTTTAAAAGCAATATTTACTGGGGCACCTGGCTGACTCAGTTGGAAGAGGGTGTGACTCTTGATCTCAGGGTTATATATTCAAGCCTCACGTTGACCGTGGAGATTACTTAAATAAATAAATAAACTTAAAAAAATAAATGCATATTTACATAATTCTATCACCCAAAGTTGTGAAAATGTTGAGCCATGTTTAATGTGGGGCCTAAACACCTTTTTAAAAAATGTAAAACAGAGAAAATAAACTCATCTTTCACATAGGGGAACAGTAGCCACTACTCAAAACATATAATAATGAGCAATGTTTGGGTAAGTGGCTGAGAAGTAAGGTAGAAACTGAAGGACACAGGGTAAGAGTGAACAAGAAAGCAAATGTGATTTTTTTTACATTATATCAAAAGCCTGGTTATAATTAAAAGACAGGAGTTCAAATATACTTACTCTAGGTTTTCCCACCCAAAACTATATACTATGTAAAGGAATTTAGAGGCAAGCATCCAAGATGCCTTGATGGGTGAGAATTATGAGTTCCCCTCCTTCCTGAAAAACCATGAACTTGAACCAATCAGTCTTAAAAGTTCATATTATTTCTATTCACTTAAAGTTGATCTTGCAGCTAAAATAACCAAAGGAATAGTGACTGTGGTATTAGTGAGCTGGCATATTCAAATAGTTCAAAACTCATAAGGTTAGCACCAGAGATTTATTTATATCGGTCTCAGGATTCTGAGCCCTTCATTGAAACAGAAGGAATAAAATCAGCACGAAACTGATTTTAAAACTGATCTCAGCCTGAAATTACCTTCTTTCAAGCCATATGCGAAGTACCTAAGCCATAAACATAATAAAGGTTTTCAAAGTCACTTTTTCAAAGGGACAGTTTTGTTCATAATTGAGTCAGTTCTAGATCTGTGATCTACCAGCAGACTTTTTTTTTTTTAATATTTTTATTTATTTCTAGGAGAGAGAGAGAGATAGCGTGAAGAGGGGAGGGTCAGAGAGAGAGGGAGACACAGACTCCGAAACAGGCTCCAGGCTCTGAGCTGGCAGTCAGCACAGAGCCCGACGCGGGGCTCGAACCCACTACCGTGAGATCATGACCTAAGCGAAAGTCGGACGCTTAACCAACTAAGCCACCCAGGCGCCCCTCTACCAGCAGACTTCCGTTGCTGGGGCAGTGTCTCAGGCACAGCTTACTCATTTCCACTGGATCAGGCCTCTATTCTTGAACTGTAAACCCTTCCTCCACCGGCCACAGTTAGAACTGTTACATGTTACTTTCATATTCTTCCTGCCCCTTTACTTGTTAGAGAATTATCAGAATGGGAGCATTGGTTTGAACCTGACTGGAGGTTGTGTTTTGCAAATGTGCATGGAATATTTGCCCTGGAAAACTCCGTGTAAGAGAAGCCACCTCTGAGACATCTTGTGGGGCAGAATCAATTATTTTCTGCAGTACAAACTGATCACCCCACGCCTAGAGTAGGCGGATTCTCTCAGAGTCGTGACACCGAGGCTTTTCTTTCCGGGAAGAACTTTATTCTGGCCCCTCTCAGTTGTGATCGTACCTGAAGAAATGAGCCCCCAACGCCACGTGGCATAGTTTTTAAATATATTTTCTCTTTATCTGTCTCCCATATTTGGTAACACACAGAAACATGTAGTCTGAGGAAGTGGTCTCATGTTACAAGGTCATGAGGGCTATTGTCACGTGCGCACAGCCAGGTTACTTTGAGGTTTTGTTATTTTGGGTTTTTTTTTGTTTGTTTGCTTGTTTGTTTCCTTGGGGAGGGGACCCTACCACACTAGCTGTGCTACGTCCTTGCTCACCATTTATTTGGCCCCATCTGGTCATGGCTAAGGACTACTCAGAGTGGAAAACCTGGAAGTCAACTGGTTTGTGAAAACCCTATAAACAAAATGATCAAGATATATATTATGCAATCTAATCATATATGCTTCAAAGTGGTGCGGGTACCAAGGGTCTGAATCTGCGGAAAAGCTTTTTACTGTTTAAAACAGCTTTCAGGTGCTTGGCAAAGTTTCTCAAACTACTTATCATGGTTCAGAACAGGCAGATCAGGGGTGGACTTTTTTTTTGTTTTTAATCTGTCATCTGTTCATTAAGGAATAAAGGAAAGAAGGTAATCAGATCAGTAGAATACCTCAGATAGGTAACCTACCAACTGGATAGTTGAAGCAGATTTGTCTCTGCCTGACTGGTCGCTTAATTCAGCATTGAGTGCAAGGTGGTGGGGATGTTCCCCACGCCCATTAACCAATGACACGCCCTGCTGGAGGAAGATGGTTTAAAATTAGTGCTAAAGCCAGAAGAACACAGGTGCAGCCTCTGTCAATTCCATGGTTCTATTTAACATTTGGCTTATTGGCCAAAGTGACGGGCAGCACACAAGAAGGCATTTCATCGTGGTAAACACTAAAATGTCTCACCTTGGGGAAGCACTGGACTGCTCTGAAACATCGTGAATATTCTGAATGCCTTAAGAATGAAACTTTAGGGGTGCCTGGGTGGCTCAGTCGGTTAAGTGTCCAACTTTGGCTCAGAGCATGATCTCGTGGTCCATGAGATCGAGCCCATCGGGCTCTGTGCTGACAGCTCAGAGCCTGGAACCTGCTTCAGATTCTGTGTCTCCCTCTCTCTCTCTGCCCTTCCCCCACTTCATGCTCTGTCTCTCAAAAAATAAAAAAATGTTTTAAAAAAATTTTTTTAAATTTTCAAACAAAAAAGAGAATGAAACTTTAAATATTTCCAGTTATGATTTTAAAAGACTTGAACAGTGGTAGTTTTGATATTGTCTTTTGTATTTACTGAAAAACTATATTTACTATGAAATTAAATTTTGAATTCTTTCTGCTGGAGATACCAAAAGGATATAACTGAAACTATATCACACCCTATAACAATGAAATTAATACCTTTAGAAACATATTCATAGTTAAACCACTTGTACCTTCTAAAATATTCATATTCCCTTTATTTTACTCAATATAATGAGTCTTGAGATGTGTTCTTAAACACTATTTTAAGTTCTCTGACAAGTCCAAGCACAATCTGAATAAACTTTACATGTTTGGATGTCCAGAATTTATTTCACTCCCTTCCACCCTTGTTAAATTTCTAATCATCACATACAAGTCGATGGTTGGCTTTGTCATTTCGTTTTCCCAGGCTAAGAACACTAATCTGTTGTGTACAAACGGGATCTGTTATTTTCTTTTGTGCTTGCTGAGGTTAGAACCCCTTTTGAGGAGGCTGAGTTGTTGAATGTGCAGGGTAGGGATTGTGGTCAATGCTGGTGTTCCTAATTTCTCAATTACCATAGCGCCCCAGCATGAGCTCCAGGACAAAGAAAATCCTTGCTTCATGAAAAAGAACATTTCTACAGCATTTTGTTTATTCACTGTGAAAAGCTTCAAATACCCAGAAAAGCTGAAAGAACTGTAAGGTGATCACTCAGATACTCCTTCCCAAGATGTTACCATTGCCATTTACTAAAGCTATTTCACCACCTATCTATCCATCTATCATCCCTCTCTCCATCCATAACACCATCTTATTTTTTGACGCACAGCCTTTGAACCTCAAATAAATTTAGGAATAACAATAAACAAGTGCTGATATTTTACGTGACTACTAACGCTTTTCCTGGGCACAGACATATTAAATTATATGAACAGGTAGGAAAAGCCAGAAAATACGTACAGAACCACAGCAAACTGCGGAACTCCAGGGCTTTGTAAGGGAAATTTACTTTATTTTTGGTCTCCTTGAGTTGTGTGCAAGCATTTACCTTTTTAACCAACCCACCAGACAGTTCATCTACTGTCTTATAGGATAATGCGTAGGAGCAAAACAAATCCATTAAGAAAAAAACATATGGCACTTTACATTTCATCACAGACACAGAAATTGACCAAATAGAGGCACAAAAGAAGCAATTGTTCAAGCCAAACAAAAAGGCTCTGCCACAAATCCCATTTCTGAGCTCCTTGTTTTTGTTTGTATAATTTTCAATGGTCTTAGGATCGAAAATGATGGGTAATTTTGTGAATTTTTCAAAGTTTTTGTCTCCACATTTATTTGTTTTTGGTTAGGAAAGACATGCAAAGCACTGATTAGTAGGTAAGCCTTTCAGCCCTTCATTTCCAGACATGAATGGTCTCCTGTATCTAAAGTAGCCATGAACGTCAAATAGCAGGTTTTAACAAGTACCTTAACAAGCCAGCAACAGATGTTTAAAAAGTTAATAACCATACTTATAGGGAAGATGCCAGTCAGAATGACTGGAAATCAGAGTCCCATCCCTCACATAGAGAACTTCATGAAGACGTCAACCACTTTGGAACAAGTACTTTTGAAGTAAAAAGATGAACGGTATGAAGCCCTAAAGCAGAAGATGAATAAAATTTAAAATATACCTTGGTATTTGGTGATACAAGAAGAATAAAACATTTTTCTATCAAGAAAAGTCCGTGGATGCCTCCAATTAATCCTAACAGTGTCCAAATATGACCTTTGCTTTCATGGAAATGTCCAAACTCTGAGCCTTCCTGCTTATGTAAATCAAGCACCTTTAACAAAACAAAAACAGACACAAAAAGGAGACAGAAAGAATTGCCTGTAGAGGACTTAAGTATTAAGGTAATAGGCACGGTATTAAATATATTCACCTTTCATTCTGGGAACCCCTGACAACCACTAGTATCATTCAAAGCCACATTTGCTTTTAGCTGTATGCATACTTCCACCAGGATGATTTAATCAGGGTCACATCAATAAATATCCACAAGGGAAAAGAAAGAGAACATTAAATAACTTCTGCGAAACATTGTTGTTTTGTTTAAGTCATCCAAGTAGCCTTAAATTTTCAAATATTCTTAGTTTTTTTCTTTCTCCTAGGAGTTCAATCCATACCTGTTTGCACAGCAAGTCTTTAATAACAGATCAATGTATTTTATATCCAGAGGAAATATAAAGATACATTTCATCCAGGGTTTACTCTCCCTGCACCCCATTGCAATCAAAGAAAACTTTTATTAAATGTTTTGATCAGGTAAAAATTTGCCTGAAACGTATCTTCTTCCACTGAGTGTAGACTGTACACCAGCAGTACTGTCAGCTCTCTGAGAAACAAAGGATACATGAAATGCACTAGGGAATTTTCCTCAAGTTGGACTCATCTCATTGGTTGACCCTATGATTTCTTGGGAGCTAGTAATCATTATGTATCATATTCTCCCAAAGAGAAGGCAGTTTGCAAACAGCCAGTGGTTTCTCCATTTAGGGATGTTAGTGACCATCAAATTGGAGAAAAAAAAAAAAAAGGGAAAATGATTCCATGCATGTACATATTGTATGTACATGTGTTCATACATACATGCATACATTTATGTGTATATATGTGCTTGTGGACATGAGTCCATGTGTGAGTATATGTGTGCATGTAAGTATATACAACAAGTTTATGAACCTAACTAAAAACCCATATACATTAGTCAATTTTCCTTTGGTAAAGAAAGGCATTGTAAAGAATACCCATCTAATATTGTAATTACCATTATTTCACAAAATAGGGGACACGGTAAGGTCAAAAAACAATACAGAAGAAAACCCCACGATCTCAGAACAAAACGTTGACCCTGAAGTTGAATGAATTGTGCTCGTTAAAATAAAAACAAAACAAACAAAAAAACCCAAGAAATCATGACAGTGATATTTTTCATTTCCGTGTAGCCTTCTGAATCCTGGCCACGGATCACGTTCAGGAACCACTGATTTTCTACCTTTCCACCACATCGTTCTTTCCTTTCCTCAGTGACTTGTCTGTATCTCTTCCCTCAAGTAAAACACTTGCCTTCCAATTTTCATGAAACCTGGCTAATCTTTTAAGGTTCTATCTGAATGTGTCTCTGCAGAGTCAGCTGACAGCCCCACACCCTCCCCCAGGTGCCGGAGCTGTGAGCCCCCTGCTGGGGTGTGGAAGCATTGAGACCCTTCCACTGTTTTGCAGGATCATGGGCAGCAGACAGCTCTGTAATCACTAAAGGGACCTAGAAAAAGCCTCGGCCGCTGCCTCCAGCCAATAAGCCCTGAAATATTTCCAGAAAATTAGATTACAAGGGAAATGAACACATACTTGTTTCATTTTCCAATGCCCACTTGTGATTTTTCAGAACATCTATTGACCACTGAGCTCTGAGCAATAAGAGTGACCCCAGGAAATTGCCAGAGGCTTGTGGAAAGCTTCTTAAATACTCCTGGTTTTTGCCAGGGGCGGGGAGGCATTTGCTCATCACTGTCGATCTCAAGAGATTTCAGAGGGAGGAAATAATTTCATCTGAGACCCTTCTGCCTGAGTTCTTGCATCTCAAGTCATGGGCCTTTCATTTTGACAAATAAAGAGCCTCAGAAAACTTCAGCAAAGAGCCAGCCTACTGAGGCTTACATTTTTCTTAAGGAAAATTTAGCGTTAGTAGGCAAAAAAAAAAAAAAAGAAAAGAAAAGAAAAAAGAAAAAAGAAAGAAAGAAAAGAAAAAAGAAATTCATTTTGATGGTTCAAATGAGGAGAGCTTAATGATGGTGTAATGGTAGAGGTGTGAGCAGCAAAGGCAGGTACAGGGGGTAATGAGATGCCCAGAAGCTTATAACCCCAGAAAACCACTTCCACCTTCGGGCAGAAAGGGTGAGGTTGGAAGGGCTTCCCCAAAGCTAATATTGTAGGTAATCAGCTGCTCTTAGAGCAGGTGCAGAGCCAGGAGAGAGTGAGGAAGAAATACCCCTGCTACTCTTCCTCCTACCCTAGCTTTTCTGCTGTGCCTTCCATCATCTGAATCCAAACAACAATGTAGCCTGCAAGGGGAGCTGAGGAGGCACAATCTTCTGGGGCAGAAAAAAAACAGCAGAGAGGGCAGAGGAGGGGTCTGAGGAGAGTTGGGGGCACTACAGGAAACTCAGCGCATCATCTTGTAACCATTCATTTTCGTTAACAGATCATTAGTGAAAACTTTCTGAACTTTTCTTAATAGAATCTGCATCTGATCACCTTTTGGCTTAGATAAAAATAAGAATAACACGGTAAACCTGAGGCGGTTATCTCTTTTCCCTGTAAGCGTTGGGAAATTATAAACACTGGCCACTGTACCTGACTCGTCCACGTCAATTTGAAATTTTGTATACCTTCAGTGACTAAATGGAAAATGGAAATGAGAAACAGGCCATTGCGAAAATGGAAAAGAGTTACCTGAGGGATAAGGTGGAGCAGAGCATCCCAGAAAGTGTCCCAACAGCCAGACCCACAAACAGTTGCAGAATAAGCTCAGTTTTCTCACAGGTGTGGAACAGAATCAGCATTGTCCCAAGCATACTCAGTGTGAGCAGGGCCACGGCCACTGTGCTGTAGCCATTCTAAGTCAAACAGACATTGCAAAAGCAGTCAGTGCTCATCATCTGCTAGCAGTGCCCTGGCCAGCTAAAACACTAGAAGAATCCATCTAACTATAACAGGTTAGATGGGGATAACAAATTGTTTTATGAGTGTTTTAGTGTGCAAAAGGTCTTAAATGTTCTTTTTTTTTTTTAATGTTTATTTATTTATTTTGAAAGCAAGCCTGGGGGGCGAGGGGCAGAGAGAAGGGAGAGAGAGAATCCCAATCTCAACTGTCAGCACAGAGCCCCCATGGGCTCAATCTCACAAATGTGAAATCACAACATGGGCCCAAATCAAGAGTCGGGCTGCTTAACTGACTGAGCCACCCTAAAATCTTAATTTTTAGGAAAAGCATCGAAAAGACTTTCACCATTAACCTTTTGCTTTGAAGTTTTACATTACTGTACTACATATAAACAAATCTTGACCCTGCCATTAAAACCCATGACGCCAAGGGTTATCTGCATGGGCCAAATGATTTAAATGATTTGGGATAAAGAATTTTTCAGGCTACCATTTTCCTTTGGTTGCAGATACTCAGAGGAAATACTCTGTCTTCTTACTTAGAAATGGCTACCAAGCCATGACAAATTGGTCTGTAAACAATGAAGGAAGTTTTGATAAAATTAAACGATCCTTTACTGACTACAGATAAGTTAAAGCAAAACAATTAGTTATCATACTATTTAAAGCCCTGTTGTAGATTTTAGGAAACCATCATCTTAAAATTTGTTATAATAGAAAAGATCATTCTTATCATTCTTATACTTTTCTGAAGGTTCACCCTCTACATTAATTTGTGTAAATGATAAAAGCTGGTAATAAGGATAATAGCCTTGTGAGTTTTAAGAAAATTTTATTGAATTATATGTTCTAAATTATGCAGCAGCCTAATATTAAATAGAGTTGTGGTTTCTGGGTGGCTTAGTCGTTGCGCCGTCCGACTTTCGCTAGGTCAGATCTCTACGGGCTAGGTCTGTCTCGCATCGGGCTCTGGGCTGACTGCCAGCTCAGAGCCTGGAGCCTGTTTCCATTCCTTCGTGACTCCCTCTCTCTCTGACCCTCCCCACACTGTCTGTCTCTCCAGAAACAAATTTAAAAAACACAAAAAATAAAAATAAAATGGCTGTTTGTGTCCCCTAAAGAAGCAAAAACTTTCACATTTTAATTTTCCTATTCTTACTACCCTTCACTTCTGGGGAACCTCTATAAAACAGTCATTGGTGCTCAAAAGATGGAGAATTGCAGGTTTACAAGCTGAAAAGTTCTAGAAATTTATTGCACAACACAGAAATTAAACCATTCACTTAGGAATAGTTAAATCTCATTTCCAATTTCAACTTGTTACCACAGTTAAAAATTTTAAAAATAGGTACCTGGGTGGCTTACCAGTTAAGCATCCAATTCTTGATTTTGGCTCAAGCCCTGTGTCAGACTCTGTGCTGACAGCATGGAGCCTGCTTGGTATTCTCTGTCTCCCTGTCCTCTGCCCCTTGCCCCACCCCTCCTTTCCAGATAAACAAATAAACTTAAAAACAAACCATTAAAAATATTAAAATGGCTTGGAATCATTATGTACTCACTGGTAGTTTTATTTTATTCTGTTTTCATAAAAATACCTATGTTATAAAAAACATCCCTGATATATTTAAACTGCGGTTCATATCATCCTCTTCCATAAATAGGGTCTATGGGGGAATGTCATTCTTCTCACTGAATATATACACATTTGACATTTGTGTTTAACATAAGCACCTGGATGTCTAATAAATTTCAAAGTTGCCACATTTTATGAAAGCTACAAAAGATCAGAAAATGTTGAGCATTCACAAGGGTGTTAGGGTGTGGCATTTCCCAGGCAAAAGGCAAAGTTTCCAGTCCTTTTTGATTCTTCTTCTATTCCTCTCCCCTTTGCCCAGAGATCTCGAATCGGAGGAGAATGGATATTTCCTAACTCTAGAGCTTGTGAGATCTGTTTAGGTCCTCTGTGAACTGTGATTTCACCTGCTCCCATGTGGCAAAGACAGCCTGAAAAACCATAAAATCTGACTCCAGGCCACAGGGACTCTACACTACCCCAGATCCTCATAAAGGTGTCATGGCGTCTAACTGGAGTCAGACAACTTAGAGAGTTTCTATTTAAATGTTTCCCATCATTACAATGAACTTGACCTAATAATTAAAAACATAGCCGTTCTGCACAGCTACTGAACAGATCTGAAACCTGATTTATATGTGACCATAGCACTCTTCCTGGAAACCCAACCAATCTGGAACTTTGGGGCCAGATTCCAACACACCAACATTACCTCTTAATACAGAGCGTCTCTGCCTTGCTCTTCTTAACATTTTCTTTTATTTAAGCCTTCTCTTAAGTTACATAATGCAATGTTTCAAATGGAGCACAGTAATGTTTGTCTAGGTCCCACGTGAGTATGATTTCTCTGAATTTTTCTCAGGAAGACTATTGCCCAGAAGGGGCTGCATGTTCATGAGAGGGTGTAAATATCCACAGATGTTTAGTTCAGAAAGCTATTTTGCAGTGGTCTGTGTGTAGCAGACACCATGTCAGTGTGGTGGGGATGTAAATGTAAACTTGCTCATGGAGGTTCCTAGTTAAGGATTCTGTTCCCCTTACCCATTTCAGAGTCATTACTGACCACCAGGGAAAGAATTATTCAGCTGCTCACTAATGACACTTTTTTTTTTTCTTTTAGAATGAGAGTCTTAGATATTTAGGGTCTGGCAGGTTTTTGTTCACATAAAATCTTCTAAATAATGCACAATTCCCTGTGAGGCAGAGGTGAGTAGCTGGACACCATCCCTGATGGGCAGCATGAGGCTATCTCGAAGAGAAGGCAAAATGCTCTGAAAAAGCATCTAGGCGGCCCTCAGATCCCTGGTAATATTTTTGAATGGTGTATGTGTTCCTGTCACATTTTTCTGTCTATCATTATGAATATTTTAGGTGATTATTTTCTTTTCTTTAAATATACAGTGCTTTAAATTCCACAACACAGTTTTGTACACATTATCCCATGAAACTTCCAGCCTCCCCATGAGGCTGTAGAGCTCACCCACTGCAGTGATTCAGTGGACTACAGGTGAATGCAAATTTCAACCCTTCACCTCCTGGGGTGCTGGTCAATCTGGGAGGCTGGCCCCTTTCCTCCATGGTCACTTCTATCTCAGAGAAGCCTTTGGTTTACCCCAGCCAAAGTGCCTTCACTTTTTGTGTGTGTCATGATGTGTGAAAGGATGGGAAGCCTTGAGTGATAATGCTGCTTCCAACTGTGCAGGAAAAAAAGACAAGCCTAGGAAATAAAGATGGCTTAAGATCATAGAGCTCGGTGGGGGATAGGAGATGTGGCTCAATTTTTGCATTTCTGATCCCATCGCTAATTTTCTTTCTCTTATATCATGCCACTTCTCACCTATGAACTAAGTTGGTCCATAGTTGAGTCACATATGGGACAAATATATCCCATACATATGGAACAAAATCAATGTATATAATGTATATACAAATATAAAAATTTCAGTGAAGGGTAATACAGGATAGTGGCTGACAACAAGACTCCAGGACGACTGCGTGGGTGTGAATCCCAAACTCTGTCACTCAGTTATGTGTCCTTGGGAAAGTCACTGAACCTCTATGTGCCTCTTTCTTTCTTTCTTTTTTCTTTTTTTTTCTTTTGTACCTGCTTCTTTATTTGTAAAATGGGGGAAATGATATTAGCTAGCTTATAGTGCACTTGTGAGGATTAAATGAGTTGAGAAATGTAAAATGCTTAGAACAGTGCAAGTATGTAATAGCATCTCCAGGTCACTGTTAGTATTACGTACATTATGTGCACCAACTTTCCATTCACTGTTATTATTACATACCTTATAGGCACCAACTTGCTGTTCACTATTGTGCTGTTCACTATTACATATTATGGGCACCAACTTTCAGGGAGGAACCACAACTTACTCTCCAGAGTGGTTGGTGGCCGCTTGCATGTTGGTCCTCAGGCAGCTGGCAAGAACAGCTGAGCAATTGCTGGATAATTCCTGGACTCATTTGCTTAAAGTCTTCCTTGGAAATAGGTGAAAGGCTGTTCTGTAGAAATATTCCACCCGCTGCTGGGCAGAGAAGCAAGTCTGTAGGGGAAACGTCATTGTTACTAATCTCAGCAAACAAATTTACCATCAGTTGCCATTCCCAAGGAGTCAGAACTAAACAGAATAGCTAAAAAAAGGACACATGAAGCCAAGGACTAGATATTTTTCCCTGCAATCTTTGTGCATATATAATTTCCAAGGATTATTTTTCATCTCTGGATCAAAGTCAGCTGTATCTCAATTTTCATTTTGAGTAGTATTTATGAGTTTTACATACTTTTTTTCCTTCCTGAAAACATGCACTTATTTACAATATGTAGAATGGGTTTGCTAGCTGGCAGGTTAACGTTTGATGTTTTTTAGTGGGGATGGCTTGTATCACCAAAGCCAAGACTTCAAATGATAAACAGGAGCTCTGAGGTAATAAGATCATTGTCTTTAATATTCTCTGATTTAATAAGCCTCTATAGGCAACATGTATTTTCAAAAGCAATCAAAGTAAATATTTTAAAAAGTGAACGCTGTATCAACCAGCTCGTAAACACTAAATGATATGGCTACCTTTGTAAGGGGACGCCCCTTTCTCCACAAAAACAATTGAAATAATTACTGTTGCCCTACTTGCTGCTCATCTAAATCTTTTAAAGTGTTTCTATATTGCCTAAACATATTTCTAAGAGATCAGGATTGGAGAGAACACATGCAAGAGGTCTCTAAAACTGCCACAAGGAATTTGTGCATCTCAGAAGTGTTAATGGCTGATTTTAGGTATCAGAAATTACGTTTAAAGGTTTTAATGTATAGAGTTCCACCCAATAATAAATGATGACCCTACTGAAATCAGACCCGTAATACCTTTGTGAGCTTCAGTCACCATCGACAAAAGCATTTTAAGAAAATGGAGTGATTTACAAGGCTTTTTCTGATTTGCCCTGCTTCAGAATCGTAGGGATTTTTAACAAAGGCACATTCCTAATCAGGAAATAATGATGACATATTTGCCGGGCTTTCCCACATACAATTTTTGAGGAGAAGATCCCATGAACAAAAATGTTCTATCTTGATCAGGAAATGTTTGGTGGCTGAGAAGCCACCTGAACCAGCAAGACCAAGAGGAGATTGTATTGGAAGGATACTCACGACCCCCGAGACTGAAAAGGTAGCCATACCTCGAAAGGAACGCAATTTGAAGCTGGAAAAATAAGAACCAAAGTTGTTTTCTCTCTCTCTTCGGGCCAAGTATTTTCTCCTTTCTCCTTCCCTCTACATATATTTATTTTTGACAGTCCAGTGTTTTCTCTTTTAGTAAACACATGGCCATAGAATCGTCAACCCTGAAGCGACCTCTCAGCCCACAACCCAAGACTGAGTTGAGTTTGCAGGTCCTGATGGAGACCCGATTACTCAGCAAAGCCACAGAGTGAGCCTTCCCTTGGGTCAGACATCCGTCTGTCTAATCAGTTTTGCCCATGAGATAGGAGATAGATCATACTGTTCAAACATGGCTGCCGTGGCTCAGGCCCGTGGGTGAGGGAGACATTTCTCAGGGAAAGACTGGGGGCACCTGGGTGGCTTAGTCGGTTAAGCGTCCGACTTTCATTCAGGTCATGATCTCGCGGTTCGTGGGGCCTGCTCGGGCTTCGTGTGCTTGACTGCCAGCCTGAGCCTGAGCCTGTTTCAGTCTGTGACTCCCTCTCTCTGACCCTCCCCTGCTCATGCTGTTCCCTTCTCTCTCTCTCTCTCCTAGAAACAAACAAACAAAAAAGGACTGGGCAAAACTCCAAAAGGCTTCTACTACAAAAGAAGCAACGGAAATCTAAACTTGGGATTTTTTTCCCCTTTGTCAAAGTGATTGGTGCCAAAGACAGTATTTTCTGTTGCACCATGGGTTACTAATGGAATCTAATTACTTCATTATTAAAATTACTGACAACAAAGGGAAACGTGCAACAGAACTTTTGATGATGAATCCTTCCTAATAAATATTCTCACTGAAGGATACTTGACAGGTAAGTAGAGTGGGGAGAGAGAAAATGAACAAAATGCCATCTATCTTTTCCCAGTTCACTGCCAAGAAATTGAATAGTTCCGGTCTTAGACTACCTTCCTAGAGAAAGGATATTTTACTATAAGCTTCTGTGCCCTTGATCTTTATTTGCTGTTCCTATACTATTCAGGTCCTTTATTGGTTTTAAATTTCTTTCTTTCTTTTCTTTTCTTTTTTTAATGTTTATTTATTTCTAGGAGACAGAGAGAGAGACAAAGGGAGCAGGGAGGGTCAGAGAGAGAGGGAGTCACAGACTGAAACAGGATCCAGGCTCCGAGCTGGCAGTCAGCACAGAGCCCGACAGGCTCGAACCCACGAACCGCGAGATCACGAGCCTAAGCGAAAGTCGGACGCTTAACCGACTAAGCCACCCAGGCAACCCCATGGTTTTAAATTTCTTTTAAAATCACTAACATAAATGGCCTTTATATTCTATAAAATTTAAACCCAAAATACTTTTAAACAGTTTTTTTTAAGTTTGTTTTTGAGAGAGCGAGAGAGACAGAGAGAGAGTAGGGAAGGGGCAGAGAGAGAGAGAGAGAGAGACACAGACAGAATCTGGAAGTAGCCCAGGCTCTGAGCTGTCAGGCACAGAGCCCAATGCGGGGCTCAAACTCACAGACTGTGAGATCATGACCCGAGCCAAAGTCAGCTGTTTAGCCAAGTGAGCCACCCAGTTGCCCCAAACCCAAAATATTTTTTAATAAAGAATAAAATAGAATGAAAATTTAGATTATCCAGCCAACAATTTCAAAAAAAAAAATTTTTTTAATGTTTTATTTACTTGAGAGAGAGAGAGACAGTGTGAGCAGGGGAGGATCAGAGACGAGGGAGACAGAATCAGGCTCCAGGCTCTGAGCTAGCCATCAGCACAGAGCACAAAGGGCTCGCAACCCACAAACTGTGTGTGATCATGACCTTGAGCCGTAAGTCAGTCACTTAACGGACTGAGCCGCTCAGGCACCTGTATAGCCAATAACTTTAAACTATCTTTATTACCTTACAAAAATTTCAATATATGTGTATTCTTTTTTTTTTTTTTTTAATTTTTATTTCTAGGAGAGAGAGACAGTGTGAGCAGGGAAGGGTCAGAGAGAGAGGGAGTCACAGACTTAGGCCCAGGCCCAGGCTCTGAGCTGGCTGTCAGCACAGAGCCCGACACAGGCTCCCGAACCCACGAACCGCGAGATCATGACCTGCTTTAAAGTCGGACGCTTAACCGACTCAAGCCACCCAGGCGCCCCAATATATGTGTATTCTGATGTCATCAGACTTTCTGTGGTAATTTTACAAACACATTCTAAAGCAGGGTTTTTGAGAATTGCTTGAATGGTTTGTTAAAAGGCAGAATGCTGTGCTTTACTTAAGAATTTCTGATTCAGAAGATGATGGAGGGACCTGAGAATTCGCATTTCCAAGAAGTTCCCAGGTAATGCTGATACTGTTTGCCAGGGACAAAACTACATGAGAACCACTGGTCTAAACAACATACACGGTTCTTCAGATCTGCTCATCTTAGGGTCTCATCAAGAGTCACAAGGAGTGACAGGTTAGGACAGAGAAGAACCACTGAAAAGATAGGTTTCATTTACTTTGCATTGTTAACACCGCAAATAATGATTACCGTTCTTAGAGGTCACATGCTTAGGGCACCTGTGGCTCAGTCGGTTGAGCATCCAACTTCCACTCAGGTCATGACTCCGAGGTTCACAAATTTGAGCACAGTGTCGGGCTCTGTGCTGACGGCTCAGAGCCTGGAGCCTGTTTCAGATTCTGTGTGTCCCTCTCCCTCTGCCCGTCCCTTGCTTGTGCTCTGTCTCTTTATCTCTCAAAAATAAGTAAAAACATTTTAAAAACCTTTTTTTAAAGTCACGTGCCTTAAGTAGGTAATTCCTAAATTTTAGGAAATAATTTTCATTCTTTATAAAGATAAGGTCTCCATTAGGCAAATTTGCCCCCTTCCTAAGAGGAATCCTGAAGAAGTATGTGAAAAGACTTCACTGGGGCACCTGGATGGTTCCTCGGTTAAGCGTCCGACTTTGGCTCAGGTCATGATCTCACTGTTCATGGGTTTGAGCCTCACATCGGGCTCTGTGCTGACAGCTCAGAGCCTGGAGCCTGTTTCAGATTCTGTGTCTGCCTCTCCCCTGCTCACACTGTCCCTCGCTGTCTCACTCTCAAAAAAAATAATTAAAAAAAATTTTAATAAAAAATAAATAAAAATCAATACATCAATAAAAAGACTTCGCAAACAAAGACCAACACAGGCTTCAGTTCTCTTCACCATGGGTTGAATATAATAAACATGAGTCTGAAAGAATCAACTTTAATAAATATCTTTCATATATAGCAGAAGTAACAAAAATTCACTTTTAAAAATATCTAATATTCTAATTAATAATCTGGTTTTTTCTAAAAAAAAAAAAAAACAAAACAAACCAAGTAAACAAACAACGATAAAAAAGAGAAACAGACTCTTATGTATGGAGAATAAACTAATGGTTGTCAGAGGGGAGGGCTGAAGGGGGTGGGCAAAATAGGTGAAGGGTATTAAAGAGATACAAATTTCCAGGGGTGAGGACGGAATATATAGTACTGTCCAATCAGGTATTCATAACTCACAGGACCAACACTCAGTATTGCTAGCAATCTGTAAGGGGTTTTGCTCTTTTAAGGTACAAACTGTACCTTGCTCATCTAAGATACAAATAACAAAAATAGTTTTATTCAAGTCAGCATTTCCCCAAACAATAGCACAGTTAAGAGCACAGAATATGTTATCAACCTATGCATATATCCTCAGTTTCTATAAACATAAGCAATTATGTATTAGCTTCAGGCCTCAATTTCCTCATCTGTAGTATGGAAAAGTATCTATAGTATGGAATAATATACCCTAATCTCATATAGTTGCTATAATAAATAAATGAGGCAATGCAGGTGAAATAGCATTCCGTCTAACACATAGTACGTGTTCAATAAGCATAAGCCATGTTCATGGAACATCAGTTTCTCAAGATTCTCAAAGGTTAGGGCAGGGAAGGATTCTATAGTCAAAATCTGAGAAATGCTGGATTCAATAAGATCAAAGAAGTTTATTTGCTAAGAGACCTCCCCAGATACCTTAATACACTACAGTGCAATATGCATTTCTAGTATTTCCCACACCAATTTAATCATAGGACCCATTTCAAGAAATATCAAGATAGACAAGTGAACGTACTTTGGAGCACAACTTGAGGAAATATGGATAGAAATATGTTTATAGGCTCATATATCACCTTTTCTCAAAAACCTTCTCAGCACTACCTATTATACAAACATTTCTCTGTAGCTCACAGCCCAAAGTAATCTCTTCAGAAGTTTATCTAAGTTTAAAGCACCAATTCATCACTGTAAGTATATATGCAATGTTTGTATCTTACTCCTACCCTGTATGCTCCAATGGAGTTGTATCTGTTTTTGTTCAATACTATATCCCCAATGACCATGATGGTGACTGGCAGATAATAAATGCTCGGTATGCTTGCTGAATTAATTATTCATGCATTCAATATAGATATAAGGGAGGAAGGAGCTATACATATATATATATGAATATGTATGTATTATTCACTATCTATGTATCTATCTACATCTATGTATCTATCTACATCTGTATCTATTTATCTACATCTATCTCTATATACTGTCTTATTCTCCTACATATGTTGGCCTCACATTGTACAAATAGAATATTTTCACATTTAAGCAAATACACATTATCCTTTAAATTTTTCACAACTCTTACAGAACTTTCACAACTTTGACAGTAGCAATTGGTGGTATAAGATGAGTAATAACAATACCTTCTCCCAGGAAACTGAACTGTCTTCTGACTCATGGTCCGTGGATACAGACAGATTAGGGTACCCCCAGTCATAGATTGTTAGGTTGTTTTCTCTCCTTTCAAGGTGATGGATTTTATCTTTTCTGATACAGGTACTTTTGGTTGACAGAGTGTTGAGGAGTTGGTCTAGTTCTAGAAATTTCATACAAAATCTGGTGTCACATAGAATAAAGACAGGTCAATCTCAGGATAATTACAATTTCTTACGGCCGCAGCATAGATGTTTTGCTAAATAAATCTGGTTCTAATGAAAAGTCAAGACATTATTCTGAATAGTAATAAAAGCACACTTATGCTTCACATGGATATTAATTCTCTCACAAGATCTTGAATAAGCTTTGGTGCTGAATCAGTCATAAAACGATGTTCCCACCATGTTATCTCCTAGGGATGATACACTGGGCAATTCCTCCAAAGAAATACCTTCTCTTGAGCCAACTATTTCTTTTTCTAGATGTTTCCTATAAAAATGCAAACAAAGGATAGAACTGGCCTAATCTGTAGAAAATTCATTTCCTTGAGGTACTATATACATCCTCCGTAGATTAACTCTAATATATTTAAGTCAATCAAATTGTTTTCCTTTTAAGGGTTTATTTATGCAGAAACAAGAAAGGAAACGAAGGAGATCTGAGATTGTAGAGACAACTGATTTTGCTTTCTAATGCTACTGTAGCATGGTCGTCAGTTTATAGATTATAGTTCAGTTTCCCTTGGTACAGCTCTAGGCTTTTAAAAATTGATTGGTACAGGGGCACCTGGGTGGTTCAGTTGGTTAAGTGTCCAACTCTTGATTTTGGCTCAGGTCATGATCTCATGATTCATGAGATCAAGCCCCATGTCAGGCTGTTCCCTGACACCATGGAGCCTGCTTGGAATTCTCTCCCTCCCTCTCTCCTTCTGCCTCTCCCACCTATCAAAAATAAATAAATAAAAATAAATTTTAAAAAATTAATTGGTACAGAGAATAAATATAATGGTGAATTTCTTTGGATTTATCCGTCTGCTTGCTTGGGAATACAACGTCCCTGGTGTTTTCCTGAATGTTATCATCCCTGACAGGAAAAATTAGAAACTAGAGTTACTACAATATTTTAATTTACATGACTGGCTTTCAGCGAAAAGAAAATTATAAGATTTGCAAAAATATGGGAAAGTGTGACCCAGAATCAAGGAGGAAAGCAGTGAACAAATATGTCTCTGAGTATTCCCAGATATTGGATTAAGCAGAAAAAAGACTTCAAAGCAGCTATTATAAGTGCACTGAAGGAACTAAAGGAAGTCATAGTTAGACTTAAAGTGTGACAATAATAAATCAACAAATAGAAGAAATAAGAAAATCAAAATTATATAAAAGTCCAAATGGAAATTCTGGTGTTAAATACAGTAAGTGAATGAAATATTCACTAAAGGAGCTCCACTGCATATCTGAAATGGTAAAAGGAAGAATTACTGAAAATGAAGACAGAGGAACAGAAATAATCCAATCTGATAGTTTCTGAAACCACGCTGATAGTGCGAAGCCTGCTTGGGATTCTCTTTCTTCCTCTCTGTCTGCCCCCTGCCCCCACTTTTGAGCTCTCTCTCAAAATAAGTAAACTTAAAAAAAAAAAAAAAAAAAATTTATTCTTACTTTACAAACCTCAATAAAATGAAATTGTGATGAGGGGAAGTTTTCCATTATGGAATTATTACACTAATAAATCAAGAAGAAAAGAGTACATTAGAAGAATACCATTTCATAAGCTGTAAATAATCAAATCTAGACAATTATCACCAATACCTTATGACTTCCCCAAAAGAGATAACTGTAAGACAATATCCTCCAAATAAATAAACCACCTACTCAAATCTCTATAACATCCAATATACATAAAACCCAGTGCCTAGAAATGCATATTAGATCATCAGAAATGTAATCAGCAAAATCCAGATGTGATTAAACAGTCCCCCTTTTTCCTAACAAAAAATTTGTCACAAAATAGAGAAGGTGGAGTTGCGGGAGAGGCAGGACATCTATGAAGGGAAACTGAAGAGATATACCAACAATTTAAATTTTATGAACATTACTTAAATCCTGATTTGATAAAATAAAAAATCTTTTTTTAACAATCAGGAAAATGTGAACATTAATGAACTCCTTTGTGATATTAAGGAATCAATATTCACTTCTTAGTCGTGATACTGCTAATAAGGTGCTTTTAAAAACTCTTGTCTATGAGAGATTCATACAGAAATATTTAATAATTATTTGCTTCAGGGACACCTGGGTGGCTTAGTCGGTTGAGCGTCCAATTTTTGCTTAGGTCATGATCTCGCAGTTCGTGGGTTCAAGCCCCGCGTCGGGCTCTGTGCTGACTGCCAGCTCAGAGCCTGGAGCCTGTTTCAGAGTCTGTGACTCCCTCTCTCTCTGACCCTCCCCTGCTCATGCTCTCTCTCTCTCTCTCCTAGAAATAAATAAAACATTAAAAAAAAAATAATTATTTGCTTCAAAATAATCAAGTGCTAGGAAAGGGTGGAAGCAAATATAAAATAAGATTATCCAGGGGTGCCTGGGTGGCTTAGTCGGTTAAGCGTCCGACTTTCGCTTAGGTCATGATCTCACGGTTCGTGGGTTCGAGCCCCGCGTCGGGCTCTGTGCTGACTGCCAGCTCGGAGCCTGGAGCCCGTTTCAGTCTGTGACTCCCTCTCTCTCTGACCCTCCCCTGCTCACGCTGTCTCTCTCTCTCCTAGAAATAAATAAAACATTAAAAAAAAAAAAGATTATCCAATTGCTGGTAACTATTGAGGCTAGACACTGTGTGCATGGGGGTTGACTATATTACTGTTTATATTTTTGTTTGTATTACATTTTTATTGTATATCTACTTTTAGTATTCAGAATTACTATAACACAAAAAATCACAAAAAAACAAAACACTTAAAACTGACTTCCAGGAAAGATGGCAGAGTAGGACGACCTTAAGTTCATCTCATCTCATGGATACAACCAGATAACACACTAATGTAAATGACCCAGAAAACAACCTGAAGACTGGAAGAACAAATTCACCACAGCTAAATGTAGGGAAGAGACTGCTTGGAGGAGGGTAGGAAGGGTGGAGACAAGGTGGGGAGTGAAAAGATTGTGGGAGGGTGGGACCCACAGTTCCAGAAAGGGGAGAGAAATAGAGTCCCACACCAAGAAGCTCACCCAGGAAAGACAAAGCCCCATAACATTTGGCTTTGAAATTGACATGATCATATTTCACAAGTTCTTACAATGAATGGGGCTTAAAATCTGGAAATTTAAATATCAGTGGGGTTGGCTCTGGGGAACAGGGAGCATGAGAGGAAACTAACTCCCAGTTCTTTTTTTTTTTTTTTTTAACAAATAGTTTATTGTCAAATTAGTTTCCACATAACACTCAGTGCTCATCCCCACAAGTGTCCTCCTCCATGCCCATCCCCCCTCCCCCCACATCCACCAGTCCTCAGTGTTTGTCAGCATTCAAGCTGACTCCCAGTTTTTAAAGAAACAGGACAACAAACAGCCCTGCTGTGATACAGCATAGAAGTAGCAGTTTGAAAAACACCAGGAGCATAAAAGAGAGAGAGAGAGAGAGAGAGAGAGATTTGTTTACTAATCTCAGAGCTCCAGCTAGAAGGGCAGAAGGGCAGGGATCACTGGGACATTTTTCCAGGAGCAAAGATGCTGGTGGGTGCCATTTTCCTTCCCTGCACCCCCAGCCCAGGCACACCGACACCTGGGGGACCCAGTGCAGCACCTACACTCACTGCATAACTTAAAAGAGCATGCCCTGCCTCTTCTTCCTCTGCAAACACACTCCCTCCCCCACCAGGCCTCTCCTCCAGGTCCCCTCTCACAGCAGACTCAGGCAAGCCTTGCTAATACCATGCCTCTCACCCCACACACTGAGGATCTGCCCTCTCCAACACATTCTTGGCTTAGCTAATCCAAAGTGGTACCACAAACCTGGCAGTGTGCAAGCAGCCCAAAGGGGAGCCAGCATCACTCTAAACTGAGTCCTGCCCCAGGGAGAGGGAAAAAAAAAAACCATACATACCCATTAGGGTAGAGGCTTAGTAGTGGGACAGACAGCTGGTCTTACAACAGGCCCCACCCACCAACAAAAGCTTCTTAGGGTACAATACAGGGAAAGTGCCCTACAGTTCGGTGTTACCCACTAACACCACAGGGACCAAACCCTGTCTATAACAGGCAAAAAGAGCCATTGCACATGACTGGACTGAAGGAAAAAGTGTTTTAGCCAAAATGGCAGGATGCATGCAAGAGATAAAAGATTCTCCTGATGCATCAGGTTCTGCTGAACAGGAGACAGTGCGCTGCAGGGCACTATACTTCTTCTTCATAAAGCCACTACTATCAAAAGCGGGAGACACAGATGACTTTCCTAACACATAGAAACAGACACAGAGAGTTAGACAAAATGAATAGACAGAGGAATATGTCCCAAGTGAAAGAACAGGACAAAATCACAGCAAGCGACCTAAAACATACGGAGATAAATAATATGCCTGCTAGACAATTTAAGGCAATGGTTATAAAGATACTCAGAGGACGTGAGAAAAGACTGAAGGACATCAATGAGACCCTTAACAAAGAGACAGAAAAAGAACCAATTAAAAAGAACCAATCAGAGTTGAAGAGCCCAATAAATAAAGTAAAAAATACACCAGATGGAGTAAATAGTAGACTAGAGGAAACAGAAGAATGGATCACCTGGGCACCTGGGTGGCTCAGTCAGTTAAGCATCCGACTGTGGCTCAGGTCATGATCTCACAGTTCGTGGGTTTGAGCCCCGTGTTGGGCTCTGTGCTGACAGCTCAGAGCCTGGAGCCTGCTTCGGATTCTGTGTCTCCCTCTCTCTCTGACCCTCCCCCTGCTCATGCTGTCTCTCTCTCTCAGAAATAAATAAAACATTAAAAAAAATTTAAAAAAAAAAAAGAAGAACGGATCACCAACCAGGAAGACAGAGTAATAGAAGGCAATCAAGCTGAACTGAGAGGAAAAAAATTTTATGAAATATGAAATAAGATGAAAACAGACTTAGGGAACTCAGCAATATTCACATTACAAGGAACCCAGGAGGAGAGGAGAAATAAAAGGGGCTAGAAAATTTATTTGAAGAAATAATAGCTGAAAATTTCCCAAATCTGGTGAAGGAAACAGACATCCATATCCAGGGGGCACAGAAAGCCCCCAACAAAATCAACCCAAGAAGGTCCACACATAGTAACTAAAATGGCAAAATGAAATAGTAAAAAAAAAAAAAAAAGAATTTTAAAAGCACCACTAGAAAAGAAAGCAGTTACATACAAAGTAAACCACATAAGGCTATCAGCTGATTTTTCAGTAGAAAAAACCTTGTAACCAAGAGTACTCTATCCAGTATGGGCAGAATTCAGAATAGAAGGAGAAATAAAGAGCTTTCCAGACAAACAAAAGTTAAAGAATTCATGACCATTAAATCAGCCCTATAAGAAATGTTAATGTAGCCTCTGTGTGGCAAGGGAAGAAAGTAAGTTATAGTAAGAAAAGTAGGAAGCACAAAAGCAGTAAAAATAAGCATATCTATAAAAATCACTTAAAGGGTTCATAAATAAAATAAAGTGTGACACCTCTACCTAAAACGTGGGGGTGGGGAGAGGATTAAAGAATGGGCCCAAATGTGAGTGACCATCAGTTTAATATACAAAATGAATGGAAGCCCCAAATCAAAAACTAATCATAGGTACACAACGAAGAAAGAGAAAGGAACCCAAGCATCGCTAAAGAAAGCCAACTAATTATGAGAGAAGAAACAAGAAAAGGGAAGAACAGAGAACTACAAAAACAATCATAAAACAAGTAACAAAATTGTAATAAATACTTACTACCAATAATTACTTTGAATGTAAATGGACTAAGTGCTCCAATCAAAGAAAAGACAGAATGAATAAAAGAGCAAGACCCATCTATATGCTGCCCATAAGAAACTATTTCAGACCTAAAGACACATGCAGATTGCAAGTGAAGAAATGGAGAAGTATTTATTATGCAAATGGATTTGAAAAGAAAGCTAGGGTAGCAATACCTATGTTGGATAAAATGACTTTAAAACAGAGATTGAAATAAGAGACAAAAGAAACTATAAAATCATTAAGGGGTGGGGTGCCTGGGTGGCTCAGTTAACTCAGGTCATGATCTCATGGTTTGTGGGTTGGAACCCACATTGGGCTTTGCGTTGACAGTGTGGAGCCTACTTCAGATCCTCTGTCTCCCTCTCTCTCTCTGCCCCTCCCCTACTCGTGCTTGCTCTGTGTCTCTCTCTGTCTCACTCTCTTAGAAATAAAAACATTTTACAAAAAAATTTTTAATGGGGGCGTTCCATCAAGATGATATAACAATTATAAATATTCATGCACCCAACATGAGAGCACCCAAATACATAAAAGAGTTAATACAGACATAAAGGAAGTAATCAGTTTTAATACAAAAATAGTAGGGGACTTTAATACCCCACTTACATCAACGGATGGATAATCCAAACAGAAAACAACAAGGAAAGGGTAGCTTTGTATGACACTTTGAACCAGATGGATCTAACATATATTCAGAACATTCCATCCTAAAACAGCAGAATACATATTCTTTTTAAATGCACATGGAACATTCTCTGGAATAGATCATATATTAGGCCACAAAACAAGTCTGAACAAATTCCAAAAGATCAAAATCATATCATGCGTCTTTACTGAACACAATGCTGTGAAACTAGAAATCAACCACAAGACAAATATGACCATAAATATATGGAGGTTAAATAATATACTACTAAACAATAAACGGGTCAACCAAGAAATCAAAGAGGAAATCAAAAGATACATGAAGACAAATGAAAATGAAAACAGAGCAGTCCAAAATCTTGGGGATGCAGGAAAAGCTGCTCTAAGAGGGAAGTTTATAGCAATACAGGCCTACCTCAAGAAGGATGAAAAATCTCAAATTAACAAGCACACTTTACACCTAAACGAGCCAGAAAAAGAAGAACAAGCAAAACCTCAAACCAGTAAAAGGAAGGAAATAATAAACATTAGAGCAGAAATAAACAAAATAGAAACTAAAAAACAAAACCAAACAATAGGTCAATGAAAACAGGAGCTGGTTCTTTGAAAAGATCAACAAAATTGGTAAACCTTCAGCCAGAGAGAGGAATCTAAATTTATTATTTTATTTTATTTTACTTCATTTCATTTTAAATTTTTTTTTAATGTTTTCTTTATTTCTAGGAGAGAGAGAGAGACAGCGTGAGCAGGGAGGGTCAGAGAGAGAGGGAGTCACAGACTGAAACAGGCTCCAGGCTCTGAGCTGGCAGTCAGCACAGAGTCTGATGCGGGGCTCAAACCCACGAACCGCGAGATCATGACCTAAGCGAAAGTCGGACGCTTAACCGACTAAGCCACCCAGGCGCCCCTATTTCATTTCATTTTAATTTTATTTCTATTCTATTCTATTTTTTTTAATGTTTATGTATTTTTTGAGAGAGAGCGAGACAGACAGAGAGAGACAGAGAACCAGCAGGGAAGGGACAGATATAGAGAGACACAGAATCTGAAGCATGCTCCAGGCTCCAAGCTGACAGCACAGAGCTCAATGCAGGGCTTAAATTCACAAACTGAGATTATGACCTGAGCTGAAGTCAGACACTCAACCAACTGAGTCACCCAGGTGCCCCAAGAGGACTCAAATTTTAAAAATCAGAAATGAAAGAGGAGAAACAGCAATTGACACCAAAGTAATATGAAGAATCACAAGAGACTATTATAAAAATTTATATGCCAACCAATTGGACAACCTAGAAGAAATGGATAGATTCTTAGAAACATGTGACCTAGCAAAACAGAATCAGGAAGACATAGAAAATTTGAACAGATTGATTACTAGTATTGAATCAGTAAAGTAAAACTCTCCCAACAAACAAAAGTCCAGGACCAGAGAGCTTCACAGGTGAATTGTACCAAACATTTAAAGAAGAGTTATATCTATCTTTTCAAGGTATTCCAGAAAAAAATAAGAGGAAGGAAACCTTCCAAATTCATTCTATCAGGCCAGGATTACCCTGTACCAAAAAAAGATAAAGACACCACACAAAAAAAGAACTACAGACCAGTATATCTGATGAACATAGATGCAAAAATCCTGAACAAAGTATTAGCACACCCAAACCAACAATACATTAAAAAATCATTCACCACGATCAAGTGGGATTTGTTCCGAGGATGCAAGGATGGTTCAATATTCTCAAATCAATGTAATACATCACATCAACAAAAGAATTAAAAAAACATGTGATCTTTTCAATAGTTGCAGATAAAGAACCTGACAAAGGACAACAGCCCTTCATGATAAAAACCTTCAACAAAGTAGGTT
Organism: Proteles cristata cristata; assembly: GCA_017311185.1. Lineage (NCBI taxonomy): Eukaryota > Metazoa > Chordata > Mammalia > Carnivora > Hyaenidae > Proteles > Proteles cristata. Next base: position 390,827 of record JAESUZ010002467.1, read on the forward strand.
TTGAGGGAATATACCTCAACATAATAAAGGCCATTATGAAAAACCCACAGTTAACATTATCCTCCATAGGGAGAAATCTGAGAGCCTTTCCTCTCAGGTCAGGTACAAGATAAGGATGTCCACCCTCACCACTTTAGTTCAACATAGACTGGAAGTCCTGGCCATAGCTATCAGACAAGAAAAAGAAATAGGAGATACCCAAATTGGTAAGAAAGAAGTAAAACTTTCATGATTTGCAGATGAGATAATACCATACATAGAAATCCCTAAAGACTCCACCAAAAACCTACTGGAACTAATAAATGAATTTAGTAAAATTGCAGGATGCAAAATCAATGGACAGAAATCTGTCACATTCCTTTTTTTTTAATGTTTGTTTATTGGGGCAAGGGAGGGAGAAAGAGAGAGAGAGAGAGAGAGAGAGAGAGAGAGAGAAAGAGAGGCAGAGAGAGAATCCCAAGCAGGCTCTGTGCCACAGAGCCTGCTGTGGATGAGGTTTGAACACACAACCATGTGATTGTGACCCGAGTTGAAATCAAGAGTTGTATGCCTAACTAACTGAGCTACCCAGGTGCCCCTGTTGCATTTCTATACACTAATAATAAAACAGCAGAAAGAGAAATTAAGAAAACAGTCCCATTTACAATTGCACCAAAAATAATAAAATATCCAGAAATAACCTTAACCAAGGAAGTGAAAGACCTATACTCTGAAAATAATAAAACCTTGGTGAAAGAAATTGAAAAGGACACAAATAAATGGAAAGCCATTCCATGCTCCTGGATTAGAAGAATAAATATTGTTAAAATGTCTATAATACTCAGAGCAATCTACAGATGTAATGCAATCCCTATCAAAATACCAATGGCATTTTTTTTTTACAAATAGTTTAATTGTCAAATTAGTTTCCACATAACACCCAGTGCTCATCCCCACAAGTGCCCTCCTCCATGCCCATCCCTCCTCCCCCCCCACATCCATCAGTCTTCAGGTTTTGTCAGCATTCAAGAGTCTTTCATGGTTTGCCTCTCTCCCTTTCCCCCACCATTTCCGCCCTTCTTCTCCCCCTTGGTCCTCCATTAAGTTCCTCCTAATCCTCCTATACGTGCACACATATGATATTTGTCCTTCTCTGCCTGACTTATTTCGCTCAGCAAAACACCCTCAAGGTCCATCCATGTTGCTACACATGGCCAGATTTCATTGTTTCTCATTGCCATGTAGTATTCCATGGTATAGATAAACCACATCTTGATCCATTCATCTGTTGATGGACACTTAGGCTCTTTCCATGTTTTAGCTATTGTGGAAAGTGCTGCTATGAACAACCAATGGCATTTTTAACAGATCTAGAACAAGCAATCCTAAAATGTGTATGGAACCAAAAAAAAACCCTGAATCACCAAAGCAATCTTGAAAACAAAAAACAAAACTGGAGGTATCACAATTCTGGACTTCAAGTTATACTACAAAGCTGTAGTAATCAAAACGGTATGGTACTGGCACAAAAATAGACCCATAGACCAATGGAACAGAATAGAAAGCCCAGAAACGAACCCATAATGATACGGTCAATTAATCTTTGACAAAAGAGGCAAGAATATGCAATGGGAAAATGTCTCTTCAACAAATGGTGTTGAGGAAACTGGAGAGCACATGCAGAAGAAAGAAACTGAACTTTCTTAAACCATACATAAAAACACATTCAAAATGATGAAAGACCTAAATGTGAAATAGGAAATCATCAAAATCCTAGAGGAGAACAGAGGCAGCAATCCTTGACTTTGGCCGGAGCAACTTCTTACTAGACACATTGCCAGACACAAGGGAAACAAAAGCCAGAACGAACTACTGGGACCTCATCAAGATAAAAAGCTCCTGCAGAGCAAAGGAAACAATCAACAAAACTAAAACCCACCCTACAGAATGAGAGAGGATATTTGTAAATGACATATTGGATAAAGGGTTAGTATCCAAAGTCTATAAAGTGCTTATCAAACACAACACCCGAAAAACAAATAATCCAATTAAGAAATGGAATAATCCAAATAAGAAGACATGGATAGACATTTTTCCAAAGAAGACATTCAGATGGCCAACAGACACATGAAAAGATGCTCAATATCACTCATCATCAGGGAAATACAAATCAAAACCATATGAGATACCACCCTGCAGCTGTCAGAATGGATAAAATTAACAACACAAGAAACCACAGATATTGTCAAGATGTGGAGAAAGAGGAAACCCCTTACAAAGTTGGTGGGAATGAGATCTGGTGCGGTCTCTGTGGAAAACACTATGGAGGTTCCTCAAAAAGCTAAAATTAGAATTATTTCATGACTAGCAACTGCACTATGAGGTATTATTTATCCAAAGGACACAAAATTACTGATTTGGAGGGGCACATGCGCCCCAATATGTACAGCATCATTATCAACAATTGCCATATTATGGAAAGAACCCAAATGCCCATCGATTGATGAATGGATGAAGAAGATGCGGTACACATATATAATAAAATATTATTCAACCATCAAAAAGAATGAAATCTTGCCATCTGCAATGATGTGAAATCCTGCCATTTGCAAGAAACAGATGAACACAGGGAAAGAAAAAAAAACCGAGTTGGAAGCAAACCATGAGACTCTTAACTACAAAGAACAAACAGAGTTGCTGGAGGGAAGATGGCTGGGGGATGGGCTATTAAGGAGGGCACTTGTATTGAGCACTGGGTATTATATGTAAATAATGAATCACTAAATTCTACTTCTGAAACCAATATTACACTATATGTTAATTGACTAGAATTTAAATAACAATTTGAAAGAAAAAATAAAAACATCCAGATGGCCAACAGACACATGAAAGAGGCTCAACACCACTCAGATCTTGAAAATGCAAATCAAAACTACAAGGAGATATCACTCCACACCTGTCAGAATGACTAAAATCAAAAACACAAGAAATAACAAATGTTTGGCAAGGATGTGGAGGAAAAGGAACCCTGGTGTGCTATTGGTAAGAATGCAGATTGATGCAGCCACTGTGGAAAACAATATGTAGTTTCTTCAGAAAATTAAAAATAGAACCACCATATAATGCAGTGATCACACTACTAGGTGTTTTCCCAAAGAGTAAAAAATACTAATTCGGAAAGTTATATACACCCCTGTGTTTATGCAGCATTATTGCCAATAGCCAAACTATGAAGGCAGCCCACGTGTCTACTGACAGATGAATGGGTTAAGAAGATGTGGTACATATACAATGGAATATTATCCAGCCACTTAAAATGCGACGTTGTCATTTGCAAGAACATGGATGGAGCGAGAGTATATGCTAAGCAAAGGCAGTCAGTCAGAGAAAGGCGAATACTCTATGGTTTCACTCGTATGTAGGATTTGAGAAACAACACAAAGGAAAAAAGCAAAGAGAGAGAGACAAACCAAAAAACAGACTCTTAACTGCAGAGAACAAACAGATGGTCACCAGAGGGGAGGTGAGTGGGGGGGGATGGGTGAAATAGGTGAAGGGGATGAAGAATACATTTATCCTGATGAGCAATGAGTGATGTATAGCATTGAATCATTCTATTGTACACCTGAGATTAATATAACATGGAATGTTAACTATACTGGTTTTAAATGAAAAACAACAACAACACTGAAAACTAGCATACTTTCTGCCTTCCCACCCCAGGATACAACCAACATCAGCAGAGCCCTAGCTCGGAGGCAGCTGTGACAGAAATTATCTCATGGCTTCTGAAACAAACACCTAATTGCACTGAGATGGAATGGTCCCTGGACATGGAATTCTGAATTCTCAAATCCAACACTGAGCAGTCCACTGGTATATCTCTCATGAATATCTTTGGTATTTTAATGAAGGTCCACAATGATCCATATCTACACAGCTTGCCTCTAACTGTATTCTGTATCGTAGTCTGATCATCTCTTAGTTCTTGGGGCGACTGAGCCTTCAAGGGGCACACATGTTTACGCCACTTTGAAAAGTGGAATCATTGTTCTCCACTTGCAACAGAAACTGCACTGCTAAAATTTCCCAGCTCCTGTCTCCCACCTCAAAATTGTTCTCGGCATAACATGCTTTTCCCTGGCTTATTTCCTAGGTATGACAGCTAGGTAGCACAATTTAATTATATTTCAGCTTTTAACGGGAAATGCAAATGAACTGTAGAAAACCACATCTGTCATTCAGATTGTTGTGCAAACAGGTCCAGGGAAAGGTCTGCGCAGATATCTATGGCTCCAGATCTCAATTCCTTCTTTGAAAGTTGGGACGTTTATCCAGATCACGGGTGGGTTGGTCCCTTGGTAAATTCACATCTCCCTTTATGTTGTGACTTCCAAAGAGGAAGCGTGTTGGAAGTAGGAAATGCTACTACACAACATTCCGAGAGCCCTTGGTGTACGAAACATGGGATTCTGATACAGATTTTTGAAATGGCATTTCATTTTTCATGTCTTGCCAAGTACAAAGAAATGTGCAAAACAAACATTCTGATTCCATCCCTGGCATTCCATTTCCTCTTGGAGTTCCAAAGAGCTGGCAGACACGAATATAACCAGGATGGATATGTTCCATGACTTATTTAAAATTAAATAATAGATCCTTATGGTTACAAGCAAACACTACCAACACTTGCGCCATGGGACATACCATTTCTTCATTCTAGGCAAGAGTTTGTGACCCCCTAGCCCAGGACTCTGTACCGAATAGACAAGCATTCCTTACGGCGGGTCATAAAATTCTCTCCCTTGGCTCTACATCCGTAATGTCATCATCATTGCTGAAACGGGGCGAGTCCCTATTTTTGCCTCATCACCACATAGATATGGTAGCATATCTGCCCTGAAGGGGCCACCTGAGCTGTCATACTACACGCTAAGGTAAAATGGTGTTTAGAACCTACCTGAGCAAACTGAGTCATCAAAAAGCATCACTTTTTGGCACAATTTATTTAGTAGGCATGACTTGGTAGTTACATTCCTGAAAAGCATCCTTACCCGAAAGGTGGAGAGTATTTGTACTATTCAAAAAACTGAAAATATATTCCGTAAAATAGTCTGGCGAAGGCAAGTCTCTTTGACCCAGACAGACACCTTGGAGGGACAAAGTGATGATCATCGCTGCCAACTGAGGAAGCGTGTTTTCATCAGCACCATCCCTGCTCAGTATTCCAGACTTCTTCTGTAGCATTTTGGTTTCCATACACTGAAATAAGATGCACAGTCAAAAGAAAAAGCTTGAACCTCTAAAATTACTTTGATTAAAATATCTCCAGAGTTTCCCCAAAAGACAAGTAATGGTTTTTTGCCTTAAAGAGGTCTGAACTATTGGGAGGAACATGACTGCCATCATTCTCTAGTCTCAGAGAGGATTCTGTTTGGAAAATGCTTGTTTCTTTTACCTGCCCCGATACTGGATTTTCGAACTCCCATCCTAACTGGTCCTCAGTCACCTAACCTTTCTCTTTATTCTCTCAGAGATGTGTCTTCTCCATAGAGATCTCTCACCCTTCCTGTCCACAAGCTTCCAGGTGAAACTCTTTCTCTCCAGCTTCACGTACAGCCCATGGTGTAAGGACTTTCAAATCTGTATTCCCGACCTTGACTTCACACTGGCCCTGCTGCCTTGTATCATCACCGAGCACTTCCCTTTTCACACCTGCCTTTAGTCTCAAGCTAAGTGCTAATCAAAGCTGGCACAGTCTCCCTGTTCTTGGAACTCCCATGGGACATGGGATCTTTTCCATGTGTACATCGATTTTCTTCAATGAAATTAGGAGCATCTGAAAGGCTAGAATCTCACCTTACATTCCACTAGTATACCATTCATCCATTTAAACATTTATTGAGTACCTACTGTGTGCCAGACACCTTGCTAAGTCCATTACACCATGTTCTCTTTTCATCGTCCCAGAGCTCTGTGCACAGGATACCCTTTCCACAGACCACCTGGCCAATAACAGGCAGAGCCCCAATGTGCTCTCAGATCTGACTCCATAGCCTGTGCTCTTAAATACCCTTCCTCCTGTAGAGAGAAATAAATGGAAATACAAGTTGGTGATGGGACTTTGCTATCATCAAAGTGAGTTCCATAGCATCATGCTTGGGACAGATTAGGTTTTAATATTACCTCTGCTGTTTTAACAGAGCAAACTTGGGCAAAATGATTAACTTTGCTCACTCTCATAGTCTTATCAGTAAAAAGGGGCAATACTGTCTACCACAAAGGTTATTAAGATGAAATGAGCTCATGTGTGTAAAATACTTAATATAGTAGCCAGTACATAGAACACACTCAGCGAATCTTAGCTACTATTCTTCTTGGTCCCAGTGTCTAGTGGTGCATCTGATAGACAGAACGCTGGAGAAGGTGGCAAGAGCCTTATATCCAGTATTATGAAAACTTACCCCCTAAAGGCTCCAGAGGAGCCACTAATGTTATAAACAAAAGACTAATACAATATGGTATGTTCTAGAGATATCACTCTGGTGGTAAAGTAGTGAAAAAATTGCCAGGGAGAGAGACTAAGGGCAGAAAGTCTAGTTCAGGAGTTATTTATTAATCTAAGATATCTCTGGCTCTAAGATAACTGCCCTAGAGATGGAAAGAAGTGGATGTAATTTGGAATATTACAAAGGACTTGTAGGAAAATGTGAAGGCGTCCAAAGAGTTAAAAAACGGCTCAGGTTTCTAGGTTTGTCAACTGGTTAACGGTAATACCAACCACTATTCCTCCACATAAGAGTCAGGGCTAATAGAGAAGTCTAGATCCCTGTTTATTTCCTCTGGAAACAGCAAACGATGGGGGAAAAACAGAGAGAGATTAGAGCAAGACACTGAGTCAAGAAGATAAAATAGTAGCTGGACAAAAGAGAATGAAGGAATAGAGGGATATTGATACTCTGGGCCACCAGCAATGGTGGCGATGTAAGGTTACTGCAGTGTAAAGCTGTTTCCTGGTGGGCTGGTTAAGGCCCACCTGGAGTGGCCGTTAAGTGGCTTCACCTACGGAGGCTGAGTCCAGTGGAGTCCAAGACCTGGAGATGCTGGTAATGGTGGGCCTGGTCTGCCAGCACCTTCTGTGACCTCACACTCTCTAGTCAGAGAGGGCAGCATTCTTCAGTGAGATACCAACAGGCCTCCCGTAAAAGTCTCCATTGAGCGACTACGGATTCCTAAGGGAATGCTAGCCCAAATGAATGAACTAAGGGACCCTTCCCAAGAAATGGAGACAGCACCCTCCTCCAGGAGACAACTGGTCTGAGGCCTAGCGAGGGTTCAAACTCAACAAGCGCTCTTAATTCTTCTTGACTGAATATATGGAGAAAGTACATCTACATGTAACATTGAATTATTTTATTCTGTTCTAGGAATATTTAATCTCACATACACTTGGAAGCCCAGGTATTTGCAGCAAGTGTTGGATAACCAGAAATCTGCGTTGAATATATACACACCATCTGTTTTGAAGGGCTGGTTTTTCGTTCCCATTGAGTCTGCATCAAAAGGCAGCAGCAGATGGGCTGACTAAAATCTTAGTGGCTAATTTGAACCGATCTTGTATCACATAGATGTTGCAGTGAAGAAACTATATGTGGGCATACTTCCTTATTGAAGCAGAAACTGAATTCTAGAAAGGAACCCATTTTCTCAGTTGGAAGTGGAAACAAAAATATGGCCCTATTTTGAGATTCGTGAGATGAGAGTTCCCAAAATGATGCCCACCAAGTCCTCAGGAAACAGTCTTTCCATCTGTGTGCCAATCACAAGAGATATTAAACATTTTTAGAGGGGCGCCTAGGTGGCTTAGTCGGTTAAGCGTCCGACTTTCGCTTAGGTCATGATCTCGCGGTTCGTGGGTTCGAGCCCCGCGTCGGGCTCTGTGCTGACTGCCAGCTCAGAGCCTGGAGCCTGTTTCAGTCTGTGACTCCCTCTCTCTCTGACCCTCCCCTGCTCACGCTGTCTCTCTCTCTCCTAGAAATAAATAAAACATTTAAAAAAAACAAAACATTTTTACAGTAAATTAGAGGATATGTTGGCTGGTCATTAAGCCACAGCATGAATGAACCAACACCTTTGGGCTCCTAGAAGCCAGAATTGAGGCCAAAAATAAAATACATCTACATATATCACTATAGACTGAATGACTGTGTTCCCCCAAATTTCAAATGTTGAAATCCTACCACTTACTGTGATAGTACTAGAAGGTGGGGCCTTTGGGAGGCGATTGGGTCTTGAGGATGAAGCCCTCAGGAATGGGATTAGTGCCCTTAGAAGAGAGACCCGAGAGAGTTCCTCTGCCCCTTACACCCTCTGAGGATGCAGTGAGGGGATGGTCCCTTATGAATCACCATAGGGGCTTTCACCAGATCTCAAATCTGCCCAGTACTCTGCTCTTAGACTTTCAGCCTCCAGAGCCATGAGAAATAAACTTCTATTGTGTATAAGTCACTCAGCCTATGGTATTTTTATTACAGTAGCTCAAAGACACGTGTCAATGAAAAATTCAAGAGCAAAAAACCAGGTTTCATGGCCCTCTTCGCTTTCATGGTGACCGCTCAACTAATTCTTTAAGAAAATGTGGCTTTAAAAACTTCCTCATGCTCAGAGCACTTTATCTACTCAAACTCCCCACTGCAAGGCAGAAGGTATAAAGGTAATTGAAAGGCCAACTTTTGCCGGAATAGTAACGAAGGCCAGAAGGGGCCAGGTGCCTGGCTGCTCACAGTGGGAGCCGTGAGAAAAGGAAGGCACTTCAAGAGACCCTTGAACATATGCAGCACAAATCAAAAGCTGCAGAAGAGATATTGTCTGTGCTAACTGTCATGAATAATGCTTTTTGCAAGCTGTTTCTTTGGTGAAGCAACTAATGATAAATTCACCTCTCTCACACGGTTCTGCCTTCTTTTTCCCTGGCCGGAAGGCAAGGCAAAGAGGCACAAAGCAAAGAGACCCTCCCCACTCTGGGTCAGGCCTTGGAGACTGGTCAGAAGCCATGAATCACTCACTTACATGTTCAGAGAAAGAGAGTTGCCCTGTCACCTGCCCACCCAGCCACCCACCCACCTTCTGGCTAGAACTCATTTTACAATAATTAGTCATCACACCTCCCCCTTTTATACTCAGAGTCTTAAATGATGTCACTTCTCACCCCATCACTAAAAACCACAAATACCTCTCTTAGAAGTCCCTGACTGTCGTAGGAATCAACAAGTAACACAAAACAAGGCTCTCAGGCTGTATCTCTGCAGCACGGCCACGTAGTACCTCTACCCTTCTTACCTGGCTTCTAGAAGTGTCAAAGTACTGCCTGGTGAATGCCAGGATATCTTCCATCTCATTCTGTGAAAGGAAATTGGAGTCTTCATCCTGCCTGAGGCTGAGGAGGCTGTGTAGGTAAAATTCATACTCCTTATTACTCATGTTGAGTTTGGAAGAGCAGATCTCTTCCTGATGAATAATGTAATAGAGGAGAAGAACAGAAGCTCTCTGGACCACTTCCTCTCTCAGCTGATCCTCAACATCTCCTCCAGCTATTAGCAACAGGGCATCTGGTTCAAAGCACTGTTCCAAAAACAAATAAAAATAAATAAATAAAACAAAAGTAGAAACAAAGTTTAGCAAAGAGTCCTAGAACGCTAATGACCACTGGATCTCCAGTGCTTATTAGTTTATGAAAAAGAGGGGAACATGGTAGGTCTAACATCCAGCTTCAAATAAGACAGTCATGGCTGGACTTCTATATACCGTACGCTGCGCTTCCAGGGAGCCCTTATTCCCTGAGAGGAGTCTCTCTATCTCTAGGCGTCCATCTGCTGCCTTGAGTAAAACCAGTTGGCTCTTTGGCTTTTAAAGTAATGACCCCACTGCATTCAGAATGAAATTCAAGCTCCATACAATTTCCTCTTTAGTCCGGCTCTTGCCTGCCTACCTCCCTTGTCTTGCTTTAGTCTCTTTCCACGTCCCTCACTACCCTTCTGCCCCTATGACTGTCCGTCAGTTCCACCACGCTCTTCCTACCATCCTTCAGGTCTCCGTCCCCCTTATTCCTCAGATCTCAGCTTAAAGAGATACCCCCTTGGGGACCCACACCCTATCCAAAGTAGAAAGCCCCAACCTCTGTCCCAAGTTCTCCAGCAGAGCACTGTTCGACAGAAACATATCCCCAGCCACAGAGGTGAGTCACACATCACTTTAAATTTTCAAGTAGCCACACTTTAAAACAGGAAATTAATTTTAATAATGTATTTAATAATGTGTCTTTATATATATATATATATATATTTTTTTTTTTTTAATGTTGTCTTTATTTCTGAGACAGACAGAGACAGCATGAGCAGGGGAGGGCCAGAGAGAGAGGGAGACACAGAATCAGAAGCAGGCTCCAGGCTCTGAGCTAGCTGTCAGCACAAAACCCAACCCGGGATTCAAACCCACTAACCATCAGATCATGACCTGGGCCGAAGGTGGAGGCTTAACCAACTGAGCCATCCACTCAGGTGTCCCTTAATAATGTGTCTAATTGAAACCTAAATATGTCAGATATGATCACTTCAACGGGTTATCAAAATTTTTAAAAATTACGTATTAGCCATTTGACATTTTGTCATGCTACGTCTTCAAAATCTAGTGTGTACTTTACACTTACCAGCACATCTCGATTCAGACGAGCCATGTATCAAGTGCCCAACAGTCACACATGGCTAGTAGCAGCATACACATTGTTTATTTTCTCTGTAGCACTAGTGTTCTAAAATTACTTTCTCTCCATGTTTATTTTCTCTCTTCCTTCGACAACAAGTAAGCGATCCATGAAGGCCAGGTTTTGTCTGTGTGCGGTTCTATCCTCAGCATCTAGCACAATGCCTGGCACTTACAAGGCATGAAATGGAATGAACGAACGCCATCTGCTTCACCTTTATCCTACCTAAGAGAACTACTAAAAAATACTTCCACGATGCTTTATTTGTTTCACACCCACAGCAGGACGCCTGGCACATCTAATCTGGGAAGTCTACATGGCAGAAGGTGTTTTGGGTAATGGGATGGGACAATGAGAAAAAGATACATACAGGGTTGTGGAAGGAAAGCTCTCCCCACAAGACAGGAGCTGCCTTACTTCAAAGATCGTGGGGAGCTCCTAGGATTCTCCTAGGATCCCAGAGGCAGCCTGCCACACAGCTCAGCCACAGAATGAAAGCATGGAGGGATGCCTGTCCTGAGCCCCAGAAGGACTTTTCCCAATGTGGGACAATTTACTACAGTATCTTTTAATCTATTCTCTGAGGTGGAAGTTTGAGGTGTCCTAATTCCATGTATGTGTGTCCCACTGGATAACACATGGGACATACCATCTGAGTTAGGAAGAAACACGTCATCTGTCTCCAAAGCAAAGCATTAATCATGTTCTTCACAAGTCATACAGATTCTGTTCTCTCCCCAACTCAACTGCAATGGGATAAGAGTTCAGCAAACAGAGGGACACTGGCTTCCCACCAAGTCACTCAGTGTGACTACTAAGCTCCACCACGGAAACCACCCCTGCACTTTCCTGTTTCCTGACTGGCAGACAAGAAAAGTCCATGGGTTGGTGGCTATTGGCAGGGCCGACACCAAGACTCAAGGAGGTGGATCAATTCAAACAAAACTGTAATCAAGCCTTTCTTTGTAATCTACAACCTCCTAAAACCAAACTATTGGTAATATTAGCTCCCCTTTACTGGAGGCCATGTGCCCAGGATAGTGCTATGCACCTTATCTAATTGGGCATTCCTCAGCATATAAACCTGATCAGTTCTGGGGGGGAAAATGTCAGATAATGAGTTTTTTGAAACTAAGAACATTATTCCAGTATTTTAAATGGAAAAACATGGCCCCAGCCTATCTGATAACCCACCAACTATTTCTGCAATAATTCAAAGCATTTAGAATATCAATTACTCAATTATTTGATGCCTAGTGAATTAAATAATGGGTATACCTGTGTGTACAGAATCCAGCATGGGGTATGTTCTCCTCCTATAAGGAAGGAATACCTATAGCATATGTGAAAACCAAGTCTGAGGAAGGGTAAGTAGTGTCCCCAAAGTCACAAAGCTAATAGGGTTGTCCAATCTTAATTCCTACTCTGTCAATGATTTGCTTTATTTGCTTATCCCTTTGTTTTGTGCCATGAAGGATGTAAGCTATAGACCCACCTATGTACTTAATCTGCAACCCCTCTGACCAGTAATTTTCTCTCCCTCCTCTTTGATGGAAAAAGAGGTCAATCAGGAGGCCAAGCCATTGGTAAGACTCTGATATAAACCAAAGAGAGAATATAGTACAACTTAAAAACTGAATGAGTTTCTATTGAGAGATTTTCAGATGCTTTTTAGGCTATTTGATGAGGTTGAGTAAGTAGGGAAAAAAATATCAGTAACACGAGAAATGAGGCCACCAGAGCAGACACATGTGGCCAGGGCTTAGTTGATAGCACACAACAGAGTATATGGCTACACCTCATCCCATATGATGAGCCCAAGACCCTGTCCATTTGTGGTTCCTCCTCAATGTACCTTTCTAGGACTGGAGTAGGAGGGATGTGGCCTGGGGCAGCAGGTAATAGGGTAAGATCTGTAATCATACCAATGTTCACTCCAGAAGTGGTTTGTAAAAAGCATACAACATGGAAGGTAAATTGATTTCTGGCTGATAATTTTTAAATAGCTGTAAAGCATCTCATTTTCTCGGACTAGAGATTTCAGTCATCTTGAATGAACAGAAGTTGCCTAAGCCTTGCTTTAATTTTTTGAGGCCTGCTGGAATAAAACTCAGTTGTGAATCAAATGACCATGGGCTGAAAACATCCTGCCCCTTTACAATATTTGATTCTTTTTTTTTACATTTGCTTATTTTTGAGAAAGTGCAAGTGGGGGAGGAGCGGGGGGGAGGGGGTAGAGGATCTGAAGCCAGCTCTGCACAGACAGCAGCAAGCCTGATATAGGGCTTGAACTCACAAACCAAGAAATCATGACTTGAGCCAAAGTGGGATCCTCAACTGACTGAGCCACTCAGATGCTCCCAAGATATTTGATTCTTAAAGAAGTTACGGAAGACAGTGGCTTGAGGAAAGAATACTGTAGAGAACACCAGAAAATCTAACAGACACTGACATGGCAAAAAGCACTGTAGGGGTTGATGGCAGACTGGACTTTCCAGTTCATCATCACTAGATTTCTTTCCGTTGTTAGAGCTTTTAGCAGTGGCTAGGTTGTGTTTGGGGGAGGCCGTGTAGTCAAATTTTGCAAATACTTCCACCTCATAGGCATCAAGATCCATCCAAAGCGTGGACCGTGGTGAAGTGATTCTTTGTTAAAGAAGAATGGACTCATTCAGGAATAATCCATCGATTTTCCTTGTAATCTTGTCATGTGGGGGCCTAAGTTTTCAGGGGGAAAACGCACAGACACTGGATTCCTAGAGCCAAATCAGATCGCCTCCCCCAGCTGCTGCACTCAGCTTTGTTCACAGCTTATGCCAGGAGAGCATCTCAGTGACAAAAAGCAACAGGAAATCTTTCTTCTACGTTAATAGGAGTTGTTGGACTTGATCAACTTTAAAGTTTTTAGATCTAAAGATGCTTCAAGTTGATTTGGGGTTATGGATAAGTCCACTGGCCTTTCTCAAGTTCTTAGACTTTTATAAGGTCTTCTGGGGAAGGGAGATGTCTTAGGATTGACTATAAAAGGGAAATTATCTTTCTTCCTTTTCCCGGCAAACAGAGTTGGAGGGATGTTGGCTGACACAAAAAGGCACTGGCTTTTTGTGGACCCATAACCAGACTTTGTGGCGTTTCTGCCTGACAAAGATGTGCGGCTTACTGAGAAGAGTTAAGAAAACCTTGTCAGAGCAATAACAAGCTAAGATAAAGCCCAATGCGGTCCACTCTTTATGCCACAGCAGATGAGACAAATGGAGGAGGGAGGCTGAATTAAGTGCAGGACCTTAAAGCAGTGGTTCTCTACCTTGAATGTGTCTGAGTGTCTCCTGAAGATCGTGAATAAAAACCCTAAGGCCCTGGGACAGTTGGTGGGGGGTGGGGTCTGGGGAGGCGGCAGGAGTATCTTATTTCTCCGAAGCACTGAGTTGGATGTGTCCATGACATACAGGAAATGTGAGGGCACAGAGACAGCTTGCGCTCTCCTGCCCCAGCCTGTTCATACATGGCCTGTGGTCATCACAGAGCGCTCTGAGGACAGGACCAGCACTTTGGTCTTACAGATGAGGACGCTGAGGTTCAGCATGTCCTAACAGCTGGAAAGTGCCAGAACAAGGATTTGGGTCAAGGGCTGGCCGACTCTTGTCCCTTCACCACTTCCCGAACCCATGTAGGGTCATGGTTCTCCTCATTACTGAAGTGGAATTCATTCTCTGAAAGTTACTTAATCCCTCATTAAAGTCATTAAAACTCTATTCTAACCCTTCTCATTGAAAAAAAGAAAAAAAGGCCACAATCAGGCAAGACTGTCCATTTTCAAAGGCGGAAGCTTGAAAGGATTTACTTTTAAGTGCTCCGTGCAGATACTTCAGATTGACCTAAACACACACACACACACACACACACACACACACACACACACACACCAATCAGTTTTTACCTAACATACAATCAGAAACTTTTTATCTCCCCCCAAATTTAAGCCACTCACTTCTCTCTTTTTTTTCAGACATTTGGGGATGTGAATTCATCCCCTTGCTGTCTTTTTACCACAGAATTTCTAATCTACACCTTGCCTCTAACTGGACAAAGTCCCTAAAAAGACATGAAAGATTCAACAAGAAGCTGAAGCCTGTTCTTTGTACAGATGCTTGTGAAATCACCAGGCACTGTTTCTCCCTGCTTCTTATGAATGACGTGGAGAGACTTCGTGCGATCCCTGCTTGTGGGTGATTCAGGTGAATTATAGCCCTCTGAGCAGGGAAAGCAGAAATTTGCCTTTATTTTTTAAAATGTGATTATTTATTTTGAAAGGGGTGCGGACAGAGAGGAGAGAGAGAGTATCCCAAGCAGGCTCAGCACTGCCAGCACAGAGCCCAACACGGGGCTCAAACTCATGAGCGGTGAGATCAGGACCTGAGCTGAAGTCAAGAGACACAAGGAACTGACTGCGCCACCCAGGCCCCGTAATTTTTTTTTTTTAATGTTTTATTTATTTCTAGGAGAGAGAGAGAGACAGCGTGAGCAGGGGAGGGTCAGAGAGAGAGGGAGTCACAGACTGAAACGGGCTCCAGGCTCTGAGCTGGCAGTCAGCACAGAGTCCGATGCAGGGCTCGAACCCACGAACCGCGAGATCATGACCTAAGCGAAAGTCGGACGCTTAACCAACTAAGCCACCCAGGCGCCCCATTTTTTTTTTTTTTTAACCTCAGTCTTTTACACAAGGAACTAACTGCAGCAAGAGGGCAAAGCTATTGGAGACTGTGTTCCACTTCATAGGGATAGAAATAGCTCAAACGGAAGCTAAACTGGCCAAACTCTCGAGAATGTCACAGAAAACAGCAAGTGCAAAACAACGACTCCCTCTGAAAACAAAACAAAACGAAACACAGAACAATTTTGCATGTTTACATTCCCCCTAGCTAGACTAATATTCTACCAGCCTTAATAAGGCACTTTATGTCATCAGAGGAGAACATTTCCCTGCAGCAAATTCTCAGAGGACATTAATAAGACATGACTCCTACTTATTTCCATGGGGAAGACTTATGTTGCTATATATATAAATTAATGTCATCACAGATGAGTTGCCTATTATAACACATGTTTTCTCTGGGAACCCTTGGGAATTTCACTTATTATTGAATTATTTACTGTTTGCACAGAGCAGAGACAAATTCTATTAGCAAGACCCTTCTGTCAAAAAAAAAAAACAAAAAAAACCCAGAAAAAACAAAAACGCTTGGCCAGGAAATGTTTTCCCTAGAACTGAGCATGACTGAGAAAACCTGTCAAACTTTTTTTTCCTAGACGCAGTTATCAGATTTATGTATTTATTTATTTATTTATTTATTCATGTCTTCATTTATTTATTTGTAGGTTCATCCTGGAAAAAAACATCACATCAGTCAGGAAAGGGATGGTGAAGCGTGTTTTTGTCTATACTCGTGTGTAATCGTTTTAAGACACGGGCTCCTACCTCTGGTGCTGCTCCTGTCTCCTCCCACCCCCCACCAGAGACATTCCGATTCTACATTCAATGTTGAATTTACATTAATGTGGATTTTACATTCACATGACCTGCAGATATATATTTTTTTTAATTCCATCCCAGGCAAGTTAATTCAGTCTCATCTATGGAGGAAGGGGACCCGACGTACTATTTGGTGAAAATAGCCCAGGCAATGCTGAGGTATAGCCAGGGTGTGAGGGTCACCTGGCAAAAGAGGGGAAGGCTGGGTATGGGGTCCCAGGACCATAGACCTCCTTTTAGCTCAGATACCTCATTTTTTTTTTTTTAATGTTTTATTTATTTCTAGGAGAGAAGAGAGACAGCGTGAGCAGGGGAGGGTCAGAGAGAGAGGGAGTCACAGACTGAAACAGGCTCCAGGCTCTGAGCTGGCAGTCAGCACAGAGCCCAACGCGGGGCTCGAACCCACGAACCGCGAGATCATGACCTAAGCGAAAGTCGGACGCTTAACCGACGAAGCCACCCAGGTGCCCCTCAGATACCTCATTTTTAAGAGGATAATTCTCTAATTCATTAACTGCCCACCATGCAAAGTACTAGAAAAACACCAATCAGCAATCAGGCTAGAGTACTTAAAAATTTGACACTAGGTGTGCTTGGGTGGCACTGTCAGTTGAGCATGTGAGTCTTAATTATGGCTCAGGTCATAATCCCACAGCGGTGGGATCAAGTCCCAAGTAGGACTCAGCATGGAGCGTAGAGCATGCCTGGGATTCTCCCTCTCCCCCCGCTCATGCACATGATGCTCTCTCTCTCAAAATAAATCAATAAACTTAAAAAATTCAACATTAGACAAATATCACATCACTATCATTATACCTTCAAAAACGAATAGCATCTAACCAGTGAATCAGAAAGAAGAGAGAACTGGGGCGCCTGGGTGGCTTAGCTGGTTAAGCGTCCGACTTTCGCTTAGGTCATGATCTCGCGGTTCGTGGGTTCGAGCCCCGCGTTGGGCTCTGTGCTGACTGCCAGCTCGGAGCCTGGAGCCTGTTTCAGTCTGTGACTCCCTTTCTCTCTGACCCTCCCCTGCTCACACTGTCTCTCTCTCTCTCCTAAAAATAAATAAAACATTAAAAAAAATTTAAGAAAGAAGAGAGAGGGGCGCCTGGGTGGCTTAGTCGGTTAAGCGTCCGACTTTCGCTTAGGTCATGATCTCAGGTTCGTGGGTTCGAGCCCCGCGTCGGGCTCTGTGCTGACTGCCAGCTCAGAGCCTGGAGCCTGTTTCAGTCTGTGACTCCCCTCTCTCTGACCCTCCCTGCTCACGCTGTCTCTCTCTCTCCTAGAAATAAATAAAAACATTTAAAAAAAAATTTAAAAAAAAAAAAAAGAAAGAAGAGAGAACTGAAAGTTCACACCTGTGGGGCACCTGGGTGACTCTGTTGATCAAGTGTCCAGCTCTTGATTTTGGCTCACGTCATGATCCCAGGGTTGTGCGATCAAGCCCCGCATCGGACTCTGCTCTGAGCATGGAGCCTGCTTATGATTCTCCCCCTCTCTCGCTCTCTCTCTGTCTCCTCCCCTTGGGTCCACCCCCCTCCCCGCGTTTGTGCGTGCATGCTCTTTCTCTCTCTCTCTCTTAAAAAGTTCACACTTATAACGAAATACCTCTAAACATGCAGAAGGGTTGTAGAAAGGCTTCCATAAACATTACCATTTTAATAAAACAAGATCCTCCCTGTTTTCAAATACCATTTGTAGAATGCTGAATGACTTGTTGTACCCTAAACACGGGCCACAGGACACCACAAGGCACGGCCCACTTGGGCACCGCATTTGACTCTGCCTCACTGAAGTAAATGGCTGGAGAAGCCATTGCTCCCTTTCGAACATGCCCCGGTACCTAATCCCATGCCCTTGCACTGACCAGATTGCAGTCTCCTTGCGTTCCGTGTGACCTCCGCGGGCAGCCAGCTTTCTCCAACAACGTTTTCAAGAGGCTTCCAGAATGGTTCCGGGGTGGGGGGAGGCCAGCAGAGAGAGCTCGGAGTACGGCCGTCAGGTGGCCTGAATTCCAGGTGCTGCTTCTGCTCTCCTGGGTCGAGTGTCTTTCTGTCTCAGTAGAGGGAACAAGGCTGAGTAGAAGGAAAAACGGCCCCCCACACTCCGGAAGCTTTGTCCAGAAGCGCATTTCCACTCTTCCTTTACCTCGAGTCAGCGGCTGATGGAGTGGGGCGGCTTGCTGTTGACCGTGTAACACTTGTAAGGGGAGGAATTTCTGTGTAAAGGGGAAAATTAAAGGCTTTAATGACTGGGCCTGCAACATGTTTGAAAGGATTCATTAATTGGGTGGCTAAGCTGATTTGCAACAGCGAGCTGTTTCTGAACAGTAGGGGGTCTGTGGGTCAGTTATGACCCCGAAGAGCAGGAAACTATCAGGGCTGTAGACTTTCGATCTGTAGACCAGCCCAGAAGTCTGTCACACTGCCTCTCTCTAAAATAAAAAGAGTAAAAGAGTTAGGAAGGGTAAGTTTCTCTGTTCATCTTGCAGGAAGTACAAGTCACAGGACCCACATAGGAAGTACCCTCATTTTATCCCGTCCTAACATAGAATGCTGTGAAATAAGGTCCTTATCACTTGAGTAAGTAAATAAAAATAAAGAGAAAATAAATTTCTTTTATTTTTTAAATTTTTTAAATGTTTATTTCAGAGAGAGAGAGAGACAGAGAGAGTACGAACGAGGAAGGTGCAAGAGAGAGAGAGGGAGACACAGAATCTGCAGCAGGCTCCAGCTCAGAGCCCGACAAGGGGCTCGAACTCACGAACCGTGACCTGAGCCAAAGTCGATTGCTTAGCCAACTGAGCCACCCAGACGACCCCGAGAAAAAAAATTCCTCAAATTGCCCATATTATGTTGGATGAGAAGATTTTAGATAAGTAAGGGTACTACAGAAGAAAATAGTCACGCCCAGAAAACACTGGTCATTTTTCAGTTTTTAGTTTATTAAAAGTACAAACTAACAGAAAAACAAGAGCGTTTCTAGACTGCAAGAGCCACAATAAATCCACACTCAGGGGTCACTAAAAGCATAGGACACAATGTTAGAGCCAATCAGCTTTCTTAAAAAAAAAAAAAAAATTAATCTCTTCAATTTGCTGGTTAAAGAATGCAAAGTGTTAACGGCATCTCATGACAGATCTTGGCCCAGAGATGAGCTAATAATGACTGTGGGGTAGTTAACAAAGACACTGGGATTTCTTTTATGATTTAAAAAAGAGAGAGAGAAGGAGAGAGGTTAAGATTCCTATGTTAGCATTAAAAAATGACAGAGGATGATACAAACATTTCTAAATGCAGTGCTTACCGTTAGGAAGAAAGACAAATGATTATTTACCTGGAGCTCTGTGGCCTTTTAAATCTTGGAGACTGTTTTGTGATTACAAAGTCCTCTGTTTTTAAAATTCCTTGACTGTGCACTAGAAGCTGGAGAGGATTATTTCAACCCAGAGAAGTCTTTGGTTGCTGTGGAGAAAACTGCTCTGGAGATACCAATGAAGGCGGATAAAAGTGAGAACTTTCTGTCTGGCAGACTTTCAGGAAAAATCAAATAAAAGTGGCTAATGAACCTAACATTTTAGATCGGTATTTACCACTTCTCTCAGAAGTCTAAGAAGATTCTAGAATTTCTTACCAGTCACTTGTCTGTCAAGGGACAGATCTAGGTCAAAGGATTCCACCTTGCGGAACGGAAAGGCTTTAGTGTTAGAAAGAGATATTTTTTCCTTCCCAGTGGATTCTCTAACTTTTATCAACCCTCAGACCAAAGATTTATTGTAAAGGTAAGCTCCTTAAAGCCTTAATTTTATAAGGTGCAGAGGCTTAAAAGGTTTAAGGCATTCGAAAATCTGTAAAAAAAAAAAAAAAAAAAAAAGATGTCTTCAAACAAGAGGAAAAGTATTTGTTGGAGGCATGAAGTTCTTACCTGGGAAGTAAGTGGATGGGGGAGGGGGGGCTTTAATTAGCATGTATATTCTGATCCCAGAGTCTGTAGTAGAAGCTCCCTGCGAAACAAGCTCTCGGCAAATTCTTAACGAAGGACGGACTGAAAGAACAAAGTGGTAAATTGTACACGAGGTAAGAAGTTAAAATCCACGATTTCAAAATGCACACAGTGCATGTATTTGGCACGTGGCCCATGGAAAACAAAGAGAAGCTGAAGAATGAAGGGAAGGAACGGAGTTCGGAGTTCAGGTCCCGGGATGGGCGTGGGTGGGGGAGGGGGCTTCTGGAAGGAGGCGCGGGAAATGAAAAGGGAAAGAAATGGGGTGGATTAGCTCCTCCGTCACTAATCGGATATGAACACTGGCGGCGGCAGCGTGACATAATCCTAAGAGAACGCTGGTAATGCTCACAGAAACGTGGAAGGCAAATGCTCCCAGAAATGCCCAGCTTCTCTTTAATTGCTTATCACGGAGCCCTTGGATTTGCCTCAGCTGTCAAGGGCAGAGACTCGGTCTGTTTCTCCTGAGCTGTCTGGTGACGTGAGCTGCAGTCAGGGTCCAGAACCGTCCGTCCAGCAGAGGAGCGAGGGGCTGGTCAGGACCCCCCAGCTGTGACCCGAGTCGGGGCAGGGAAGGGAGTGGGCGCAGGACGGAGGCACAGGGACAAAGCCGCCTCCATCCCCGCCCCCATCGGTCTCGGGGACTGGCTGCGACGTGACTAAAGCAAAGCCGTCCCAAACCTGCTGAGCACACTATCACGTCCTAGCGTGCGTGCTACCTTTCCGTGCCTCGGCGGGACCGACTTTCTGGAACTGAGCCCCGGCTTCCGGCCCCGCCCCAAACGAGCAGGTGCTGAATCCGCCTTCCCTGCCCGGGTCTCATTGCATAGCCTGCCCAGTTGCAGCGGACCCGGATCTTGATTTGCTCTAACCGGTGGTGCAGGACAGCGCCCCACGTGAGACTTTTGGAAACTTTTTCCCGATTCCCCTGTGCCGGTGTCCACCACGGAAGTCCCAGTTCCCAGCCTCACGCGTGGCCCTGCACGTGACTTCCTGCAGGGCTTAGCGGCTCCCACCACCTCCAACCAGCCTGTCCACAGGCGCGCCACCCCCCACTCGGTGAACCGCCCCCCGCCCGCTCTGCTGGCCCCCGGGGCTGGCTGCGCTCCCACGGTCAGCCACCCACCACGTCCCCGTCCCTGTCCCTGTTGAGATGACATCGTGGGGCAGGGAGAAGCCCTGCATGTGGCCTGCAAGTCCAGCCACGGCGCGGGGGGGCCGGCAGGCAGCTCGCGAGACAGTAGGAGGAATAAAGGGTGACAAGACACTTGGCGGAACATGGCGGTGTCACCTCCTCCTGACGCTGGGTTGCAGCCGTCTGCTTCCCCCACAAGCTTGAAACCAACCCTTCTCAAACATGCTTGTATCTGCAATCCGAGCCAACCTCTAGGGGTAATGGGTTTCAGATGTTAGCTAGGCAAATGCATAAAGAAGGAGCTGATTAACTCCTGATTGATAGTTACAAGGCATTTAGCCCCCTTGGGACCGCTCTCGTCTGATGCATTATTTTTTTTTTTTAAT
Source organism: Proteles cristata cristata (assembly GCA_017311185.1). Taxonomy (NCBI): domain Eukaryota; kingdom Metazoa; phylum Chordata; class Mammalia; order Carnivora; family Hyaenidae; genus Proteles; species Proteles cristata. The sequence goes on from JAESUZ010002467.1 coordinate 412,615, forward strand.
GTTTTATTTATTTCTAGGAGAGAGAGAGAGAGACAGCGTGAGCAGGGGAGGGTCAGAGAGAGAGGGAGTCACAGACTGAAACAGGCTCCAGGCTCTGAGCTGGCAGTCAGCACAGAGCCCGATGCGGGGCTCGAACCCACGAACCGCGAGATCATGACCCGAGCGAAAGTCGGACGCTTAACCGACTAAGCCACCCAGGCGCCCCTGATGCAGTATTTCTTGATACAGATACTTTGTGTCATCACAGGACGATGTAGTGGAGGAAGTGGGAGGGCAGGTGGGGACTGACCAGTCCTTCCTTCAGTGTGGATTCTGCGTCCTTTGGTATATCCTGCGTTTCAACTTGTTCTTCAAGTCTTATAAAGTATTGCCATGTATACCCTGGCTTGGTGTAGAAAGAATTTAAAGGGGCCCCCCGGGGAAATGTAAAATACGGGAGGGCAGCAATTTAAGACACTGAAACCAGGAGAAAGCCACCTTACGGGTATAGTTTTGGACTGCCCAGTACAGTTTTGCAGGTTGTGCGTAGAACAACCTTAGGGATCACCATTCACTTCCGTAGTCATCACAGATTTTATAGATCTATTTCAATGATTTCCCAGCAAATTTCCTCAGGAAAGGAGGCTTGGAGCTGGTGACAGAGTTGTGTGCGTGCCTCTTTGGCATTCAGCCTCGTGGGGCCATCTCTGTCAGTAACAGGAACTCTAAGCTACCTCTGGGCCCAGTTTCTCCCCATGTGCTCCTTTACGTGGTCTTCTTCCCTCTTTTTCCTAGACTCTAAACTCTCTAAATAATACTTTATTATTATTAATATTAAAAAATGATAATGTTTATTAACATTTTTTGGAGTGTCTTTTATGCCTAGGCACTGTGCTAAGCAGCTTCACATATATTTTCTCACGTTCATCGATATAGATGGAAACTAGTGAATTCACTGGACATCTCAGAAATACTCAGTGTCACACAGCTCGTAGGTGCCACCAGAAATCCAGCTCCGTCCACACTGAAACTGGTATTTACACCACCGAGCAGCCTTCGGTTGGGATGAGATCCCTTGCTTCTATTAGTAGGTGCAAGCTTCTCTTACAGCACAGCAAGGGGAAACACACCAAGGACTCCGACGAGAGCCCATCATTAAGGAAATAATCGGCTACATTCTGATTTTTCAGTTCTTCCCCAGACCTTTCAGCCCAAAAATTCCCAGAGGAAAAAAAAATGTAAGCAAATATAGAACTTTAAAACCAACAGAATCTCAGGCTCTACTTTTCAGGAATACCTAATGGGGCAACCTACCAGCATGTGAGATAAATGCAACTTGTTCACCAAACGATTTCTCAGAGGAAAAGCAGAATATTCCACCGAGAAGACAGCCCCTCCAGGGTAAGGACTACCTTCCACCACTTCTGATTCTGTGACACGGCCAGCATCACTGTAGTAACATTAGAAAATGTCAATTGTCTTGAATTCAGACCTTGCGGCCATCTTTGATTTGGAAGAGGATAGTAAACATGATTCTTAGAGGAAACATACATTTCATGTGCAGCTTTCAAACAACATTTTTCTTCTCCTTAGGAAAGAAAGCCATATATGATCACTAATTTAAAAATTAGAGGGTTGCCTGCGGGGGCTCAGTCAGTTAAATGTCTGACTTTGGCTCAGGTCATGATCTCATGGTTGGTGGGTTCGAGTCCTGTATCAGGCTCTGTGCAGTCAGCTCAGAGCCTGGAGCTTGTTTCATATTGTGTCTCCCTCTCTCTCTGCCCCTCCCCCACTCATGCTCTGTCTCTAGCTCTCAAAAAATGAATAGACGTTAAAAAAAATTTTTAATTAAAAAATAAACTACAGAAAACACCTAAGAGTATTAAAAAAAAGCGCCTCTGTGTGTTATAAGTTACCTTTTAGTTTACCTCTTTTTATTATTTTAATATAATTTGGGTTATATTATATACATGATTTTGAAGCTCATCGTTTTTACTCCTATTAGCCTTGCTGGGATGGATCTAGTTTATTAGTCATTTCAAAACTTTACCTTCTCATTTGGCTTTGATGAATCCTCATGTATAACTTGCTTTCCAGGTCATTGATTCCTGTCTTTTTACTTCCTCCCTTCATTTTTTCTTGTCTTTCCAGGGTTCTTTCTGTGGGAACAGAACTTTGAGGGGCAGACTTTGCTAGGCTCCCACCCCATATCCATCCGCCGCACGTTTCCAGGCTCCTTGCAGGTGAGGCACGTGACACGGCCATGAGGTGGCGAGGTGGGAGTGAGTGGACGTCTGCTGGAGACATCAAACGGAGCATCTGGGAGGCAGCATTGACATTGCCTGTGGCCCCAGTGACCTAAGGAGCAGGAGGCCAAGGGCTTCCCCACTCAAGTTGGAGGAGCACGAAGACAGAAGAAGGAGCCTCAACAGGAAAGTTATCATCCAAGTCACCGCTGGGCCCCTGGCACCCTGTCCCTGCAGTTTTGATGGAGTGAAACCGATGAGCCCCTACACTGGGGACTCCTCGAGGTCCATTTTCCCAAGTCTTCTGTTCATTTGTGCCAAGTGCAAACAATGGCGCCCCCGTGAGACAACAATGAGGTGTCTTGTCATCTTTTTCTGTTTCTTGAAGCGACTTTTTCAGACATGGAAAAAGGGAATGGAAATGGAGAGTGGGTTTGAAGAGGCCCGGTGACCGCTTAATTTCCCAACTACTTTCTGACTCACTCTGGATGAATCACTGTGTAAATAGGTGGATTAGTCATCTCCTTCTGCATAACCGATTAACACAGATTTAGACTATCAACAGGACACGTTGGTTATCTCACCATTTCTGTGGGGCAAGAGTCGCGATTTGGCTGATGGGGGTTCTCTGTGTTAGAGCTTCATCAGGCTGCAACCCGGGTGCCCCTCAGGGCTGGGGTTTCTCTTGAAGATTTGCCCGTGGAAGGACACACTTGCAAACTTATGGGACTGTGGGCAATTTTAGGAATCCTAATCCCAGAGGGTCATTTCCTATTTCACTGGTCAGAAGGGAATCACATAGCTCACCCACACTGGGGCAGGGCAGGGGGCATCGTAAGGAGGCGGATATCAGGAGGTAGGGGTCACTGGGGAGCATAAGTTGTCAAAGGGAGAAACGCAGGAAATTACCGAGGTAATTATGGCCATTGAACATTCCTAAAGGCTGTATTTTTCATCCATGCTCTTTGTTGGGGAAATGGACACAATGGAAGTTCTTACAACGTCTTTCCTGATCTAGCCACACCCCGACTTCGCTTGTTTCCAGGCCCTCCTGGGGTTTACCACAAATATTACAAAGGATCTATTCAACATTTAATATTTATTCAGAATCTTGAGTGCCCGTCTAAAACAAGAATTGTTTCCTTTTTAATTTCTTATTTGCTTGTTGCTAAAATTAAACTCTAATCCTTTGTAATGTGAGGTGAAAGGATATTAAGGTACGTAGCCGGCAAATACATTTTTTAACTCCACAAACCCAACCCATTGAGGTTTCTAGAGTATTTTTAGAAAAAGAGCAGAACTCTTATTTCACACTGTATCCTGCTTTTTTTAAAAAAGTATTTTTTAAAGTTTATTTGCTTGAGAGAAAGCGTGAGAGAGAGCAGGGGAGGGTCAGAGAGAGAATCCCCAGCACAGAGCCAGACATGGGGCTCAGTCTCACAAACTGTGAGATCATGACCTGAGCGGACGTCAAGGGTCATCTGACTGAGTCCCCCAGGGGACCCCTTATCCTGCTTTTAAGATTAAGATGCTGGTGTCAACTGATGGATATATCAGAATTATGTGATGTGCTGAGATTTCTGTCTGTTGAATATCCGTTAAGTTAATGACAGTTTTAAAAAGGTTTGAACTCAAATATTGCCAGAAAGCATGGTTCAACCTTTATATTAACTAAGGGCAGTCACAAGAATTCTACAAAATAGATTGTTCAGTGCTTATTATTTGGGTGTATTTCCTTGTCTCTATTTCCAATATTTATCTCATTACCAGGTACATGGCATAACAAGAAAAGTTATTTTGAAACATTTGTGCATAATGTTATGTAGGTCATAACTATGTCATGTATTCATGGTAAGAATATTAGTATAAATTAAGTATTAATAGTTCCCCACTGATGGTAGGAATATACAGGTGATTTTTCCTTTTTTCTATATTTTCCACATTTTTATAGTAAATATGTATAATTTTGCACATGAGGGAAAATATAATCATTTTTAAAAGAGGATTAGAGGGGTACCTGGGTGGCTCAGTCATTTAAGCATCCGACTTCGGCTCAGGTCCTGATCTCACAGCTCGTGGGTTCAAGCCCCAGGTCGGGCTCTGTGCTGACATCTGCTCAGAGCCTGGAGCCTATTTCAGATTCTGTATCTCCCTATCTCTCTGACTTCCCCTGCTCACACTCTCTCTGTTTCTCTCTCTCTCAGAAATAAATTAAAAAAATAAATAAAGAGGATTGGATTAAATCAATAATTTTCCTTTTTTAAAATCACGTATTTGTTTCAGCATCAAAACTCTCTTTTAGACATTTATGGGAGGGGGCTCCTGGGTGGCTAAGTCAGATGAATGTCTGACTCTTGATTTCAACTCAGGTTATGATCTCACATTCGTGAGATCAATCCCCACATCAGGCTCTGCACTGACCGCACAAAGCCTGCTTGGGATTCTCTCCTTCCCTCTCTCTCTCTCTCTCTCTGCTACCCATCCCTGTCAAAATAAATAAATAAACTTTAAAACCTTTTCATTTAAAGGAGGGAATCCTAATATATAAATGTGAGAAGAGTGATGATTGTGTTTTGGTAGTATAGTCTTTTATTATTCAGTAAAACTCTACTTACTCCTAACATGGGACTTGAACTCACAACCCCAAGATCAAGAGTCTCATGCTCCACCGACTGAGCCAGCCAGGCATCCCTTGTTTTGGAAAGTACTTCTTATTGTTTGTGAAATTCCACAATAGCTGAGGGCTCTTTGCAATACTTATTAAAACTGCCAGGGCACCTGGGCCGCTCAGTCGGTTAAGCGTCCAACTTCGGTTCAGGTCATGATCTCGCGGTTCATGGGTTTGAGCCCGCATTGGGCTCTGTACTGACAGCCAGCTCAGAGCTTGGAGCCTGCTTCAGGTTCTGTGTCTCCCTCTCTCTCTGACCCTCCACTGCTTGTGCTCTGTCTCTCTCTGTCTCAAAATAAACTATTCAAAAAATTAAATAATAAATAAATAAAATCTGCCAGCAAGCATGGTTTCTAGAGTTAAAGCAGGCTGTGATGATAATAAGAATTGGAGAATGCTGTCCCCAGGCAGGATATTTTATGGGCCCTTTGAGCTTCTCCTATTTTTAAGGATGAGGATATCACCTGCCTTCATGGCATGTTGGTACCTGGCACAGCTATGAGCTCAATAAAATGGACTGTCATCACTCTGCAAGAATTGTGCAAGCCCTCCAGTACAATTCCACGAGAAGTTGCTCTCGGGTCCCTCTGTATCCAGCTCCTTCTCCAGGCCACTGCCCTCAGCTTCTCTACGTTCTAGTATTCATGCTATTTTTTCAGGCTGTAAGGGCCCTGTCTCCCCTCTGCTGCCAAGTCTATCGTTTCGTTTGGTTTTCCCTGGACCCAGCTCAAATAACAGTTTCTTTTAAAGAAAGGCTCCATGATTCCCATGTGGTAGTAGAATCCGCATCATCTTTGCCTTGTGATACTTTGTTTTTATCCAGCTCGTCCCAGGATGTGGTGATATATGTGTTTACTTTATCTCACCCATTACTGGGCATGGGTCTGAATCATTTTTGTAGCCAGAGCATCAAGAACTACATACAGTATGTAGTAAGCACCTGTGAATGGAAAATGGCCACCATCAGTGAACTATAACACAGTCACTGAACTATGTTAGTTAGACATAAGACTACTACCATTTGAAAATGAAGAAAGGGGGAGTCACCATTTTGGGAATCTATTGCTAAATGTAGAAATGTAGGGTGGTGATGCATGAACCGAATTCCTATGTGAGAGAGACAGCAGGCTCTGGGAATGGAGAATGCCAATATTGGGAAGATACCAACTTGAAAAAAATTTCTTTAACGTTTATTTATTTTTTGAGAGACAGAGAGAGACAAAGCACAAGCTGGGGAGGGGCAGAGAGAGGGAGACACAGAATCTGAAACCAACTTTTATGTCATGAGTTCTGACAATGGGCACAAACAGTGCACTTAAAGGCAATCCAGAAAATTTTCCCACAGGATGTTAAAATGTAAACCACTGAGGACAGAGAACTTACTTTCCAGCAAATTTGTTAAACCTATGTATCCAATATAGAGGAAACCCATCACTGTTTCAAATGGTTTAAATCCATCAGTCAACAATTACCCACAAAGCTGTTGACAGAGAGAGTTGCCAACGTGTGTGTGAGACATATGGCTTTTCTTTATTTTCCCATGTCAACTTCAGTCTGACTCTGAGCCTCCATGCATGCTGGCTGGAGGGAATTCCATTCTCAGGTGGCGGAAAGGTCCCAGGTCAAACACGAGCAAAATCTTCCAATCAGAGGGGTACTCTGGTCATTCATTGCTAAGAATCTTTTTTTTTTTTTTTTTTAATTTTTATTTATTTCTAGGAGAGAGAGAGAGAGAGAGACAGCGTGAGCAGGGGAGGGTCAGAGAGAGAGGGAGATACAGACTCTGAAACAGGCTCCAGGCTCTGAGCTGGCAGTCAGCACAGAGCCGGACGCAGGGCTCGAACCTACGAACTGCGAGATCATGACCCAAGCGAAAGTCGGACGCTTAACCGACTAAGCCACCCAGGCGCCCCAAGAATCTTCTTATCCTTACTCCTGTGGTCTCCTTTTCTTTACTGCCTCTGCTGTTTCCACTCTGCACGTGGGGCTCAGCGTCTTTGCGGAGAATGGAAACCCCTTTGTCACTTCTAGGTGCTTCTCTGAAGTCTGGCCACCCCAAGCACCACATCAGTGCGGTGAGTCAGCCTCTGGTCCTCAGTGGACCCATTGCACGTGCGGGCAACATTTCCATTCTTTCTCCCCCTTCTCTCAATAACGCTTCCTTCTCTCTCCTCATCCTCGGGGAGCCCTGGCATACTCTTTTTGATGAAAGCTGGCTCTTAGGAAAGATAGGAGGACCCTTTGATATCAAACACGTCTGTCTTCTCTGTGCAAAACCCCTGAGGCAAAGAAGCACTAAAATTCCAACTTCTGGTTCAGAATAGGGTAGGAAACATAAAGGGTTGATAGGGGAAATAATCCCAGAACAGTTAATGTTAGAAAGCAGAAGTTGTCATTACCATTTACTAAAAGAAAGATTCCCTTAAGAGTAAATTTTCCACAAATAATTTCCAGAAAACCTTTAAATCAACCCATAATATTCAGTTCAGCAAGCCCCTGTTTAGAACCTGCTATGTGTGAGTTACTGTTACAGCTCATGTAAGATATGAAGACCTATACTCTCAGATCTTTCAGGCACTAGTTCTGGTGGGAGACTGCAGCCCATTCCCAAACAACAATAATACAAAGTGGTTCTGGACATGTCCTGTATTCTGTGTATGGGTAGAGGAACTACTCAGCTCTGATTAAGAGAGGGTAGTACTTCATTTTTAGTGGACCACGTCCAGTGAGAAAAATCACTCCATCCAGGAATTCCCTTTTTTTTTTAAAGTTAATTAATTAATTAATTTAGAGAGAGAGAGAGTGCATGCATGAGTGGGAAGGGGCAGAGAGAGGGAGACAATCCCAAGCAGGCTCTGAGCCATCAGTACAGAGCCCAATGCAGGACTCAAATCCAGAAACCATAAGATCATGACCTGAGCCAAAATCAAGAGTCAGATGCTTGACTGACTGAACCACTGAGGTGCCCCTAGGGAATTCCGTTTTAATTAAGCTTTGGAGAATTGAAAGGAAAATAAAAAGATCATCTCAGTCAGGGGTTTGTAAACATTGGAAGCTAAGAAATGGCACCACCTAACCCTAAGCAGTGGGCTTCTACCTTGCTCAGTCTATACTTTTTCTGCCTTCGTATCTTCTCCCCACACACTCTTCCCTGACCACCCAACCCTCTGATTATCAATTTCTCTGAGCTTTGACTCATTCCATTCTTCTCAACTTTCTCAAGTCTTCTCTGACCCCAATAGTACCTTCATGTGTTCCTGTAAGTTTCCTCCATTGTGCTTCCTGAAATAACAATGAAAAGATTGGTATGAAATCGTTTGCTTAATGATTTCTTTCCTGGGGCACCTAGGTGGCTCAGTCAGTTAGTCTCGACTTAGGCTCAGGTCCTGATCACTTGGTTGGTGAGGTCGAGCCTGGCACTGGGCTTTGTGCTGACAGTAGGCAGCCTGCTTAGAATTCTCCTTCTCTCTCTGCCCCTCCCCCAGCTGGCACTTGGGTGCGCGCACACCTTCTCTGTCTTAAAATAAAGAAAAGAAAAAATTCTGTCTTTCCTCCCGGCCTCCAAGGTCCACAGGAGGAAGGACTGTGTCTTCTTGTCACTTCTGTATCCCTGTTTTCGCACGGTGTCTTGCATATAGTGGATCCTAAATGCTGATGAATGAATAAATGAATAATTGAATGAACGGGCCAGAGGAGGAGAGGTTGATTAGAACTGTGTGATCTCTGTCTGAATAAAAGAGAATGGTTGTGATCAGGAGACTTGCTGAGGAAAGAAAGGACCAGCTTAAAACAAAGTGGTTCAACCACTGAACAAGAAATAGTCACCGTCAAGATGATAAGGTGCTAAATGGAGAAAATGATATCATGTGGAGCCATGCTCTGATCTCTTGTTCTACTTCCCATCCTCCTCCTCTAAAGATGAAATGAAGATGTAAAAAAAGAACAAAAAACAAACAAAAAATTTCCAGCTAATGTATGGGCGTCACTTGCCCAACTGAGCACCTCTGTTCAAATAATTGCTACGTTCCAGGATTCCTACTGTGAAAGGTACATCGCAAACACCTAGATCAGACCTTCCTTGAACTGGAGGGCATTCCTATTCTATAAGGAGAACTCTTGTCCCCTTATACTGATAAGGGTCCCATAATTGCTGATAAAGAGCCATGTATTCAGGAAAGTTGAAGTCTCAGCATTACCTGGTATTATTCACATAGTCCTTGATGTAAATGATATTCCCTGGAAATGCACAGTGTAGTGGTCCTACTCACTACATTTTGGTGTGGAACTGCCACTTTAATTAATTTCCCAGAAAAATAGTACCAATAGGAAATATTTAGATAAAGTTCAGATGGATAGATGATAGATAGATAGATAGATAGATAGATAGACAGACAGATGGATAGATAATAGAAAGTTAGATAGGCAGACATTGATTGATTCACTGATTATAAGAACTTGGGTCATGTGATTATGGAAGCTGAGAAGTTGCAAGATATCTAATCCAAAGACCTTAGAACCAGGAGAGCTGGTGGTATAAGTTCCAGTCCAAGTCCAAAGGCAGGAGAAGACTGGTGTCCCAGCTGAGTGATTCTCAAGTTGAGAGAGTGAATTCCTCCTTCCCCTTTTTCTATTCAGACCCTCAGCTGACTAGAGGAGGCCCACCCACATTTAGAAGGGCCATCTGCTTTACTCTGCTTACTGATTCAAATGAGAAACACCCTCACAGACACTTCCAGAAATAATGTGTAACCAATTACCTGGGCAACCCATGGCCCTGTCAAATTGATGCATAATATGAACTATCCCATCAATATAATATTATTGATTATATTATTTCCTGTTAAAGTAGAACTTCCGGAAACTCAGCTTCTCTCTGAAACTATATAGCATGTCCCATTTGAATTTCTTTAGATTTTAGAGCTTAAGAGAGTGGGAAAAGATAAAGGCGAAGCCAGGGGAATAGTGGAGGTGTGGGGTGCTTTGGGATGGCATCAGAAATCATAGATGGGATGTCTTCAGGTAGAACTAAAAGCGGTTCTCATCACCCAGTTCCTAAGAAAATACTGTTCTTATTTTTCAAATGTCATTTGAAAAGAACAGACCCTGGAAAACTTCACTGAGAATAGCCTGTCCTCACTGACACACATTCATTCCCCAAAGTGAAGTTTGATCCAAGCTACTCATGAGCAGCCCCAGGAGTTAAGAAAAAGGTTTCAGGCAGATGTAAATTTAAATCCCAAGCTCCATCATTCCTAAGATTTGTGAGCTTGGTCCGTTTACTGGATGCTTGTAAACTCCAGTGTCCTAATCTCTGAAATGCAGATGATGATATGTACCTAATTTATGTGAGGATTAAATGTGAGAGACCGTGTAAAGCACAGCACCTGGCACTGAAAATCTCAAGTGAATATTACTGTTATTATTACAAAAGCCCGGATTTTGTTAGATTCCTTTCTTCTTTGAGTTGACTCAACTTCCCGTAGATTGTCTGCGACTGCCCGGTCCTGTACTCACGTCCCGCTTTGTTCCATCACTACCTTTGGTCAGGCTGTCAATATATAACAAGACTTCCGGTTAAACATAGTGTGTGCTCATCTCTGAGCACTCCCTCAAATCCCAATGTAATGACAAGAGAGGATTATTTTAATAAAAGAAGCACAACCCATCAAATAAAGTGAACAGAAAAGGGATGACAGTGTGAAAAAAAAAAAAAGCAAAAAAACCTTGGAAAGATAAAAATGGATGAGTGAGTGGATATTCATGTGTGTGCGTACTACTGTTAAAAGTGTCTTGTATATTCTTCCAGAGAAATGATGTGCATATATGTGTGTGTATGTGTATATATATATACATTTGTGTGTGTGTGTACACACATATATAGCTTATCTCTAGAAAAATATACAAGCAACCTCCAATGGTAGTTGCTAGTGGCTGAGGGATGGCGGTTGCAGCCATGTGGAGTGTGGGGGTTCACCATCCTTTTAAATCTTTTAATTTGTGTACCCTATATATGCATTATCGATTCGTTCATGATGGTGATGATACATGTAACAACTACAGTGAAATACCTCATTTGTTGTTCTCAGTGCTGACATTGGCAATGCACTTTGAAATCCTTAACGTCACAGCCCACCCTGATGCCCTGGGGAATAGTCATCCTGGAGAGTGGGGAGCGGTGGTGCTGGGAACCTCGCTGCTCTTGCGCCCCCAGCACTAGGACCCCCTGCTCAGGGTTGCTGTCTCTGAAAATACCTACCGCTTTGCTCCTGACACCATGGAGTTGTACTGACGTTACGTTTGGTTTTAACCAGAGCGCTACTTCATGGCCATTTCCTTTCCACCCTGATCTAGTCCACTTTGGGTGACCTCTGTTCCCTCTTGTCGAAGGAGGGAGTTCAGACAGATAAAAGCCCTTGTCCCTACTTCCTTTCCTTATCTATTTCTTTCAAAGTCAGCTCACAGACTCAAGAGCCAGAGTGCTCAGCCTCCATTTTTGCCTCAGCCACTCGCTAGCTGTGTGAACTTGGATGACGTTCCTGAACTTTCTTTCTTTCTTTTTTTTAAAATATAATTTATTGTCAAATTGGCTAACACACAGTATCTACAGTGTGCTCTTGGTTTCTGGGATAGATCCCTGTGATTCATGACTTACATACAATACCCGGTGCTCATTCCAACAAGTGCCCTCCTCAGGGCCCAATCACCCATTTCCCCTGCCCCCGCCCCCCCATCAACCCTCAGTTTGTTCTCTGTATTTAAGAATCTCTTATGGTTTGCCTCCCTCCCTCTCTCTTTGTAACTAGTTTTTCCCCTTTCCTTCCCCCATGGTCTTCTGTTAAGTGTCCCTCAAGTTTTACATGCGAGGGGAAACGTATGATATCTTTTTCCTAAACTTTCTATCAGTTTTCTATGATGAGAGGATAAGAATAGAAAACTTGCCTTCATAGAGCTGTTGGGAGGATTTACTCAAATCAAATTAAATAACAATACAATCAATGACTCAGCCGTGGCATATCGGAAGCCTCAATGAGTGTTGGGCATTATTTGTATACTTACATAATATCATCCTCAGATATTTATTGAGTATGCCTACATCACAATATGCTGCTTATACAGTGATGAACGGAGCATGATCACTACCCACGGTCACAGTTTGTCAGAGAAAAGCCTGGCAAGCAGTTGAGAGAATGCAGCAGGACATGATTATGATAAGCGTAGGTACAGTGCATTCTGTGGGAATCCCTTACCCCATGTTGGCACCATGGTGGGCAAAGCAAGAAGTGAAGCAGGGAGGTTGGGAATATCTTTGAAGAAAATGATTAGCACAGAGCACAAATTGCCTTTGAGCTTCAGCTCTCAAGGATTCCTCTGGGGACATAAAAGTCAGACCTTTAAAGGGATGTCATGAGGAATCACAGCTTCATCTGGCTCATTAGCAGCAGACGAAAGCCTTTGAGCACTTCCTTGGTCTGAGGGCTTGGTGTGCGCAGGCTTCTCTGAGAGGAGAGTAAGGAAGTGTTGAGAAACATAAGGACAGCTCTACCTCTTGCAACACAAGTTAGATCCTGAATGGCACCGGGGTTCAGATTTCTGTAATCTAAGCAGAAATCTGGGATAAGCAGGTGGCACACTCTCAACTCTCTCCCTCTCTCTCTCTCTCTCTCTCTGTGTCTCTAACACAACTTTATATGTTCTTTCCATTTGTTTTTCACCCTCTGTGCCCCGCTTGGTGAAGTTCTAACTCAGAAAGACTTTCCCCCTGTGGGCTCCTTTAATTCCAAGCTTGTTCCCAAATATAGGTAACAGCAAAAAGTGTTGTATTTTACAAGAATGTGCATTCCACACTTACTTTTTAAAATTGCTTTTTAGATACCAAGGGACTAAAGGGTAGGCATCCTACTGAAAATATCAGGTCTAGATGCAGGGAAGGACATGTTTTTTAAGGTATCAGAGGGTCACTAAAAGATCTTCAAAGAGACTTAAAAGTTTGGAATTTAATAAACCGTTTCTGCTTAGAGTACACATCTGGACCTGGGACTATTTAGACCAGTCACTATATCTACTCTTGCTCCCAGTCAAGGGGCATTTGGATGCTAGTGTCTAACATCCATTTAAAGTAAATAAAGCCAAAGAATGAAGGATATATTTTTTAAAGGCTAGGATCCAGCATTATCTCATGGAATCAAAGGAATTATTGAACACCCACATCTGAGAAAGAGGGAATGAAAGCCCAATGGGGATTTTCCTGCACAGGACCCACTGATGACCAATTCAGGGATGCACTATTTTTTTTTTAAGTTTATTTATGTATTTTGAGAGAGAGAGAGCAGGGAAGGGGCAGAGAAAGAGGGAGAGAGAGAATCCCAAGCAGGTTCTGCATTGTCAGCACTGAGCCCAATGCAGGGCTCAATCCCAATGAACAAAGAGATCACAGCCTGAGCTTAAATCAAGAGTCAGACACTTAATCGACTGAGCCACCTAGGCGCTCCTCAGTGATGCACTATTAATGTGACTTACCTCCATTTCCTGCTTGTTTACTTCAAATTACAAAAGCGATGTTGAGACCTAACAGGCCAGTCAACAGGGGCATAATAGAGTAATAGTTAGGTCCATAGATTCTGGACATACATGTGGATTAATAGCTCAGTTCTATATACCAGCCACCTAAACTTGGATGAAATATAGAGTTCTGGCTTATCACTTATAAAACAGTATCTGTCTCATGAGTTATTATAAAAATTAAATGAGATAAACCATGTATAGTGTTTAGCATAGATTTTTTTCACATATCATTTAACGTATAATTAAATATACAGATATTTAGAGGCTCCCGGGTGGCTCAGTGGGTGAAGCGTCTGACTTTGGCTCAAGTCACGATCTCATAGTTCGTGAGTTCAAGCCCTGCGTCATGCTCTGTGCTGACAGCTCAGAGCCTGGGAGCTTCCTTTGGATTCTGTGTCTCCCTCTCTCTGCCCCTCTCCTGCTCACACTCTGTCTCTTTCTCTCTCAAAAATAAACAAACATTAAAAAATATATATATATTTAGATATATAGGTATATATAGATATATATAGTAATACATACTTATATATTTATACATAAATATATAAAAATACAAATGGATGTATAAATACATATATATGTGTGTGTATATATGTATTTATATTTATATTTAAGCCTCTATCTGTGAACTCAGCAGATATCATGGTTTTCTCTCCCAGCCTGAGAGCGAAGAGATCTCTTCTATCGATGGGGCCAGAGAAAAGGTTCAATGATTTGGTCTATCTACTGACTTGCACACTTTGTAAGCCTCTATCTTGACCTGATGTAAAACAAGCAGTACAGATTTGCCCCCAAACGAGCAGCCCTGAGAAATGGAATCTGCCCTCCTAACACCCCTTCAGCCTTCAAAGCGAGAGAAAACTTCAGACCAGGCTGTGTGCACAAGTCTTTCCCAGCGGCAAAAAGCCTGACTGCAGGGCATGATGTGCAAGTGTTTGTAAATTCTTCTTTATTTTCAAGCTGTCAAAAACTTCTACAAGACATGGAGACACAGAACTCTGCTGAGGTTTGCAATTTGCCTAACCCTCGTCTCCCACAGGGTGGAGATCCATTGAAAAATCCAACAGCACCCACTACAGCCCGACTCAAGAAATTTTAAAAAGTAGCAAAAAATAAAAAGGAATGCTGCAACCCCCTCATACCATTTAGGATGGCTACTATTGAAAAGTAGATAAATAACAAAAAACAAGTGTTGTTGGACTGTGGAGAAATTATCCCCTCATGCACTGTGGTTGGGAAAATGAAATGCTGTGGTCACTGTGAAAAATAGTATGGAGGTTCCTCAATGAATTTAAAAAAAAAAAACAGAATTATCATAGGACGCATCAATTCCACTTCTTGGCATTACCCAAAAGAAAATTAAAGCAGGGTCTTGAAGAGATAATTTGCACGCCCACGGTTAGAGCAGCATTATTTATAATCACCAAGAGTGGAAGCAACCAAGCGTCCAAAGACCAATGAATGGATCAACAAAATGCAGACTATACTCACAACGGAGTATTATTCAGCCTTTAAAAGGAAAGGAATTCTGACACATGCTACAATATGGATGGACCTTGAGAACATTGCGCTTAGTGAAATCAGGCAGTCACGAAAGGGCAAATGTGTGTGGTTTCATTTATACGAGCTACTTAAGTCAAATGTGTAGAGGCAGAAAGTAGCCTGGTCGTTTCCAGGCTGGTGGTTGATGGGGGGTTGAAAGTTGTTTAATGGGCCAGAGTTTTAGTTTTGCAAGACAAAAGAGTTTTGGCTACCCAACAATGTGAATGTACTTATTACTGAACTACACCCATAAAAATGGTTACAATAGTATCTTTTATGTTATGTGCTCTACCAAATTTTTAAAAACGAATAGAAGCATAGCTTTAATGCAGTCCGGCTGGGTAGAGGTGAAGGTACCCACTAACTTCTTCATCCCTTCCTGCGGGTACCTATCCACTGCCCTCACTCAATGTCTGCCCACCAAGGAAACGCCTCCCACCTGCAAAGTGCTCTTTCAATACACAAAAGAAAGGGGAAATCATTGAAGAGAAGGCACACTAGAGGAGCCTGGATGCCTTATAACTATACTGTATCTAGACTCCATCCCTAGACATCTGATTGAATTGGATTAGGGAAGGGACAGGACAGTGATACTTTTAAAAGCCCCACCAAGTGATTTTCACAGTGACTCTAGAGAACTCTCTTTCTTTCACTTGGGCTTTGGGTTCCACAGAAGAGGATCCCAGGGAGGCTGTCTGGGATTGAGTGGAGCCTCTCACTGCTGGCTCCTACACTTTCCTTCTCTCCTAGGTCCTTTCATGTACTTAGCTGTACTGAAATCTTTCCCTCCAGTAACTTGTGCCTGATCTCTCTTCTCCATCACCAGCCTTCTTTTTTTTTTTTTTTTACTTTTTTTTTTTTATAAAAAATTTTTTTTTTTACAAATAGTTTATTGTCAAATTAGTTTCCACATCACACCCAGTGCTCATCCCCACAAGTGCCCTCCTCCATGCCCACCCTCCCTTCCCCCCACATCCATCAGTCCTCAGTTTTTGTCAGCATTCAAGAGTCTCTCATGGTTTGCCTCTCTCCCTTTCCCCCACCATTTCCGCCCTTCTTCTCCCCCTTGGTCCTCCGTCAAGTTCCTCCTAATCCTCCTATACGTGCACACATATGATATTTGTCCTTCTCTGCCTGACTTATTTCGCTCAGCAAACACCCTCAAGGTCCATCCATGTTGCTACACATGGCCAGATTTCATTGTTTCTCATTGCCATGGAGTATTCCATGGTATAGATAAACCACATCTTCTTGATCCATTCATCTCCATCACCAGCCTTCTTGAAACTGCTCTTACCAAGGTCACGAACGACTCTCGCAAAGCTAAATCCAGCAGGCAGCTTTCAACCCTTGTCTCAGCTGAAAAGTGGCAGCATTTGGCAGAGCCTACCTCTCTCCCACCCCCCTTATTGAAGTGCATCCTTTGACTGGCTTTCAGAACATTCTAGCAGAATCCTCCCTCTCTTTCAGCTTCTTTTGAGTTTCCTTGTAGCAGTTTGCATCCTGCTCTTCAATGTTGATGTTAATGCTCCCCTGGATTCTGCCTGAAGCCCTCTTTTATTATTTTATTATTTAAATTCTTCCTGTAGTTCAATGGTGTTAACAAATGTTACTGGGCACCATCATGAGGCAAGGAGTGCCGAAGGTCCCAGAAATTCATCAATGAATCAAGCTAGATATTGGTTCCTGCTTTCATTACATTGGGGTAGAAATAAAAAGGAAATGTTTAAGAATTATGAGTGGTTTGGAAACAAGCAGGAGACTGGATTGAAGAAAAAGAGGATCAGAGCCTAGTTTAACAAAAATGACTTGAAGGATCTAATGGGTCTAGCTCTTGAAGCTGGGGATAAAGCACATTCCAAGTGGAGGCATTAGCACATGCAAAGGCCCTGAGGTAAGAGAGTCCTACTTTCTGACATGCTGAGAGAAGAGTAGTTGGCTGGAGTATGGGCAGTGAGCATGTGGCAAGACAGGGGCAGATCACGTGGGTCCCATTGATCATGGGAAGAAGGTTGAGTAGTCTTCTAAATGAAATTAAAAGCTATCGAAAGGCATTGAGTGGTGGAAGAACATATGACGCACACTTTAGTAAGGTCACTTGCTGCACATTGGAGGACAAATCGAGAACAAGAGAAGCAGAAATAGGGAGATCAGGAAGCAGGCTATTTTTGTATTTCAGGAGAGAGATAATGGTGGTTGGACTAAGGAGCAGCCATAGAAAGAGGGAGAGATGGACAAGTCCAAGAGCTTATTTGGGGAGTAGAATTGAATGGACTCGGTGACAGATATAGAGGGCGAGGAAAAGAGATGAAGTAAGAATGGCTTCAAGTTGTCTATTTTTTTTTTTTACAAATAGTTTATTGTCAAGTTGGTTTCCATGTAACACCCAGTGCTCATCCCCACAAGTGCCCTCCTCTGTGCCCATCTCCCCCCTCTCCCCCCCCCACACCCATCAGTCCTCAGTTTGTTCTCAGCATTCAAGAGTCTCTCATGGTCTAGACTGAATGGCTGGATAGCTCATGTTGCCATTCATGTAACGGAGAACACAGTGGTGACAGCATGGCAGGGTGTGGGGTGGGGGAGGAAGGCTGTGTTTTATTTGGTTAAATTTGAGATATCTGTGGAACATTCAAGTAGAGCAGTCAAGTAGGCAAGTTAAAAAGTTCCAAGCAGAAGTTAAGCTAAAGATATAAATTTGAGATTTTTTTTTACATTTATTTTTGAGAGACAGAGCACAAGTCGGGGAGGGGCAGAGAGAGAAGGAGACCCAGAATCTGAAACAGGCTTCAGGCTCTGAGCTGTCAGCATAGAGCCCGACGCAGGGCTCAAACCCACGAACTGCAAGATCATGACCTAAACTGAAGTCAGTCGCTTAACCTACTGAGCCACCCAGGCACCTCTAAATTTGAGATTTATTAGCACGAATATGGTAATTTATTCATTCTCATGTTTACTTCTTTTTCTAGGATCTTATTTTTCTGTTCATTAAATGGCTGTTTACAAAAACAAAATCCATTACTCACCATACATTTCACAGCAGTCCTAACTAGAATGGGTTATAAAAATAACACTATATCAAAAGGGAGAAAAAAGTCAAGATCCACAAGAATTCTCTTTAGGGCTGATCAAGTTTTAAAATGACCCAATAAACTAAGTCCATAATGAATTTAGGATCGGTTACACTTATGTTGACAGTTAATACCTTTTCCCGGTCCCTAACATGACTTTTTTTTTAATGTTGTATTTATTTCTGAGAGACAGAGAGACCGCATGAGCAGGGGAGGATCAGAGAGAGAGGGAGATACAGAATCTGAAACAGGCTCCAGGCTCTGAGCTGGCTGTCAGCACAGAGCCCGATGCGGGGCTCGAACCCACAAACCGTGAGATCATGACCTGAGCTGAAGTCAGACGCTTAACCAACTGAGCCACCCAGGTGCCCCATAACATGACTTTTTTTATTTCAAAAGGAGGAGAAAGTTTTTGTAATAAATTAATTTCATAACAAATCTAAGCGTCTGGCATTTATTTCAAATTGCATCAAAATTATGTACAAAATAATATCTTATTTAGACTTAACAGAACTATGAACAGGAAGGAGAAATGTCCCCCAGATTTCCAAGCACACTGAATACAGAAGTAGTTCTTTGTGTGAATGCCCTTTCAATAATTCCTTCATAATCTGTCTAAAGTCTATTAATTAAATACTTTGCTGGGTGTAGTACTGCTTGTAGCTTTTAGAGGTAAATATGGCAAGAGAAGTTAAAAAGGGCCACAAAGCGAAGAATCTGTTTACCATTCAGAAACTTTATAACAACAAGCACATATTATCCAATGGATCTGTGCTGTCTTGAGTTTGTCGTTGGCATCTTTGATATTTTTATAAGTTCTGTCAGGACACTAGTGACTGTGACCTCAACTCTCAATATTTCTGTCATCAGTCATCTGTACAATATCTCAGCTTCCTTTTTCAAAGTTGTAAGTTCATAATGTGAATGTGATATTGGGTGTGGCCCTCATCTCCATGGTCAGTATGGATGGTACCTTCATTTCTGACTCAGCCCTTCATGCCTTGATGGGATTACTGATGCCGGAGACATGAATCCTTAGGGATGATGGTGTTGATCATCTCTGTGGTGGTTGTTTTGGCCTCAAAACTCCACCAAATAGATGTAGCTCTGCTTTGTGCTAACTACAGAACGGTCTGCTGAAATCTCTGGGGTGATATCCTTTGCAGATTCGTCAAATATTTGGGGAAATTGTAATGTTATGATTGGTGTGTTCAGAAGAACAGAGTGTGTATATTTCACCATTTGCTCCTGGCTAGGTCCCAGTAACAGCTCTTGAGTATGTAGCTTATACATTGTTGTCATTTTTCTATTTTGGCTTTTTATAGCATTTTGCTACTGGTTACGTTACTGTCAGATACAACAGAAACTGAAATATCATTAAATGTAGAGAACAAAGTGAAAGCTAAAAAAACAAAACAAACAAAAAAAATGCATGATTACGGATGTTGCCGGCTACCCAGGTATCTATAATAGTCTCCGAAGCACTACATTTTCCATTGCCTTAGTCTTTTCAAGTGCCAAAGGGTTGGTGGTGGCTTCCAAAGTAGCTTAGGTTGGCTGATCATAAGAACTCTTGGAAGAAGAGTGGCTGGGTTCTTTCCACCAAGAACATACTCTCATTCTCTTCAGGCATTTAAAAAAAATCTGTTGTTTTTTTTTTTATTGTCTCAGTCCATGGGATATGTATTGGCAGAAATTCCTTTTAGCTAAATCATTTCTTACGAGAGAGAGGGTATTTTGTAAGCAGTTCTTTGATATCCTGAGGCTTGGCAACTGTGGAATATGCTTGGTTGAAGACAGTCCAAAAGAACACAGTGGCTTGGATACTCTAAAAAATCAACTTCAGGAAGGGTTACCTGATACCGTCCTGGCCTCCCCAGCCTTGTTCTCTGCCCTCACAGAAATCCCTGGGCACTGAGCTGTTGCTGTCTGTCGGGAAAGAATTCTGACTTTTAAACAAGAACGGGGGAGGAAGTGAAACAGGCACAATGACTATACACATCTTGAGGGGGAACGCGGAGGAAAGCTGTGGTTTCCGAAGTTCCAGTTGGCTGAGGCTCTTCAGAGATAATGCCAGATTCTCTGTCGCTTGGCAGTACAGTCTCTGTCAGCTGCTCAGGCAAAGGCCCCAAACTGGATCTGCTTCATTCTTCCTACTCTGCAAGCCTGGCCTGGGGTTCCTCACTAGGTGAGCAGTGGCCCTGTGCTTGGGAAAGCGGGGAGTCCTACCAGATTTGTGGGATACACACCACACACGCTGGAGGCCAGACAGTCGTTTCCAGCAGGGCTGTGGTCCAGCTGGGGAGGTGGCCCCCAGCAGAGTCAGGGCCCTGATGGGGTCCACAGGGTATGGAAACGGACCCTTCTGTCAAAAGCAATTCTTGCATAACACATGTCTGGTTAGAGTCTATTGATACGTGGGAGCAAAGGCCCAGAGAGAAGTCTGGATGCTCCAAGAAAAAATCAGGACTTCTTATTAAGACCCAAGATCAAGAGGGGCGCCCAGGTGGCTTAGTCCGACTTTCGCTTTAGTCATGACCTCGCGGTTCGTGGGTTCGAGCCCCGCATCGGGCTCTGTGCTGACTGCCAGCTCAGAGCCTGAAGCCTGTTTCAGTCTGTGACTCCCTCTCTCTCTGACCCTCCCTTGCTCACACTGTCTCTCTTTCTCTCTCCTAGAAATAAAAACATTAAAAAAAAAAAAGATCCAAGATCAAGAACACAAAACTCACACAGAGACTGTAGAGATTTTGCTCATCTCTTAACCCAGTATTTCCTCAAAGGAGCCGAATCTTGCCTGATAAACGAACTGCCATTTTCAGAGAAGTGGGTACCTAGAGACTATCAACTCGACATTCTTCCTTCTTCTCTGTTAGAAGTTTCAAGTCTCCTCCTCTGTCCCCATAGCTCAACAGCCAGGACATTTGGGTTTTGGAATTAACCCCTAGGGTGGCGCATAGCAATCAGTAGAACACACGTCAGGACTATGTGGAATTCATTCGATTACATGCCACTGTGTCTAGCATTATAGGAACTTAATCAGTTTCCCTATTACCTTCATAGCCAAGAGCTCTGATTTCCAGAAAACTGAGTTTTGGAAATAAGAGACAGAATCTTCTTTGAAATATTTATTGCAATTTTTTTTTTTAATTTTTATTTATTTCTAGGAGAGAGAGAGATAGACAGCGTGAACAGGGGAGGGTCAGAGAGAGAGGGAGACATAGACGCTGAAACAGGCTCCAGGCTCTGAGCTGGCAGTCAGCACAGAGCCCGACGCGGGGCTCGAACCCACGAACGCGAGATCATGACCTAAGCGAGTCGGACGCTTAACCGACTAAGCCACCCAGGCGCCCCTATTTATTGCAATTTTTATCAAAGAAGCTGGTGAGGTTTCTTTTCCCTCTTACTTCTCAAGAAGATAAAGGTGAATTACAGAGTTATAATGGTCAGAGCATTAGAAGGTTTCTGTTTACTTCCTTTTCTGACATGAGCAAACCGTGACCTACAACAACTGACCTTTCCCTGAGCTGGGAGTCTCTACAATGCTAATTTTCAGTTACCACCCACAGCAAAGAGCAACAGTTCTTTTCACAAAGAGCTACGGTTCTGTCCAGGACCACATAGTGGCTAGCTTTTCCCTTCCTTGAGTTTAGACTCTAAGATTGGATAAGAGAGACAAATCATCAACTCATACGTACTCATTAATGGCGATTGTAAAGGGGATGTAGGAATTGTAAAAGGGGATGCACTGGGTCAGTGTCTTAGACCATTCGGGCTGCTCTAAGATCTGGAGGCTGGGAAGTCCAAGATCAAGATGCCAGCAGACTCAGTGCCTGGTGAGAACCTGTTTCATAGACAGCAGTCTTCATGATGGAAGGGCTGAGGAGATCTCTGGGGTCTCTTTTATAAGGGCACGAATTCCATTCACAAGAGCTCTACTTTCATTTTTCAATCACCTCCCAAAGGCTCCACCTCCTAATACCATCATCTTGGGAAGTGGGTCTCAACCTATGG
Organism: Proteles cristata cristata; assembly: GCA_017311185.1. Classification (NCBI taxonomy): domain Eukaryota; kingdom Metazoa; phylum Chordata; class Mammalia; order Carnivora; family Hyaenidae; genus Proteles; species Proteles cristata. The sequence continues at coordinate 434,691 of JAESUZ010002467.1, forward strand.
ATTTGGAGGAATGGGACGCAAACACTCAGTAGCGAGCAGAGAGTATGAGGGAGTTTACGAAAGGCAGTGCAGAAAATTTCTAGCATCTAGAGTTCTTGGTTCATTTGCAGAAAGAATGGAAAAACCGCAGCTTTGGTTACCTCTCATGCTGTTGGGCTATCCTGCTTTTTATCTCGCAGATTATGTGAGATTTCTAACAGCTTTGAGAAAATGCTGTCTCAATGCAAAATGATTCTGAAATAGAGCGCTCATCAAAATTATAGCCCAAGGGTATCTGAATTCCCTGGAATTCTTGCTGAAATGCAGATTCCAGGACTCCCACTCAGCTCTACTTAATCAGGATCAGAAGCATGGGCCTTAAGGAAGCTGTACTTTGAATAAACTCTCTATGGGGGGGAGTCTTGCACTCATCAAAGGTTGAGAACTCACTGCCAAAACCCCACATCAGGTGCCAGCCCAGAGTCTTGAACTTTCTTGCCCTTAAAGAAAAAAAAAGTCAAGTCAACAGAAAAGAGAGCTTGGTGGCTTTGTGGAGTTCTCTAAAACTCATAGAGAATTGCATGTACATCAGCTGTAATCAGACCCATAAGGAGAAAGCTGTGATAGGAAGGTTTTGCACTCAACCCACAGAGCTAGCTGAATGAGATCAATCCTCTTTGCCAAAATCTAATCGTGCAGAGCCGCCATGAATAACTCTAACATTTAAAAGCCCCCACAGCACAGCCAGGATCTCCAGCTAACTCAGGGAGCCTTTCCACAGTCAGTGTCACCTTTTGATTAAAGAAGCTCCCTGTCCGGGGGCCTTTCCAAATCCAAAACATTATTTCTAGAATGCTAAAGAAATTCTAATACCAAAATACATATTGCACCGGTTTGGACAAAATCACCAGTGGAAGGAATCTCCTGAAACATTCTTATGATAACGTCTATTTAGGCTTGACCAAAAACAACGTTTTGAGGACATTTTCTTATTTGATATTTGGACCCAATATGAATCCTCTAAGAAAAACCAGAAGTATGAAAAGGCATATTACAATATTACTATTTTTGGTGAGGTCTTCTTTTAAGTTAAAAAAATATTATATTAAGGGCAGCCATTCTACATCAGCAAATTCACCCACCACCCTCTGCTAATCTTAACAAAGATATATTCATGCTCTCAAGAATTTTGACCTACTAGGGCACCCTGAAGAATAATGAACACCATCAAACTTGTACTATTTAACACGATTTCTTCATTTATCCGGTTCATAAAGTCACCCAGGAAGTTTGTGTGTACCCTGCTCTGCTTGTCAAGCTGTCAGTGTCTGAGTACCGCTCCCAGAGTCTCCTTTCGTGGGTCTGAGATGAGGCCCAAGTGATTAAAACGTGCAACGAGGGTTGAGACATCCATTTGCAGCCGATGCAGTAGGTTTTCCCTAAGATGTTAGCGGAAAACAAATGCTCACTGATACAGATGACTTACATTCTTCACAATTCAAGGGTTTCTAAATTAAGGCAGGATTTTCCACCTCTGATTTTGTTACGGAAACAAGTCAACTGTTCCATGCCTTCCATAGCTCTTTGTTCTCAGTCTCCAGGAGTCTGTAAGCCTAATTCTTCCTGAGTCCACTACAGTAACTCTGAGTGAAAGGGGGTGTTATTCCTGAGGGCCTCTTGAGGTTAGGCCAGGTTACATATGCGGCTTTGATTATGCGTGTTGAGGCAATGAACTAGTAATATGTGTTGTCTCCTCGGGCGGGTCACCCAGGCAGAAAGTGACACATCCAGGTGCACTGAATGCACATGAAGGAAGGAGAGGACCAGACAGAAGACTGCCTGCTGTCAGTACTTGAGGGTATGATCCCTAAATTCCAGTCCCTCCTAACATTCACCCTGGTTTACTCTGTATCTACAACCAGTGGTTTCTCATTTCCGTGGTTTTGCTCAAGTTTTCCTCTGTCTGGTGTCCGTTCCTACCTTTCCCCCTCTCCACTGAGATATTCTTCTTTCTCATTTTTTTTTTTGAGAGAGAGAGAGAGAAAGAGAGAGAGAGAGAGAGAGAAAGAGGGTATCTGCATGTGCATGCACAAGGGAGGGGCAAAGGGAGAGACAGAGAATCTTAAGTAGGCTCCACACTCAGTGTGGAGTCCAACCCAGGACTCGATCTGACAACCCTGAGATCGGGACCTGATCTCATCTTATGAGATTGTGCTCAGGCTTCACCCCAGTGGCACCTCTCTCAGAAACTACTCCTGACATTCAGAATGGGTTCTCTAGTGAGGCTTTCAAGCGAAACTTCAGTTTGGGGGCCCTCGCTTGCATGGGTCCCTCACAAGCCACTGGACCAGGCCTTAGTAGCGTTTTCAAAATGAAGATGTGTTTCTAAAATAAGATGTGTAGAAGTAAGATATTCTAGCCCTAATTATTTCAGACTCTCCACTTCAACTACCCTTCCAATGAACTTTCTTCTTGTGTCTGGTAGTATGGAAGTGACTGTGAGCATTTGGGGGAATCAGGGTAAAGGGGCATTGAGTTTGGAACACATTGGGTTGGTTTAATGGAATAATATATTTATGTGGTTGTCACACATAGAAATGGTGTATCAGTCAGGGTTCAGACAAAGAAAGAAAACCAGTAGGAAATATTATTATGATAGATAATAGAAGGATGGAAAACTTTATAATATGACATTATAAAGAATGTCAACAAACTGATTAGTGACTATCATCAGATTCAAAGGCATTTATGGTTACTTGTCATGCACACACATACACACACTCAAAACAAATACTTTGAGTATTAGTGCTTATATATGAATGAAATTCCAGAGGTTTCCCATATTTGACTATAACCCTTAAGTTTATACTATATTATCAACAAGTTATATAAAGAAACTATCAAAGAATTTTTTAAAATTCTGCTCTATTGTGCTGAAGACTTGTCTTCTATTATCTTTTGATTCCCTATATAAAAAATATTGCAAAACTATGGCCATATAAAGGGTGTGTGATGTTTAATTTCATGTGCCCACTTGGCCGGGCCATGGGGCCTTGATATTTGCTCAAGCATTATTTGGGATGTTCCTTTGAAGGAGTTATTGTGAATGAGATTAACATTTAAATCAGTGGACTCTGAGTAAAGCAGATTGCCCTCCCTAGTGCAGATGAGGCTTGTCTAATCAGTTGAAGGCCTTGATAGAGCAAAGACTGACCTTCTTTGAGTGAGAGGAATTCTGTCAGCAGACTGCCTTCAGACTCAAACTGTAACTCTTCCCTGGTCTTCAGCTTGCTTAATCCAGTACATTTTGGACTTACCAGCCTTCCACAATTGCATGAGCCATTTCCTTAAATATATCTTTCTCCATTTAGATAGATGATAAGTAGACAGGTGATGGATGGATGGATGGATGGATGGATGGATGGATGGATAGATAAATAGAAAGACAGACAGGAATATCCTACTGGCTCTGTTTCTCTGGAAAACTCTGCAAAATACAAGGGACAATCAAAAATGTTATAGGCTAAAATGAGGCCCCACTACCTACTCCAAATTCAAATGTTGAAGCCCTAACCTCTAGGACCTCAGAGTATGACTGTGGAGATAGGATATTTAAGGAGGGTATTAAGTTAAAAATAAGGTCTTTATTGGGGAGCCTGGGTGGCTCAGTCAGTTAAGCATCCAACTTTGACTTAGGTCAGGATCTTGTGCTTTGTGGGTTCAAGCCCAGCTTCGAGCAGTGGGCTGACAGCTCAGAGCCTAGAGCTTGCTTCAGATTCTGTCTCGCTCTCTCTCTGCCTCTCCCCCACTCACATTCCATCTCTCTTAACAAATAAACATTAAAAAATTTTAAATATGATTTTTAAGGTGTGACTTGGTCCAATCTAACCGGTATCTTTATAAGAGCAGGTAGGACACACAGAGAGATACCGAGGACTCCTACACATAGAGGGACAGCCATGTGTAAGCCAGAGAGAGAGGGAGCAGAGAAAACCACCCCACCAGGACCGTGACCTTGGACTTCCAGCATCCAGAACTGTAAGCTGTAGGAACTCTGAAAGAAAACAAACTTCCATTGCTTAAGTACCAGTCTGTAGTATTCTCTCATGGTAGATCCTAGAAAATGAACAAAAAGTAGATCAGGCAGTTAATTAGTAAAAACAAAGTACAATTATTCTGAACTTATAATGTTTGCTGTATGTGCCGACTTTAAAAAATTTTTAATTTCTCACTTCTTTTCTCATTTTGAATGATTTTTCACTTTTGTGCTTTTTTGTATTATTTTTCTTCCAAAGTGCCCCACCCCTCCCAAGTTAACTCCCCAGGCCCACAAAACCTGGCTGTCACACTGCTGATACCATGACTGCATCTGTCCCTGTTCAATTATCTTCGGTGTATTTCAAAGTGTCATTATGTGAAGGGATGGATGTGTTACCTAACCTTGTTGAAGTCATCATGTTATAATACATACATATATCAAGTTATTATGTTGTGCGTCTTAAACTTACATGATGTTATATGTCAACTCTATCTCAATAAAGCTGAAAAAGTATCTTCAGCATATTTCTACCAAGTCATCCCCACATCGCTGGAAAATGATCTGTGTCCAGCACTGGTCCTTAACCAGATTTGAATCTCCAAGAGTCAGCTCGATGCCTGGCACATGTAAGAGGTGCTCCAGAAATACCTGTCAGGTGAACGGGCAAATATTCAGACAGATGCACTAGCAAATACTGAAAAGTGAATTAAAAATCTGCCAGTCTCTACGGACATCAGCTTTATTTTTAGAGTTCAAGTTACAGACTATTTGCATTGCCTGCGCTCAACTGGGGAAAAACAATACCCTTAAGAATCTTCCACCTGCTGGACACTGATGCCAACCTAAAGCAAGTACAAAGCCACCAAGAACATTTAAACATCTACTGCCAGATAGAAATTCTGGTTAAGACACAAAACAGCTCAGTTATAATAACCAAAACCCAAACTGCATAAAACTACTCTTCTCCCCCCTACACTGCTCTCCCCTCATCCCCAAAATGCCCTTGATAGTTTAGTATTGTGTTTTGGTCCATGTGTAGACGCAAATGGCCTAACTATTTATGATTGAGTGGATAATGTGAGTGTGATGTATAACGCTCAACATTCTGCCAAATACGGAATGTTTCTTGCAAAGGGAAAACATTCAAGTCTGAGATACGGGTTTGAAACCCAAAATGTTTCCTGTGAAGATGCAGCTCTCAGTTATAATGAAAATGACTCGTGTAAACAATCTTTAAATCACACACACTTATATACTTCTCCTTATTCTGTATTTCTAATTGCCTCTTATATCTTGAGGAGGAAAATACGTGTATTAGGAAAGGGATATATAGAGAGAGAATATATAGTATATGTATTAGGAATATATTAGTATATATATTAGGAACATATAGTATTTCTATATATAGCTTTTTATATATATAGAATATGATATATTGTAGGTATATAGCATTCCTCATATATATACTAATATATATATACACTAACATTCATAGCTTATATAACATATGTAATATGTATGTGTGTAACATATATATATATATATGCATATATATGAAAGGCCTTTCTGTAGGATAGTTCACTACACACAGCTGTGCCAGTACAGCCATCATCTCTGTTGGAACTTCTTCAAGTGGAATCTCGTTCGTTCTTACCAAGAAATGAAAAGCAATTTGTTTTCGAGTGTTTCAGGGATGAAAGGGAATTGTTTGTGCTCAGCAACCTTTTCCACAATTGCCTCCCTCTCACTTCCTATCTCTTTCCATCTGTTATGCATCTTAGTTGGGGTATTAAACCCCACCCTATCCCTACCCAATGTTCTGCTTCTTAATCTTTTCTGAACTATAGACTTACCTGAAAATATGCTATTTTCTTCCCAGAAAAAAAGAAGGCACAAACACAAATTGGCACAATGAGATTTTTTGCACATTCATAGACCTCTTAATGCCATCCAAGGAGTCCCATCCAGAGACTTCAGGTGAGGAACTCCCACCTGTGAGCGGACCCTTGAGGAAGACAAGGATGAGCTGATAGTGTAGTCCCTGTGTGAGATGCAAAATCTCCAAGTATTATACCATGTACATGAAGCTTTATGTAAGGCAAACTTTTCTTTTCCTTCACTGTTTTTTAGGAAGATAGAGAGAGAGAGTGCATGTGTGAGCCAGGGAGGGGCAGAGGGAGGCAGGGGTGGGAGGGAGAGAGAGAGAGAGAGAGAGAGAGAGAGAGAGAATGAATCCCAAGGAGGCTCCATACTCAGCACAGAGCCTGACATGGGGCTCAATCCCATGACCCTGGGATCATGACCTGAGCTGAAATCAAGAGTTGGATGCTCAACCAGCTGAGCCGTCCAGGTGATCCCTAAGGTAAAATTTTTAAAAGCAAAAAGGAATTATCAAAGTGACAAAAAGATATTTAGAGATTCTGATTGTGGACTTTGGAGTGGCATCAATGTTACAGTGGAAGATCTGGGGAGATTATGTAAGTCACTAAGAGAAAAAATTCATTGGGTACATAGTGCTTTAGCAACACGTCTTTTCCTACTTTAAAGAATTTACCTACTAATAAATTAAATTGGTTATTTTCAGGGGAAAGTTAAATATAAAGGAAATAAATAAATAAGTCACACTTAAAAAAAAATTTATCTTTACGAAGAACACCAAAACACAAATATATTATAAATAGACCTTGTCTTTGATGTTTATTTCACATTATCTAAGTACACTCAGTTATGCAAATTTACATGTGTATTTCACATCTTTGCATTCATGATATACATATAACAGGACAAAGAACACATCTGCAATACTCAGCCTTGAACACCCTGCTCAGGGAAAACAGGTTCTCAGCTGCCTCATCTTCCTGCACATGTACAAATGCAACTCTAAATAACTGACTTAAAAGTCAGGATTTGGTAGGAGGAAAAGGTGACTAAATTTTTATGCCACCCAAAATAACAAAGAGCCAGTTACTTGTACTCCATGTTCAAAATGGTCTTCTAAGGACCAAACTACAATTCAATAGGTAACATTTCTTTGGGAGTGCCTTCAACTATTTTGGGAAGCTTAGACATTTGGGCTTCTTCTAAGCGCTCTGTCACATGCAGTCAACATGACCTACACACACGTGAGGCTCAAATGCCGGCATTCTGGTGCTGTGTGTTCACCCGAGACATTTTTAGAAGTGATCACCAATATCATTACCTCTCTTTCACGAAAATACCTTGCCAGGCTAGGAAACGAGCGATTACTTCTTCAATCAGGCAAAGGAAAAAGACAGGCCAGTGCAATACAGTACTAATTGTAAAAGAGACAATCACATTGAATTAAAGAACCTTAACATTTTAGTTACAATGTTATGAAATTCAAATATATCGAAATCACATGGTGAGACTAGATGCCTGCATGTTCGTTCTGTTCGATGTTGCCCACGAGATCTTTCGTATCGCTAGTTCCCGGACTTGACCTACTGTTAAAATAGAGAGTGTTTTCAAAAGTGTTCTCTTGAGGTAAGTGCACACGTCTCTTCTTATAAAAGAAATATGCGGCAAGGCCTGCACCTGTTACGATCAGTAGGACCACAATGACTACAACTCCGGCCGCGTTGGAAGCTGGTTTGGAAGGGTCCATCTTCCTCGGGTCAGCTGGAAATAAACAAACTCATCAGGATACCAGTGGGCGGAGGCAAAAGGTGGAGCGCTATACGAAGAACAATACAAGTTTCTTTTTGGAAAAACTAAACTCAATATATATTCTTTCATGTCAGATGCTCTTCAACATTTGTCAGACAGAAATGCAGGACACGGACACAGGAGTCTGGGTGACATAAAGGATTATTTTAAATGTTAAGATTAGCATTTAGTTGCAAGTGTATTTCATCTCTGAGTTAACCAGTGTTTTAAAATATTTATCGCTGTTTGAAAAGCATTTAAGGCTGCTGACAAATACATCAGATGAAGATAAAGAGACTAGTGATAATAATGATGGTTGTTAAAAAGCAAGGAAAAAATAGGGAAAAGAGAAAATCTGAAGAGTGGAAATTTGAAATCATGTGTATAATTAAACAAATAATACCCATAAAGTGAATTAGGAGGTTGCAGGCAGACCATAAATCTGCGAGTTTGTTTTAGCTGCCAACAAAATTAGTGAAATAAATTGGTTACCTCATCAAGTTGTCTATAAAATTAAAATTTAAAACGTTGATTCAAAAAAATGAAAATAAAAAACCCACAAAGATTCCCAAGAGAAATTTCTCCCCTGGGTTCTGAAAGGTAACTCTGTAACACAGCGATATCTTCAATAATATCTATGCTAAAAACCCTGACCTGACATGATCTGCTTTTCTAGATCATGATTCGAGGGAGGGTGATGACGTAATGGCAAAGGCTAATAATGTATTCCAAGCAGTTCTACTGACAGTACAGGGGTGTGGGAAGGGACTATCCTGGTTGTTGAAACAAGCAAACCGTATGCATACATTACTAATACAGAGCTTAGAATTTCATAAGGGTCTTACCTTTAGTGGTAATTAATGCATGAGTAGGTTCAGCATCAACAACTGTGAAATAAGAAATTAAATACTTATAAAAACCCATAATAATTGCATGTAGATAATGAGTATTATTTGGCTCACAGTTACATGGAGTCCTCCATATTTTGTTTATGGTGATATATGATATGATATGATACGATATAATATAGATAGATGATAGAGGCTAAAAGACTTTGTATGTATGTATGTATGTATGTATGTATGCATGATCTATCTATCTATCTATCTATCTATCTATCTATCTATCTATCTATCTGTCTATCTATACTATATCAGCATCCTACAGCTGTAAGGGGAGTTTGAATACAATGGAAATTCTGAAAATACAATCCAGTGATTTGCATTTGAGCCACTGATATTGACCTTCAAAATCTACCCAATCTACCTAATAATAATGTATTCTAGGATAGCTCTTTTGAAATTGGCCCACTGCAGCCTAAGTTACCACAGGGCATTGAAATGAAAAATAAAATAAGATTTCAACACTTCATCAAAGAGTGTGGTATCTCAGAACAGTTTTAAAACACTGAAGAATTACTCAATTCCAAAATAATAAGATCCACTAGGGAGTGTTAATTTACCTAATTCATTTATTTAAAAAATTTTTTTGATGTTTTATTTTTATTTCTGAGAGAGAGAGACAGCATGAGCAGGGGAGGGTCAGAGAGAGAGGGAGATACAGAATCTGAAACAGGCTCCAGTCTCTGAGCTAGCTGTCAGCACAGAGCCTGACGTGGGGATCGAACCTACAAACTGAGACCATGACCTGAGCCGAAGTCAGACGCTTAACCAACTGAGCCACCAGGCGCCCTGTGAGAGGGTCTGCCTCTTTCTCTGACCCTCCCCTGCTCATGTGGTCTCTCTCAGAAATAAATAAAACATTAAAAAATATATATTATCTAATTAATAATTTTATCTCTTGGGAAGGATGTTATGTAAAGTGGACTGGCCTGAAAACATTATTAAAGTTTAGTAGGTAGTACCACATCATAGGCATATCACACTAATAATCCCCCCAAAGTCTGTCTTACCAGGGTCTGGCACTCATTTTCAGAAGGAGATCTAATTGGTCTTCCATGATTTATTTCATATTGAAATGCTCATAACTCTCTAGAACTTTGACCCCATCCACTTGGTGGGGATGACTACCTCACCCCATTTCCTTTCATGCCATAAAACTCTATCAACGGGCTCTCCAAACCGCTCGCTACTTCACAGTCATTTGGCTGTTTCATTACGTCAGCTAAGAAGACAGAGTGGTCTCTGCTTACTCAGAGCTGCAGAGAGCTGATCACCAGGTTTTGGGTGATTTCACTTCCACAGGAGTAGAGCTTGCAAGGGACCTATAATTACATTATAATCCCACATACGACATCTTGATATTGGAAAGAAATGATGGCCTGTGAATATATGTGCCACAAGGAACATCCTTACTTACTTTTTGGTCGTTTACAAATATACCCTTTGTAGGAAGAACAGTGAATATTATTCCAAAATCCAGACGCTGCAGATAAAGCTACACAATCGTTTCGTTCACCAGAAGGATCTCCCGTGTTCCAGTTGACAAAGGAAACTGGATTGTTGTTTATCCACATCCACATTCCTGGTTACCAAATAAAGTCAATAAAAATAGAAGTTAAAAATCACCCTTTTATTTTTTTCGAATAGGCTTCAATGCAGGGAGTGCAACCACGGGGTTTGAACGCATGACCCTGAGATCAAGACCTGAGCTGAGATCAAGAGTCAGATGCTTAAATGGCTGAGCCATTTAGGCACCCCCCAAAATCACCCATCTTAAATTCTACCTATTCGTGCAAAATTTCTAAGTGTATTATTTTATACTATAATCAATAGTTGTTTACAACCAGACTTTGAGTTTGCAAGATTATAATGACCAATTATTATAGGAGGAAAAAAACTGAAAAGAATGTTTCTTGTACAACTTTAGCTGAACATTTATTCCTAATTAGTACAAATAAGTATACTTATCCTCCCCTAATTTTTTTCTGAAGATAGAAAATACTTTTGGGGCAGCTGGGTGGCTCAGTCGGTTAAGCGTCTGACTTTGGCTCAGGTCATGATCTTGCAGTCCGTGAGTTCAAGCCCTGTGTCAGGCTCTGTGCAGACAGCTCAGAACCTGGAGTCTGTTTCAGGTTCTGTGTCTCCCTCTCTCTCTGCTCTTCCCCTGCTCGCACTCTGTCTCTCTCTGTCTCAAAAATAAATAAACATTAAAAAAAATTTTTTAAAGAAAATACTTTTTAAAGCTTCTTAAATTAACTTAGCTACAGAAAACACCCTTTTAATTGACAGCTTTCAAGATAGCATAATAAGTAAGTCATTTAAAATTTCAGTTCTTATCTTAAGTGAAAATATGAGTTTGAAGTTTCAAATTCTTTACCAATTAATCATATTTAAGGCAAGACTTTCTGGAGCTGAAAATTTGTTTTGGAAACACCATTGTGAAATATTTGTAACTAAATACTCATGTTGGAAAAATTACCTTCAACATTTCTGAACAATCCTACCCAAAAATTGGTTTTGCTTTGAAGTGGTTCAACTCGATATGACAGAAAACTTGATTCAGCAGCACTTTCAATGGAAACTAAAGAAGAGCCTGTAAAGTATAAAACACAAACACATACACAATATGATGGAACTACATTTAAACAGCTAAAAATATTTTCGTAATGACAGTACTGATGTTAAAAGCAATAAAAATCACCCTGACATCTCCACTTAAGAGAAAGAATTTCATTTATTTTTTTTTATAGTTTATTTATTTTTGAGACAGAGACAGAGGATGAGTGGGGGGAGGGGTGGAGAGAGAGGGAGATACAGTATTTATTTTTGAGACAGAGAGAGACAGAGGATGAGTGGGGGAGGGGTGGAGAGAGAGGGAGATACAGAATCTGAAACAGGCTCCAGGCTCTGAACTGTCAGCACAGAACCTGATGCAGCACTCGAACCCACGAACTGTGAGATCATGATGTGAGCTGAAGTTGGATGCTTAACCGACTGAGCCATCCAGGCACCCCAAGGGAAAGAATTTCAAAGAATAGATGTTTAACTTCTAAGAATTTCAGTTTCCATTCTGAAAATATGATATTTTAAGTATTATGTGCATTACAAGCACTGAATGAGTTGCTGAAGGACAGGCGAAGACAAGTAGGAAAATGTGTCTTTTCTCTTTTTTTGAAAAGTCTGCTTTAATATTTCAGGAACACTTCAAGCTCAATGTGTACAAAATTCATAAAATTCTCTCCTAGAAATCTTATTTCTCCTGAACTGTTTACATGTTGGCAAGTAGCATCATCATCTTCCCACTGCTCAAGCCTGAACCTGAGATTCACTCTTGACTTCCACCCTTTCTAGCACCAATCCCAAATCCTGTTGATTTTACTCTTTAAATATTTGTCTTGTCACATCTGTCTGCTGCTATTCATTCCGTAACTGAAGGCCTGTATCTCTCTCTTCTTCAGCCATTTTGCCCAGCCTTCAACCTCCCTTCCCTCTGCCAGCCATCAATTTGTTCTCTGTATTTATAATTCTGATCTTGCTATTTCTTTGCTGCTTCTTCTTCTTCTTCTTCTTCTTTTTTTAGATTCCATTTCTGAGTAGGATAATACGGTATTTCTCTTTCTTAGAATTGTTTCACTTGGAAAAATACCCTCTAGGTCCATCCACGCTGACTCAAAAAAAAAGCACCATCTAGTCCTTTTTATGGCTATGTAACATTCCAGTGTGTGTGTGTGTGTGTGTGTGTGTGTGTGTGTGTGTGTGTGTACCACATTTTCCTTATCCAATCATCTATTGATGAACACTTCTAAGTCTTGATAGTTATAAATACTGCTACAATAAAAATAAAGGTGCCTATATCTTTTTGAGGTAGTGTTTTGGTTTTCCTGGGGCAAATACCCAATAGTGGAATTATTGGATGATACGACATTTCTATTTTTAACTTTTTGAGGAATTTCCATACTGTTTCCCACAGTGGCTGTAGCTACTGTATTCCCACCAACAACACATGTGGGTTCCTTCTCCTTCACATCTTTGCCAACACTTGTTATTTCTTTTCTTTTTGATTTTAGCCATTCTGATAGGTTTTAGCCCTTCTCCATCTTACTGTAGTTTTGATTATTATTTCCACAATGACGAGTGATGTCGAGCATCGTTTCATGTGTCTGTTGGCCATCTGCATGTCTTCTTTGGAAAAACAATGTCTATTCAGGTTTTCATAGAATATGTCTTAACAAGGTCATGGTTCAGGAGACACTACGGATAGGTACGTGGTAGGTACGTACGTAGGTAGGTAGGTAGGTACGTACGTAGGTAGGTAGGTAGGTAGATAGATAGATGCATTAGAAGAGAAGGACAGATACCATATGTTTGCACATATAGGAGGATTAGGAGGAACTTAATGGAGGACTGTGGGGGAGAAGAAGGGGGAAAATAGTGGAGCAGAGGGAGAGAGGCAAACCATGAGAGACTCTTGAACGCCAAGAACAATCTGAGGGTGGATGGGATGGGGGAGGGGAAGGGGGATGATGGGCATGGAGAAGGGCATTTGTGGGGATGAACACTGGGTGTTATATGGAACCAACTTGACAATAAACTATTAAAAAAAGAAAAGAAGTATGCTATGAAATTGACATGTCAAATAGGAAGATTTGATTTGTTTTAGGTGAAGCAACTAAAGAGGAACATGGAGAAAATAGAATTTAAGATATAAGAAGCATAGGATTTCAAGTAAGAAGAATAGAAAATAATTCCAAGAAGAGAAGGAATAAGAGAAAAGACAGCGAGGGAAGTGTCGTGCTTACTCAGGAACATGGCACACAGATATATGGCCTCTCCCACAGCTGGTTTATGATAAAAGAAGTTAGATAAAGGATAGATGGGTGGATAGATTTACCTACTGGGAGGAACCTAGAGTGTTAATAGATGGCTCAGTTTGGCTGCACTAATCTGATCAACAGGTAAAAAAAAGACGTGGGTCAGGCATCACAGTAGAGGGCAAGAGATTGGTATTTATGGTAGTGATAAAGAGCACTTAGTTTTTTCAGGCAGTAGAATGATGCAGTGTTACTCCTCTAGGTATAGGATTGTACAAAGTAAAATGAGATAGGGAGTCAACAGACTGGTTACATTACCATGGCATCAACATCTCACGCTATATTAGTCTTGATTCAGTGTCAGCATTAGAGCTTAGAATAAAATTCTATAGCGTTCTAATAATAATAACTAACATATTTTAATCACTTCATGCAAGACAGTTTGCTTTGTGCTTTACAAATATGATCTCACTAAACTTTTACAACAACCTTATCAAATGAGCACTACTGTTACCCCCAGTTTATAGATAAGGAACTAGAAGTACAGAAGGTAAAAAATTTGTCAAGATCCAGAGGATAGTAGAGGGCAGGGTCATGGAATGATCCAGGCATTGTGAATCTCAAAAACCTACACGTGACCACAGGTCCGCCTCCCATGTTACTGGGTCCTGGATTGGCCCCTTGATTATTGTTTTTATTGCACAGTTACATATTCCATTGTTTGATGTAGTTCATGGATAATAACCATTTCAAAATATTTGTGACATATTTTGATGAGTGGAAGTCATTTGTTTTATTTACAGGAAAACAGTCATCTGAAACTGAAAACAGTTTCTCCATATTCATTGCAATTTTTAAATTTTATTTATTTATTTAAGTATTTATTTATTTTTGAGAGAGAGAGCGAGAGAGTGCAAGAGTGGGAGAGGGGCAGAGAGAGGGGGATACTGAGGATCCAGAGTGAGCTCAGCGCTGACAGCAGAGAGCCCAACCTGGGGCTCAGACTCACAAACTGTGAGATCATGACCTGAGCAAAAGTTAGACGCTTAACCTATTGAGCCACCCAGATACCTCTTTTGCAAATTCTTTTTTTTTAATGCTTATTTTTGAGAGAGAGGGAGAGACAGAGCGCAAGTGGGGGAGGAGCAGAGAGGGAGAGAGACACAGAATCTGAAGCAGGCTCCAGACTCAGCTGTCAGCACAGAGCCCGACACGGGGCTTGAACCCAGGAACTGTGAGATCATAACCTGAGCAAAGTGGACAGAGCCACACATGCACCCCTTGCAAATTCTTTTAAAAGCACTTTACAACATGAAGGAAAATATTTTTTAATTAAAAAATTACAAAACAGACTTCAGTGACACCTGAAGGAATGGCAGCCTAAGTGTCCCTGAAAATCTTCTCCTCTACAAAAGCAAAGAAGACTGACAAATTTCAGAACTCTAAAAATTAATAAACCACTTGTAACAATCCAGGAATACTTATTTTTTAAAATTTTGTTTTTGTGTGAAGAGTGAGCTTCATGGTGTTTTAACTTGCTCTAATTTCACGGCACTACCCTCAACTCTCTGTTTAAGGTAAAAACAAACAGCCCCCAAATCACAGTGAAAGCTAGCAGACACTAGAATATTCTAGAAACCACTAGAATAATCAAAATGGTGTTGGAGCTCTTTCAGAGTCCCACTTCAAGGAATTTCTGTGACTTTCTCTCTCTGACAGTTCCCTGGACAGTCTGACTTGCAAACTTTGGCTTTCTTTGCCCTAATTCAGAGCCCCTTCCAATGTTAACAGCCTTCTCCCTGAAGGTATTCATGGCAATTATCTAACATCATGGATGCCTGAGGCAGGGATAACTGGTGAAGAAAAAAGAATAACAAGCAAGCAAAAAAAAAAAAACTTAAAAGGAAAAATGGGAATAAGATGTTCACGGTGAGCTCCAAAAAACTTTGATCCATTCTTGAGAATCAAGAAGGCCACAGCCATACACTGGGGCATGTACATGAGCCTATCTATGAAAAATCTGAGAGATTTCTTAGCGCGCACTTCTAGCTAACCTTGAGGATCTGCAAGAAGGAGGTGAGCACTAAGGCAGAGTTGTTGGAGGTTTTTGTTTTCTGTTTTAGAGAGAGCGTGTGCGTGAGCTGGGGAGAGGGGCAGAGAGAGAGAGAGAGAATGAGAATCTTAAGCAGGCTTCAAGTTGACAGATGCAGGGCTCCCACATCCTCCATCCCATGACCCTGGGATCATGACTCAAGCTGAAATCAAGAGCCAGATGCTCAACCAAATAAGCTACCCAGGGGCCCTACTAAGGCAGAGTTTTAAGCTATTGTATGAGTGTTATCATACAATGTATGTAAGCTATCAGTAGCTGACCCCCTACACTAACTAAGCAGCGACTACAGTGATGACACATGAAGAAGAAAACAGACTACAAAATTATGAAGGAACATCATGGAACATGAAAAAAAAAAAAACCCAAGAAACACCAACAACTACACACTCTGGGTTATGAAAAGAAACCCATTTCCAGATTTGTACATCCTATTATTTAAAATGTCTAATTTTCAACAAAAAGTCTACAGGAAATACAAAAAACAAGGAAGTATGGCCCATACCCAGGAAAAGAAGCAGTTAATACCAACTGTTCCTGAGAGACTCGCACCTTCGACATACCAAAGACCAGATCAGCTATGTTAAAGCATTAAAGGAAAACATGTTTAAAGTACAAAAAAAGCATATGAGATATGTCTTACCAAATAGAGGACATCAAGAGAGAGATAGAGATTATTTCTTAAAATTCTGGAGTTGAAAATTATAATAATCGAAAGGAAAAATTTACTAGAGCAGCTTCACAGCAGATTTGATGAAGTAAAAGAAATAACCAAAAAATAAAAAACCATGAAAATAGGTAAGGCGTAATTATCCAGTCGGAATAATGGAGGAAAAAATTACCCAGTTGGAATAATGGAGGAAAAATATGAAAAATTTACAGAGCCTCCAAGGTTTGCAGGCCATCCCCAAGTATATCAAAACATACATAATGGATGTCCAAGAAAGAAAAGAGAGAGAAAGAATCAAAAAGAATACTTGAAATGATGGCCAAAAAATTCTGAAATTTGATGGACAGCATTAATGCATGCATCTCGCAAGCTCCACAGTTATCCGAACTCCATGTAAGATAATTGCAAGGAGGGGCGCCTGGGTGGCTCAGTCGGTTAAGCATCCGACTTCAGCTCAGGTCATGATCTCACAGTCTGTGGGTTCGAGCCCCGCATCAGGCTCTGTGCTGACATCTCAGCCTGTTTCAGATTCTGTGTGTCTCCCTCTCTCTCTGCCCCTTCCCCACTCACTCTCTGTCTCTCAAATCTGAATAAATGCTGAAAAAAATTAAAAAAAAAATATAATTGCAAGGAAATCCACATCACAATCAAACTGTCAGAGGATAGAGATTCTTAAACCAGCAAGAGAGAAGTGACTCATCATGTACAAGAGATCCTCCCAGGTCTTGGCAATGATTTCTCAACAGAAACCATGGAGGTCAGAAGGCAGTACGTGACACTCTAGATAAATCAGAATGACAATCCTAACGATTCAAAATATTAGAGCAGGATGCCTGGGTGCCTCAGTCAGTTAAGCGTCTGAGGCTTGATTTCAGCGCAGGTCATGATCTCATGGTTGTAGGATCAAGCCCCACAATGGGCTCCATGCTAAGCCACTTGCCCTCCCCTCTCTCTCTTAAAATAAATAAATAAACATTTAAAAAAAAAAAAGTATTAGGGCAGAAAGTAAAAAAAGACTTTTCAGCAAATGATTGTTTTCTGCTGTAATTCTTTCCAATTTTGAGGCTATCATGTTACAAATGACATGGGGAGGCATGATGCTGACCATCCTGTCATGATAGAAATTACCGAGAAGAATAAACGCGTGTCCTTACATTCCACAGGATTTTAATGTACAGCCTTGTTAAGGACCATGGGAGTCCAGACTAGATGATTATGAGATTTTTCTTACAGTGAACACAGCACTTACCCATTCGGAGACATTCCAGAGAAGCTTGCCCCCAGTTTCTCGTATAGGAAGATTCAATATAGTAGCAGTGACCATGGAAAGGAATCCAGGCTGTGTGCTCAGACTCTGGGCATCTGCCAGGCAGCTGTGGAGGTTCAGTGGCTGGGATTTCTATCAATAAAAAGACATTTCAAAAAAAGCAAAACCTGAGTTTCTCTACTATGTAGAATAAAATACTAGCAGCTAAGGAAAATTTCATCACCTGTCTCTATTTTTTAAAAAGTTCTGGGGTACCTGAGGGTGGCTCAGTCGGTTAAGTGTCTGACTTTGCCTCAGTTCATGATCTCATGGTTTGTGGATTCGAGCCCCGCATCGGGCTCTGTGCTGATAGCTCAGAGCCTAGAGCCTACTTCGGATTCTGTGTCTCCCTCTCTCTCTGACCCTCCACTGCTCACACTGGCTCTCTCTCTCTCTCTCTCAGAAACAAATAAAAATATTTTTAAAAAAAGTTCTAATGGTAATCATTTGGGGCCGCCATTTTTGTTATGAGGTGTTCTTTTTAGTTGAACTTTTTTCTTTGCATTTTAAATATAATTCAATAGACTGTCCTCTGGTAGAATAGAAATCAACCATCATAATGACGAATGCAAATCTATAAATATTTACAAAGATGTTAAGTTCCTTAAAAAAGTTATGGAAAAATAATTTGCAAAGGGAGTCCCCCTTCACTGTATTCTAGAAAAATTATCACCTTAACATCACTGTCTCTCATTAATCTATATGTATTCTGATAAAATTATATTGATACAGATGTGTTGTCAGCATAAAAACTAATCATAATTTTCCTGACAAATTTGACATCATATAATCTCAAAAATAAAAATTCAAGAGTTTATAAAGTGCCAATAAAATCTAGCAATGAAGAAAAATTTGTATCCTTATTACTTGGATCTATATATATTTGCTTATTGCCAAGTCAGTCTTCTGTTATTTGAAGGAAGAGGTTTTATATCTTATTCTTTAATACTATTTTTTTAAGTTCATTTATTTATTTTGAGAAAGACACAGTGAGAATGAGGGAGGAGCAAAAAGAAAGGGAGAGAGGGAGAAGGAGAGAGGGAGAGGGAATCCCAAGCAAGCTCCATGTCACCAGCACAGAGCCTAATGCAGGGCTTGAACCCACGAAACCTCGGGATCATGGCCTGAGCCACAACCAAGAGCCAATGCTTAACCAACCGAGCCACCCAGGTGCCCTTTATTATCATATTCTTAAGTTAATCAGGAGATGTGACTGTTTAACAATGTCAACAGTCATATATATTCATTTACTGAGAACATTTCAGATCCCTTGACTGCTTTTGTGTATTCAATTACCATCTGATCTTTTGCAGAGAGAATAAAAACTTTCATTGCAAGATGCTGTCTTCCAGTAGCCATCGAGATCCAGGTAAACACATGCTGATTTCAGTCTGGGTTCATCAGCAGCCCAGTTAGTATACCTCATCCTCCATCTATCAGTCCACGCATACTCATTATTGGTCTGCAAGGACAAAAAGAATAATTAACATGCAGTCTCACTTCATTTGGAAAACACCAAAAGAACCAATTGAGAAGTAAAGGTATATTCAAGACTGTGATTTGACAAACAATCTTCAACATTTGAGAATAAAAAGAACATTATAAATCACTCCTACCAATGCAGTGGTAAAGGCAGCCCTTTCTTTTAGAAAGACTCTTGGGGATCCCCATAAATACATCCTTGAAAGCTAATTTGAAAAACACGGACTTAAAAACCTATGTCTTATTCTATGAAACTTCATTTGCAGGTTTTCAGTGTGAATACAAATTTTGTTTTCAGAACAAATATTCATTACATCAACATTAAAATGATAATAAAATTAAGTAATTTTCACTGAATTTGTAGACCTTGGAGAGAAAGGCTAAGCCTTCTAATCGTCTCATTGTTCAGTTGTTGAAAAAGCACATGTGACAAATGACTTAGGCAAGATCCCATAGAGAGATAACAGAGGAGCCTAGGTACCTTGCTTTCCATGATGATGGTCTTTCAACTATAACAAATCATCCTGTTTTTTTTTTTAACTTTTTTATGTTTTATTAATGTTTTTGAGAGACAGAGTGTGAGCAGGGTAGAGCAGAGACCAAGGGAGACACAGAATGGGAAACAGGCTCCAAACTGTCAGCACAGAGCCCGATGCGGGGCCTGAACTCACAAACCGTGAGATCATGTCCTGAGCTGAAGTCAGATGCTTAACCGACTGAGCCACCCAGGAGCCCCTGGTATTTTTTAAAAAATAGATTGTTTTATTCACTTTGCACACTTCATTTCTTACTGAATTTAGTGGAACAAATTTATGATCACATGTAAAATAGTTAACATCAAAAAGAGTACTTATCAATAATATCCTTTTAACAGTCTAAAAGATTTTGCAGGTAATGTCTAAAAACAGATGGTATATAATATTAATGAAATAAATGAATTTTGAAATCATTCAAACAATGGGTCCCATTTTAACTGCATTATTTAATTTCCCAAACTAATTACCAAAGATTTAATGACAAAATCAAAACCATGTATTATCTCAAGTTGGAATTTTGCAGGATTCTATCACATTTAGTGAAATAATGCTTATATGGTCCTTAATTCTATAGATGTAAGGAAGATAATAGTACTGTTTACATTAGAAACGTCGATATAGTGGAAAAGCTACTTCATCTTTCTAAAAATAATAAAAGCTTATTTTAAACTCAGGAGAGAATTGTGACCATGTCCTTAAGAAGGAAATGAGTGAACTAACAAACCAATTAATTACTAAAAAAGAGAGTCAACACAGACATAAAAATGTCTTGCCTAAGTTTAATCACAGAAGTCAGTATGGAACTACTTAAGTACTCACTTGCCTACTTAGGAAATATTCTTTGGGTGAAGTGTACATTTTGATCTCCATAGCACAGCATTAGGAAATCTCTAAAATCTGACACCAACCTACTTTCCAGTTTTATCTCTTTCTGTGCAGTTCTCTCTTCCTGGTAACCTCTTCCTTATGTTCCAGCATCCTAGGCCACATCAATAAAGACCACTTTCTCGCAGAAAGCTTCATGGCCCTCTCCCCTGGCTCAACTGATCCATTTTCTCTCCTGTAGCAAGCACTTGTAGATACCTCTCTTTATTATTTATGGCTTTGTCTCCTAGAAACTTGTTGATATTTCTATTTCTTTTACTGGGAAGTTTGCTGGTTGACTAGCTAAAAGGATGGAAGGTAGATGGATCACAGGGGCGCCTGGGTGGCTCAGTTGGTTGAGCATCCGACTTCAGCTCGGGTCATGATCTCATGGTTCATGAGTTCGAGCCCCATGTCGGGCTCTGTGCTGACTGCTCAGAACCTGGATCCTGCTTCAGATTCTGTGTGTGTGTCTCTCTCTGTTTCTCTCCCACTTGCACTCTCTCCCTCCCTCTCTCTCAAAAATAAAATTAAAAAAAAAAAAAAGATAGATGGATCACAGGGCATCAGGGAAGACTCATTTTAGGAATATTTTGGCAACTCCATGACCACTCTTATTTCTGTGCCCCCCACACCAATTCTCTGCCACTGGCAAACTGTCCTTTTCTATTATGAAATAAAAGAAATGACTGCAGTCACATTCTTCACACATGGACAGAAGCTTCACAACTTCAGGACTCACAACTCTAGAATGACTTGCCACAAAAAATAAAAAGTACCCTCATCACCCAGGAACCATGCCCCCGATCTGCCTTCTTAATTCCCATGGCATCACTGTAATCATGACACTTGAGAGAAATCAGTTAATAAATAAGGGTTTTGAGATGCAGAATCTCTTTTAATATTTAATATCAAAAGCAGTATGAAAGTTAATGTAAGTTATGTAAATTTAATTTGATCTCTGAACACATATCACTAGCTTGCTAGATCCTTGAAGGCACTGGATCCTTGAAAGATGGGGTCTAAATTTATGTTAGTATCATTCACATTGCCTGGCACAGCATCTTACATATAACAAATGCTCAGCAGAATAAACAGAAAGAGAATCCCATTTCCTCGCAATTTATCAATCATGTCAAGTCACACATGTTCCCAGCATCTTACCAAGTTACTGTTCAGGGCGATCCACACAGGCTCGTTAAACTTTTGCATTTGCATCAATGCAAATGCATTACTATAGGGATCTAGAATGCTAGCAATAAGGGAATTGTGGAGCTTGCAATAATTCTCTGCCTCTTGCCATGGTAACTTTAATTTCACGAATGAATAGTTACTTTCACCATATTGAATAAAGCCGTCTGTTGGAATTGTTGTTGGAGAATGAGGCAAGGAAGAGTCTGGAATAAAAAGAGTATCTTTTATTAGCATTAGCAATAAGCATTACTTAGAGAGTAACTGATACACTATATTCACTACCATATCTCATTACGTTATACAAACAATCAGAATAGCATAAATCCAAACCACCAGGCGTTAAAAATATTTCCTAAGTCATTTTACATCAAAAACCAAAGCTCTGATTTTTCATCAGCCTGCCTGGTTGACCTAAATAATTTCCAAACAGTATGCAGATCAATAATATAGATACATAATTAAGTTTCTAAACTAAAAAAAAAAGGCTTGCAAATTCAATGATATCTAGAATCTGAGCAAAAGAAATGACACAGTTTAATCCCATAAATTAAGGAGTATCTATCATCCTGTTATTACTAATTTTTACCTTACCATCTTGGTCAAATTTCAAGGTCACCAACAGTCTTCCTTCCCCTCCTCCATCTGCTCCACCCTATCCATGAATTGGCATCTATCTGTGTCTATTTGACTCCACCTGTTAGTAAGGCACCTTCAAGAGACTGTTTGAAGTTCTGGCACAAAGTCAGATACTTGTCCCAGGTTCATTTAACCCCTATCCCACCATCACGCTTTATCCCCACTGATGATTGCCTATATGCCCTTCACCCACCCCCATGTCTTGACCAAACCAACGCAGTGGCTGGAGCTCTTCTAAGCCACAGTCCCTTTAGCTTTCTGAACCTTTTCCTTCAGTCTTCCAGCATGGATTTCTAAATGTTGTTGTTGTTGTTTTCAATGTTTATTTATTTTTCAGAGAGAGAAAGAGAGAGCAGGAAAAGGGCAGAGAGAGAGGGAAACAGAGAATTCCAAGCAGGCTCTGAGCTGTCAGCACAGAGCCCGACACGGGGCTCAAACCTATGAACTACAAGGTCATGATCTGAGCCGAAACTGAGCCAAATGCTAAACTGTCTGAGCCACCCAGGTACCCCTTCCAGCATGGATTTCTAATCACTGTTTTAGGCCAACCCATTCTTCGTGCCACTTACTGTATAGCCCCCCTCCCTCGAAAGAGCTGCTTTCTGTGTCCCTTAGTAGATGCCCTAGAGTTAGAGTTTAGTGAGTGTCAGCCTGTTGTATGCTAGAATGGTAGCCCATGAGCTAAGAATGGCTTTTAAATGGGTGACAAATTTAAACAAAAAATCAAAGAACAATATTTTGTGACATGTAAACATTATATAAGACTCAGATTTGTGTCCACAAATAAAGTTTTACTGGAACACAATGATGTTCATTTGTTTACGTGTTGTCTGTGATGGTCTAGTATCATGGCAGAGTTCTAGCAACAGAGAATGTATATTTACAGCCTAAAACATTTACAATCTGTCTCTTTACAGAAAAAAAAATTGTCAGCCCCTGGTCTAGGAGTCTAGATGTCCTTGCCTACCCATTTTGCCTGGGCTATTTCTCAGATGTGTTCACTATATACCAACCTAATTCACCATCTGCCTTGTTCTGTCACTGTACCAACACCAAACGTTCTGATTACGCCTGGTGTGGTGACTTGAGATCAGCAAGGGCAGCTCCACCTTTCTTCAGCTTCCACCTTGTGTTGGTGGAAGAATATCATTAAACCAAGAGACCCAGGTCAGCACCGTCCAATGGTACAGCCAGGAGAGACTGAACATTCTTCCTGTTTCCCAGTGAGGGGAGTTCTGGGTTTGTCTTAATATCACCAAAAAATTTTAGGACCACTAAAAGTGGCAAATGAGGCTTGAGGGGAAGCTGAAAAAAAAGTTTCATGGAAGGCTATGTGCAACTAGGAAATAGCTCATCGGTCCAACTTGCTGGTTTCTGAAAACATTCATAAAACAATTATAAGGAGAAATTAAAATATCGGGAGGTTATTTTCAGGTGGTTGGATTGCGGGGAATTTTTTCCCTTCTTTATGCCTTTCCGCATTTGCTAAAATGTCAGCAAAGAACATGTGTTACCTATTTTTTGTAACAGTGGGTTTTTATTCATATATGTGAATAAAAACATGAATGTGTATGTGAATATGATTATAAATATTATATAAATATTTTTAATATATATTTTATATATATTATTTATATTTATATTATATATATTTATATTATATACATTTATACATTATATATTATATACATAATTATATTATATACATTTATATTAAATATTATATTTTAATATTATAAATATTATAAATATTTTTTATCTTGTAATAAGTTTTTATTAGGGTCAAATAGTCTATCATTTGTGCTTATAATAAGAAGGAAAAGATTTTTTAAAAGCTTGTAAGCCATCATTCACTACTGGAAGGAGTGTCCCTCCTGTCCTCGACAGAGACACAGATGACATGTTTGGCATTTCTAGTGGACACAGCAGAGAGGGAAAAGCTCCTGACTTGATCAAAGTTCAGAATTTATGCGGTGCTTTTCAGTCACCTCAAAGTACCTTAAGTGATTTTTCACTCACTGTCATGGGCTGGTCGTAGTTCCCTGATCCGGTAGAAAGTGTGGAAAAATCCATTTGATGTGAAAGAACAAACACCTTCTAATTCAAACCCTAAGAGTTGTTCTCGGGATGACAGCAGCCCACCCCGCCCCCACCCTCATCTCTAAACCGCCTTATGTTTCTGGCCTTCTTTCTGTGTAGCTAGACGATTGTGTTCTTGTTTCACTGGACACCAAAGTGCATACAACCATCTTCTTGATTCTCAGGAATCAAGTACATTTGGAAATATGTACATTTTCTGTTTTATTGTCATTCAACAATAGTAGGGCTTCCTAGGATAAACAATGAAACACAAACCAGATATCTGCATTTTTAGGGGTGCCTGGATGGCTCAGTCGGTAAAGAATATAACTCGTGATCTTGGGGTTGTGAGTTTGAGCCCCGTGTTGGGTACAGAGATTACTTAAAAATGAAATCTTAAAAAAAAAGAGAGATCTATGTTTCTTTTAAGGTTTATTTATTTCGAGAGGGAGCGAGAGAGAAAGCATGAGCAGTGGTAGAACAGAGAGAAAAGGAAAGAGAGGGAATCCCAAGCAGACTCCATGCTATCAGCGCCGAGCCTGACATAGGGCTTGATCTCATGAACCATGAGATCATGACCCAAACCAAGTCAAGAGTCACACACTTAACCAACTAACTAAGCTACCCAGGCACCCGGAGATCTACATTTTTAAAGGCAGAGGATATAAAACCAATGAGGCATATACGATGTTCTATACCAGTGGTTCTCAAGTTATACAAGCACAACTGAGGAATTCTTACTGTGACATTTTACAAACAGGCACAGGTATGCAAAAATCCTAAATTCCTAACAAAGTTAGAAAAAGTTCCATCTCCAAGTGTAATCTGCATAAAACTTTTCGGTAATGGATGAAGGGGCACACTCACGAATAGTTTATAGAAAATGTCACCCTTTTCATCTGTCACAGGCACACATGGATTGAGGTGAGAAACAAACCTTTCAATGTGCCAGGGAATGGCCATTCTTTAAATAAAACTTTATGTTTTTAGAGCAGTCTAGAGTTCACCGCAAAATTGAGAGAAAGGTCATTTTTTAAAAGCTATTACATAACTCCCCACTCTTACGGGCAGTCAAGGTTTGGTAGAACTTACCAGGAAGTGTCTGGCAGATGTAGCCCCGCTTACTGTCACATGTGTCATCCATCCATTTTCCTGCATCCCTTGATTTCCCGCCAATAATAACAACGCAATCAGCCTGCACATTTATGGAGAAAGGGGGGAAAAAGCAGTGTGAAACAATGATTGTTTAAATCAATTCACTAATGAGCCAAAAAAAGATCCTTCATTCCTAACCTTCAAATTTAATCATATTTCATTCACAGTACATTCAATTCATCCGTACTTTCCATGCTCCTGCTTGTACTTTCCACATGGATCTTTCACAGTGAACTCTTGTTGTTTTTAAATAAAAACCCAACAGACTTTGATAATTTTGGAGATAGGTCTGAGAAATTTTGCTCTCAGAAACCGTATTAATCTCTATCAAAATTTCACAACAAAATGTTAGAATACAGTATCTTCTCCATATAAATTCTCCTGATTCAAGCTCCAGCATAGGTGTCCTGCTGTTAAAGGGAAATAAGTATCATCTATATTTTTCATTGCTAATTTAATTCATTATGGATTCAGAGCAAATTGCTGCTATGTGGCTAGAAAGCTTCACATCTTATTTGCGATCTTACAGGAAAGTATGCCAGGCTGGAAAGGGTTTTCTATTTTGTGTTCTGACTATGTTTGCAGTACCTAGCTTCCCTAGGATAGTCTATGAGCCAAAGCAAGTAATAAAGTCGTGAAACCTGCATCTGCCAAAGTTTTAGTCCTGTGTCAAGATAGTGACTTATATGTTGGGCTTCTTTAATCTATCAGTTCGAATAATTATAGCTTTTACTTATACTAGCTGACATTGTTCTGAGTACTCTACATGTATTAATTCCTGTAGCTCACATCCATTCTGAGGTTGGTACTATGTGTATGCCCATTTCACAGAAGAGAGAACTGAGGCACAGGTGGACTTGCCCAAGGTTACACAGCTAATAAGTAAGAGGTGGGATTCAAGCCACGGGCATTCAGGCTCCTGGCATAGACCTTAACTACTCCATCTTCCTCCTCAACAGGTGAGGAATGCCAAGCATGCTGGGAAAAGAAGTAATCTCTAGGAAGGGTTTTTGCTGATAGCCACAAAGGAAGGGAAGATTGGATATTCTCTTGAATGGATAGAAGGACTAGAATTTGTCTACGATGCAATAATGAAGAGCTAGGCCAGCATGCCGATCATGCAGAGCAGAGAAATAGAGAAAACCTGAATCTTTAGCTTTATTCCATTCCCTGATCCACAGCTATGACTGCTGCCAGAGCTGCCTCCGAAACCTCCCTGCCTCCAACCTCATTCTGCATTTAATCCCCACGAGCTTTGACTCTCAGGAACTCCATACTGTACATGTAGATGTGCCAGCATTCCCATCTTCCTCCTTAAATATTCTTATCTTTTGTTACCCTGGCGTACAGCCTGTGCTCTGCTCCGGAACTTGGACAGAGCAAGCCTGCTTCCACCACAAAATACACACGAAAAGTTCTCTCCCACCCTCTTTATCACACTGTATTTAATCCTCTTTGCGTCTCAAGTTCCTGAAATTGTAACAACACAGTCTGTGTGTTTTGATTCCATTTGTGTGAAATAAACTTTATATGTTGCACTAAGAAAAAGTCTAGAAACAAATTCAGCAAAAGATTAATGGTGTTTTTCCTGGGTGGTGAGATGACAAATTTATTTTTTTGTTTCTGCTTGTCTTTATGTTCTCAAGACAAAAAAGAAACTTGGGCAATAATGATTTTTTTTTTTTGGCTTCACACAAAATTCGCCTCTCATCCAGAAATTTTTTACAGAAAATCTCCTCTCACTCCATTCTACTTCAACTTCTTCAGTAAGTTTTTAGCCCCAGAGAAAATCACTAGTCCATCACCAAAATGTATGGACCCTACACAGAGCTACCAAATTAATTATCACAAACACACCATCTTGATTAGATCACTTTTCTGCTCTAACCTTTTCTCGATGCCTATCTGACAAGGTACACACTCATTCTCAGGGCATTTAAATTTCTCTCAATTCTGCTTTCAACCTTTCAAAGTTTTGTCTTACTTTTTTTCTGTATAAAAGCCCTGCTCTACCAAAAGCTATTCACTCCTGCCCAAATCCACATGGTGCCTTTTTCTTGAAGAGTGTATTTGCCTTACTCACTTAGCATAGCCTTCCCCACCCCTCACCCAACTTCCCCATCATTGTTTTAAACTTCTTAAGGAAAAGACCCCTCATGGATTCTTTCTCACGCTCCTTCTCTGCATCAGATGAAAGTCTCCCTATATGATCGTTGTCTGATTAGATCATTCCGTCCCATAGGAAGTTCTTTCCTGCTAACTAAGATAGGGTTTCATAACTGATCCTGACATTATACACTTGCATTCCTTACTGTCTTCTTTTCCATATAAGCCTTGTGGTCTAAGGGGCATTGGGGTGGCTCAGTCGGTGAAGTATCCGACTTCAGCTCAGGTCATGATCTCATGGTTGCTGGGTTCGAACCCAGCATTGGGCTCTGTGCTGACAGCTCAGAGCCTGGCGCCAGCTTTGGATTCTATGTCTCCCTCTCTCTCTGCCCTTCCCCCACTAGCGCTCTATCTCTGTCTCTCAAAAAATGATTTAAAAAAATTAACAAAAGAAAGACTTGCCGTCTAACGTAAGTGCAAGCTTCTTTAAGGTAAGAACAAAGTCTTTTGTTTCTTCCTGTTTTTCTCAATGCCTAGTGTGTTGTTTAATACTGACCACTTGATTGTTCAGTGATACAAGATTAAAGGCATTGAAATAAGGAAACAATCATCCATCTCTGAGGCTAATGTATAAGAGCACCTAGGACACTGCTTGGCTAGCAGCAAGCGCTCTACGAACGGCAGCTCAGTAATGATAGCAATGAGGATGGGATCATTAGTAGTAGTAGCTGCAGGATATACACGCTCAACACCACAAGCTTCAAGAGTTTAGAGGCAGCTGGTACAAATAGAGTTGGTAACTCTGGGCTTAAGTACACATCATGACTACAGCAGAGACGCAGAGGGGAGCCGGCTTTCCCATTCCTTGGGACCCCCACCAGCTGCCCCACAAGCTGAAGTGTTCTTAATTGAATTTATGCCTCTTCCCTTCAAGGCTGGCTCAGTCTGACACACTTAAAATCTGCAAGAATGAACCGGATCGAGGAGAACTCTGATGGATTTTTCAGAGATGACTGATTGCTAATACGATGAAGCAGGCTGACAGTAGGCGAAGAGGTGACCTGAAACGGATATTTACATCTTCATAGGACAGACTGCTCCTTCTCCCACCAGGGAAACCTTTCCCCCAGTTGGTATAATGAACTCCTCGGCCATCCGTCCACAGGAACGTGTGCTCGGAATTCACATCATTCAGCCCCGTCCAGGCATTAAAAGTGGAGTCCTTCATATGATAGGTGAGAAATGCTGAAAGAAACGTTCCACAAGATAATTTAAAACTTTAGGGGAAATACTCAAAATACGGAAAGCAAAGTACATAATTTTAAAATACTGAGTCCACGATTAATGTCTTTATTATTATTTAAAAGCACTTACCATGAAAACAAACACATTCTAACCTTAAAATCACACTATTGGGGCACCTGGGTGGCTCAGTCGGTTAAGCGTCCAACTTGGGCTCGGGTCATGATCTCACAGTTAGTGAGTTCGAGCCCCGCATCGGGCTCTGTGCTGATAGCTCAGAGCCTGGAGCCTGCTTTGGATTCTGTGTCTCCCTCTCTTTCTCTACTGCTCTGTCTCTCAAAAATAAATAAACACTAAATTTTTTTTTAAGAACATCACTCTATCACATCAGGTTTGTACTTCATCAAGGTTTGCGTAATACAAGTCTAGATTTTTTCCCCAGGCCAGTGTGGATAGTGGACAGGCTGTGCCCTGCCCAAGGGGAAAGGGTAGCTGAAGCCTGGCTCATGCCCAGCTCTCCATTTCATACACCCCCATCTGAGTGCGGTTGCCTGTCTTTCTGCAAGAAGAGGTACTGTGTCTAATTCATACACAGTCATCCTGTGAGTGAGCAGGTGCTCTGATTTTTTTTAATAAGATAATCTGATTATAATAACTAGGGGGCAAAGAGGGCTCTTACCAGAACATTTCTGAAAATGAGAACTCCTTGTCAAAACAAGAAGCATCAGGCTGTCGAATTCTCAATGACTTTGGGTTTCCAAGCCCAAAGAGCTACCCAGCTGGAACTTTTTCTGGGAGGCAACTGCTAAGGGTCGGTGGCCATCCGCTAAGTGTGCTTAGACCGAGGGGGGACACCTTGATGCTAAGGATTTGTGTCATTAGGAGAGAAGATCTAGAAAAATTCAGAGAATGCAGAACAAACGTGGCCTTTTGCTTCCTTGCCAATTCTGGGGCAGAGAGAGAGGATGGTGGTAAATACTCAGAAGCTGTAAAAGGCTGAAATGTACAGGTTCCCGACCCCTGCCCACTCGCCCTTCCTCATGCCCCCCACACCGCATGGCTGCCTTCCACAGCTAGCGATTTCCCCAGCCAGGAGCCGTGGATGCCCAGTTGGACCAGTATAGACCCTACAGAACAATTTCTAAACCCTTATGCTTGAACATGACTCCTGAATGCAAAGAGGATACTGAATGACTGTGCACTGGGGTTTTACTTAAAAAAAAAAAAAAAAAAAAAAAAAAGCAAAATAGAGAGAAGCTCAAGGAGATGCAATTATCTGTTTATTCATAAACAAATAATTCCATGGAAGGGCCACTGTTACATGGTTATTCAACTGAGTAGCAGAGGAAGTGACCACTCGGCTCAGAGATTTGCTTATTTCTCAACTAAAGGTAAAAAAAAAATTATTTCCTTCCAAAATTTTTCAGAGAGAGAAGAGAGCATGGCCAGATATTTATTTTGGTTTTATTTTTATTTCCTAAAGAAGATCATAACCTCCTCCAACCCCAGCTTGAAATAATGTGCAAAAGCACTACCTGCCAATATTTTAGCCCTGACTTTTTTTCTGCCAACAACCACAAATAAGAATTCAACAATGTGTGCCTGTTTTGCCAGGAATAATGTTATTTTATCTGAAAATTGTTTCCTTCTGCACATCTCTATTACCCAGGTTCTAATTCTGTTATGCCAGGAATCAGCACTTTGTGGTTAAGGGAAGAAGTCAATTATTGTGTTTCTCTGCTGGGTAGCTAAGCCCAAAATGTGGCAGGCCAGTTACAGAAATATGAATATTATATTCTTAACATGTTTTTATTGTGTGCTATGGTTTGACCCTTTTCTTTCCGTGTCTGGCAAGTTGCTGCCCTTGACTAAGGGGCTCAGTGAAACCTTGGTTGATTTATTGTATAATGTGTTCCAAGACAGCACATGGTGGCCTTTACGGAATAAAGTAAACACTTGAGAGAATGCCAGATGGGGTTTCTGGGTCTTTCTTCTTTCTTATATTTTCTGAGATGTACCATGATTTTGGAAGTCAAAGAATTTCAGAACCAAAAGAGAACTGAGATATTATCTAATTCCTCATCTCCCCCTTAACATCCCACATAAATTCATCCATACATTCACTGAACATCTTTCATGCTATGTACCAGTCAATATGTATAATGTATGCTATAGTCCATAGCATCCAACTGAGAACTTTCCAATGTAAACATTTTCACGGTCCTTTAGAGAACTCACAAAGCAGCTCATTTAACCAGCTCCTTTTTTTTTTTTTTAATGTTCATTTATTTTTGAGAGACAGAGTGAGCAGGAGAGGGGCAGAGAAAAGGAGGGACAAAGGATCTGAAGCAGGTTCTGCACTGACAGCAGTGAGTCCAATGTGGGGCTTGGACCCATGAAGCTTGAGATCACAACCCAAGCTGAAGTCTGATGCTCAACCGGCTGAGCCACCCAGGTGCCCTTCCCTAATCAGTTCTAATTCTTAGAATGGCCTCCCAATTTTGAGCTTAAGACTATTTCTGCCATTCATTGGTATCAAGTCTTCCTTCTAAAACCACTCAGGTCCATATCCTGTCTTATCCAGGCTGTGAAAGCTGAAAGTCTTTCAAACATGCCTCACTCACTGCCTGCTGAGGCTTCCAAACCCTCCATCAATTTGGTTTCTTCATTTGGCTGGCCTGTTCGTGGCCAGCATCCTCCTTAAAGTGATGACTCACTAATTTAACTTAATATCTATTTCAGGTAAGGTGGCCATGAAGAGACCGTGCAAAAGAATGGTCTTGTCAGATGTGAGGGCGATCTGGCTGCGACATCTGTCACCCCATTGGTCGCCAGGGTTGATTCGGCTGATCTGGCTGGATAGGTGGGTGTCCCCTTCTTCCCTCACCACTCCATGTGTGTCCCTCCAGAAGCTGTGCGCTCGGTTGAAGAGGACGACCTTCCCCAATAGAGGAGAACCATTCTTCGGTCAAGGGTATACGAGAAGCTGCTCTCCTCTGCTAGAACCTCCAAACAAGCTCTCAAGAATGGTCTTGTCAACAACATAACAAGTTTTACAATCTGCTATACAGATAGGGTGAGTTTTCCCCTTCATTGTTCTTCAAAGCTCTGGTTTATCCAGATGTTTTATTAAAAATTTTTCCTCAATTCGTTCAAAGTTCATATCTAAAAATTAGTTTTAGTGCCTTAAAACTTTTTTTTATTAATGTTTATTTATTTTTGAGACAGATAGAGATAGAGTGTGAGTGGGGGAGGGGCAGAGAGAGAGAGGGAGACACAGAATCTGAAGCAGGTTCCAGGCTCTGCGCTATCATCAGCACAGAGCCCGATGCGGGGCTTGAACTCATGACCTGTGAGTTCATGACCTGAGCTGAAGTCAAATGCTCAAACAACTGAGTGACCCAGGTACCCCAGTTTTTGTGCATCTTAAATTATACAATCAAGTGACGAGAAGAGCAGTAAATTGGAAATTTGCTAATTTCCAATTTACTGCTCTGGGGGTAGTTCTAGGAATAAAAGTGGAGAGTAGTTCTAGGAGTGAAATGGAAAATTAACAATTTTAAATTTAATTTTTTGATTTATAGGAGAGTTTGATTTGAAGAAATATTACAACATATAAAAACTACATAGAGTCTTAATTCCTACTCATATAGTGGTACATTTGATATAACACATGCTTTTAAAAACTTTTAAAATCCAGAATGCACACAGTACTACACAGTTTGATCACTGAGTCATTAGTTGATAAGCAAACCTCACAGAACAGCTTCATGTCAGCCAAGGCCACAAACACCATGTACGACACATTTGAACTGACAGATTTTGACATGTTAAAGATACAACATCAGTGCATGTTGGGGATCCCTGGTGCCATAAAGAAGGGTGACAGGAAAGCCAAACTAGTCGCTGGTAGTTTCCTCCTCCTTAATTTTCACTGAGGCACTCTCTTGAGCTTTGGCCAACATACAGCGCTTGATCTCCAAGCCAATGGCTTTGGCCAGAGGCGGTGGCACAGCGCTCTCCACCTGCTTGTGGTTGTCCAAGATCTTACCGAACAGCCAGTAGGTGTTAGATTAATTTAAAATTGTTAATTTTCCATTTCACTCCTAGAACTACTCTCTACTTTGGTTCTTTGAGGAATAAACTGGCTTGGTGGAAACAGAATGGAATTTAAGTGGGAAGAGCCAGGTTTGATTCCCAACCCTCCTGCCTACCAGCAGGCTCCCTGAACACCAGTTACTCATTACTGCAGCCTGATCTTGCACTCAATCCCACAACCTTGGGATCATGACCTGAGCCAAAGTCAAGAGTCAGACGCTCAACGGACTGAGCCACCCAGTTGCCCCCAAGGGGACTTTCTATGTTAAATGCCCAGGATGGCGCCTATAATTACAAAATAGTTCTCCATATGTGTTTGGCTTTTCTCCCCTGCCTAATTAAAAACCAAAATATCATTTACTATCATCAGGGGGGAAAGGTTACATATTTAAGTGCATCAATGATTATACAATGGTCTGCATACCTTGCTCTTTTTCATTGCGGATCGATACCAGATTTCCCCCAAATCCTATGCAAGCTTTTCGTGCCTCTTGCCAATTTTTTCTTTCTTCTTCAACAAATCCGAAGACTTTGTAACACTTGGATGGAAGAAAAAAAATGGGGGCTAAGTAAAGATAATAGTGTTCGCCCTGAAGACGTTTAAATTGTTCATGCAGATGATAGCCAAATACAAATTTTCTCCAAATCCAAAAGGTTAACTTAGTTTTATCACCCACAGACTTCCTCTGCAAAGTATTTTTTCTTCCTGGTAACAAAGGGCACATCTACAGGGATAATATCTTCAAGTATACTCTCCATTTCCACAGGGAATTTGGCAGAGAGCCTCCATCTAGCCTTGCCTAACATTTTCTAAAGTGACTAGGTAAGCGTAAGTTAACTTTAAGCTGAAGAGTTTGCATTGTCGCTCTCCGAATCGATCGATGCCAGGACTGCCACTAATTTGTTTAGTACCTTATTATTGTAAAAATTCCAGCCTTCCTTACAGCCTCCTGGGATTGCGGGCACCGTGGGAATGACCGTGGCATTGATGCTGCTGTTGTGCCTCTGGCAAATGAAGGCATTTGGATAACCACAATTAATGTCATTCCAAAACCCTGGCAAGGGACAAAATAGCTAAATTAGATTTACATATTTGCATTTAAAAACACTCTTTTTAAAATAAAGCACATTTCTGTTTCATAAGGATTCTCAGAAATGGCGTAGACTACAACATCACGTTTACACAACTAGAAAGAACTATGTCACACCCTTTTGTTCTTTCACTTAAACTAATAATAGTTCAACTTTCTTTCTTTCTTTCTTTCTTTGAGAGAGAGAGAGAGAGAGAGCACAAGTGGGGGAGAGGGGCAGAAGGAGAGAGAGAGACAGAGACAGAGACAGACAGAGAGAGAGAGAGAGAGAATCTTAAGCAGGCTACCCACTCAGCATGGAGCCTGATGTGGGGCTCAATCCCACAACCCTGGGATCATGACCTAACTCAAAATCAAGAGTCAGACACTTAACTGACTGACCCATCCAGGCGTCCCAATAGTACTTCAACTTTAAGGAGAACTTTCTATGAGCCCAGAATTAACCTGGTTTTGTAGATGTATTATCTAAACAGCCATTAACAGCTAAAGATAATAATCTAATAGTATCTAAACTTATAGATATGAAGCATTGTTTAGTGGTTCAGAAATATCGTCTTAAATTCTCTCAACAACACATAAGTTCCGGTCACTATTCTCATTTTACAGACAAAGATGTGGAGAGAGATAAAGGAGACAGATAAACATTCTGGATAGTTTGCTCAAATCAAAACATAAAAAAATGTTCCCTAAAATAAGTGAGAAGATTGTGTCCTTCCTTAGAGCACATGTGAAGCACACATTTTTCTCACACACTGAACAGTTACACCACTGAAACTTAAAGCCTTTATTTCTTCTGCTTTTCTTGCCTGATGTAAGTATACAACTCGCTACTCTTAGGCTAGTAATGTAGCAAACGACAGAGGCAGATTCAAGACGATGTTTCTGTTGTCTACCTGAATTTGAATACATGGTCACACAATTTTCATCATCATTTGCAAAATTCGGTTCACCTGTGGCCCAAGCCACATAATCCACTTTGCTTCCGTCCATCCAACTGGAAGAGAAAAGTCAGGTACTTAGCTATAGCAACCCAAACATGAGGATAACTGGTAACAGCCTAGTGCGAGGGAACAGATGAATCAATGAAGATGAACAGAGCACAAGATCTGAAGCAAACAGAAGAGAAGATTCTCAAGAGACTGCAGGAAAACCCCGAGGAGCTGGTGCTTCTCGGCCACTGTGCTCCTTCCTCTGCAGCAACCCAAGGCTTTGGCCCGTCTGTCTTCTATTCTCTCCTTGGAAGAAGCCACCTTTAGTCTTGAAGTGAGAGAGGAAATGGAGATCCCAGTTGCTCTGGAAGTGAGCCAGAGGCGAACATCCCCTCGCAGTGCTGATTAGACAGGATTCCCACAAAACAAAACCACCCGTAGAGAGAGACAGAGGATGGGGAGAATTTCTCATTAAAGCCCATTCTGTGATTTTCATGTTTACCCTAGGGTTCTCCCAGGGATGGTGGGCCAGCGGTTATTTTTTATAAATTACAGAAATTCAGAGACTGTTCGCTGGAAAGACAGCTAGAGATCATCGAGTCCGACCCTCTCATTTTAGAGATGATTAAAATGGGTGCTGGTCCAAAGAAGCGTCAAACATTTCTGATCTTTCAAATTAAGGAGTCTGAGTTTTTGGTCTCTATTGCTCAAAAACAACAATAATGGCCAAGCGGAACACATGTGTCTCACACGTCTGCACATGAGCCAGGAAGGCGTATCCGTTCCTCAAACTTAGGAGAAGATGTGTATTAATGAACAAGGAAAGAAACCTCAAAAATGTGCTAATTTCCTCCCTCCTGTAGCTTTTTCTGGCCCCTGTATCTAATGGAAAACAGTACAGTCATTTCTTTGAAATGAAAGCACTTGATGCAGTTGAAAGGGTATTTCAAAGTAGTGTCCTTAAAGCAGTGAGTGGGGCAATGTAAAAGAATCCTTTAATTCTGTGCACCAAGGATGGTCCAAATGGGGATCGACTTTTAAAAATAAATTTGGAATTCCTATGTGTATCACGCACCTTCTTAGCAGATGATTTATGATCACGTGATGGCATCCTAAAGCAAAACTAGGTGGAGTTTCTGCAGATTAAATCAGACTTTGAATCATGTATTTGAGAATCATGATGTTCAAAATACGTAACAGGATTTTTAAAAATCCTTTTGCTTTTTTTCAAAGATGCTTTCTTAGATTGAGAACTAAGCAGGATTTTTTAAAGTGTGTCCGGCAAAAGTGAAGTCTCAAAATAACTGTGAGATGCTTATCAGATCCCTTTCTGAAGCAAAGTTGTTTCGATTTTGATGTACTTACATAAACTTTTTATCCAAGCTGATCAATAGGCCAATAAAATATGCGGGCTGTGCATCATTCTTGTTTACCTAGAAGATGGAGTTTACACATAGTTCAGTCCGTACTCATGTAATAAGAAAATTCTTAAACAAAACCTACTTATTAATGAGGCAGTCTATTTGGGATGTATTCTAAGGAAGGATTCATGCAGAAATTTTGGGGTGCAAAGTTATGTTTTTCATAGAAATAAAAATATTGGGGCACTTGGCTGGCTCAGTCAGAAGAGCATGTGACTCTTGATCTTGGGATCCTGAGTTTGTACCCCAAATTGGGTGTAAAGATAACTTAAACAAACTTTTTATTTAAGTGTTTTTTAATGTTTATTTATTTTTGAGAGACAGAGAGACAGAGTGTGAGGAGGGGAGGGGCAGAGAGAGAGAGAGACAGAGAATGTGAAGGAAGCTCCAGGCTCTGAGCTGTGAGTACAGAGCCCGACACAGAGCTTGAACCCACGAGTTGTGAGAACATGACATGGGTCAAAGTTGGTCGCCTAACCAACTGAGCCACCCAAGCACCCTTTAAATAAACTTTTTTAAAAAGAGAAAAAGAAAAATATACATACTGTATATAAACCTGAATTTATAAAATAAATACCTTCAGTCATTCTCTACAAGAGCAAATGCCTGCAATTATTAGGTTGTTGAAGATATTCTTTAACACAAAGTAATCATTTAATATTTTGCATTTAATATTTTGCAAAGGAAAGACTTTGTCCACATATATATTTGTGCAATATTAGGAAATATCCTAAGTATTTCAAACCAAAATATATCCACAAAGATGCAGAAAGATCGGACTACCCTCAAATACCTTTGTAAGCAAATTAATTTTTATTCTTTCATTACATTCAACTTACTTTTTTCTGCTCTCCCTCTTATCTCCCTTCTGGCAAGCAAAAGGATGCCATGAAGATTTGTAAAAAGAAATATTAAGTCAACATCTTTGAAAAAAAAAAAAACTATAGATTCACTGTTATTTGATACTTTTGGTACAACGAAGAAAGATTTTTATTTGTTTTATATGTTTAGCCAAAAATGTGGTCCAACTAAGATAGATTTTTAAAAATATTTTATTATTTATTTTGAGAGAGAGAGAAAGAAAGAGAGAGTGCGTGAGCAGGAG
The DNA here is from genome assembly GCA_017311185.1 of Proteles cristata cristata. Taxonomy (NCBI): domain Eukaryota; kingdom Metazoa; phylum Chordata; class Mammalia; order Carnivora; family Hyaenidae; genus Proteles; species Proteles cristata. The sequence goes on from JAESUZ010002467.1 coordinate 472,112, forward strand.
AAGGGCAGAGAGAGAGAGAGGGAGACACAGAATCCAAGTCAGCCCCATACGCTGAGCCATCAGCACAGAGCCTGATGCGGGGCTTGAACTCACAAGCTGTGAGATCATGACATGAGCCAAAGTCAGACACTCAAACAACTGAGCCACCCAGGTGCCCCGGATTTTTACATTAACAATCAACTTAAACTAAATCAAAGGGTCCAGGATTGATACATAACAACTAGTTAAGAATTATAATCTTTGAAAGTCCAATTTGTGAACTCAAAGCCATCACATATGGGTCCTCAAAAAGCATAGACTGAAAACCATTTCTGGATTCTGTGACTCTGCATTGAATATCTAAGCAATGAGGTCATTCGTTTCTGTTATGGCCACCACCCACTTCTCCTCTGGCATTCACATCTTTCCTCTGACCTTAGAAAATTCAAATTTAGCACCTCATTTGAAATTGTGCCAATAGAAGACATTATCTTTGCCTATCACATATCCCTGTTTTATTCTTAAATAATGATATTCTTACATATTTCCATAGAAACTTCTTTTTACTTTCACTCTGAATAGAAACAAGATCACCAAAGTTCTTTTTGCAAAATGCTCGGGCGTTGTCCATGGTTTCCTTCTCTTTGCTAAAATAATACTGGTAATCCTTGTAAATAACCCACCCATCTTCAGTGACTGGTGGATCTGAAAAATTAATGAAAAAGGGTGGGGAATTTTACTCAGATAAATTCAGGCATCTGGTATGTGTGGCACACAAAAGCGAAAAGGCCAGAGTAGCTTTATCAGAGCGATCAGCACGTCCAAGAGCCCAGAGTAAGCAGGGTGTTTACTCCAAACACAGACTGAATTGCCTAAAGCCAGGTATCCACTCTGCACCAAATCTGGAACTTTATCTTCTCAGTTAAGTTCCATGTGTCATCATTGGGTAAAAGAACTCCCAGTGTAACTTCCGTCAAAGGGATCACATAGCAGACAGGACTTACATACCTGCACCCATGATGTTCTGAGTTCAAGAAGTGAAAGCTGTGAGAAATCAGCTTTCATCTCAATCTAAGGAAGAGTCTGTAACAATGGACTTGGGTGCTTTAGTGTATAACTGAGAACCAATGAACTGACATACCAGGAGGGCCCTAAGCCTTCTCTGAAACCGTGGTATTCTACAGTTCTGTGCTCTAGTAGGCTGAGTAAGAGCCCCCAAAGATATCCATGTCCTAAGCTCTGGAATCTGTTACCTTACATGGAAAAAGGCACTTTGTGTGCATGATTAAATTAAGGATCCTTGGAGGAAGTCATTATCCTAGATTATCTGGGTGGGTCCTCATGTAATCACAAGGATCCTTAAAGTGGGAGATCTACTTCTCCCACTTCTACTTCTACTTCTACTACAGAAGAAGAAAAGGATGATAAAGGAAGGAAAAAGGAAGCAGGATTGCTATGCTGCTGGTTTTTCAGGATGGAGGAGGGGGCCACAAGCTAACTGCAAGGGAGGTAGTTTGAGAAGTTAGTAAAGGCAAGGGATCAGATTCTGGAGGAAGCAGGGCCCTGCCGATTTTGACCCAGTGAAGCTGAGTTCCTATTTCTGATCTTCACATCTATAAGGGAATAAATGTGCTTTGCTTTAAGTCACCAACTTTGTGGTCATTTGTTACAGCAGCCATGGGAAATGAAGACAGTACTAAAGAGAAAATCTGGGCCCTTGGATTTGATCCAAGAGCCCTTGACACACTGTATTAAAATGCTTTGTTTTTGTGCATGTTAGCATCTGTTCTGGAGGAAAATATGCATACTTCCACAACATTCTCAGAGATATTAAGAACTCTACTCTTCCTAGGTGAAGTATTTTTCATGGAGAATGGAAAGAGCAAAAGAACCCATCAGTGTGGAGATCACGAAATAAGGAAACACCTACTGTCTTGAGGAGCTGGTGTGGGCTCAGGCTTTGGTGTTTGACCTGGAGAGCAAAAGAAAATCAGATTATAAAGTGTGCTTGAACTTCTGCAATCACATATCCTTCTAATTTTACAATTTACATGGGTCGAAACAGCTAAAAATGTAGCTGTTCTCTCTTTCTCTCCCTCTCTTCCACTCCTCAATTGTCCTACCATGTTGTGGAGGAAGAGCATGAAGGGTAAGAGCACAGTAATGGCCACCAGAAATTGGAAGACACTTTTCAGACCCAACAAATTGTGTCATAGAAAGGAACACAAGTTTTGGAATCAGAAAGCCTAGTTTCAAATCCCAGACTGGGGTTTAAATCACCTACCTTCAATTCTGTCAGCTGCTAAAAGAAGTTAGTAACATGTGTAAAGAGGTAGGGTAAATTATGTGCACTATTGGTATGCAGAAGATAATAAATGTTAGGTCGACAGTTATACATCTCATAAGGAGCTGTGAACTTAAAACTTCACGATTTGAAACCACTAAAGACAAACTATTTATTGATAAAATATTTTTCCAAGAATCTGATTTTTGTTAAATATATCTTATCCTCAAAGTTAAATGAAAAATTTTTCTTTCCAAGGAGTTAATGATATATCTGGGCTTTGTTGGAATCTGATAAAAGGACTCAGGTTACCCAGCCTTTGGCTTAAATACTTAACATCTGGAAGAAGAGAGTTACTAATGATGCGTAAGTCGTTGGTAACTAGGAGACCTCTAAGGAAAATCTGGCCACTATTCATTCCTCCACTCTGAAAACTCTGAAAGCACTAATCTATGCACAAGAGAGGAAAACAAGCAGACACAACACGAGAGCAACCCAATGTCTCTAGTAGTGGATTTGGGGCAGTAGCCAAAGTCCCGCAACAGCAGAGGGCAGTGTGGTCCCACAAGCTGTATACAAAATGAGGAAGATTCTGAATATTGTGGTTCAAGGGACTGTCTGTTTGTTCCTTTATCTTAACAGAAGAACCTGGATCCTCTGACCTCAACATCTGACTTGGGTATGTGGGACTTTCTGAGTGCCAGATCATGACTTACAGTGTGCACTGATACTCTTTCGACCATCATAAACATAGTGGCTATGACAGCATTGGGGGCCTCAAAATGGTGCTTGTTCTTTGTGTTGAATATTTATTTAAGAAGTCAACATTTAGAATATTCGGACATTGGGAAACTTTTACCTACTGGATGGCTCACATAGGTCAGAGGATGAATATTCCAAAGAAGAAATAGCATGCGGATTACTCTACCTACAGAGTAGAACGCCCACCCACTCCTATCCCTATAGAATCACAGCTCGTGGGAACTATTTTAGAGGACGTGACTGTCATCCAGGATTGCAGGTGGCCTTTTGATCTTCTGTTCCTTTGGAACATTTATCTGTGCCCAGTGACTTCATTCTTATCCTGTGAAATGATGGCCCTGTCATTTCCCTTATTTGGTTATTTTGTCTGTTTGGTTCTGCTAATAAAAGGAAAATCCTGGGATATCAGGAGGTTAGTTCTCCAATGTGACATAAAATAGAGGACAGGTACCATACCTTTTTGTATCTGGCAAATCCAGTTGTTAAGATGTTCACAGTTAATATCATTCCAGGACATACTAGAGTCACCTTTCAACTCACCACAGTATTCAACATTTTGATAATTATTAGGTTCTCCATAAGCCCAATTTTCATATGAAACCTATGTCAGAAACATTACATTGCAACCATTCATCATTTAAGTCATTTAAATCAGGCCATTGCCAATCATTTATCTAAGCACAGGAAACAAAGGAAAGGCATAGCAACATTTTTTAATCCATTCACTTTTTTTTGCAATAGCTTTGTTTTGGAAGCAAGGTTTATGAAAATGGGTGGGAAAGAAATAGCTTTCATTACATGGAAATTTTCAAAGTTGACTAGAATATGCTATTATTATAAAATTTTCTTTGGTCTTACTGATGAATGGATCCAGGGCCTGGAAAGTGGATATCTATATGGGAAAAACCTGGTGAAAAAGTTCTATTTGTCATCATTGGGTGTTCCTAAATCTCTAACCCATTTCAGTGGGATGTTGGAAATTTTCTCTTTATTAGGTAGGAGAGAGAAATAGAATTTGTTTTTCTAATCAAAGAAAAAGACTTAACAAAATGCTGCTAATAGAACTCCATAACTTCACCTAAAAGAACAGTGGAAATAAATGGAGGGCTGGGTGGGTGTAGAACCCCTTTGAAGTTTTCAGTGTAGAATCATTGCCAACAGAGTTTAGACTCGGCATTTTCCAGAGATATCAATATGAAGCCCAAGTGTCAGAGGAGCTATCAAATAAATCACTTTCCTCAAGTGCCTTGAAAAGTTGCTGATGGGCTCTAAGAGGAGGTAGAAATGAAATTACACAAAATCACTTCCTGCGATGACCAGACCACTAAATACTGCCACCACGTGTCATAGCCTCACACTTCCCCATTCTTAGGAATGGGGAAGGCTGACAAGGTCCAATGGTTATTAATGGATTCTCAAAAACTGTTTCCAGATCTCCTGCTCTATAAGATGCTATAAACCACTCAATTTTTTATATTAAGTTTTAAATTTTAATTCCAATACAAATCAAAAGCACACTGAGATACCACCTCATACCAGTCAGAGTGGCTAAAATGAGCAAATCAGAGAACTCTAGATGCTGGTGAAGATGTGGAGAAACGGGCACCCTCCTACACTGTTGGTGGGAATGTAAACAGGTGCAGCCCCTCTGGAAAACAGTGTCGAGGCTCCTCAAAAAATTAACAATAGAACTCCCCTATGACCCAGCAATAACACTGCTAGGAATTTACCCAAGGAATACAGAAATGCTGAGGTATAGAAGCACACGTACCCCAATGTTCACAGCAGAACTCTCCACAATAGCCAAAACATGGAAAGAGCCTAAGTGTCCATCAACAGACGAATGGATCAAGAAGATGTGGTTTATCTATGCGATGGAATACTACATGGCAATGAGAAACAATGAAATCTGGCCATGTGTAGCAATATGGATGGACCTTGAGGGTGCTATGCTGAGTGAAATAAGTCAGGCAGAGAAGGACAGATACCATATGTTTGCACGTATAGGAGGATTAGGAGGAATTTAACAGAGGACCATGGGGGAGAAGAAAGGGAAAAATAGTGGGGAAGAGGGAGGGAGGCAAACCATGAGAGACTCTTGAATGCCAGAACAAACTGAGGGCAGATGGGGTGGGGGGGAGTGGAAGGGGGATGATGGGTATGGAGGAGGGCACTTGTGGGGATGAGCACTGGATGTTATGTGGAAACCAACTTGACAATAAACTATGTTAAAAAAATAATAAAATAAATTTTAATTCCAATATAGTTAACCTACAGTGTTACATTTGTTTCAGGTATACAAGATAGCGGTTCAACAATTCCATATACATTCCTCAGTGCTCCTGATGGTTAAGTGTACTTTTAATCCCCTTCACCTATTTCACCTCCCTCCTGCCCCTTTGTGAACCATCAGTTTGTTCTCTATAGTTAGGTGTCCATTTCTTGATTTGCCTCTCTCTTTTTTCCTCTGCTCATCTGTTTTGTTTCTTAAATTCCACATATGAGTGAAATCATATGATATATGTCTTTTTCTGACTGACTTATTTTAGTCAGAATTATATTCTCTAGCTCCATCCATATTGTTACAAATGGCAAGATTTCATTCACTTTTATGGCTGAATAATATTCTGGATTTTTATGGCTGAATAAACATAAGTATTGATGGACACATGGACCACTTCCATAGTTAGCTGTTGTAAATAATGCTGCAATAAACACAGAGGTACATGTACACCTACGAATTACTGTTTTTGTATTTTGGAGTTAAATACCCAGTAGTGCTATTACTGGTTTATATGGTAGTTCTATTTCTAAGTTTTTTAAAAAAAAATATTTACTCGGGAGAGCTCAAGCCAGGGAGGGACAGAGAGGGGGGTACAGAGGATCCAAAGCAGGCTCTGTGGTGAAAGCAGCGAGCCTGATGTGGTGCTCAAACTCAAAAAATGCAAGATCACGACCTGAGCCAAAGTCCAACACACACTCAACTGACTGAGCCATCGGGGTGTCCCTATTTTTAACATTTTGAGGATCCTCCATACTGTCTTCCACGGTGGCTACATCAGTTTGCCTTCCTACCAACTGTGCACAAGGGTTTCTTTTTCTCCACAGCCTCACCAACATGTGTTTAGAACTCAACTTTTGGGATACTTGGGTGCCAGTTGGTTGAGTGTCTGACTTTTGATTTTGGCTCAGGTCATAATCCCGGAGTCGTGAGATTGGGACCCATATCGGGCTTCATGCTCAGCATGCTTAAGATTCTCTCTCTCTCTGGCCCTCTCCCCCACTCATGCTCTCACTCTCTCACTAAAAAAATAAAAATTTAATAAAAATTTAAAAATACTTAAAAATTTTTAAGAACTGTAACTACTTGCACACCAAGTTCACATGACAGAATGAAAACATTTTTTATTTAACCTAGATCAATGAGTTTTCTAATGTTTTTTTAATCTAGTCAGCTATGCTTATACCTTGGGTGAACAGAACTAAATTAGGACAAGGGCAGAATAATAATCCTAAAAAAGGAATTATTTTGCATAGAAAAATGTTTCTAGCTATCCTAATAACCTGTTTTACCAAAAATTTATATTAAGCCAAAGGGTAACATCAAAATAAATACATGATAAAGTAAGAAAATAATATGTCAAATCAATAAATTACTCACAGGAGAGCCATCACTCCAAGTAAAACCCTCTGAAGGACTTCCATATGTGAGTCCCAACCAAAACAGTTCATGGTAAGTTCCAGTAGCCCTGCAATTAACAAGACATAAAGAGAGCTCATACTATTGGATGAAACAAGTCTGGTTACTTAAAGAGATTTGTATGGTAACCTAATGAGACAAATATGAAAGCCAATCAAATTTGAAAGTTATCTTCAAATCCTAAATGAGTACACAGGTAAAAAGATTCAGTGACTATAAGCATTATGCAACTGTGCATTTTGGGAGAGCCCTGAAATATCCTCAAAGGGAACCACTATTTGAGAATATATAATTATAAAACATTGAAAGAAAGTCATTCATTTATTCATTTAATAACACGTATTGAGTGTCTTGTACTTCTGTAGAGCAATTCATCACAGGATTTCTATCTATAAAATTAAGCATTTGTAAGTGAAACTAGATTTAAAAGGTCCTATGGATTTGGGATACAGTACAGCCACTCAATGTAGCATCATGAGCCAATATCTGAAATAGAATTTTCTCAACACCATAGCATCAAATAGGTAAAAGGAATATTACATAAAAAAGACACTTACGCTATTAGTCTCCATATTGTTTGCTGTTCCTCTTTGTTATTGATACTGGCTAGGTCACCGCCCAGAGCTTTACAAAAATCTCGAGATTCAAACCATGTTTTCTTCTCATGTTTTCCTTTTGCAAACAGCTAAAGACGATATAGTTTCAGAAGTTATTTTATACTTCATAGCTTATCAAATAAATAATTATTTACTTTCGATGAGATTTCATTTTATAGATAGAAAGACATTGCAGTGGTGTAAAACAATGTAATTCTCTTGGTTGAAAATCAATTTAGGAGTATTTGGGTAATAAACCAGATAGGATGGTTTTATTGAGAAGAGATTAGAAAATAAAAGTATTTCATAGCGCAGGGGTAATTAGATAAAAATCTTGGAAGTTATAGGCATATAGGTTAGGTATACAGCTCATTGTAGAAGACAGGATTAATTTGGTTAGTTGGGAAAAGTAGCATCGAGATAAGAAAGAGAAGAACACTTGATCCAGAGAAAGTAAACAAGTAAGGAAAACCTCAAAGAAAACAAAAATTGTGGCATAGTTTGTTACCCTGTCTAGTTTGAACAAAAACACCTGACAGTCTTTCAGTCTTTCAATGCCAGTGTCTTTTGCAACTGTTTTGGTTTTTTTCCTTACAGTTGCATATTTTAACAACCACTGGAGCACACATCACAAGAGACACTTGGCCAAGCTTCCAAAAAGATGGGTTATAAACTGAACTAAATTTTAATAGATTATATGATTTAGGGAATATCTTGAACTATCCAGAGGGCTACAGTGAAATGGAATCCCAGACTGGGAAACACCGATCAGCATGCAAATAGTATAGGAGTCCGTTGTATCCAAGAGCTTTTGCGATTTTCATTCACTATTTCTCACGAGTCATGTCCCGCACCATCACAGGCTTGTGCAAAATGGGATTTGCTTCCGATGGACTAAGACTGCCCAGCTGTCACCAAGCAACCCAAGGCAATCTTCATCTTGACCCTAACCTGAGCTATCTGGACAAAAGTGCTTTGAGCGAGCTTTCACATCATGAACTCCCAACACTTCTGTGGGCATTCCAACCTGCTAGATTGTTAGACTTCATTTTCTTAAATAAATTTACTATCACCCAAATTTTAATAATAATTCCCACATCTTAATATGTACAAAGATGGTCTATATATTTCCAAACAAACCTATGTAAGCACCCCTAAAACTATGTAATTTTCTAATGAAGTACATATTTCAATGTGTTGAATGTCCACCGGATAACATCTCTACCAGAACTCACTTCCCAGATCTGGAGAATTCTACCACTTCTCTCAAAATCCTCCTATAGACCTCCATAGCCTATCACCCCCAGGTGAATGGCTGTGTATAGGATAAACTTGGCCTTTGTGTAGTAATTCAAAAGTATCCAGATGCAATAATAAACACCTGATTTGCTTTGTCTTAGTCCTCAATGAACCCATTTCCAAAATCCTCTCCTGTCTTGGTCTAATACATTCCCTTCTGTGTAAATTATGCATTTAGTCCTGACTGGCCAATCAGGATTGAACAGTTTAGCAACATCTACTGCTAGGAGTGGGGATGAGTAACCCAACCACCTGTACCCCTTGAGCTACAGAAGACTGAATAGTCTCGTTCTGATACACATTAGTAATTCAAGTTTTCCCTCAGCCTTACCTAGCTGTCCTACAAGGTACACCATGGCCACATGCCACCAAAGGGTCTGAATAAAAGAGGTCCTGGGAGTGGGGTGCTAGAGAATAATATCATTAAGTGGTAGATAAGCACATTTCCGTATTTGACTAAGTCTAACTTTCTTGGGAAAGGATATGACTTACAAGAGTGAAAAAAGACCCAAATGCATAATTCGCTGAGGTTTTTGTCTCTTTGTTTTGCTCAACTTGACCGCATAAGGAGAAAATGGATGGTGTGAACTTGGAATGTAATAAACGATAATGAAATATCAAATCATCATTTAAAGGACACTGAACAGCCATATGCCTGTACTGAGTCATGCCCTCATTGCCCATCGGGCATAACAACCAGGGGCTAAATCAGAACAGCCTCTGAGATGCCTCCGTGGCATTACTGATAGACTCATTTATCAGTGCAGTTACCTAAAAGCTTGGGCTCTAAGAATAGGGTAAAATGAGCCAGATGAGGGGAGACAGAAATTTTTGTGCCAAGTGCAAGCTCAGACTAGGGTAAGGAAGCCTAGGAGGGGCAGTGAGGGGGTGGTGAAGCAGAGCGAGTGAGGAAAGCTGTTGTGAGCAGTGTTCAAGGGTCTAAATGCAATGGTCATTAGCATGCACCTAAGGAGAGCTTTTCAAAACACTGAACTCCAGGGCCCCTTCCAGATTCGTAGCGTCAGAACTTCTACAGGTAGACCCTGAGTGCTGTGGGTTGTGGGGTCCGTTTGCATTTCTCGGGTGATTCCTGAGACTGACACACAGTCCACATGCTTTATTCACTTAGCAATTGATAGTCACCTTGAAACACAAGCTCGATTTACTGCTGGTGCCCCATTCCTCAGGACATTTGGGTTCGGGAGTTGTTGTGGGCTCTGGCGGGCGAGTTACTCCTTCTGCCCAGTGTTTGCACACAAATTTCGCTTTTTCTTCACATCTCAAAACATCCCACAAGCCCCCAGCAACTCCGGTTCTCATGGCCACACATCCTGCTTTTCGCCCTGTATTCAACACATAAAGGAAAATTCACTTAGCAGGAGCTACTGACGGCTGGCCCTGCTCACGGTTCAAACCCAAGGATCAACCAGTGCGGTACAATCTTCATGGGAAGAGAGTACACAGAGGAGAAATTCCTGCAGCATTTGGCAACTCTTTTGTACTATTTTTGAACTATTATTGACCTTTTATTTGTGTGGCCAAAATCCCTAACAGAATTATGAGCTCAAATGTCAGGGTTTTGATAATATTTTGCATTCCTTTTATTTTAAATGTTTTATTTATTTCTAGGAGAGAGAGAGAGAGAGAGAGATAGCGTGAACAGGAGAGGGTCAGAGAGAGAGGGAGTCACAGACTGAAACAGGCTCCAGGCTCTGAGCTGGCAGTCAGCACAGAACCCAAAGCGGGGCTCGAACCCACGAACCGCGAGATCATGACCTAAGCGAAAGTTGGATGCTTAACCGACTAAGCCACCCAGGTGCCCCAATATTTTGCATTCCTAACATCTGGCAGGGTGCCCCCTCCACGTATATATTTAATGATACAATAATTTTAGTACAACAAAATTGACCATAATGGCAAAATAGTGGTTTCATGGAGGTTTTTTCTTTTTTTAAATAAACTTTTTTAAGAGCTCTTCCCACCCCCCCACCCCCACAGGCTTTGGAGTTATTCTCAGAACAGAAATTCTTCACATGCTTCAAAGAGAGATACAACTGAGCTAGAGATTTTAGCTACTGACTGAATACTCAACTACCCTCGAACTTGCTTCCTCATCTTACAATGCAATATCACTAGCTCTACCTTACAGAGTAGTGTTGAATGCCAGCTTTCATGGATAAAAAAAAAAAAAGGCATAGAAAATAAGGACTATAATAAGCTCAATAATTTATAAATCTGTTTTACAGTTGTTGTTATTTCCAAATATTAATTCATTCTGATAGAACTTTGAAGACAGTAGGAGTCTTTGTTAGAATGAGATATTTTCTTATTACTCTTTTTTTTTTAGATTTATTTTAATGTTTATTTATTTTTGAGAGACAGAGCATGGATAGGGGAGGGTCAGAGAGAAAGAAGGAGACACAGAATCTGAAGCAGGCTCCAGGCTCTGAGCTGTCAGCACGGAGCCCTACAGGGAGCTTGAACCCACAAACCGTGAGATCATGATCTGGCTTGACTGACCGAGCTACTCAGGTGCCCCTTAATGGACATTAAGTGTCTAGAGACAAATCTCAAAGTTCTGGGGAGGCACACCTTTTTCAAAACATTTTCTCTAAGATCTCTGATCTTATAATAAATGTTAAAAAAATTTTTTTAAAGAAATAAAAATTAACATCACCACTCCTACTGATACTTTTAAAAAAGTACATAATCAGCTCTTATTCTCCTGCCCAATTTAAAAATAAACTGAAATCATACAGGTTTTCAGAACACTTAATACTTCACCCAAAATCGCGCTATCCAAATTACTGATTTTCTTTATTTGTCAATAATTTGAGAATACAAATTAAAAGAACTTCTGAAGATCAGGACTTACTAAGCCAAGTAGTAAATCCACGCACTTGAGCACACAGTCTTGCTTGAGCGTTTAGCCCAGACACAACCAACCATTTGCTGTAAAGGGCATGGAGGTTCTGCACGGTGTCCCACTGAATAATGTCATATGCTATGATACCAGCGTATAAAGAAGGCAAACAGTCCTTCAGAGGCTGTTTCCAGAACCAGTGACTAGGGAAGACAAATCGAAATTGACAGGGAGGCATGGTGGTGTTCGTGCAAATAGCACAGATTTGGGAATTACACCGGCGAGTCTAAATCCAGGCTTGGAATATTTCTAGTCACATAAATTTTCTGAGTTCCAGTTTCCACATACCTTAATTTGCCTTAGAGGTTTCTTCTAAGGATAAAACAAAATCCAAGATATATAAAGGGCAAAGAAGGGCAGCATACACAAGACAGTGTAATCATGATTCCCTGCCCCACCCCTGAAACATACTAATATTTCCACTCACCTCTGCAGTACCAAATTTTAAATCTCTTTAAGATAATTTTAAGTTTACAAAAATAAGTCAGCTATCTGAAACATCTGTGCTTATTTAGGATTTCATAAATATTTTTCAAACAGAGCCATACCAGACAACTAGTAGTTTACCTTCCCTGTTTTTTTGACCGTTGTGAACTAATTAGAAAATTTTTTAAAAGAATGAAATATAAAATGCAGCAAGCACAATTAATTTACTTGGTGTCTTTGGAAAGGTACACGGAGGGATACTAGGCTTTGCCCAACGCACTTGTAGGGTGAGTGAACACCTCAGCCCCGAGCACTGTACATACCTGGCATATCTGAATTCCAGTGGGTAAACTGAACGTTTTCCTCAATGGTCCACTGAAAGGTGCCTTTGTTTTGTACATCTGAAAGTCCTGTCCAAAAATATCTTTCAGGCCTCAATCCAACCAAACTAGTTAGATATGCTTGTTCATATCTTAAAAGAAAAAAAAATAACTACATTTTAGAAATGTGATTTTTTCCAAAGAGCAGCATACAAAACATCCTAAGTAGGTGTTGGAGCTCTGATTTAGTTGGTACTTCAAACATATTGTGTTTTAAATTATATGTCATTTAAATTATACAAATTTCTACTAAGGAAATGAGGGGGAAATATCATAGAGATGACTGAATAAAATTAAATATACTCAAACCGTGTCTGTCTATTCCTCACCAGGCCTTCCCCTAAAAGAATTCTGCAAAGGCAAACTATAGCATTCTAAAACACATTGTTTAAAAAATTAGTTCACTTTCCAAATATTTCAAATGCCCCAAACAGTTTTTGCTCAAGTCAATTCTGGGGTCATAACATTATCAAGGATGATACAGACAGAAAAATCTGGGTGGATTTCCCCCTCACATTTTATTGTCTTCCTCAGGTCTGACACAGAAGGGAAAATTATTGAGAAATAATAGAGAAGCAGAGATTCAATCTCTAGAAAGAACTGGGAGAAGAATCACAAATTCCCACATTTCCTCTTTGGATCTCATCCATGTGTTTGGCATAATCTGCCAATGATACAATTTGGTTCATAAAGCAACCAAAGTTGGCCTTCACTGATAAACATTAAGTAATGAGGCCACAATGTAGGCAAAAATTTTTCTTCGGAGAAAAAAAAAAGTGAAAAAGTGATGTTCACAGTGTCCAGGAACAAAGAGAGGTGTGTGACTCCAGAGAATGCAGAGAGGAAATGTAGAGGTTATAGTAATGGAATGTTTACTTGACTCTAATCTGAATAATTTCATTCTCTCAATTGAACAAACAAAAAATGTTTAAAGTCCTAAGCTCAATTTCTCCCAAATGTCTAGAAACCAAATTTAAGTACAGTTAGCGAGCTCCTGAAGAGAACTATAGAAAATGTGAGGGAAAACAAACCTAAAATATAGGGAAATCTCTGCTCCAATAAAGCAAAAAATCAATAAACCAACTGATTAGTTGATCAGTCAAAATTAATCTGCACATAGTGCAGATCAGAACAATAGCATTCTTTACATTTTATCAGGTGTGCCTAGAAAGGCCAATGTATATAACTTATTGTATTAAAACTCAATGTGTTTTCACCGTTTTATGACAAATGCACACCTTCAAATTTCTTGGGGCGCCTGGGTGGCTCAGTCGGTTGAGCATCCCACTTAGGTTCAGGCCATGATCTCATGGTTTGTGAGTTGGAGCCCTGAGTAGGGCTCTGTGCTGGCACCTGAGAACCTGAAGCCTGCTTCTGATTCTTTGTCTTCTTCTCTCTCTGCCCCTCCCCTCTCTCATGCTCTGTTTCTCTCTGTCTCTCTCTCCAAAATAAATAAACATTAAAAAATAATTTTCTCTAAGTTTCTTCGTGCCTAATCTAGTGCTTTGCAAAGATTAAGAGAAAAATAAAAACTAAAACCTCAAAGATGTCTGGTACTCTAGAGGTCAAAAGTTATATAAAATACTCCACATCTATGTGATTTTTCTGGACCTATCAGTCTAGTAAAACTAGCAAAGAAAAGAAGAGAAAAGCAAAGTAAAGAAAAAGAACAGAAGAATGTAAGGGAATAATAAAATATTCACTGAATCTCTCTACCCACTTTTTTGGTGCAGACAGTGGTAAAGATAGAAAGTGGCATTTTTGAACCAACAAATTCTAGTTTTTCTGCTTTAAGAAATTTGATATATACTAGATCAGAAAAAAGTTATGTCCATAAACTATGTTTACTAGAATATTACTTTCCTGAAATGAAATTATAATGAAATTATATAATTCATATACTAACATAATGAAATTATGTGACTGAATATTGCTTTTGAGTTCTAAAAGGAGTAAAATATTTTATAGTACTTACAATGAAGAAACTAAATACGGATTCTTTGGATGTAGCATAATTTTCAATGCTACTACTTCTGCAAATCATACCTCAAGATCATATGTAATTTACAGAAATTTAGAGCGTGTTGATACTTAGGCTTCTCTGGAAACATTTCATTATTTGACATGCATTCAAATAGAATTAAAATAGTTGCATACCTGTCTTCAACAGTTGTTAAGTAAGCCTTCTCATTTACACAGGTTTGGTTTGCTTCTGTAAATGTTGACAGTGTGTGTCCAATCAAATAGCAGTAGAAGCCATGTCTTTTCCAGCCCTATTAATGTTATCAAGCAGATTATCATGGATATTTAATAAAATTATTTTAATAACTCCCCCATCATGAAACATAAATTGTCAAATAACAAAGGTATCTAAAGAGCACAAATCTGAAAAGTTTGAGACGCAATGACAATTATTTATGTGAATAAAGAAAAGAGTAGAAGTGTATTGTTCTTCATATAACAAATTATGACACAAAACTAGGGGCAGGGCATTCATTCTCTCCACTTCTGAGACAATGTCTAACAAAAGCGATTTGTGAAATGCTTACTGGGGAAACGGAACAGAATACCCAAGATTTCAGTATCAGAATAGGTAACCACAGGAAGTAATTATAGAGTAGCAAGCCTAGTTTCCTACTGAAGTAAAAAAAAAAAAAAAAAAAAAAGATGATGACTATAAAACTGTATCATCTGGTCCTGGAAGAATACTTATCAAACTTCTGGCAACATGATTTGGCATGGCTCCTTTCCCATCCATAAAACACACAGAAATGCTAAATAAAAGCATAACAATAGAGGCACCTGGGTGGCTCACTGGGTTAAGCATCCTGACTTGATTTTAGCTCAGGTCACAATCTCACAGTTTGTGAGATTGAGCCCCTCTTCCAGCTCCGTGCTGATAGTATGGAACCTGCTTGGGATTCTCTCTCTCCCTCTCTCTCTCTGTGTGCCTCTCTCAAAATAAATAAATAAATTTAAAAGAAAAACAATAAAGAAAAAACTTCCATACTAGAGTTCAAGACAAAGAAGAGGATATCTCTAGGAACCAAAAATCTATAGAAAGCTAAAACACTAGAATGGGAAATACTCAAGCTGACGATGTACTTGCCCTGCCGTGCACCCAACTCAGATTAAGGTACTAGGGTCTGGGACAGGGGTACTAATCCCCACACAAATGAGTGTATTTGGCCATCAGCCCCCCTGAGGCAGGGGAGTGGGACTGAAGTCCTTACATAAAGATGGTACCCACTAAGGGGAGCCCCACCGAAAAAAGGAGAGTGAAACACTCTACTCACTGAACCAAGAAATGACAGTTTCTTGTCATCTTCCTGGGGTTCTTGGGGCAGGGAAAAAAATTCTTCTGTTAAAAAGAACTGGGGCGCCTGGGTGGCTTAGTCGGTTAAGCGTCCGACTTTCGCTTAGGTCATGATCTCGCGGTTCGTGGGTTCGAGCCCCGCGTCGGGCTCTGTGCTGACTGCCAGCTCGAGCCTGGAGCCTGTTTCAGTCTGTGACTCCCTCTCTCTCTGACCCTCCCCTGCTCACGCTGTCTCTCTCTCTCTCTCCTAGAAATAAAACATTAAAAAAAAAAAAAAAAAAAAAGAACTACCAATTCTGTGCCAGAGATGGGAGTGTCCCAACTTGACACTATTCGCATCGCATTGAAAGCCACAGCCAAAAACATAAAATAAATCTCAGTCTACAAAAGGAGAAATTCCTAGTCATTCAGAGAAGTCAAATGCAGAAACACACAAGAGAAATATTTCCACAGTAGAGGTCATGTAAGACTATGGCATTTAAGGTTTAGGGAGGGGAGGGGATAGGCACTGATTGAACCAAAAATTACAAACCATGTGAGGCTCACATTCAGGGAAAGTCAGTAGTTGACTTTCTGGAAAAAAAAATATAAAAGTAAGCATGCTTCAGATGCTATAACAAAAGAAAACAAAAGAAGACAAAGAAGCAGAACGAATAATGAAAGAACAAAACGTTATGAACAGAGAAGAAGAGAATGTGAAGACATAACAAACAGAATTTCTAGAAAAGAAAACCATAAAGTTAAAAACTCAGTGGCCAGATTAAATATAGAAACGTGGTTTTAGAAAGATTAGTCAATTGAATGAATGTAGCAGACTGATGAACTTATGAAAAGCAATTTAAGAACACAGAGAGAAAACACAGAATAGAATGAGAAGGTGGAAAATCAACCTAAGAAACATTGAATCACCAAATAAAATTAATGACTGATAATTTTCGAGATTTATAATTAAATTTTTTAAACATTTATTCATTTTTGAGAGACACAGAGAGACAGAACATGAAGGGGGAGATGCAGAGAGAGAGGGAGACACAAAATCCTAAGGAGACTCCAAGCTCTGACCTGTCAGCACAGAGCCTTGACACTGGGCTCGAACCCATGAACCAGGATATCATGACCTGAGCCAAAGGTGGAAGCCCAACCGACTGAGCCACCCAGGCACCCCAATAATTTTCAAGATTTAAAAAGAAAGAGATAAATTCTGAAAATGAAGAAGCACATTGAGTACCAAAAAGAAGAAAATTAATCTAAATCTCAACATACTGTACTAAAAGCCTGCAGAAGGGCAAAGACAATGAGTAGATCTTAAAATCATTCAGAGAGAAAATACAAGTAACCGCTTCTTTTAAAAGAAGAACTAGGGATGCCTGGGTGGCTTAGTTGGTCAAGCATCCCAATTTTTGGGGCACCTGGGTGGCTCAGTCCATTAAGCGTCCAACTCTCAGTTTTGGCTCAGGTCATGATCTTGTGGTTTGTGGGTTTGAACCCCTCACTGGGCTTTGTGCTGACAGTTGGGAGCCTAGAACCTACTTTGGATTCTGTGTCTCCCTTTCTCTGCTCTTCCCCTACTTGTGTTCTATCTGTCTCTGTCTCTCTCTCAAAAATGAATAAACATTAAAAAAATTTTAATAAGAAAGTTAAAAAGAAGAATTAGTCTAATAGTAGAAATTTCAATGGCAAAAATAAAGGCCAGGAGAAAATGAAATAATCCTGAGTCATTCAGTAAGTTAAGCATTTGGCTCTTGATCTCAGCTCAGGTCGAGTTCAAACCCTATGTTGGGCTCCACGCTGGGTGTGGAGCCCACTTTAAAGTATATACATGTACTATATGTATATATATATACACATATACAGAAGTGTATATACATATACACACATACACATACACACACACACACACACACACACACAAACATACACACACACAGCATTTTAAAACAATCTCCCCAAGTTACTATGCAAGGTGAGAGTGGATCAAGGCATTTTCAGATAAAGACAGAGAGTTTTCCACTCCCAAATCACCAGTGAATCACTGAAAGTTTTATCTGTCAAGAAGGAATTTTAAATTAGGAGAAACAAGAGGGCTAAAAGCCTACACTGAGCAAAAGAACCAGTAAATGTCTAAGTGAGTCCAGGTCTAAATGCCTGTACTAACAGCAATGATAACTATTTCCAGATGGGAAGTTAAAGAATGGGAAATTAACAAGATGTGTAGTTTAAGCAAAATAAGTCAATCAGAGAAAGATCAGTATCATATGACTTCACTCATATGTGAAACTTAAGAAACAAAACAGATGAATATAGGGAAAGGGAAGGAAAAATAAGATCAAAACAGAACGGGAGACAAACCATAAGAGACTCTTAAATCCAGAGAACAAACTGAGGGTTCCTGGAGGAGATTTGGGTGGGGGGATGGGCTAAATGGGTGATGGGCATTAAGGAGGGCACTTGTTGGAATGAGCACTGGGTGTTGTATGTAAGTGATGAATCACTAAATTCTATACCTGAAACCATTATTGCACTATATGTTAACTAATTGACTTGAAATAAAATTTTAAAAATATACTCTGAAAAAATAAAATAAAATTAGAGATAGACTTTAAAAATAGAGGTTTGTCAGTATTACATATTTAATTCTTACAAGAATCCTGTGAGATAAATACACATTAATGTTCCTATTAAAAAAACAAACAGAAGATGTGTAGTTTAGTTAATATATTGTATCCATGTATCACCTAGCTTTAACATTTTACTCCTCACATGAGAAGTTCTCACCAGAGGTCACAGAGGGAATTCTCTGTACTCTGTTTTCCAGTTTCTTGAGAGTTTAACATGATTTGCAAGTTTAAAAAATATTTTAGGGGCAACTGGGTGGCTCAGTTGGTTAAGCATCTGACTTCGGCTCAAGGCATGATCTCACAGTTTGTGAGTTCAAGCCCTGCTTCAGCCTCTGTGCTGACAGCTCAGAGCCTAGAGCCTGCTTTGGATTCTGTGCATGTCTCTCTCTCTGCCTCTCCCCACTCACACTCTGTCTTTCTCTCTCTCTCTCTCAAAAATAAATAAATATTAAAAAAATTAAAAAATTTTTAATGTTTAAATGAATAATAAACTTTATTTTGTCCAGGAAGCAGAGAGAGATGTTGATTAACTTCAAGTCAGAAATGCGTGTTAAAAACATAAGGTTAACCATTAAAAAAAATAGAAATAGAATCATCCCCAAACCCAGAGAGTAGAAAAATGGGATAAAAATATTCAAGAGAACTAATGGAATGCAAGAAAAGACAAACAAGACAGGAGAGAACACAGAACAGTGAAGAAAATAAAGCTCAAAATAAGATGGTAAAAACAAACACAAATATATAAATGTGCAAAACAAAAATCTAAACTCATGTTTGCCAGTAAAAAACCAAGAGTTCCTCAAAGGAGATAAAAAATAAAAATGCAGATATATTTTTAAAAGAGCCATTCAATGATATAGAACTATTGAAAGCAATTAGTCAGAAAAAGCAGATTCTAGAAAAATCCCAAGCAAAAGATAGCTTCTGTGGCAATTAATTTAAAATCGACTTTCTGGTTAAAAGAAGCATTAGTATGAATAAGGAAAGTCATTACACTATCAAGAGCTGATGCATCAAGAGGATATAACGCAGTTCAAAGTATATAAAAGAAACACTGACAGGACTGGTAAAGAGAATATTTTGTCAAGGAGGCAAAATACTAGGAATGCAGAACATCTGAATAATATAAATTGCTACAGTTGATCTAGTCAACATAGAAAGATCCCCAAATGCAACAATCAAAGATCATTCTGTTCAAGCACACACTGAATATTTACAACATCTGACTATTAACTAGATCATAAAGTCTCAACAAGTAACACCAAAACTTTATATGACCACAATGCAGTGAAATTAAAATCAAGAGTTTCTAATTATTTAAAAACTAAAAATCAAACAAAATCCCTACCATCACTACCACCAACCGACTCCCCCCCCACCCCACACACACACACACTCACTCTTCTAAATAATTCAAGGATCAAAGAAATCTTAATGGAAGTAAAAGATATTTGGAAGCAAATCATAATGAAAACACTAGATTAAAAAAACTTGGTTGGTCCAATGTTTTAAATTCACTTTTTTTTATTTCTGCAAATATTTAAAAACATATTCATAGTCAGTTAAACACCCAACTCTTGATTTGGGCTCAGGTTATGCTCTCATGGTTCATGGGATTAAGCACCAAGTCAGTCTCAGTGCTGACGGCAAGGGGCCTGCTTGGCATTCTCTCTCCTTCTCTCTGCCCATTCCCCTCCCTCAAAATAAATAAATACACATTAAAGGAAAAACACATTCATTTGAATGGCATATCCATTAATTCTACCACCTAAAGCTCCTGGTAGCAGATTTTATAATTTCGGGTTTCAAACTCATCTGAGAGATTCCTCGTCAGCCTGAAAAAGGGAACTTCTGTGTAAAGAGACTTTACATTTGCCTCTGTCAGACATCCAGGAATATCCGCAACTCAGGGTCCCTTTGTACTAGATTTCCCACAAGGTAGCAATGAATTGAAAAACGAACCGGAGATCAGCCCCAGTCCAGAAAAAAAAAAAAGAAAAAAGAAAAAATCTTGCTGTCTTTCTTTCTTTGCCGGTGAGTGGATTTTTATTTTTCTACTCTTCCTAGCTCTCTGAAGAAGTCACTGCCTTCAGCAGGTATTTTTAAACTGGTCAAATTATTTAATATCTCTGAGCTTCAGTATTCTCTTCTGTCTAATCAGGAGCATAGCATTTATCCTTTCAGATCATTGACCGAATAACCACACTCAACAAACACTTGTGGGTATTTTTTTTAATATATCTTATTACTGCCCTAATGATGAAATTGAATTTTATTACATGTTGTAGATATGACAATTACTAGACTATACAAACTCTGCTACATAAACTTTGATTAATTGTATAGAAGTAATAAAAGTGAAGGACTATGTATTATTTCTAGAAAATTACAATAATACGCACATAAACACCTGTGCGTATGATTAGGCAAAGACTATGTAAGTGCACCGGTAGTGAACCAGGTGGTCTAAGTGTAGAGACCTGAGGTCAAGGTGCTGGGGTTCTAGCCTTGCTTCAGGCACTCTTAGCAAGTCCAAGCTTCTCGGGGCTGAATATCCAGAACATAAAAATTAAAGGCAGGATTTTGATCACCACAAAGATCCTTTATGTCTCTAACAGTCTCTGATTTTCTGTATCCACTCAATGTTTTTCTTAAATTTTTAAATGTTTATTTATTTCTGAGAGAGAGGGAGGTGGGGAGGAGCAGAGAGAGAAAGACACAGAATCCAAAGCAGGCTCCAGGCTCTGAGCTGTCAGCACAGAGCCCAACACGGGGCTCGAACTCCCCAGCCATGAGATCATGACCTGAGCCAAAGTCGGACGCTTCACTGACTGAGCTGCCCAGGCGCCCCTGCTCAATGTTTCTTTCTGGTTTATTTGGACAGTAATGAATTCTGTTTCATGAACTCTCGGCCGTCTGGTGTTTGTTATAAGATGATCTGATCACAACATGACATGCTTGGAAAGAAAATCAGTTTCTACTTTATTTTTATCCAAGAGAAGTGAGAAAGGGAAAAAAAGAGGAAGACACACAATTCAGCAGTTAAACAGGAAAACGATAACCATGCACTCTGTATTTTGTAGTTTCTTTATGTGTTTAGACACTGTTTCACAGAGATCATTTGCTTCAACCTCAAAGAACTAGAAGAGTTACAGGGAAGTGTAACACCAACTGTGACACAGGTGAGGGTGATGTGCAGTAAGATGGCCAGGCTTTATCCACTTTAACTGATGACTGCCGGCAGCTACAGGCTCCCGGGTCTCCCGCCTCCCATTGCAGCGATCTACTGGGAAGTATCCCCATTAGATGCAGCTTTTTCAAAAATATTATAAATGGAGAAAAATGACAGGAGAGTTGGTTGTCTGAAATTCAAGGTTATCTTCTGGAAATGTTCCTACAACCTATAGGATCATCGACTACCAACACCTCAGTGACCTTCTTTCCAGGACCAGAACCCATCCGACTCTCGTTACCCTCACAAGACTCCATAGGTGTGTGGTTGTATTCTCTGTTCTTGCTCCCCCATTTGGGGTGGGAGAATTCTGGCGATGTTCAGAAAGCTGTCGCTGATCACATGCACCCAGATTAGCTATAGAGAGCACATGAAGAAGGCTTCACGGACAACAAATACCAAAATCTACCAATAAACTTTCGACCGTTTAAAAAGTTAGAACATTTGGCTCCCTACGACAGTAATACAGCACTTTCCCAGGCAAAAAATAAAGCCAAGATATCACGGAATATTTGCTGGTCTGAAATAACTACGTATGTTGTATACTCACTTTCCGGCAGCCTCTTTCTACTTCTATTGTTCCAGAAGGTTGGGTTTGAGATTTCATCTTACAGATGTAGTCAAGAGGCCGCTCACAGGCCCTATCTGCCCAGTACCCATCCTACAGAAAGCAAAGAGGAAAAATGGATGATTATCAGCTGTTTGACTCTGAGGCCATTTTCTAGTCCTGGGGTCTCGGGAAGGAAAAACAAAGATTCGAGATTCTTATGAGAAAAATGGCATCTCTGAAAAGGAAAGGCGAATTGACATGTTATAAGTAAACAGCAAATTTGACTCTGGCTACAAAGATGTAAAAAGAGATGGGAGCCCCAATATGTTTTGACACTGTGGCTGTCTGTGCCGCTGTGTAGAAGGATCTAGAGAGAAACTAAGAATGCTCGTAAGCCCCGAAGTGATTATGCCAATGGAAGGTCTACATGAAGCATCCCCCGTCAGCTATTTTTAAGTTAACCAAGTACAGAGAAAGCCGTCCAGAGAAACTCCCTCACCCAACATGCCAAACTTGGAAACACACCTTGAAACCAATCATCTCTCCTCCTTTTTCCAATTTGTAGCGAGGAACGTCCTCACGAGTCTATGGCTCTGCTTCCCACCCTGCTTCAAATTCCACCTTCTCCCCCTTCCTCAAGGACTTCATATCAAAATGACCTCCCCTCTCCTTCAGGTAACTGCTAGCCCCCTGGAAAAATGTCTTCTCTATTCCTCATTTCTCTGCCTCTCATTCCTCATTTCTCACTCAGTTGCAACCCACTGCCATCTGGGACTCAACCTTCAGCCAAAGTATTAGCTATAAACTGAAAAGTCGGTCTTGCCACTCCTGAACTAAGTCATATTTTCTCAACCTCAACACTCCATAGCCTTCCTACCTGCCCATCCACCTCTAACTCCATGCTTTCAGCCATATTCTCCTTCAGTTCTTCCTAAGAATGAGGCTTTCTGGTTTCCTCTTCCCAGGACACACTTCTGCCTCTCCTTTCAGTAGTTTATATCTACCCTCTTCTTGGGCTTTCAATTACTCACAATGAGGGCGCCTGGGTGCCTCAGCTGGTTAAGTGTCTGACTTTGGCTCCAGTCATGATCTCACGATTCGTGAATTTGAGCTTTGCATCAGGTTCTGTGCTGACAGATAGCTAGGAGCCTGGAGCCCGCTTCGGATTCTGTGTCTTCCTTTCTCTCTCTGCCCCTTCCCTGCTCAGACTCTATCTCTCTGTCTCTCTCAAAAATAAACATTTAAAAACAATCATAATGAAAACAACCACAATGACAAAACAGCAGCTAATACTTCTTGAACAATTGGTTTGGATCAGTCACGGTGCTTGTTATATGCATTAACCCATTAAATCTTTAGACTCACCGTGAAGCAGGGTACAATTAGTATGCCCTTTTTATAAATGAGAAAATAAGCTAGGTATCTAGACCCAGTCTCTTAACCACTGTGCTCATCATCCATTAATAAAAGATAATTTGATGATATTCTTCAGTCACTAACGTCCTATTTAGGACGTGGAAGCAATCATCTCATATTTGACATCTCCATGTCCCCTGAAAGTACAAATGTAGCTCTCCAAGTACAGACTGCAGACCGTGAAACCCAGATCTAAGTGCATCTACTCAGAGCAAGCAGTCAAAAATCAAGCCGAAGCTCTAATGCGATCGGTCAAGTTGTACGAATAGCCATTTAGAACTCCCACAGGAACGGTATGAATACTGGTTCCTGGTTAATTTCATCCTTGCACCGAAAGTGTCCACCTGCTGCTTTTCCAGTCCCCTTGAAAATTTGACTTTGCTAAACAATTGAAATATACGTAGATAGATCACCTAGACTAGAAACAACCTGAACAATAATATGGAATAAGTGAGGCAGAACAGAAAATACCCTGTGGCTTTTGCTAGGTATCAGCAGATAAATGTGCCTTACCTTGCCTTTCATTACAACACAATCTTCCTGCCTGTTGTTTTCATGGCTTGGTTCCCCCCGAAGCCATTTAGTAAATGTTACTGGGGTGCCATCACTCCACTCAAAATACATTTGGATCTTGATGTCATTTAAGCCAATCCATAACTCATCATCTTGCTCTAAACAGGAAGAAAAACACAGAAGCAATGTACACATGTTTTCTTTCCTAAAATCAGGAGATTAGCAGAAAGGAAGGCTCCTTGCTTTATTAACAAAAGCTCTATTCCCTTAATATTATAACAGATAAAAGATCATCCTCTTGTGTATAATCTGAGATGTCAACTGCACTTTATGTTGTCAAGTGTATTCTTTACATTGTGGAAGCAAAGTGCATCTTTTATTGTTCAAGTGTGACTTATATCTCCTGGGACTTGCTAAAATGAGCTTTGTTCATCATTACCCTCTAGTCTGTGAAGCTACTTTTTTGTTATAAATAACTTTCCATACAAACTGCACTCATCATATTGGAAACATGACAGCTTACTTACATATTAATCTATTCGAGTATTATTAAATCTCATGAATGTTTTATTTTTTTTAATATTTTATTTATTTCTGAGAAACAGAGAGAGAAGGAAAGAGAGAGAGTGTGAGCAGGAGAAGGTCAGAAAGGGAGGGAGACACAGAATCTGAAGCAGGCTCCAGGCTCTGAGCTAGCTCTCAGCAAAGAGCCTGACGCGGGGCTCGAACCCACGAACTGTGAGATCATGTCCTGAGCCAAAGTTGGATGCTTAACCGACTGAGCCACCCAGACACCCCTCATGAATGTTTTAAAGTACTACTAAAAACCACTTCTATTTTACTTTGTTGTTATTAAGAACATTCTGGATGTTTTCACTAACTCTTCATAACTATCCTAGGAGTGAGAAGATACATAAACTGAGGAGTTGAGCTGTCTCTCCTGACATTTAGGACTTATTTATTAGTCTATAAATATAAATGAATCTGCAATCATTTTGACCACAAAATACCAGAAAGACTCAACTGAATAACAAATAAACATTTAAAAAACCCAACCAGGTACAGACATAAAATGTCATCATTTTGCTTTAAAATTCTATGAACATTATTGATCTTATCTGTAGTTATAATTCTAAAAATTCTACATATTATAACTAAAATGGAACGACATGTAAGGCCTAAGTCTTCATGCCTAGAAACATATACATTTGCAAATTAAAAAAATTAATGCACAATTCAATATCTGTTTAACTTGGACTACTGGAAATTTCATCATGAATACATGACTTTTGTTCTTTAGGTGGTAAAAATAAAATTACTTGCCAAAGGGCTCTAAAGATGATGTTGTAGTAGAAAATGAGAAAAATGCCACACTGTATAGGAATTTCCCTAAATGGTTTGGTCTCTTCCTCCTAAAAGTTGTCTCTCAACTTGCTTTTGGAGAAGTCCCTGATTGGCCCATTGCCAGCCCCGGCAGATGTTTCCAGCACCATGAGGCAAGGATGACCGTGCCAGAACGATCCCCTTTTCCTTTCACTTAATTTGGCAGATCGTGATCTTCTGGGCAGCAAATAGAGGCTTAAAATGACCTCATATGACCTTTCCTTTCAGGATTTAGGTTCAAAACTAATAAAAACCTAAGTTCCCCCTCCCATAAATAAATAAATAAAATAAAAATAAAACCCGAAACTTCCAAGTCCCACAATTAAAATAAAGTGTTGAGTTCTCACTAAATTGTGCACCCCCCTCTACCTTTTATAATTCCTAAGCATGGCCTACACTCTGTAAAAATATATAATACACAAGTGTAAAAAGTTGTTAAACCAATGGTTATGAATCTGTAAGGGAAGTTGCCTTAGTTGAGGCAGTCATAACTTAGGTCTCTGAGTCCCAATTTCTCCAGTCCATTTCCACAATCAATATAAAAAATATTGAGGGGCGCCTGGGTAGCTTAGTCGGTTGGTCGTCCGACTTTCGCTTAGGTCATGATCTCGCGGTTCCTGGGTTCAGGCCCCACGTCGGGCTCTGTGCTGACTGCCGGCTCAGAGCCTGGAGCCTATTTCGGTCTGTGACTCCCTCTCTCTCTGACCCTCCCCTGCTCACGCTCTCTCTCTCCTAGAAATAAATTTAAAAATTTAAAAAAAAAAAATTTAAAAAAATATTGAAAAAAAAAGATATTCTCAGGGCGCTTGGGTGGCTCAGTCGATTAAGCATCCAATTAAGCTCAGTTGATTAAGCCGATTATGCCCTCTGATCATGACTTCAGCTCAGGTCATGATCTCATGGTCTGTGGGTTCGAGCCCGGCATCGGGTCTATGCTGACAGCTAGTCAGAGCCTGGAGTATGTTTCAGATTCTGTGTCTCCTTCTCTCTCTGACCCTCCCCTGCTCGCTCGCTCTCTCTCGCTCTCTCTCTCTCTCTCTCTCTCAGAAATAAGTAAAACATAAAAAAAAAGATATTCTCTCAACTAGCTTGTTTTTCTAGGCTTTTGATTCAGAAATAAGAATTTTATAACATTTCTTTAGTTTTATCAATATTATTTTTGCTGTTTTAAATAAAGAAGTCATGGGGCGCCTAAGTGGCTCAGTTGGTTAAGCGTCCGACTTTGGCTCAGGTCAGGATCTCCTGGTTTGTGGGTTCAAGCCCCATGTCCGACTCTGTGCTGACAGCCAGCTCAGGGCCTGGAGCCTGCTTCAGATTCTGTATCTCCCTCTCTCTCTCTGACCCTCCCCTGCTCACAGTCTTTCTCTCTCTCTCTCAGAAATAAATAAAAAACATTAAAAAAATAAAAGAAAGAAGTTGTATCCATGATTTAAAAAAAGGGGGGGGGCAGATTTCCTTAGTGAAAATTTATTAATTTCTCAGCTGAATTTAAATGCAACCTGTGTGTGAGGTGGTTCAAGATGGCAGCATGGGAGGATCCTGAACTAGCGTCCTCCCGTGCATACAACAAATCTATAGCTACATCTGGAACAATTCCTTCTGGAAGGAACCTAAGAACTAGTTGAACAACTGCTCTCTGACAAAAACTGAAAGGCCATATTGAGACAGGTAGGAGAAACAGAGACCTAGTCTTGCCAAAAACTCCACCAGGGTGTAGTGACCCACCATCAGCAGGGTCTCACAGATATGGAACTCCTCCTCGGGTCAAAGAGGTTTGTGTCTCACACCAGGCACCTCCACTCTCAGGAGTGTACTGGAGAGATGAGCCCCCCCAAACATCTGAACCAATGGGGCTTAAATCCAAGAGAACCATAGGGCTGTAGGGAACAGAGATTCTACTCGTGAAGGTGTCGCATGCAGACTTATCCACCCTAGGGCACAGGAAAAAAGTAGAGCCTAGATCATATGCAAAAGAGATTCATTTGCTAATCCTAAAGCTTCTGCCAGAGAGGCAAAAGTCTGTTGGAACTCTCTCCAGAGAAAAAGAAACTGACAGGGACCATTTTTACATTCTTCCTCTGCCTTGCTGGTGCTGGCACTGGTGGGCACCATTTTTGCACCATCCATCTGATCAGCCAGTGCCCACCCCACCACCGTGCTGCAGCCCTTCCAGAAGCAGGGGCAAGGGCCCCAAATCCCATCCCACTACTGCAGTCCCAGAAACAGCAGGCAGCACTCCACCCCTTCACAGCCCTTCCAGGCACAGCCAGCATAAAAGATGCCCATGGAATCCTGTGCTCTGGTAGCAAAGAGGGACTGTGTGTTTGGGCTCCATAAGCCTGAAATAACTGGAGGGAAAGTTCAAGAAACAACTAATGAGCAAAGTAAAGTTAAATGGTAAGGATAATGCCCATACAGGGCCACCACTTTAATACAGAGAGATTATTGTTTCACTCGATACACAGGATCAAACATAGAGAGTCAAACAAAATGGAGAAACAGAGGAATATGTTCCAAATAAGTAAAAAAAAGAAAGAAAGAAAGAAAGAAAGAAAGAATAAAGAAGCAAGATAAAACCCAAGAAAAAAACTTAAAAAATGGAGATAAGTAATTTACATATACAGAACATTCCATCCAAAAACAGCAGAATATACATTCTCCTCAAATACTCAAGACAGACCACATGCTAGGCCACAGAGTAAGTGTCATTAAATTTACAAAGGTGGACATCATGGAATGAAACCAGAAATCAACTACAAAAAGAAAGCTAACATCTAACTTTATACCTAAAGGAACTAGAAAAAGAAGAACAAATAAAACCCAAAGTTAGTGGAAGGAATGAAATAAAAGATATCAAAACAAAAACAAATAAGACTAAAAAGACAATAAAAAAGATCAATGATACTAAGAGCTGGTTGTTTGCAGAGATAAACAAAACTGACAAACCTTTAGCTAGACTCAGTCATATAAAAAGAGAGAAGGTGCTCACTTTTGCAACTTTTATTCAACATTACATTGGAAGTCCTATGCAAAGCAATTAGGCAGGACTAAAAAATAAAAGGCATCTGAATTAGAAAGGAAGAGGTAAAACTATCACTATTTGGGATGACATGATCTTCTAGACAACACCAAAGACTCCACCAAAAGAAAAAATCCAAAAACCAAAAAACAAAACAAAACAAAAAAAAAACCTGTTAGATTTAATAAATTCAATAAAGTTGCAGGATACAAATCAATTTGATAAAAATCTGTTGCCTTTTTGTATACTCTAACAATGAACTATAAGATAGAGAAATTAAGAAAACAATCTCATTTTAAATTGCATCAAAAAGAATAAAATACTGGGAATAATTTAACCAAGAAGGTAAAAGAAAATTATAAGATACTGATGAAAGAAATTGAAGAAGACACAAATAAAAAGATAGCCCATGCTCATGGATTGGAGAAAGCATAGTCTCCTTAGTAAATGGTTTTAGGAAAACTGGAAGCCACTTACAGAAGAATGAAACAGGATCACTCTCTTATACTACACATAAAAAATTAATTCAAAATAAAAACTTAAATATAAGTCTGGAAACCATGAAACTATTAGAAGAAAACATTAGCAGTAAGCTCTCTGACATTGCTCTTGGTAATATTTTTTGGATCTGACTCCAAAGGCAATGGCAACAAAAGCCAAAATAAACAAATGGGACTGCATCAATCTAAAAAGCTTCTGCACAGCAAAGGAAATTATCAACAAAATGAAAACGCTACCCTACTGAATGGGAAAACACTTTTGAAAATCATATATTCATTAAGGGTTTATAGGTAAACTATATGAAGAAATCATACAGTTCAGTAACAAAAAAAACAAATAATCTGATTTTAAAATAGGCAGAAGATCTGTATAGAAATTTCCCAGAAAACACAGGTGGCCAACGACACATAATAAAAGAAGCTCAAAATCACCATTCATCAGGGGGAAGCAAATTAAAATCCTATGAGATATTACCTAACACCTATTAGAATGACTATTCTTAAAAGAACAAGAAAAACAAGTGTTGGTGAAGATGTGGAGAGAAGGATGTGGCGAGTACCCTCATGCGCTATTAGTGGGAATGTAAATTAGTGCAGCCTCTATGGAAAACAGTATGGAGGTGCCTCAACAAATTAAAAACAGGACTACCATATGATATAGCAATCCACTTCTGGGCATTTTTCAAGAAAATCACAAACACTAACTCAAAAAAATACGTGCACCCCCATATTCATTGCAGCATTATCTATAATAACCAAGATAGAGAAATGCCTAAGTGTCTATCAAGGGATGAATAAAGAAGATATGGTATGTATATATGTATATTCCATTGTAGGTGTACACACACACACACACACACACACACACACACACTAGAATACTATCAAAGCCATAAAAAAGAAAAATCTGTCTAGGGGCGCCTGGGTGGCTCAGCTGGTTAAACACCTGACTCTTGATTTCAGCTCTGGTCATGATCTCACAGTGCACGATATCCAGCCCTGTGTCAGGCTCTGGGCTGACAGGGCAGAGCCTACTGTGACTCGTATTCTCCATCTTTCTTTGCACCCTCCCCCTTTCTCAAAAATAAATAAAATAAACATTCAAAAAATTGTTCCAAAAAAAGAATAAAGTCTTCTCATTTGCAACCACAGACAACACAGATGGACCTTGAGGGCATTATGCTAAGTGAAATAAATCAGACAGAGAGAGACAAATACCATTTGATCTCACTTATATGTAAATTTAAAAAACAAAACAAATGGGCACCTGGGTGGTTCAGTCAGTTTAGCTCTGACTTCAGCTCAGGTCATGATCTGGCGGTTTGTGAGTTTGAGTCCCGCATCAGGCTCTGCCTGGAGCCTGCTTCAGATTCTATGTCTCCCCCTCTCTGCCCCTCCCCCTCTTGCACTCTGTCTCTCTCTCTTTCTCTCTCTCTGAAAACTAAATAAACATTTTTTAAAAGCTTGTTTCCTTAAATAAAAAGTAAAACAAATGCACAAAGAAAACAGAAGTTATAGATACAAAGAATAGATTTGTGGTGGCCAGAAGTAAAGGCAAGGATTGCGGGGAGGGGGAAATGGGTGAGGGCTTCAAGAGGTACAAACTTCCAGTTAAAAAAATTTAAAAAGTCATGGAAGTGTAATGCACAGCATGGTGACCATAATCAATATTGGTAACCAGGTTTATTGTGGTGATCGCGCCACAACGAATACACATGTACAATCAATATGTTGTACACCTGAAACTAATAAAACGTATGTCAATTATACTTCAATAAAAAACTGACAAATAAATAAATAAACGCAACCTTTGCCACTCAGCTTGCCTACATAGCAATAGCAATAAACATACAAGCTTCTTCCATTACCGCATCATGCTACATAAAGTAGAGCAAAATTTGGTCTTTGGCCCTACGGCATCTTAACCAATCCATTTCCCACTGATTCACTTGTAACACTTTATCAGCTGCCCTAAGTATCTCGACTTGTATGTCATGATATTATTCAGACCTATCAGTCCTCATTCCATTACTATCGCCCAGCGTGATTTCTCCAGAATGAGTAAACATACAATACCGAGAAATTGCGTACAGGCGGCAGTAGGCTATTACCAGGGCCTATTAAGCGCAGAGCAGGAAGAGTTCCACTTGGCTCAGGGGTAGAAGCCCCAGTGCTCTGGGGGTCTCAGCAGTCTCTCTCTGGGACAACTTTCCCAATTCCTGTCTATTTGTCAACTGTTTGGTCTTTTCCCCTCGCCACGGGCTCCTATCAGTTTTCAAGCTCTACGTGTCAGGAAGCAGTCGTCGCCCGGCCACCAGCCATTTCCTCTGTTGTGCTGGCTGGCGATGGACAGCTGTGGCGGTTCAGCAGCCCCATGGGTGGAAGCAGAAAATGATAAACATTGAATCAGCAGGTACCGCCGAGCACCCATTATCATCAGGCTCCTCCTAGTCTGCCTCTGCTTCCGGATGAGTATTTCCGGCTCATTTTCCCCATCGTTGTTTTTTTTTTTGTTTCGTTTTGTTTTTTTGTTTTTTTGCTACAACCAACTTTTGAAAACTTCACAATATTTTGCTTTAGTATGTCTTCTCTATAATCTTTAAATTACATACCTAAAATTGAGGCATACATTTTTTTAAGGTTTTAGGCCAACACCCAACCACCCCAATAAAATATCCTGTTTCTTTTTCTGCTCAACACTGCAACAGCACTAGCTAGGTTAACAAAGAAAATAAAGGCAGCTGGGTGGCTCAGTCCATTGAGAGTCTGACTCTTGATTTTGGCTCAGATCATGATCTCACAGTTGGTGAGTTGGAGTGCAGAGCCTGCTTGGGATTCTCTCTCCCTCTGCCCCTCCCCCTGCTTGCTTTCTCTTTCCCTCAAAATAAATAAATAAACTTAAAAAAAAAAAAAAAGAAAAGAGAATCCAAGTATGGATTTAGAGATGTTTCTGGTGAGAGAAAATATGGGCATTAAGAAAGAAAATACAGGGGTGCCTGGATGGCTCAGTTGGTTCAGCAACCTACTTCATCTAGGTCAAGATTGCCTGTTCCCAAGTTCAAGCCCCGTGTTGGGCTCTGTGCCAACAGCTGAGAGCCTGGAGCCTGCTTCCGATTCTGTGTCTCCTTCTCTCTTTGCCCTCCACCCCTACTCATGCCCTGTCTCTCCCTCTCAAAAATAAGAAAATACATACACACAAATACTTCTGATAAATGAAATATTATTGACAAATTTAAGGTAGGCTGCTCTGAATCTGAATTATATAGGCAAAAAGGATTTTTTTAAAACTGTCCATCAATTGATTACATATTAAAAGAAAAATAAGTCAAATTCTCTCTTTGTGATAACAACTCTTTAAATGTCTAAACAATGTCTACTTTTTATGAGTGATTAATATTTATTGTATTAAATAATCCTTTAATTTTAAATCATTAAAGTTAATATTTATGATTAAATTTTCTAGTGATGGGTGGAGAGTGGGAGGAGCCAAGCATATTATGGATTTAAAGGTTCTCACCATATCCCAGCTGGGAGAAGATAAAGTCAAATTCCTCGATGGTGTGGATACTGGCTAGATCTCCACCTTCCTTCCTACATGCAGTCAAGGCATCTCTTTGGATCTTCTTCTCCTCTCTGTAAATCTTGTAACAGTGACCTACATATGGCCACCACTGGCTTGGACAGTTAGTGGGCACATCACTTTCTAGAGAGAAAAGAGTTTGGAAAACATTTAAAAGGGAAGATTGTTTTAATTATAACAGAAGTTTCTATCATTCTATATAAAAAAGCAGTTCATAGTTATAAGCAAATAAAGGTAACATTTGTTTTTCATTTTTAGCATGCATATTCACAAAAGACAAAGCAAGTTATGTTTGCTTTTCGACTACAAACTATATGAATCCATTTTTCATTTTAAAATAAAACTAAGGGTGCCTGGGTGGCTCAGTTGGTTGAGAGTATGACTTTGGCACAAGTCATGATCTCACGATTTGTGGGATCATGCCCCAGGTCAGGCTTTGCGCTGACAGCGCAGAACCTGCTTTGGGTTCTCTGTCTCCTTCTCTCTCTGCCTCTCCCTCACTTGTGCTCTCTCTCTCTCTCTCAAAATTAAATATTAAAATAATAATAAAATAAAATAAAGCTAAGTGTGAAAATTCTTTTAAAAAAATTGTACCTGCAAAGCCACACTAAAATGCAATAGATTGTCTCATTTTATCATCAGCAAACCTGTACTAAGCATGTTACATAAATGCTCGAGGCACAGAAGATTTGACAGACAATACATTCCTTGAAAGATTTCAGTTTACTGCCATTTTATGAACAGTAGGGAGCCAATCACTGCTCAGAAGAAGGGCAATACTCATAAAACAGGCACAAAAAATGTGTTAACGTGGGGAATAGAATGGGTGGGGGCAGAAAGGCCAAGAAGGAACCACAGGGACCCCAACGGCGGCATTTGGATGCCAGGGCCACTCCCTCTGGCTTGCCCCCCACAAGATGGCACATGATACTCTGGAGATCACAGGGAATTAGATTCAGAACCCTTCAGGCAACACCTGAATTTGCCATGAGTTGTGTGACCTTGGGCAAGTCACATCACGTGAACCAAAGTATCCATATATATAAAAACACTTCCATAATAGTAATACTAATACTAATATTAAACTACCCATCCTCACTGCGTTCTTCTGAACCAGAAAGCATCTGAGATAATGTTCCTATAAACTGCAAATACCACACAATATTATTTAAGTCAACGTGTAATAGTGGTCAATATCCTAATTATTACTACTAATAGTTACGGGCGAATTTCATAAATCTCGGTTTCACGTTGCAGAAAAAATGTCCTCTAGTAGTAACGAGCTGGGGAAAGTGAAGGGAAAGATATTTGTAGGCAGAGATCCACATTATTCCTCCTTGTACGCCCTAGAACCAGCATGGGGCAGGTGTGATGAGTGGTGGTTGAGAAAAAGAACTGAAGATATATGTGATGCACAGCAGCTTTGCATTACCATTTACAGAAACTCTTTCAAACTGCAATTTAGCAATGCACCTTGCTTAAAGAGGGACTAGATTACCAAATGAAGGTTAATTTGCATATGTTTGGTAGTAAATGTTCTCAGAAGTGCTCCCTTAGTAAATGTTCAATACAGTGAATGTTTGCTCTTCAATTCATGAATCCCTTCAAGCCATTTTTCCTTAAAGACTAAGACTGCCACATCTTTGAGTCCAGGATTCTGTTTACAGTAGTCATTTAAGTGAATAGTCACCCCCGATGACTGCATTACTGTAACAGGAAAAAATGCACATACTTAAAAATTCTAGCCCCTCAATACAATTGAGATATTGTGCACTGTCGTGTTACAAAGGAAGAGAGGAAGGAAGGGAGGGAGGGAGGAATGGAGAGAGAGAAAGAAAGAGAGAGAGAGAAGAAGGAAGGAAGGAAGGAAGGAAGGAAGGAAGGAAGGAAGGAAGGAAGGAAGGAAGGAAGGAAAACTTAGTATAGCTTTGGAGCCCTCTGGTGGGGTATTTTGATTCTGCTAACTAGGAAAGTGAAAATAATGCAGCAAATACTGAGGACCTCAAAAACTGAACAGAGGACCTTTAAAAAGAACTAAAAACATAAAGACTGCCAATGAAAATGAGTGCCATGGGACAGCCACAAAAGATCATCTGCTCCTGTAGAGTGACACTGTCTAACGGAGACATAACATAAGCCACAAGTGAGTGCCACATATATACCTTTAAATTTGCTAGTAGCCATGTTAAATAAAAGTAAAAAGAGAAATGGGTAAACTTAATGTTACTGATGTATTTTATTTAACCCAGTATATCCCAAATATTATCATTTCAACATATAATCGATAAAAAATAAATAATGAGATGTTTTACGTTTTCACATGCTAAGTCTTGGAACTGCAGTATGTATTTTATGCTCAAAGCAGTTCAAACCAGCCAGGCTTCATGCTCTCAGTTCCCACTGTGGCTCAGTGGCTACCGAACTGGACAATGCAGGTCTAGAGAACCAAGATTCGTGAACAAACAAGCTAGCATTAGAAGGAACAACGAGGTGGGGGGGGCGGGGGGTCACCTGGGTGGCTCGGTCAGTTGAGCATTTGACCAGCTCAGGTCATGATCTTGCGGTCCATGGGTTCGAGCCCCACATCGGGCTCTGGGCTGACTGCTATCTCAGAGCCTGGAGCCTGTTTCAGATTCTGTGTCTCCCTCTCTCTCTGCCCCTCCCCAGCTCATGCTCTTTCTCTCTGTGTCTCAAGAATAAATAAAAAACATTAAAAAAAAAAAGACCAATGGGGTACAAGGCAGAACTCCTGGCCAAGAGGGTCACCAATCATGGGCACTGCATCATTTTCACTCTCATATGCTTTTCCCAGCCTTGGTTGTTTTGAGCTTATAGATAAGACAGAACAATTAATCCAGGAAAAATAGAGAAATTCAAAGTGAAGGTGAGGCATAGTAGACAGAAGTAGACAGATGAGAATAATTTACTGAATGCTTGACGGTATGAACAAATTTTCACAGGAAGAACAGGTATTATTATTTCCCTTACAGATGAGGAAGCTACAACTGGGGATTAAGGAACAAGGTCAAGTTCCAGAATTCTGCTTCCTGAAGCAAGGAAGCTATAAAACAACCATTCTCCTTTCCCCCAAAGTGGCAATTCCAATCTTCCGAAGAACTGTATGAGCTTTTCCAAGACAAAAGAAGAATCCTATTTCTCCTACAGGAGGAATGGAGGAGATGAAGTACAAGAACGACTGAGGTTAAAATGGTGCCTCTGTAAATATCAAACCCAAGAACCAAATATCATCAAACCCAAGAATCACGACCCTTACTGTACCCATTGGAGATCTCGATCATATGTGTATCTATTAAAATTGCGAACACACCCACTCTCTGATCCAGCAATGCCACTGCTAGGGATAATCACAAGCATGAAATGACATGTGTATAAAGTTAGTTGCTATGGGATTGTTTGTAATAATAAAAAAAACTGGAAGTAAACTGAAGGTCCAGTAATAGATGGATGATCTCTCTCTGCAATGCAGCCATAGAAACAAAGAGGCTATTTATGTCTAATATGGAAAGATGTCCAAAATTTTTAAGAGCAAAAAGTAAAGAATGTATGTATCATAGGCTGCTACTTGTATAAAACAGACAAAAATAATTATTAGCATATTTGTTTATATATTTATCAAATAACCAGGTGAGGGTAAATACCCAGAAACAGTTCTTTACCAGGGAGGAGAAATGCATAGAGGTGGAAGGAAAATACTATTATTTTCTGCCATTTTATACCTTTTGATTTTCCAGCCACGCAATGAAATTGATTTTAAAAGTCAAGGAGAAAAGTCAAGAATGTCACGCTGTCAGATTTCTGCAAAGAATCCATCCAGCTTTCCAGCCAGCCAGGCAGCCCTTTAGAGCAGTAAGTATCTCTCCAATATCAACTTGCAATGAAAAAAGTGCAGGTTGTTTGCTTTTTGCTGATTTGAAAAGAGGCTGCATTCTCACCTTAGTAATTAAATTTTTCGATAAAATTATAAGAGAGAGCATGATGGGATTCTTTTCCCAGAGTCTAGCTGGTATGTAAAATTCAGTTCATACTTTTGGGATGTCTTCTCCCATTTCTGTGAAGACTTCTACTTGAGATGCGAAACTTACACCATTAGCGCTCATATGGAACCTTAAGTGGTGAGAATATAATAACGTCTCTTTCAGATATTTATTTCCTAGCTTGGGTTCCAGTATTGTCACATGTGCAAGTTTCATATATCCTCTGAATATCCTTCTCCTCATCTAGAATGTGTGAATGATCATCACAGAGCTGCTATGAGGACAGAATTCTTATTTCTGTTCTTTTAAAGGCTTGGTGCATGATCCGAGCACTAGAGCACACTCCGGAAATGTTGGCGACCATTACCAGTAACCAAGAAAAAGAGGTTCTGCAGGAATATCATTATGTTTAATCCATAAATTATCAACAAAACCTGCCATTTCACGCCGTTATGTAAGCCATAATTTTCTTCTTTAAATGATAATATTTTATATACTGCAGATCAAATGGACCACTTACCGGAGGGAATCACAAAAGAATTCAGAGTTGTGTTGCCTTTTTTACAAATATAGCCTAGTTTCTGAACACATTCCAGATTTTCCCATTTAGCATTTTTCCCGGGATTTAATGACACGCAGCTTTTTCCAGGTTCTGTTGATGGACTTCCTGTGGGGAAAAGGAAAAAATCACAGTGGGATTATCATAGGTAATACAAGTAAATAGCCTCCCTAAACTCTCATATCTTCATCCTTGGAATTTAATGGATCTCCATTCTGTCTTCTGCTGTAAATTCATCGATAAATCTTTACTGACTACAGAGCAAAAGAGGTGTTGGGTGTCTATTTCTTTTCTTGTTGTTGGATGATTTCAGTGTCTAAAGTGTTGATTATACAAGTTTGCTTCTCTGAAATAACTTTTTTTTCCCACCATATCAACAATAAAGTCTAGACCTTATGATCCTGAACAGTCTTCATACTGGGCTTGTTATATAAAGCACTTGGTTATACAAAGCAGAGAGGTACCTAACAAAATACAAAAGACAGAATGTACCAAAGCAGCCATATGAAAAACTATGAACACCTCCCAAAAAGCTAAGTAAGGCTAACCGTGAGGAGCAAACTAGAGAATTTCTGAATGTGGGGAAACTTTCTTCAATTAGGGAGAGGAGACAGGAGAGGAAGACAGTGAAGAGGAGAAAGACCAGAGAAGGAAAGTTTGGGGAACATCATGACACGAGAACGGCCGATCGAGTAAACCCAAAACTAAGCTTTCTCAAGATTTTCAACCCAGCCTACTGAAGATTTTTGACTGCTAATCCCTCACTCTGTATCTTACTGAAAACTGATAAAAGAACCAGATAAAGTCAACTTTGGGAAGACAATGTACATATGCAGTGGTACCCACAACTCTCATGCATTTCTGCTTGTAAATACAGGATTTTAAAACCAGGACTCTGAAAACTAGCTCCATCTCACACCTGACTATGGGTAATGAGCCACATTTTATTAATGATGCTGCTTTGTGACCTGTGACATGTATATAATGTGGGCCTGGACCTCACTTTCCCTTCCTGCAAGATGGGAATCATATCACCTGCTCCGCAAAGCTTTTGTCAATATTTTTTTTTTAAAAATAGTGGAATAGCACACAAAGGAAACTGTTGTTAGCGATAAGGACTTTGATACAGCAATTAGTTGTCATTAAATGGCTACCACAGTCATGTGTTCTGATTCAGACTTCTACATCATTTGTATAAAACACCCTCACTTCAAATGTGAATGTGTTTTCATCGATGTTTTACTTAGTAAGGATTCAATTGAATGCTTGATCAAATACTGTATGCAGTAAAAGCTTCTGATATTCCACATGGTTTCTAATTTTAGTTTGGAGAAACTCTCCTATTATTTCAGAAGGTGATTTAATCTTGCACCTACTACTTCTCAGGAATTTGGTTTACTTCCTTTTCCTTTCTCATTAGGATTCCAATTTCACTCCTCACTTTCACCAGAGTTAACCCCCCTATTTTCTCACTGAACTCTAGGGATGCACGTGGTTAAGTATTACAATAATCACTCCAAAAGTGCAGGATAAAGTGATTTGCTCAAAGTATGATAATTAAGCAACAAAGAGTAAACTCTATTTCCTGAAAAAAAAGAAAAAAAGATCATTATCTAATGATCTGATTGAGCCCAACTGCCATTCTCCAATTTAATCGGACATTAATCCTCACCCACAAAACAGACATCTGATATTGCCTTGCAATGTCTGTCCCATATTGTAGGGACAAATAGAGAGGACTCTAGTGACAGTCCTGTAACTATGCATGGAAGGAATGCATTGGAAGTGTAATTTCAGATTTAAAGCAAATCAATTTAAACCAAAATATATCCTCTAAAAATTCCCTTTTGTGTTTCGGCATCGATTCTGAATAGTCTCTTACTATTTATTTATTTATTTATTTATTTATTTATTTATTTATTTATTATTTTCAAAGACTTTATTTCCTTTAAATACCATCAGTCAGTAGTACAGAATAGAGTTTAATTTCCTAAGGCAGATGTAAAGCCCATTTATTAGCTTTTAAGAAAGAAGTATGACCATATGAAGAAACATATTTCTCGGAGCAGAGCTAGCAGATGAAGATGTGACCCATCCTTTCCCACAACCATGTAAGACATTGGTAATCATTAATTGCACTCTGCTAAAAAAACAAGATTAGTAGGGGGTAGGGGTGGAGGTCAAGGTGGGGAGCATTGAATCAAACTCAACAGAGTTCCTTGGGCAGCTTCTAATAATGGTTGGTATTGGTCAACAAGGTACAAGTTTTTTTTATCACCTTTGGTCTTTTTGTTTTCTCTAAAGAATTGCTGGATGTATAAAACATATTTGTTATTTAGTCTCCTTTATGTTGTTACCTGTATGTTAAGACAATGTAGACATGTAGTTCAGAGCATTTTCTGTCCTCCAAAAAATTAGAAAGCTGTTGAAGACTTGATCATCACCCAACTGTGTGTGTGTGTGTGTGTGTGTGTGTGTGTGTGTGTGTTTTACAATTAAACTACAAATTGCAAACAAAAGTCTAATGCATTATTATGCTAGTATGGAATATCATCATCTGTGGCTGTAATATTATTTTAATCCAATCTATTAGATTAACAACTGGAGAAAATGATGTTAATGTAGACCTTAAGATCATTATGACGATGACAGATATATCGCAAATATCTCAGGGCTCACAATAATGAGAAATTGTCCAGCCCCCAATAATTCATATTTGCTTAAATTCATACTTTGTGTGTCTATAAATAAATACATATGAAATCTTGAATATACTATATAGAATTATACAGTATATATATATATATATATATATATCATAAGTATACATTTTATACATAAGCACTTTCAACTGGAACACTGTAAAATTCAAAAATGTGATTTTGAATATAATACCTAGCAAATCAAGGATACTCAGAAAATGTATACTTTCAAAGAATCCTGTATTGATCTGTGTGCTTATCCTCTCAGACAAATCCCTATCCTGGGACACAAGTATACCCTTATGGTTTTAGTATACACAAATCATGTTGGCAGATTTCAAAGCGACTTCAAATTCTTTCCTTTGAACCCTACATGCGAGATCATGAAGATCTCCCTGGTCTCCAGATAAACTGAATTTAGTTGAGTTTATCCACAGGCAAGCTGAACCCTACCTGGTAGCCAGTTCAAATATCGGAATGGGCTCCCACCACTCCACTGCCAGCCACTGTTGAAACTCAGGCTATTGAGTCCAATCCAGAGTCCTGAAGTCAAGGAACTGGTTAACCCTATAGAACAAAAGCAAAAACAAAAACAAAACTGACATTGGGAAAAGACAATGGAATCAAATGCACTTAAGCACTTGACTCAAAACGTATTTGAGGGAAGTAATAAAAAACCACGCCTAACATTTCTCCTTTGATTCTCCTACCAACCTGAGGTAAACTACTATTTCCATTGGCTGATAAAGAAACGGAGGGGAGAGTGTAAGATTCTTACTCTTACTAAGATCTATTAAGATTCCTTCTGAGCTTCTAACTCACATCTGACCAGGCTTCAACCCCACCATCCTGAAAATGCTGGTGTGAATTTGCTTTTCATTTCTCTATCCTCAAATAATAACATGACTTCATTTTAGAGCACAAGGTTTATTTTGGATAAAATTCAAAGTTTTCTACCATAAAAATGTTTAATAAACAGTTCTATCTATCAGTCTCATAAATTATTACCCGGTCTTACATTCTAGAACTTTTCCTAAGAATCTTATTTCATGACATTTTTAAAAATCACTTTTCATTAAGATTTTGCTTAAATTCTAAGAGTAAAATCTTTGGCTAACATGAATGACTCTTTGCTTATGCACTTCATAAAATCATAATTATATTATTCAAATTCTGTGTCAGGCCTGATATGGAATAAAAAAACAAGCCACAAGGACCTCAGCCCTCCAGAGTCAAACACTCTCATCTGTTACTACCTAAAGGTTTTTAAACTTATTTTTTTTAATGTTTATTTATTTTTGAGAGACAGAGCATGAGTGGGGGAGGGACAGACACACA
The DNA here is from genome assembly GCA_017311185.1 of Proteles cristata cristata. Classification (NCBI taxonomy): domain Eukaryota; kingdom Metazoa; phylum Chordata; class Mammalia; order Carnivora; family Hyaenidae; genus Proteles; species Proteles cristata. Next base: position 513,182 of record JAESUZ010002467.1, read on the forward strand.
CACACACACACACACACACACACACAATCTGAACCAGGCTCCAGGCTCTGAGCTGTCAGCACAGAGCCCAACGTGGGGTTCAAACTCATCGACTACAAGATCATGACCTGAGCCAAAGTTGGACGCCTAACCGACTGAGCCACCCATACGTAATGTTTTGTTTTAAACATTTTTAAAACAAATTCTCTGTTCTCTTTTTAGTTGATTGAAGAGTTTATCAAACACAAAACTGTCCTTTGTCTTTCACAAAATACCAAACTTACGTGAGTATTCTTGTCAAGGTGAGAGTTATCACTTACTCTATTCCGAGCCCTGTATTTCTCATAAACTATGATAATGTCTCATGACACCGAAGCCCTGACTCTATAGTTCTGATGTAACCAAACTGAGCTCTCTCAACATCGCTACCATTTTCCCCAATTTTTCATTAGCACACATTAGGCACACATTTGTGTCACCAATTCAAATGAATCGAAGTTATAGTGACTCAGTAAATAATCATATCTCACATTTATTACATCCACTTCCATAAAAGTGCAAATGACTGTCTTAGAGGTCATGTGACCTGAGTGTTGCACTCAGTTTACTTCACATCTGGCAGAGATGTACTTGCAAAGGGAGGTGAAAAATACCCACTTGAGGGTATTGATTATCCTCAAGTTGAGCGTGATTAGGTTGATGGTGATTAGGTGGACTGATGTTTAACAAACAACTGAACTCAACCATGGAGTCAATACTGAAACAGAAACTCTATGGTGGGATTTCTGTAAATAAATAATAAAATAACAATGGGATGAAATTAAATGCTGGAATGTAAAAATCAGTAAAAATTAATTCCGATTTGCTCGTTTTTATCAAGTGTTCTGGAAGAAAAGTTTGAGTTAGCACAGCTCTTACATGTAGGTACTTTATGTACCCTGGGAAGTATCTAGCCCAATTCTTTCATTTTATAGAGGAAAAACCAGAGACACAGACATTGAGATACATGGGGAATGAAGTAGAGGATTAGTGGATCAGGATTGGAACTCAGGGTTCAATGTGGTTTCTCCAGTGGATTTGATTCCTGTTCAAATTAAACTTACCTATGAATGACTACCCTTTCTAGATATATTATGCTTTCTAGATAACTCTCAATGTTAGCGCACCTTTAAATAAACAATGGTGAACTAGTCAGATATTTCTGATACACGTCATTCCTTCCCAGCCCACAGCCCATGCCAGAACTCACTCTTGTCACCTGTGAAGACTCAACTTCTGGTTCTCCAAAGTTGAAATCTTACCCCAAACTAGAAATGTTTACTGTACACTATACCAAGGGGATGACATTATCAAAAAGGGAGTCTTTATATTTCTTTAGTCTTAAATCTCTGGGATGAGCACATCAAGGATGACTGCATTCATTTAAAAAAATAATAATACAGTGATAACAATTTATTCACGTGAAATCAATGTTCTATTCATCTTATCAATGGCTTCTTTTTAGTTTCTTAATTATTTTTACAGATAGTAAAAACATAGTTATTAAAACTATTTTGAGTACAATATTATTGCTTATATAACTTTATTTATGTATATAAATAAAGGATATAACTTTAGGATACGTTAAGGAAACCAACTAAAAAATAGTGTCCTACCTCATTTATGTAATGGGTAACTTGTAATATGTCAAGAGGAAACACTTGTCTACCAGGCTATGCCTTAAAAATGGTGTCATATGGATACTACATTGTATGTTAATAATTGCTCTGTTAAATACCATTGAGCCCTGAATGATTTTTTTCATAAATTATTTAAAATTGCAGTAACTTGAATAATAATTATCTCTGGACGTGCAGAGGCTCGTCAGTCGGTTAAGCCTGACTTCGGCTCAGGTCATGATCTCACAGTTCGTGGATTTGAGCCCCGCATCAGGATCTGTGCTGACAGCTCATAGTCTGGAGCCTGTCTTCAGATTCTGTGTCTCCCTCTCTCTCTGTCCCTCCCCTGTTCATGCTGTCTCTCTCTCTCTCAAAAATCCTTTCCTCGAGGAAAGGATGCTTACAGTAGCGTTTCACAAATATTATATACAGCTATTTCCCAAAGTCAAATACCCTGGTGTTTTAAAAAATTTATTAGTTAAGAAAATACACACTTGTACATTTTCAAAACTATAAATAATTCACTGACTATAGGAAAAACTAAAGTCGATTTTCATCTGAGACTGCTGAAATTACTATGTAGGGAATACCAAGAAAAGATGATAGGTTCTTAAGGGAATTATCTATTCTCTGACATCCCACATCTGCTGTAGGTACTTGTAGGCTTATTTTGAGAAATTAAATTAATGATTACTTCTCAAAACCAGGGCCTAACACATAATAATTGCCCAATAAATGTAAGCTGTCTTCTTCTTATCATTACTCTTTGTTGAATCAAACAAGGCACAAAGTGTGATTAGAAACAAAATTCAAATTTTGTGTTAAATATGTCACTTAAAGCAGACAGTCATCATCCACAAATGTCTTTCTCAAATGTGCTGTTCTAATTTCATAGAGGGACCAAGGCTTTGTTAGCATTACGACACAGAGTATCAATTCCGCACGGTGAATGTTTCGATTCTTGATTTTTCTGCACAATAGTCTGAAATGGTTATCCACCTGCTTTGGCACTTATTTCTAACAGATGATGTATTCATGTCCAGTGTTACACTTGGCTTTCATCTGCTCTGTATCGGGGTTCAGTTCTTTTTCCAGCCAGCCCTGAAAACAATCAGGGTAAGGAGCCAACTTTCAGTTCCTACATCTTATCTCGGTTCTGTAAATCCTAAACCTACACATATGTGGTTAGAACTCTGGTTCAGGAATTGAGGATGAAATAGTGTCCCAGCATTTGGGGGGTAGAAACGGAAGTGAGGATATGATGCAATGTGTGTGGATGATGTAAAGAAAGTACCACTGGGCAGAGTGGTTAAACCCTGAAGGCAAAGGGAAATCAGACTGTTAGTTTAGACTAAGTTCACTGGACAAGGGAGCTGTTCACAGCTAAATTAGGGTTCTCCTTAGTGCTTTGGGGACCGCCAGATCCTTGCTCATTTTGTGAGTAGGACCCACGCAGAGTGAAATGGAAAAATGGTGCCTGGTTCCAACCCAACTATTTTCTGAACAGGAGGCAGTGGGCAAGCGTCAAGCTTCTCCCGCCTAATCTGCTATTTCATCTATAAAGCAGAGACAGTAATATTCATTTAGGAGATAGGCATGAGCTTTAGAAACAAAGCCCAGCACCTGGCATACAGCATCTGCTCAATAAATGGCAGCTCACTGGATATGAGAGTCATAAAAATGACATAGACATTTAAAAAAATTATATTTACTGCTCACAATCCTTGCATAGAATAAACCTTATTTAAGAGTTTATTTTTTTTAATTTTTTAATGTTTTTATTTATTTTTGAGAGAGAGAGAGACAGTATGAGCAGGGGAGGGTCAGAGAGAGAGGGAGACACAGAATCCGAAGACAGGCTCCAGACTATGAGCTGTCAGCACAGATCCTGATGCAGGGCTCAAATCCACGAACTGTGAGATCATGACCTGAGCTGAAGTCAGGCTTAACCGACTAAGCCACCCAGGTGCCCCAAAAGTCTCACTATCTAAAAAGAGTATAACTATTTGTGGGTATTTTTTTTTTAGTGGCCTATTTCCCCCAATAAATCACAGTCCTTCTCTCACACCATTATCTTCTAGATTCTTCCCACAATACATTCCAATAAATCCTGAATATCATGAATATCTTCCCTTCCAAGCACAAAATTCTGTTTTATTTTATGAATTCCCCTTCAGGCTTTTTCCCTCCTGAATGCATGATATTTGTGACTTAAAGGAAAGCAGGAAATACTCCAAACTTCACTAAAAAAATCACTCTTATCCAGATTTCAGTTAAAATTTGCTGACTACAATTCTGGAGGCTTGGATAAGACTCAAATAAGTATCTGAGGTGACCTGAGCCTCTGAATCTCTTCGGGCTTGTTGGCTGTCCTGGGGGACACAGTAATAGCGCTGGCTGATTAGGAAAGCATTTCCGGCAGCAGGGCATCACGCCTTCCCTCTAGGCAGCTGGTGAAGGCAGTGAAAAAGTAACCTGTGCTCAGTTCCTTAGCTTCCAGAAAGCCAGAAATCCGGTAAAACTCAGAAGAGCCCAGATAATACAACCCACAGAATCCCGTAAAAAAAAAGAAAAGCCAATTGAAACAATTTCCACTTCTGTTTGAAGTTTTTATTTTAATTCCAGAATACCTCACCCAGGTTTCCTCACAAGTGTTCTCCTTAATCTCATCGCTTATTTCACCCATCCCCCACCTGCCTCCCCTCTGGTGACCATCAGTGTATTTTCTACAGTTATGAGTCTCTTTCTTGGGCGCATGCTCTCTCTCTCTCTCTCTCTCTCTCTCTCTCTCTCTCTCTCTCTTTCCCCTTTGCTCTTTAGTTTGTTTCTTAGCTTCCACATACAAATGAAATCATATGGTATTTGTCTTTCGTTGACTGGTTTAGAAACCTTTTCAACTTCGAGAGACTTCTGTCACCCACGCCAGCAGACACAGATAGCACCAGGGTTGTCTTAAATCATCCCTCCTCGTCCTTGATCATCTACATGAAATTAGTTTTGTCTCTTTCTGTGCTTTCTGTCCTTATTGCTATACATGGTTGTAAACATTAGTCACTCCGACACAACACCCCAACACTACAAAGGCCCCCCAGACTACACAAAATAGAACCATTGAGCAGTCTGAGGCATGATTCCTTCCCTGAGCTTATGAATACACAGTGTGGTCAGATTATTTTTCTCTTGTCAGTCTCACTTATAAGCCCCAGGATCAGCTGGACGGCTGAGAATACACCGATTCTTGGCCCTGTACCTACTGATCTAGCATCTCTGGAATTTGTGCTCACACGGCTTTATTTTAACAAAGTTCCCTGGTGATTAATAAGCAACTTCACATTTACGAACCACTGCACTGTCTCTGCCATAAGCTGCCTGGCTGTCCAAGCACGAGACTAGATTTCTAGATAATTATTTTCATTGTGCTACACCGTCATTTGTTGGTCAGCAGACATTCATTGAGACTCCCTTCCTTGGAAGGTTCTGTGTGAATCTCTTGGGGGGTTGGGAGGCATAAATACTCATAAGACATTCCTCATTTTCAGCCATTTGCTGTTATTATCCTTTCTCCACATAGCCTTCAGTTTGCTTTCTTCGTGGCACTTACATGTCACATGTATTTATCTGTTTGTTTTCTTGTTTATGTCTGTTCTGCCCACTGGACTTTAAGCTCCATGTAGACAGGACATGACTGGTTTGGTCACCACTGTGTCCCTATAACCTAGCATAATATCTCACACACAGGTACCAGCCACCTTGTTGAATAAATGAATGAGAAATAACAAATAAATGTATTTCTAGTCTTGTAGGGGAAGTACGACATGTATGTAAGTAGCTATTATAAAAGCAGTAAAAGCAGGGGCACCTCGGTGGCTCAGTCGGTCAAGCATCTGACTCTTGGTATGGGCTCAGGTCATGATCTTACAGTTCACAGGTTCGAGCCCCACATCGGGCTCTGTATGACAGCTTGGAGTCTGGAGTCTTCTTCAGATTCTGTGTCTTCCTCTCTCTCTGCCCCTCCCCATGCTTGTGCTCTGTCTGTCTCTCTCTCTCCAAAATAAACATTAAATTTTTTTTAATAAATAAGTCAAAGCACTAAACAAAGAAGAGAAATCTAGACAGAAATGGATAAGATTGAATTTCAGCTGTGTAAAATTTTGGCAATCCCAGGTACAAGAAATGGCATGAGATTTGAAGATGTGGTGGTGAGAAAGTATGAGGTAAAGATGAGAAACCCAAAAGCCTTCTGTCAAGACTGCAAAACGCATCTGTCAGGGGGCAGATGACGGCCTCTGAATGCCAGGGAAAGATGTTTTGTTAATTACTTGATAGGAAATAAGAAGCCACTTAGGGCTCTTTGAGCACGGGGGTCATAGGCTCAGAGATACATTAATCTGGTAGCAGTGTCAGGGGAACCTGGAGGGAGGAGATCTGGAACAGGGGATCAAGGATGCTTTTCCTCCCCACTCGTTCCTGCTCCTAATCTCTCCATTCCCCAAGTGTGGATTTCAGAAGCAAACACAAATACTTTCAAGCAAACATTAGCTCTTTTCATCTTCATAATCCTACAAGAACAAATGCTTCCAAAGCAAACACACTGTGGAAAGAATGCCAATACGCCTGAAAACCAGTACGGTCTGGGAGTGTGAGAGACAGGAAGCAAAAAGGACGCGGAGTTTCAGAGCCACCCTTGACCCGTCCAGCTTGTGGCAGGAGCGCTTGCTTCATTTTACCTTTTGAATGCCATGATGCTGACAGACAACCTTTGGCTTCAAAGGTTGGACCTGGGGCTTTTGACCAGCTTGGTACCCCTGCTGTGTCCAAGAATCCCCTAGTGATGGAGACGTCTTCTACTCTGAGCCCAGCCCAACTCTTGGAATCCTTTTCAACCCAGTTGAAAAGTTCTAGAGAGTTCTAGAGAGACTGTCACAATGGATGGGGGAGAGTTGGCTGATAAGACACAAGCCATTTGCCAACCCGGGGCCAATGTATCAGACCCTGGGATGGAATCTGCCTGGGACTGACTCCATCATGATGTCTGTCTATAATCCCCTGTGCCGATGGCTCTTAGGCTAACCTGGAGACAAATAAAACCATCCTGATCTTACTTATAACTTCCTTTTCTTTTACTGTCCTTACCTGTCAGGTATGTTTGCTCATGAATTTCCATGATACTCAAGAGCTCGGCATTTTGTTGTTGGCAACTTCTCCTCGCCTGATGCCAAGTTAGAGCCGATTTGGAGTTTATCTGGTAGGAGATGCTAGTCAGCGGGTCTTTGTTCCATAAGCTTTCACTGCCCTCAACTGTAAAAGAATCAAATGGAATTGGCTGCATTAGGCACAGAAAAGACTTTTGGGGAACAATATTGAGCATTATTGCCTGAAGCTTCTTTCTTTCCTTTCCCTTATTTTTAAAGTGGCTATGAAATTTTCCTCACTCCTTTAGTGAAGAGGGGAGTTTCCAAAAAACTGACCACATCCATTCTTTTCCTATGCCTAAGAGAGGAAAGAGAGGCATCATCTCCCTGTTTTCCCATCCGGAGGTTTGGGATCAATGCCGGCTCAAACTCCTTAGTCTAGAAAAAAATACAAGGAAAAGAGAAAATACGTCTTCTCGCAGCAAGTGAATATTCAGCCTGCACATTCTAGTTGGTCTTTTTAGACCAAAGTCATAGGCATTAGAAGGCAAAGTCATGGACTTTGGGCCAGGTTGCCCTGGGCCTTCATTCAGGCCATGTCAACTCACTAGTGATTTGTCCTTAAATTATAAACCTCTGAAATCTCATTTTTCATTCTCTAGGAGATTTTAAATCTAGGTAGCACCAGGCAATAATAGAGGCTGATTGTTAGTTTTTCTTCCTTCAGAGTAAAAAATAATTCTTTTAGCTTATTTTTCCTTTGTCATTTTATGATTCCCAATATGCTCTATAAACTTTGTTGTACCTTATGAAAGGTCAATAGTATAGATAAATATTACTTATAGTGTGCTACATATAAGATGTTGGAGGAATTAGTCAACAAATGAAATATTTTTTGTGCTCTGTGTTATGAAATTTTTCCTCTTCTCTTTTTAATAATATAAACTTCTACCTACAAATCATAGGTGGTAAGAGTTTCTTCACTTGTCTGTAAGAAAGAGAAGGAATTGTGTAACTTTTCAAATTTTCTAAGAAGTGTTCAACCTGTCAGGATGTTGGCCAGTTTCCAATAAGCATGTAGCCTGTGCTGCCATGAAGCTTCATATGTGACAAGGAAGTGACCTCTTTTATCCACGTACCACAGAGTATGATATGAAACTTGTGGTTCCATTGCACACCAAAGAGAAAGAAAAATAAATAAAAATTCCATTCAGGCAACAACGCAGAAACTTCTAAGAAGTATTCACTATAAAATTATTATATATTTATGTAAAAATAAATTTAAGGGGCCCCTGGTTGCCTCAGTTGGTTGAGTGTCTGACTCTTGATTTTGACTCAGGTCATGATCTTGCCATTTATAGGATTGAGCCCTGCACTGGACTCTGTGCTGACAGTATAGCACATTCTCGGGATTCTCTGTCCTTCTCTCTCTCAAAACAATTAATAAATAAACTGTAAAAAATATATGCAAAATAAAATACATTTGAATTGGTAACGTTAAATTTAAATGATCATGAGCTGAGACCTTACTAGTTCCATATCCAAATGGATTCTTGTCTATGGGAGTGAGACCATTCAAATCAGACTGGTTTGAAGTTCATTTGAAGATGGAGAGGTTTTAAATACATATTTTTAGAAATATGGAGATCTGATATGGTAGAGAATGTGAGACATTAAAAGAAAGGAGGGATTATTTTCATGTCTGGGGATATACATGATCATAGAAGGGAAAGCAATGTGACTCTTCATTTTTCAGAAAAGTGTATTTGGCTCTTGAGATCAAGGAATTGCAATCTATTTCTCACTGAAGGTATAGGTTTGCTGACTGTACATCTCCGCTAATGTTCAAATTCCCACAGTTAACCAGCCCAACCGATGCGGCAAGCTAAAGATGCAAGCTATGGAGAATCCAGAGGAAGGGTCTTTTCCTTTTCCGGTATTTTAAAATAGATGTCTGAACCGAAGGGAAACACTATAATAAACAGTGCAAAGGACAATGAAAAGCACATATGAAAGTGTCACTAGGTCAATAACCGGTACCTCATCTTCCTGTATTAAACCTGCTAGTTTGAGGCTAACGTAAAATACAATGGTCTTTGGAAAGGAACCCAAAGCAAGGAAAATGAAGTAGACTGGGAAATTGCAAAGCCCTTTAAGAAAGGCATAGGATGTATAAAATGTGCTTTAAATTTTGAATCCATGTTGAAATCAAACAGTTTATTTCCTATAGCTATCTTATTTTTACATTTAACAAGAAAAAATATATATACATGGATTACAAGTATTCAAGAGAATACTCAGGGCACCCATCCAACACACATCTATCCCAAGGCTGCGAGGTGTTTGTGTGGGTTTTTGTGTGTGATTTGTGACTAACCATTTGTCTTCCATTTAATGACTGATTAAGTCATACTCCTTCATCAATGCCACTTAAGTCCAAGATGCTATAGTTAGGCCTATGGAAATCACATTCCAAGAAACTCCATGATAACAGATTTAGAAAATACCATTCCTACTAAAGTAAAGGTGAAAGACACCCCTCACCTTTGGAAAACAAGTATTGCATTATCTTAGGCAAATAATAGCTGGAGTCAGACAAAAACACTTCTAATACAGAGATCAGACATCTAGAGATCTTTCGTGGGAATCAGACCTCTAAAATTATCCTAAGAGACGTGAGTACAATTACTTCCCCCAGGAACGGGAGAGCAGTGTCACTATGAATGGGAAGCCTGTGAGTTTTTGTTGATATTCACCCAGAACAGAGGGATAGCACCCAGGAGAGATAAAGAAGTATGGTTCTTGATATTCTGGTCTTAATTTGAAAAACTACAATATTTTTGTAGATTATTTCACAATATTGCTCAGAATAATGTGATTGTTGGGTGGGAAGCATGGTCCCAAAGCTTCAGCTGTAGCAACGCTATTGCAGTTGAGGTGGGCTCACAGCCAGGCCAGATGGCGCGTGTACCCGGATTCTATCCCTGATCCCACCCCTGTGCAGGCCAGCAGGAGAGATTGTTCTGGGCAACAGCATAGAATGGGAGCTGCTGAAAACCAGAGAGTCTGAAGGAGCAAGGGGGTCAGGGAGTAAGAGATTAAGGGAATGGAAGAGGAAGGGGGTAGCTAGCAGCAGGTAGAAGATGTGGGGTAAAAGGAAAAGTGAAGCAAAGAACCCCGCCCTTGTCTCCTTCTTCACCCCAGCCCTGCCTCCCCACGCTGATGCTCTCCTCCATCTCCCCTAGACCTGCTACACTGTTTCTTTACAGCTTCTCAAGTATGGAGAGAATCCTAAGAACCCTTACGTTCTGGTCACTCTCACAGATACCATGCAAAGACACTTGTTTTTGTATTCCTGCAATAATACTTATATTTTCATTTTAAAAATCCTTTGAGCATAAAAATAAGCCTCTTCCATTTGATTCAGAGCTATGTTAAATTAAATGATACTCTTTTTAAATGAAGTTAAATTTACTATCATTACTATCACTTTCACAGAAAAGAGACACAAAAGTCAGGAAGCCCTCACCTCTCTCTCTCTCTCCATCAAACCACATGCTCATGGCATTGTTTAAGCTTATTTTTGATCTGAAGATTAATAAAGCAGAGTAGTATTAAGTATACATTTCATCGTCTATAGGACAATTTGCCCTAAAGTCTTAACAAATAACTTCCAGGAACAGGAGAAGGTGAAGGGAAGAAACAGTTGGCGGGAATAAAGATCCCATGTGATGCTGCCCAGGGCTGAGGGTCAGAAGACCTGCGTTCCGGTCTTCAGCCGATATGGATCACTTTCTCCATTATAAAATGGGGACAATGACGTCTGTACAGGGTTGTGGTGGAGTGTGACAAGATAATAACAGGGAAATCGCTTTGGAAGGGAAAACATTCAACAAACTGAGGACTGATGGGTATGGGGGGGGAGAGATGGGCATGGAGGGGGGCACTTGTGAGGATGAGCACTGGGTGTTATATGGAAACCAACCTGACAATAAACTATTTGTAAAAAATAAATAAATAAATAAATAAAACATTAAATAAATAAATAAATTTCTTATACACACACACACACACACACACACACACACACAAAAGGAAGGGAAAACATTCTCAACAAGCACAACATCGGCTCGTTATGTCGCCCCGTTAAAACGTGCCAAATTTTCTTGATGGGAGCATTACTTACATTTCAATGGACAATATCCAAAGAGCTTGTCTGTATCATAGTCTGGGGTGGTCCCACACCAGAGCCATCCATCTGATCGCCCAGCACTGGTACAATCTGCATACCACTTGTTTTCAAACTTGAATGGAAAGGCGCAAGTTGCCCCATTGGCATTGCCCAGCAGCGTGTACATGTCTAGAAGAGACAGAATGACTTGCACTTAGAATGTCAGTCCATCTTCTGAATGTGGACTTCCAATGAGAAGGATGCCGAAAGAAGATCCCCTTTGATGTCCCCACACGGGGATTTTCTTTCTATTTCCCTTCCGTCTCTACCCCAGCCTCTTGCTGAGTATGCACAGCAAACTCTAATAGGAACAGCTGTAGGACCACTTCATTGCTGCTCTTTTAGGACAGATTTTCCTCTTTCCCCATGTGAGGCAAAAGTAGTCAGCTGTACTGACACCTACCTGGACTTCTGCATTCCCTCCAAAACAGAGAAGAGGCCATCCTTCCTCTTGCTTGGAATCACAGAATTATTGAATCTCTCGATTAAAAAAGAACCTTATAACTGTGTGACTCAAACTCACAGTCAAAATTTAAATGCCCCCCTACCACTTCCTGTCAGGCCAGCCTCCCCGGGAGTCCCTGAACAATGACTATGAGAAAGGGTTGGAATCTGGGCATAACTCTCTAATCCCCATCGCAGAAAGAAAGCACTCCGAACCATTTACGATCAGTATTTGCTTTCTTAAAACTGAATTCAAACACAACATAATGGGAAGTTCTGGGTTTACCTAGAAAAGAAAATGGAAATAAACACAAATTCAATGTTGATTATGGTCTGGCTTACACCAAAGGACTCGAGAAGCTCATATCTCCACTGACAACCACTCCATGCCCCTCGCTACGTGCTTTAATGTGTTTAATGTCTCTATCTTTGTACGGACACCTTTCGGGGAAATAACAACCTTCTATAGCGATGTATTTAGCCTTTTGCCACCAGCTGTTATTCAGAATTTGTCCTAGATAAAAATACTCCTTCCTTAATTAAGTTCTATAGATTCTGTGCCTTTAAGCAGTTCTTCAAAGACATCTCAGGGTACCTGGGTGGCTCAGTTGGTTAAGCATCTGACTCTTGATTAGGTCATGATCGCACAGTTTGTGGGTTCAAGTCCTGCTTCAGGCTCTGTACTGACGGCATGGAACCTGCTTGGAATTCTCTCTCCTTCCCTCCCTCTCTCTCTGCCCCTCCCCTGCTGATTCTCTCCTCTCTCTCTCTCTCTCAATAAATAAATAAACTTAAAAAAAGATATCTCAAAATTCACTTAGACAATATAAAGTTTGTAAAACATATAGCACAATACCTAACATATCTTAAAATCATGATGCATGTAAGTTCCTTACCCTCTTTCCTTTCCCCTGACTCACTGTACTTATCCAGTCCTTCTGACAAAGCTAGGTTTATTTTCATTTACCTCAAAATTACTTTTTTGCTGATTATCTAGTAGTTAGGTACTGCAAAATGCAATTCTGGCTTTTGTGCCATTAAGTTCCAGGACCAGGTTTCCAAATCACATCTCGTATAGGGAACATGCTAGATTTAGATACAATTATGCCACTCTTAACCACTGGGGTTCCTGTTCCTTCATATGAAGAAAATCTCTTGAGACTATCTCAGTACTGTTCATTAAATTGGCCAAGAAATTGTCAGTACTGGATGTGGAGATATCAGTCAGAAATGGACTTTTCAAGACTAGCCAGGTGTATTTAAGAATGCCTTGGGGCGACTGGGTGGCTTAGTCGGTTAAGCGTCCGACTTTCGCTTAGGTCATGATCTCGCGGTTCGTGGGTTCGAGCCCCGCGTCGGGCTCTGTGCTGACTGCCAGCTCAGAGCCTGGAGCCTGTTTCAGTCTGTGACTCCCTCTCTCTCTGACCCTCCCCTGCTCACGCTGTCTCTCTCTCTCTCTCCTAGAAATAAAAAAAATAAATAAAAAAAATAAAGAATGCCCTGATGCAGCCAAAAGAACCACATTCTAGTCCAGCCACCTTTCACTGGCAAGCCATGTTATGGCGGTCAATGTTTCTTCCACTGTGGTCCAAACTCCCAGACAACACTTTGATTCTTCTAAGTCTATAATTCTGATTCTGTTATTAAAAGTAATTCCTGACCTCGGCCAGTTGTCTCCCCCAAGTTTTCTTTAGAGAGATGGGCTCTACCTATACCCCCTCTCTGCCTTGTCTTCAGATCGAATGTGTATTCCTGTGAGTCCATCCCAAGATCATTCTGAAAGGCTAGATCTCCCAGAAGGAAGATCCTAAGTATTCAGGGAGAATTGGAAAGCAGACAGTGTGGTCAATGGACCACCTTCATCCAAGCACTCAGGTGTTCATAAAAGTAATTCAATAGATTCTTAGATATTTCCCCTCATGTGCTAATTTAGAGTCTGGGTAGGAGGGGAACCTTGTTATCTTCACTTGTAACAAGCTTTCCTGGTGATTCTTAAGCATATTTAAAGTTTGGGACCTGCTATCCTAAACCCTATGCATATTTTTCTCAAACCAAGCTGAAGACAAAGGGTGGTGGTGGGTAATGGGCAGGTCTATGTAACCTCAGTGATGTAGCTTTAAATAAGATAAGAAGTCCCATGTCTCAGCACCAATCTTCCGTGTTTGGAACCCCTCAGTTAGGACTCTTGTCTGGTCTGTGGAATATGACTCAGTCAACTTTGGTTCACTCTTGCCTGGCTGTAGTTTTCATTCAAGTTTCTCCTGAAATGTTATCTCCCTTAGAACTTCTAAACCTTCAGTATGTTCACTCAAGCCTCAGAAGAGTCTCTCTTTCTGAGCCCTTGTTCTCATTTTTCTTCAATGCCTACTCTCCCTCTTCTTTATAAAGAAAGAAAATGGATGGGGTGCCTGGGTGGCTCAGTTGGTTAAGCGTCCAACTTCAGCTCAGGTCATGATCTGACAGTTCCTGTGTTCCAACCCCGTGTCGAACACTGTACTGACAGCTCAGAGCCTGGAGCCTGCCTCAGATTCTGTCTCTCTCTCTCTCTCTGTCTCTCTCTGCCCCTCCCCTTTAAAAATAAATAAACATTAAAAAATGTTTTTAAGTAGGAAAATGGAAAGTTGAAATATTATGGCCTCACAAAGACTAAACTCCTGAGCTCTGATTAGCTATGATAACCAGGTTCAAGCAATCTTTGCAGCCCCAGTAACATAGTAATTTTGGAAACAGGTAATCTCTTATCCCCAAAGGCAGGCTCTTCCTCTGACCTTGAGGCTGTTGTAGATAACACTCCCAAATAATCAAGTGTCCAAACCTGGAATGTGGTGATAATATCATCTGACTCCAGAAGGCTTTGTAAACGGCTTCAAGTTCTGCTTTATCTTTGTTTTTTTGTTTCTCTGCAACCACCAGAGAATGAAATTTGGCCAAGATCACAGAACGCGAAATACTCTGATTTTATTGAACCTTCAAGAGCTTAAGGAACCAACCTCATAAAAAAGCCTTTTCTGTCCCACACGTGCCACCACTTTCTAAAATAGTTGACTAAATATGTCGTATGCCAATGTACAAGCCAATTCCTCAGCTTTTTTAATCTTTTGATTACCATAGCCTTTTACTACCCTACCTGTAAGGTGCCAAAGAAACATTCAGAAACCTAAAAGGTCAAGGAATGCCAAGATTTCATTTCAGGCAATCTGACTTGGTAAAGAATGTTCTTCCGTGGATCATTTCTCCAAGGATAACTTAAACCAAAGTATGAGAAATGTGTGGTTAAATTCGTTTATCACTGGAACCATATAATGTCACACAGGAGGCTTTGGGTCAAAGATTATAGTGAAAATAAATTTCTAAAAACTGTAATCTATCATTTACAAAAAAACCTTAGCCAATTAAAAAACAAATAGCACAGTCCTTCCATTAATTATAAATCACTAAAGTATCATTCCGGACTTTTTACCATATTTATCCACTGTCATGTTCCCATAAAACACAGAATAGTTCAAAACACAAACATCAATTCATAATTCTACCACAAACTAGACAAGAATATGCCTATTTTCTTCAATTAGGTTCCAACAAAGAAGATGAGAAAAATGTGACAGAAAGAAGGCAAGCCAATCCATAATTCTTACCTTCGTAACCCCTGGCGCATAAATCATCTGTGGATCCATAGATTTTCCATCGGCTCCACAAGCCAGAGCCCTTGTAAAGCATAATATTCTTCTCTTGTTTGTTGCCATAGTTAAAAAATAAATCTTCTCCCTTGATCCCCAAAAGCGTGTCATTTTTGCACTCCCATTTCTGAAATTCACTCCTCGGATCACAGGCATACAGAGTGACGGCAACCCAGTCCGTCTTTGATGGGACCCCCAGACATAACTTAAATGCCACACTCATAATCCGGGAATCAGACACCCATCGGAACTTCTGCGCTTCGTTGTCCTGATTGCAAATGGCTGTTTGGACCGCACTGGGACTTACTACTTCCACGCAGCGCTTGTGGTCTTCATTATATATTAAAAACTGCCTTGTGTCTGCTTAAAAAAAAGAAGAAGAAAGAAAAGATGCTTAAGTGGATACATGTGACAGAATATTTTAGGTCAAAATTCCCAATGTCTCCTCCATAAAACTGATCGCAGGAGAAGAGGTGATATGGATTCTGCTTGAGACAGCTCAGCTCTCTTGATGGGGGGGGGGATGTCCTTGAAGCTAGAGAGAGAGAGATGGGGGTGGGGGACAGTCCCATGCCCCCAGCAATCGACTGGAAATCCTCAAGACAACAGTTTTCACTATGGGGAGCACTGCAAAAAGGCCTGCCTTAAATGCACATAAATGGTAGTGCAGTAAACATAAAACGTATATAACAAACAAATAATACCTATCAGAGAAAAGAAAAATTAGATATGAATACAATAAGCTATAAAATTAAGTGCATGGGTACCCTGGAATAGAATTGAAGTCTGATTCATCGCTACTCTGTTCAAGATAGAGGAAACTCTAATCATTTGAATTATAACATTAGGGAGGTTCATTGAAACTTAGTAACTGATTTTATTTTAGGAAGTTTTTGCCTTTATATCCAGCAAATTTTTGAACAAAGCACTTTCTGGAGAGCCCTACTTGAGAAGACCTTTGTTTTATTTTGTTTTGTTTTCTCTTACAACAATAGGGAGCTTAGAGATCTAGCAACCAGAGGTGAGTTAGTCTCTATTATACAGTTCTAACTTTCATTTTATTGGCATACTCAAGGCGGCCTTTGTATAAAAAAAAGATACAAAAATATACCTGTGACAGTATCAATGTAACTGTCAAGTTAGCAGTAAAAGTTAAATAGATGTAAGGTTTTATATCATTCAAGGTAATATTTATGAGGATAACTGCATATAACGGTGTTGTTCTATACTTGTAGTTTGGGGCTGATGATTGAAATTAGTATGTGTAGATGTTTTATACTTATAGTACAGAGCTGCTAGCTGGCAAAACTGAACTTCCTCTTGCCAAAAAAAAAGAAGAAGAAGAAAAAGAAAAAGAAAACGGAAAAAAAAGGATCTGGTAAGCATATTTTTCCCCTTACATCAAAATTGAATTCAGGTAAAGGGTTTTCTTTTTTGTTTATCTTGTTAAGAATGGACAAACGAAAAGAACCGACTTTTCGTTTTACGACAGAAGTATCAAACCCTACTTCTGAAGTGTTACTAAATTCCTCCTACTTAAGTGTTCTTTCAAAATGAGCCAGCTAGTATTGCAGATGTTTGAGGGTCTGACCAAATTAGCTCATTATTTTTAATCAAACTGTTTGTGAAATATAGCAGAGTAATAAAAGTACCACTAGCAGAGTCCTCCGCAGTTTACAAAACATTTTCACAAGCCATATTCTATTTACTGTCCTCAACCCCCCTGGGGGTTAGAGCCACTTACATTCTGAGGTCTGTTCTTGGACCATCAGCTTAGGGCTTACAATGGACGTTTGCCTTAAAAGATTCTTTTCCCTGCTGCACTCCCGTATCTGCTCTGGTCCCGCACTTGTGAGAGACCTCCTCCCTCTAATCCGTCTGCGTTCCTAATTTGGTGCCACTGTGAACCTTAGCCGGGGTTCCTTGGCTGGGTTTCTCATTTCTGCTGGTTTGATTTCTTGGAACTGGGACTCAATAGAGTGTCTCAGTTCAGAACACCTGCTTCTGCCGGCTTCTCCGGAGATGACATCTGTCAACGGAACTCGCGATGCCCAAACCGCAGCCCCTCCCATCCAGCCGAACTCCTTCCCAGAATCGACCTCATCTAATCGCTGCCCGTGTCCTTGTGTGACAAGGCGAGGAATTTTCTGCATAGCCGAGAAAATGAAAATACTCATAATATGGTGTTTTGTTCACGGTAAAGCACAGGAGATAGGAAGACAAAAGGTTTAAACATCAGTCCCTATGATAATTTACCATACCCAGATGTAAATCTAGGCTCCTCTAATTGAAAATGGTGACAAAGTCTGGGGACGCCTGGGCAGCTCAGTCGGTTGGGCATCCGACTTCAACTCAGGTTATGATCTCAGGGCTTGTGGGTTCAAGCCCCATGTCAGGCTCTGTGCTGACAGCTCAGAGCCTGGAGCCTGCTTTGGATTCTGTGTCTCCCTTTCTCTCTGCCCCTCCCTTGCTCATGCTCTGTCTCTCTCTCTCTCTCTCTCAAAAATAAATAAAACTTAAAAAATTTTTTAATAAAATAAAATGGTAATGAAGTCTGAAAATTCTATCATATAGATCTGTGAGCTCAACTCTACCCCCTTTACTTTTAATTGTATTTTCTATCTCACCTGTTGTTTTCCTATCTTGACATATCTTCCACTCTTCACACAGTTTTGCTGAGTAACATCTATCTCATCATCAACAATATCTTCCACCTCATATTTCAGCATTATAGAACAGCCAGCATGTATTAGCCACCTAAATTCAGTCACCCAGCCAGCTTTTAACCAGCCATTTAAGGCGCTTGAACATCTTTATGCACAGATGGTGTTCTTCCTTCAGAGGTTTTTATTTGACTTTTATTTTATGTCATTAATTTTTATCTGTGGGTCCATCTTAATTTTTCTCTACATATGGCGGCATTGAATGAGCAAACATCCAATCTTCTGTTTTTCATTAATGGCACCATCTTCCATTTACATCTATAAGCCGAAAACCTAGGACTCACCATCAATTATAGGAATCTCTTGGCTCTACCCAAAAATATACTGTGATAGGTAATTTTATGTGTCAGCTTGGCTAGGTCACAGAGCCTAGAAGTTTGTTCAAACACCAGTCTGGGCGTTGCTGCAAAAGTTTGTTTGCTGGATTGATAAGAATAACATGTGAATCGGTAAAGTAGATTACCCTCCAAACTGTAGGTGGGTCTCTTCCAGTCAGTCGAAAAGCTTTAGAGATAACAGGCTGAGGTCCCTGAAGAAGAAACAATTCTACCTCCAGACTGCCTTTGGACTTGAACTGCAATATCAAGTCTTTTTTGAGTTTCCAGCCTGGCAGCCTGCCCTTGTAGATTCTGGTCTTGACAGTCTTCACAACTGCATGAGCCAATTCCTTAGATATTTCTCAAAAGATAGGTAGAAGATGATGATGATAGAGAGATAGACAGATAGGCAGTGGATAGATAGATAATAGGTGGATGGATGGATAGATAGATAGATAGATGATAAAGAGAGAGATAATAGGTAGGTAGGTGGGGAGGTAGATTGACAGAGATACACACACACACACACACACACACACACACACACACACCCTTTTGGTGCTGCTTCTCCAGAGAACCCTGACTAATACATACACTCTCATCCATTCTTTTCTGTCTGTCTCCATGGCCACCGCCCTAGACCATGCCACCATAGTCTAAACTCTGGTCTTCCTCTCTTTGAAAAGCAATTAGCAAAGAAGATAACACCTGATCTGCCCATTTCCTGGGTGAGAAGGGCCTAATTTGCCACCTGACTCCAAATCGCAAAACCTACCTACAGTAATGGGTTGTTCCCACTTCACCCTATAAAGAAGTCAGGCTTCTTTCTGCTTCTGCAGCCTCCGGAGCAGATTGCCTGTGATGTGCATTGCATTCTGGCCAAATGCTCCTTCTGTCATACAATTGTTCTTTTTCTTCTACCTTTGTGGAAAGGTTTTCTAGGTTGAGAGGAGATTTTGTTTTTAATTACATTTTCCCAACCATTTAAACCCTTTGAGAGCGTGCGGCTGCGCACGGGAGAAAACCTGCAACGTCCCCGTCGCAGCTCACCAGGAGAAGCACGATCCAGCCCCGCCGCGCCTGCTCTCACCCACCACCTTCCAGCCACAGGCCTTTCTGCTCCTCAAACACTTCGCGTCCACTTTGGAAGCTTCATATTTCAAGTTCCCTATTCTTGGAATGCTCATTGAGGTTCCAGGTCAAGCGTCAACTCCTTAGTGACCAGACTATCCTAATTTTGCTCTTCTATTTTCTATATAATATTCACAACATCTTAAAATACATTCTTTTTAAAAAAAAATCCATTTCATTATCAGGACGCCAGGGTGGTTCAGTCGGTTAAGTATCCAATTCTTGTTTTTGGCTCAAGTCACGATCTCACAGTTTGTGAGTTCAAGCCCCACATCAGGCTCTGGGCTCACAGTGCAGAGCCTGCTTGGGATTCTCTCTCTTTCCCCCTCACTGTGCCCCTCCCACACGTGCTTTTTTTCTCAAAATAAATATATAAACTTAAAAATTCCATTTAATTATATTTATCTGTGTCCCACTACCGAAATGTAAATTTCACAAGCAGAAAGACTTAGTACTTTCTGGCTCAGTACTCTATCCGCTCTTTTTGGAGCATACTAGCCTCTCAACAAATAATAGCTGAAGGAATGAAAGAATTATTAATTAAGTCTAAAGCATTTTGGCTAGTAAATTTTATTTAATTTTATAGGTTATTTTATTTAATAATTGACTAATGATGACGAGAATATTTAATATGACTTTTCCCCCGAAAGTTTATTTTTACTGAGAGAAATTTGTAAATTTTTATAAAACGAGTACTTGGAGGGGCAACTGGGTGGCTCAGTCAGTCAAGCTTCTGACTTCAGCTCAGATATCATGATTTTACGGCTCATGGGTTCAAGCCCCGCGTAGGATTCTGTGCTGACAGCTCAGAGCCTGGAGCCTGCTTCGGATTCTGTGTCTCCCTCTCTCTCTGCCCTTCCCTGCTCATGGGCAAGTCCTTTCTCTGTCTCTCTCTCTCTCCCCCTCCCCCCAAAATAAATAAACATTAAAAAAAATGTTAAAGGAGTACTTGGAAATGAAAAGCTTCTATTTCAATTCAAACTTATCTATTCTGATTTCCTTTATTTATCTTTGACAGTAGGGAGCAGTGCAAGTTTGATACTGCTTTTGCTAGACAATATAAGGAAATGTAAAATTATCACTTTAGGATTTCACAGTCATACACTATTCCTCTCCCCAACTAGTCAACACAAAGTACTTTTATCATGGTTCTATGTGCAATGTCTCTGATTTAAAATATCACATTTCTTCCGCTGACAGTGATTCAAGGCCTTGACCAAGAGGCATCTTGTGCCATTCTGGCCACTATCAACCACACCAGTGTTTTCTATGTATAAACGTTCTTTTTTTTTTTTTTTTTTTCTGTCTAGAGTAATTATGTTATTGTAATGCAAACATTGCAGAGCTAACACATGAGGACAGCTGAACTGATGCATTCATTTCTTTGCCATCTCAATTTTGGGATCGATTGAGTATTTTTCTTTTTGCGTTTTAACTTTTTTTAACCATTATTTATTTTTGAGAAAGACAGAGCCAGAGCGCGATCTGGGGAGGGGCACAGAGAGAGAGGGAGGGAGACACAGAATACGAAGCAGGCTGCAGTCCCTGAGTTGTGAGCACAGGACCCAATGTGGGACGCAAACTCACAAACTGCGAGATCATGACCTGAGCCAAACAGCTGCTTAACTGACTAAACCGTCCAGGTACTGCTTTTTAATTTTTTTAAATGTTTTTTCACTTTTGAGAGACAGACAGGCAGACAGACAGAGACAGAGACAGAGAACGAGACAGGGAGGGCCAGACAGAAAGGGAGGGCCAGACAAAGAGGGAGACACAGAATCCGAAGCAGGTTCCCGGCTCTGAGCCGTCAGTGCAAAACCTGACATGGGGCTCGAATCCACAGACCAGGAGATCATGACCTGAGCTGAAGTCACATGCTTAACTGACTGAGACCCCCAGGCGCCCCTCTTTTTGCATTTTAAATACTTTTTGCATTTTAAATACTTACACATCAGACATTTCCTTCCAGAATTGAAGAGACCCTCTTTCCATCTTGAACTTGATCTGTCTAACCTCATATTAATTGTACAACACATGTGCCAGGTACCGTGCAAGGGACATTGCGAAGGACAAACCAGAGACAAGTTCCCTACCACAGTAAGCTTGTGTCACCTGACGTTAACCCACGGGCAGAAACCTCAAAGGTCAAACTATACTTAGGAAAGAAGTCATAAGTTTCAATTCAATATCTCAAGTCAACATAACTGAGGATGAGATACCCAGTAACACGAGTATGAGTATTCTTTCAAGCGTATTTTAACAGTTTTAAATTTTTCCATAACATTGAACAAACAATTAAATTTCTGAACTTACTAGTCAAAGAAAATTAGGTTATTAAATGGGACTATCCAGAGATGTAACTATTAAATCCTATGTTTCCCTAGACTTTTGTAGACTTTCCCCACTAGCGATAAATCAAATGCTGATGTGCAAACATGAAAAGCAATCTTTTGCAAGATAGAGAAGCTGGATAAGAAGAAACGAAGTGGATGTCTTGCAACAGATACTACTATTTCTTCTTGCCTTTTGCAATTTCAGTGCATGGCAGCCCCGCCCCCCAATGCCAGCACAACAGACATCTGTGAGCCTGGCGGGCGTATTCTGCTCATCAGAGCCCCCTCTGCCTACAAACGGCAAGGACAAGAAATGTCAGAGAAGTAAGGTCCCCAGAAGAGCCCTCCATCAGTGACTGATGGCAATGGGTGAAGAAACACCCCAAATCCCTGGCATGTCAGGTGGGATGATTCTAAGGCACATACTCTACACTGTCACCCAGAGGACCCCACCAGGGCCGAACCCACAGTGGTCACTGGCCCCTCCCCCTCTGGTCTTAGCTCCCCACTCCTCTGCCTGTGCTTCCTGGGACTGTCACCCAAGTAAACTACTTCACTCAAATCACCGTCAGACGTAGTGTCTTGAGCGACCCAAACAAAGAAATCTGTCCATTAGCCTCAGTAAATCAATGTAAAACCTACATATGTATCCTCCCAGAACTGAAGTTAAGCGAAAGGCGAATTCGTATCATGCATGTAATATATGCCACCGGCTGGGGGTAGGAAGGAGACTAAGGATTACAGTGTTACGTTTAGGAATATTGAACAAAAGAATAAAGGAGGGATGCCTCAATGGCTCAATTGGTTAGGAATCTGACTCTTGGGGCGCCTGGGTGGCTTAGTTGGTTAAGCGTCCGACTTTCGCTTAGGTCATGATCTCGCGGTTCGTGGGTTCGAGCCCCGCGTCGGGCTCTGTGCTGACTGCCAGCTCAGAGCCTGGAGCCTGTTTCAGTCTGTCACTCCCTCTCTCTCTGACCCTCCCCTGCTCACGCTGTCTCTCTCTCTCTCTCCTAGAAATAAATAAAACATTAAAAAAAAATTTTTTTAAAAAGGAATCTGACTCTTGATCTCGGCTCACGTCATGGTCTCCAGTTGGTGAGTTCGAGCCCCTTTGGGCTCTAGCGCAGACAGCCTGCACGGAGCCTACTTGGGATTTTTTTCTCCCCCCCTCTCTCTGCTCCTCCTCCTCTCGTATGCATGCATGCGTGCACTCTCTCTCTCACTAGACAAACATTAAAGCTTGTTTTAAATAAATTAATAAAAAGATAAAGAAAAATTGAGAATAATTTTATTTTTCACTTCGATCCTTCACTTATTCGCCAAATACTCAGAGAATCTAATAATTTAAGTCACTGCATTCGGCCATTTGGGGAGGTGCAGCTAGGAATCCAATATGGGTTATGACCTCAAGGAGAAAGAAGAGGCCAAGAGCGAGACATTCCTCCAACTTCTTATCTCCTATCCTAAAGACAACGATTATCTTTGCCCTTCCTGGGTAGTTCATTCTAGTTCCTTCCTGGGAGTTCAGCCTCCTTCCGTCTGCTGATCTCTCTACTTGCGTACTGGATTCTGTCCCCTTCTGCCTCCCAACATGTTCTCCTTTCCTTTCTCTCCTGGGTCCTCCACCTCAGAACGCCAGCCTCTCCCCCAATTCTAAGACAGACAAATGAAATCCGGAGGGAAGACATTGACACTATACCACTCTTTCTTCTTCCCCTCACAGCCTTGCTAAGTATTTAATTCTTATGTATCATATCAATCGATCATGATGTAATCAGAGCTCTAATGCTCACTGGCTGTGTGACTTTGGTCAAGTTCCTAAACTCCACTGGTCTTTCTTTTCCCCATCTGAAAAATGAGGGGAAAGTAACAGAACCTGCTCGCTGTTGTGAGAATTCAGTGAGATCATCTACATACTGGGAACAGCTCCTGACACAGAAATTGCTAGATATGTGGTAACTATTGTCATTACCTTGGGAAAATCAGTCTTTTTATTTTTTTTAACTTTAATGTTTATTTTTGAGAGAGAGACAGAGACAGAGACAGAGAGACAGAGAGAGACAGAGAATGCAAGCAGGGGTAGAGGCAGAGAGAGAGGGAGACACAGAATCCGAAGCAGGCTCCAGGCTCCGAGCTGTCAGCACAGAGCCCGACGTGGGGTTCGAACCCACGAACCGTGAGATTGTGACCTGAGCTGAAGTCAGATGTTTAACTAATTGAACCACTCAGGTGCCCTGGAAAATCAGTCTTGAAGACAGTGTGAAAATGGCTCAGAGCAGGATGAGACTAGAGAAAACAGAGCTGTGGCAGCAGCCCAGAGAAAGGAACAGAAGAACAGAAATTGATGGAGACTCCAGAGTTTCCAAACTCAAGAGACACATGACATGGTGGAGAAAGGTTTATTCTTTGGGGTCATTACACCTGCTAGCAACTTCTGGCTCCACCATTCCCTAGTTGTGTTGCCCCAGTTAAATTAATCATTCTAGCCTCGATTTCCTCATCTGTAAAATAGGGATAATAATGCTCCTTGAGGGAGCTGCTATGAACTTCTAAATGAGGTAATTTATGTAAAACACTCAGCATGTCATTTTGCATAGAGTGAACACTCCAGCGTTAACCCCCTCCGTCCCCCCACCCCAAGTGAAAAGTCTAAACAATTGGTACAACTAGAAGGACTAAGTCTTTCTTTGGCACACTGTTGTTTTGAGCACATGTATGTCTTTCCTGGTCGACACACTCTAGCTGGTAAATTCTGGCGACTTCTTAGTCGCGGAGTCAGAAGGCACTAGTGTAGAATCCACTCTGGTCCCTCAGGGCTAGATGACTTCTGAGCCTGTTTCCTCAGATAGTAACAAGTGGCCACTGACCTTTCCCCGTCTTACCCCTCAGGGCTGTTGTAAGGATCTGATTAGGGATCTGAAAGGGATTAATTAATGTGATGAGGGATCTGAAAGTGCTCTTAACTTGAGTGACCTTAACTTGATTTGTAATTGGACAAATTTGGTTAGAATGCTTTCTTTTCTTTTCCAAGACAGTGTCAATCAGTGTCAATTCTTTTTGAAAGGGAGCTTGCTTTCTTACCTCCTTGACTCTCACTTTTGTTCTGTGTGATTTCCCCCACACTCTTCTAGATCAAACTAACCATAAGACTTTTCCATCCAACAATGCTTGATGGTGGCCAAGAAGCAAGAAAACACTACCGTTCTCATTTTGACTCCCTTTCACCATGTAGATACACATAGGAAGTAGAAGCTACGTTGCTTTCGTTCAACAACTTTTGTGGCCTCTGTGACTTCCTAGTTCTCCCTTAGCTGCTTGGGATTCAGTCTCAGAGACCAGATGTGAGTGTCAAAGGATGCCGGTGATCTTTAGTTCCTTTTTTTTTTTAATGTTTATTTATTTTTGAGAAAGGGCAAGTGGTGAAGGGGCAGAGAGAGGGGGACAAAGGATCTAAAGCAGACTCTGAGCTGATAGGCTGACAGCAGTGAGCCTGATGTGGGCTTCGAACTCACGAACCACAAGATCATGACCTGAGTCGAAGTTCAGATGCTCAACTGAGTGAGCCACTCAGGTGTCCCTCTAGATCCCTTTTGAAGACAGGGCTCTTTGTCTTCAACTGAGGTTGAACACACTTGACTCTGAAATTCACATTTAAGTAATGATGACTCTTCCTACATAGAAATTTAGTTCAACACTCATAAGGCACTGAACTGTCATGTAACAATGCAATTGTCATCTTACCTATATCTGCAATATGTAACACACCCAAACTTCCATCTTTCGATTTCAGAAAGATCAGATGAAGTTTGGAACACTAACGGGTAAAATAGACAAAGATAAGAAGGGTTGAAAAAATAGGACAAGGATTTGGTTTTGCTCAGTAACTTTAGAAAGCATGTCTTAAATCTGGCATCTAAAAGAAGTCATAGGTAAAGGAAGAAATGAAGAGGCTAGAAATAAAGAAAAGTAGAAATATTATAAAGAAAATTTTGTGAAAATTAAAATGACCGAAGGAACATTTGGTTCCAAGAAATAGTGGGGAACTATTTCTTGAGAAAATCCTAGACTGGTATCAAACCAATCATTCACTCAGCAAAAAATGCATTGCTGCTGTTTAACAGAAAGAATAGGAGTCAGGAGTCTTAAGCACTAAACAGGTTTTGCCATTAACTAGTTGTGAGAGTCTGGAAAGATCACTGAACATGTTGGGACTTCAGTTTTCTTATCTATAAAATAAGGAGGTTGAAGGCAGCACAAGGCTGTGCCAGGGATCAAATTCACTGTATTTTTTTTTTTTTTTTACACTCATTGGCTAGTGAGATCCTATTATTGGCATCTTTTCCAGCTCTGTCTCTGGTGCCATCACATCAGTAGTTTGAAATCAACCATGGCAGGAATGGTATCCCATGGAAATTAGTAAGTGCCACAAACCAGGGCTTTTCTTCTGAGAACTGGTTGTTAAGTTTATCAACACACCATTGCTTATGAGTCAGACCATCCCGTTTTGAGTGAAGCTGCTCTGCTGAGGTCCAACCTTCATGTCTGAGCATCTCTCTCTCACTCTATCACTACTGTGACTATATCCCCACCGAGATCTAAACATTGGTGCAGAATGTCATTCTTCCTGCTAAATGGGTATCAGGGCAAGAAGGGTAAGGACTTCCCCCACCTCAAGCTTGGCCTCCTGCCCCTCAAGGTATGATGTAGTTGCTCATGGTGCTGACGACGTGGGCTGCTCTCCAGAGGTGGGACAAAGCGTTCAGGGGTGAAAAAGAGAATTAAACACAGAACGTAGGGAGCCCTATCCATGGATTTTCTTAATGGGTAGGGAACCAGGGGATGTACAGAAAGGGGTGCTGGGAATTCATAGGCCCTTTGTTCTATTGCTAACTAAGACGTAACTAACCTCTGTTCATGTGCTGCCTGAGCCAAAAGAAAGGATAAAATCAGAATTATACGTTCTCAGGTTTAAAAAAAATTCTGTAAGGGGCTCCCTTACCCATGTTTTTGTTTGTTTCTTAATCTTTGAGTAATCATCTTCAGCACCTCCCTGCTTCCCCTGTGTTTGTGCCTCTGAAGAGGAAGACATTCATCAGAGTGAGGCATCCTGCTGTCTCAAGGAGGGGAAAACTCATCAACAAATTGAGAAACATTTCTTGCCCCAAATCATTAAGAGGCACGTATAGGAGGATTAGGAGGAGCTTAACTAAGGAACAAGGGGGAGAAGAAGGGGAGAAATGGTGGGGGAGAGGGAGAGAGGCAAACCATGAGAGACTCTTGAATGCTGACAAAAACTGAGGACTGGTGGATGTGGGGGGGGGGGAGGGATGGGCATGGAGGAGGGCACTTGTGGGGATGAGCACTGGGTGTTATGTGGAAACTAATTTGACAATAAACTATTTGTAAAAAAAAAAAAAAAAGAGTCAGTATAAAGAAAACTAGTAACTATGCTGCCCTATATGGTAGTGATTGTCCCCAAGGGTCTATCTACCG
Source organism: Proteles cristata cristata (assembly GCA_017311185.1). Taxonomy (NCBI): domain Eukaryota; kingdom Metazoa; phylum Chordata; class Mammalia; order Carnivora; family Hyaenidae; genus Proteles; species Proteles cristata. The sequence goes on from JAESUZ010002467.1 coordinate 540,300, forward strand.
TTGAATGAGGCCAGTCTAAATTGATGCATTGCTGTAAGCCTAAAATACTGGATTTTGAAAATTTAACTTTTAAAAAATGAATGTAAAACTGTTCCTATGCTGTATTCCAATTCATGTTCACTATTTTGGACATCTTGGGTTAAATTAAATATCTTCATGAAATCAATGTCACCTGTTTCTTTTTCACTTTTTCTAGTGTGGCTACATAACGTGGCTAATGAGGCTTCTGTTGGACTGCCCTGGGTTTGCAATCCAGGTCACACACAGAGCCCTTGAATTGTTCATCCAGATTCCGACTGAAGACCTTCAGAGACAGGGAACTTACGCCCAAGCAGACTACCCTATTTGAGAGAGCACAAGTCTTAAGAGCTTTTCACTGGTTTTAGTTTTAACCTTTGGGGTCATGAGGAACACATGAATCCTCTTCCACAAGACAGATTTGCAAAATGAATACTGTGACGATGTCTAACCCCAACCCATAGTGCTCTCTCCCTTAGGCAAACCATGTCCTCCTCCGACATCCCTTACACATGGAGAGATATGCTTTGTAGCCAGGAATAAGGCAGAGTAACTTCTTAAGCTCCAAGTCTCTCTCTCAGCATTGTTTCTTGGGTTATTTCTCTCTTAGATGCTTAATATACTGCTTTTATTGGATAAGTAATTACTACTATGGGAATAAGAAGTTACTGCTTTTAGTAGCTAGCACTTACAAAGCAATTCCTATGGGCCATCCTAGGTTCTAGACATTTTAAGGGTGCCTGGGGTGGCTCAGTTGGTTGAGCATCCAGATTTTGACTTTGGCTCAGCTCATGATCCCAGGGTTGTGGGACTGAGCCCCACATCGGGCTCCATTCATGGAGTTTGCTCGAGATTCTCTCTCCTCTCTTCCTCTCTCTCTCTCTCTCCTCTGCCCTTCCCCCCTTTCTCTCTTAAAGAAAAAAAAAGGAAAATTAAAATAAACAAATTACATTTTGCAACTCACTGAATCCTTGCAAAAACATGGGGTAGATACGGGCTCCCAGTTAGCTCAGTCAGAAGAGCATGTGATCTCTGGGTCATGGGTTTGAGTCCCACTTTGGGTGCAGAGATTACTTAAATAAACAAATACACTTAAAAACAACAACAGGGCTCTTGGGTGGCTCAGTCATTTGAGGGTCTGACTCTTGATTGCAGCCCAGGTCATGATCTCAAAGTCATAGGAGTGAGTCTTGCATTAGGCTCCACACTGAGCACGGAGACTGCTTAAGATTCCCTCTCTCTCCCTCTCTCTCTCTCTCTCTCTCTCCCCCCCTTTCTTCTCTGTCTCCCTCTCCCTCTTCCCCTTTCCCCCACGTGTGTATGCACTCTCTCTAAAATAAAAATTTAATTAATTAATGTCTTTTCAAAAATTTAATGAATGAAAAAAACAACATAGGGCCAAGTACCATTATGCTCCCCATCTTATAAACAGGGAAACTAGAACACAGAGTAATTAAGTAGCTTCCCGCCAGGGGCAGGGTGCCTTCACTAGTGCTTTTATAATCACTGCTACTTAATGCTCTTTATGATTTCACATTTTCTGTGGTCAGCACTCTCCCTGGCGGCTGGGGCATCCATGTTATCCGGTGTTCCCAGTTCTGCCCCCATGGGTACATGGAGAACATGAGCGTCATTGGCATAGAAGGCGCACAGACGTGTGTGCTGATTTGGGAGAAAGAGCGAGATCGGGAACCAAAAATTCAAAGGTGATCCAAAGGGAACTGAGAATGCAAATTCTAACGGGCAGGCACTCTCTTTCCAAAGTTTAGGCAGGTTGAGCCTAGGGAGATAGAAAAGAGACTTGATAATGTTTTTGCGAATTTGAAAGGCCGTGAATCTCTTCCTCCTAAGTAATCACCAGTCTCCAGGAAAAAAAAAAAAAAAAAAAGGAGGAAGAAAACAAGTATAAATCAGTTTGAACAACTTAGAAAACTGATAAGGACGAAATTTGTAGCTATAAAAACTATGGATGATTAAAATGTTTGTTCACGGGCAAAAAGACGCAGGGTGAAAATCTTCCGGAATCTACGATCCGGTCCTTAGACTCCCCAACAAGGAAAGACACCAGGACCACCACCACCAACCCCCTTGTAGCGAAAAACACTCAACAGATTGTTCCTTGCAGGTTAGACAGAAATACTGAGAACTGCAAGCCAGACGCCACAAACCACAAAGGAAGTCCCTCTGAGAGCAGAGCGGGGAAGGGACCATGGTCGCTGAGAGAGGTCAGGAGGAGACAGGGCGGTCTGTGGAGCCAGGTGGCACCTCTGGCCTAAGAAGCCACCTCTGGGCTCCAGGTCCCAGGCCCGGCAGCCAGGAGCAGGCGACCGGGGTCTCCCAGAGCTGGTGGCACAGGGGACTTTTGCGTCCCTCCTCACCGCAGGCCTTGAAAGGAGCCCATTAACCTTGACCCAAAAGGAAGGTGTGCCTCCAGGCCCCAAGTCAGAAAGCTGCCACTCGGTCAACTTACCCAACAGCTGCACAGCAACCGGAATGAGACAGAGGAAAATCAGGAGCAGGGACAGCCTCATGGCCCAGAGTTTCTCCTTTCCTTCCACTGATGGAGAGCAGGGGTAAGTAGGCCGGCTCCCGACGACCCCTTCCCCTACCGTGTTCTCAGAGTTCAGCCCTGCTGAAAAGACGCGTGGAGGAAACTCGCACTTTTAAAGGGCTTCTGAAATTAGGGAAAACCTCCAATAAGGAGATATCCTGTCACATGAGGGTAGTTGGAAAAACAGGAATTCAAAGTTACAACTTTGCTTTGTAAGCTAACTTCTGAGAAGAGCAGACACAGAGGGAGGGAAGAAAGGGACGCAGGGGGGAGACGGGTGGGGGAGAAGGGTGAGGAAGGGGGGGGCCAGTGAAAGGGTGATGGTGAGAAAGCGGAGCCAGGCGGGCGTGCTGGGAAGAGGAGAAGTGAAACAGCTTGGGGAGGGTGGGGGAGGGGCTCGCATGGGGCTAGTTCGGAGCAGGTAGGAGGCCATTACCTGGGCTGGAAAGCTGGGGGTCCCTCTGGGGAGCGGCTGGACCCATGGTCTCTCAGCAGACAACCCCACCCTAAAGTGACAGAAATGGCAGGCACTTAAAAGGACAGTTGGATGCTGGAGACATTTTCGTAAGGGCTGAAATAGGTCCCCCCTCATTCTCTACATTCACTGCTTAGAGTCGCTCTTTTCCTAGATTCAAAAGACACAGTTCTCACAGAGCTTTGTTGGTTTAAAAGCCAGAGGAAAAGTGAGAGACTCAGCAGGGCTGAGGAGGAGGAAAGTTCTAGAAGCCTTTCTCTAGCAAGTTCTCTAGAAAAACAGAGAAAACAGCGACAGAAGATTTATAATAAAGCCTTGATGCCTTGTCTCAACCACGCTGGACCTCTTCAACTTTGGAAGGGTCCTCTTGGTCAGAGAAAATCTGTTCATTTGGTAAAAAGGATGTATATTTGTTACATGATGGGTGGAAGTCTTTCTTTAAAACCAAAAATGTTCATTAAACACAATATTAACCCGTAAATATCTATTTTTGTTATTTTTCTTTTTTTTTTTTAAATATTTTTATTTATTTCTAGGAGAGAGAGATAGAGACAGTGTGAGCAGGGGAGGGTCAGAGAGAGAGGGAGTCACAGACTCTGAAACAGGCTCCAGGCTCTGAGCTGGCAGTCAGCACAGAGCCCGACGCAGGGCTCGAACCCACGAACTGCGAGATCATGACCTAAGCGAAAGTCGGACGCTTAACCGACTAAGCCACCCAGGTGCCCCTATTTTTGTTGTTTTTCAAAAGCAAAACATGAATGAGGAATATCTTGATGCAGATATCAGTAATTAGCTAGCCAACCCGTACCTGGAGTGTGGTAAAGATTAATAATTCAAAAATGAAGCCACTTGGGACGCCTAGGTGGCTCAGTGGGTAAATGTACAGCTTTGACTGAGGTCATGGTCTCATAGCTCATAAGTTCGAGCCCCGCATTGGGCTCTGTGCTGACAGCTCAGCCTGGCGCTTGCTTCGGATTCTGTGTCCCTCTCACTTTCTCTGCCCCTCCCCCGCTTGTGCTCAGTCTCTTTCTCAAAAATAAACAAAACATTTAAAAAAAACAAAAAAACAAAAAACAAAAACGAAGCTGCTGGAAACATTGCATTGTTAAATTTTAAACGAATAGTTTATCATCAAGTGGAAAGCCCCAAGATTGACCATCTTTGTGATAAAGTTATAAACTTCGCTTCCTAATAAGAAATGTGATATAGTCCCCTTACTGATTTTTTAAAAAACATTCTAAATTTAAGATTATTCTAACAGAATGTGAAAGGTGCTAAAAATGTAGGACACAGCACAAGCTTTTTTTGTTTTGTTTTTTCCCATTAGGCTAAGACTTGACTGATAAAAAAACTTCATATGAAACAGTACAGATGAAACAAAATGTTTCTTTCTAAAACACTGTTTCATTAACTTCTCATGAAAAAAAGATATTTTAAATGAGTTTTTCATGGCTTTTACATGAAAATAGTTTCTATAAGTTCAAACAAATTGGCCTAACTTGGACATATATAAATTTCAGGTGCAAAGAAAACATGATTAAAGTCTCTCTACACCCACCCTTATGGTTTTTTTGATTTATACAGAAGTGTCACAGAGCCCAGCAAGATCAGCGGTAAATCTAAGATTTTGAAACAAAAGGAAGCCAGCTGTCCCACAAAGAATTTACCCCAAGACCTTGACCTTATTGAAAAAAAGATTTACCAGGCGAGAAGGAGTGAACAAGGCAAAAATCAATCAATCAATCAATCTAGCTTTTGGGAGAGTGACATCACAGAAGACAATAAAACAGGAAGCTCTAGGACTCCATCATTCGACCTAAACACCTGCAGAACTGGCAGGTATGGTCTGACGTAACTACTCTGGATCTCCAGACTCTAGGGGAAACCTTCCCTGGTGTCAGGGGCAACATCTTCCGTCTCCAACCTTTGTGGTTGGTAGCGTGATTGCTAAAGCCAGGGCCTTGTCCTCCGGAATATCCGAGTGATGAATTCTGAAGGCCGACTGCTGCTTTTATTTGCTTTCATCGCTTTTTTTTTTTTAATGTTTTATTTATTTCTAGGAGAGAGAGAGAGAGAGACAGCATGAGCAGGGGAGGGTCAGAGAGAGAGGGAGTCACAGACTGAAACAGGCTCCAGGCTCTGAGCTGGCAGTCAGCACAGAGCCCGACGCGGGGCTCGAACCCACGAACCGCGAGATCATGACCCAAGCGAAAGTCGGACGCTTAACCGACTAAGCCACCCAGGCGCCCCTGCTTTCATCGCTTTTATTCAACATAGTATTAGACATTCCAGCCAGAGCAATTGGGCAAGAAAAAAAAAAAAGAAACAAAAACAAAAGTACCACACTGGAAAGAAGAAGTAAAACTATCTCAGGAAGAAGTAAAACTATCTCTTTTGACAGATGGCATGATTTTATATGTAGAAAACCCTAAAGCTTACACACACACACACATACACACACACACGTGCACACACACACACACACACACACACAATCCTGTTAGAGCTAATAAATAAACGCAACAAAGTTGAAAGATACAAAATCAAAACACAAAAACCAGTTACATTTCTATATACTGTTAATGAAAACTCTGAAAAGGAAATTATGAAAACATTTTTATTTCCATGTCATTCTTGCGCAGGGGCCATGCTAATCTTCTCTGTATCGTTCCAATTTTAGTATATGTGCTGCTGAAGTGAGCATGAAAACATTTTTATTTCCAACAGCATCAAAAAGAATAAAATACTTAGGAGTAAATTTAACCAAGGAGACAAAAGAGTTGTGCAATGGGGGCGCCTGGGTGGCTTAGTCGGTTGGGCGTCCGACTTTTGCTTGGGTCATGATCTCGCAGTTCGTGGGTTCGAGCCCCGCGTCGGGATCTGTGCTGACTGACAGCTCAGAGCCTGGAGCCTCTTTCAGTCTGTGACTCCCTCTCTCTCTGACCCTCCCCTGCTCACGCTGTCTCTCTCTCTCCTAGAAATAAATAAAAAATTAAAAAAAAAAAGAGTTGTGCAATGAAGGCCACATGACACGGCTGAGAGAAATTAAAGAAGACCTAAATAAACGAGAAGATATCCATGTTCATAGAATGGAAGACTTAATATCATTAAGATGACAATACTATCCAAAGAGTTCTATAGATTCAATGCAATTCCTATAAAAATCCCAATGATATTTTTTGTATAAATTTTAAAAACCCTTCATAAAATGACATGAGTTCCAAAGAGAACCTACGTAGGCAAAACACTCTTGGAAAAAAAATAAAGTTGGAGAACTCAACGCATACTTTATGATTTCAAAATTTATCACAAAGCTGGCAGAGGGGAAACATAAAGACCAATAGAATAGAATGATAGCCCAGAAATAAACTCTAACACATGAGATCAACTGACTTTTAACAAGGGTGCCAAGACTATTCAATGGAGAAAGAATAGTCTTTTCAACAAATGGTGCTGGGAAAACTGGGTATCTACATTACAAAAGAATGAAACTGGACTTTTACCTTAAACCATATACAAAAAGTAACTCAAAATGAATCAAAAACCTAAACTTAAGAGCTAAAACTATAAAACTTTTAGAAGAAAACACCAGGAAACATTTTTATGCCATTGGATTTGGCAATGATTTGGGGGTGGAGTGGATATGACACTAAAAGCACAAACAAAAGAAAATATAGATAAACTGGGATTCCTCCAATTAAAAAATTTTGTACATCGAAGGACACAAGCAAAAGAGTGAGAAGACGATCCACAAAATGGGAGACAATATTTGTAAATAAATCATATATCCAATAAGGGATTAATATCCATAAAATATAAAGAAGCACAACTCAACAGCAACAAAACACAATCAATTCAAAAAATGGGCAATGAAGTTGAGCAGACAATTCTCTAAAAAAGATACACAAATAGCCAATAAGCATGAGAAGAGGCTCAACATCACTAGTCATCAGGGAAGTGCAAACAAAATCATAATGCTGTATCCCTTCACACCCATTAGGACGGCTACTATAAGAAAACAAAAAACAGAAAATAACAAGTTTTGGTGAGGTCATGGAGAAACTGGACCCTTGTGCACCATTGGAGGGAATGTAAAATGATATAGCCACTGCGGAAAATGGTTTGGCTGTTTCTCAAAAAGTTGAACACATAATTGCTGTATGATCCAGCAATTCTACTTCTAGGTATATACCCAAAAGAAATGAAAATAGACACTCAAACAAATATTTGTACTCCAGTGTTCATAAGCAACATTATTCATAGTAGCCAAAAGGTAGAGGCAAGCCAAGTATCTATTAGCAGATGAAAGCAAAAACCAAATGTATTGAATCTCTCTCTCTCTCTCTCTCACACACACACATATAGGAATATTATTCAGCCACAAAAAGGAATCTGATACCTGCTGCATGTATAACCTTGAAAACATTATGCTAAGTGAAATAATCCAGACACAAAAGGACATATGTTGTATGAGTCCACTTACATGATGTACATATTCATAGAGACAGAAAGAAGAGAAGTTACAAAGGGCTGCTGAGGAGAGGAGAGTGATGTTATTATTTAGTGGGTACAGAGTTTCTGTTTGGGATGATGAAACTTTCTAAAAATAGTGGTGCTACTTCTACAACATCGTGACCATACTTGAAGCTAGTGAATTGTACACATAAAAATGGCTAAAGTAGGAAATTTTTATGTTATGTATATAGTGCATAACGTATGTATTTATATATTATAAGATATATTTTTTTATTAAAATAAAATCCAACTGTTAATCACATACTATTAAGTTTTGGTTCTGGCTTTTGCTTAGCTGTTGATGCTGGTGTAACTTTTAACTAGCAGTTCCTTTAAGCTGAAACTAAGGAAACCTTTACTTTTTAATTGGCAAGATAATCACCAAACTATTTCATTTCCTCCTAGACATTCTCTTTCTCAAGCATTGCGTACTTCACACCCACTCAATTCCATAAAACATGACCTTGGTGACTCTTTTGCTCTGAAGCAGTTCCAAGAAAATTAGCTCAACACATTCTTTTTGTAACCTCTTCTATCATTTCTCATGGTCAAAACTGGCGACTGATTCAGAAGCTGGTTTTGCTTAAGCAAGCCTATCCCTTGACGGGCAAGTTTGTGCAAAGGAAATCACAGTAATTTCGACCCAGAAGAAAAAAGAAGATGATGATGCCACTGAATACAAACTTAAAAGTTTAAAAGGATGGAACACTGTTTCTTCGTATTCTTATTCTTCTCATTTTCCAGTCTTTACCAAAATATGTCAAAACATCAGTAATGCATTTTCAGTTTAATAGAAAACAACTGACTTATGACAATAAAACAATCTTCGTACTGGGTTCTTTATCTAAAAATTGACTTTAGGGGCACCTGGGTGGCTCAGTCGGTTAAGCATCCAACTCTTGGTTTCAGCTCCAGATCTCAGTTTCGTGAGTTCAAGCCCCGCATTAGGCTCTGTGCTGACAGTGGTGTCTGCTTGGGATTCTTTCTCTCTCTGCCCCTCCCCTGCTCACGCTGTTTCTAACTCTCTCAAAATAAATAAATAACCTTAAAAAAACTTTTTAAAAATCTGACTTTAATGGTAATTCTCTTAGATAGAATATTTAGATCGACTGTAATATAAAATCTATACATGCAGACTATTTGAGGGGCCTATGAGGTTTACAGTTCTCCAGTCGGTGTTACATTCTGTGTTGTTCAGCACTGCTCACATCTTTACAATATCCTTATTTCGCTTTGCCAAATAATTTCACTAGAAGGTTATATGACCCATTTAATAAGTGAAAAAAATTTTAAGAAGATGAAAAACATACTCTATGGTCTGAAGATGACCGAGACTTTATACATGGAAGTCAAGACACAAAAACATTAGATTTCTTCCCCATAGCTACAAACTGTGTAAGGTTACGTATAAATTTTAGCACTTCAGAATGTTAAGTGTTGTATCTCTTCACTGAAATACTCAGAAAACCCTGTTCTCTAAGGTATCTAAATCTTTTTTTAAAAGAAAGACATTATAGAGAAAGAAAGCATTTCTGAAAAATTTATTATTTTAATTTCAATGCATGAGAAATTAAGATTTGTGTGTATATATATGCAAACTTCCACATAAAATATTACTATAGTAAATATTATTCCCAAAACGTAGCAAATCATTTTTGATAGATTTGAGACTACACTACTTCTTTCAAAAGATTATTTTTTAGAACACTTCTAAATTTACAATAAACTTGAGAAGAATGTACAGAAATTTCCCATATACTCTCCTGTTCTCACATGTGCACAGCCTTCTCCATTATAATCATCCTCTGCACTCTATTCATCTTTTTTTATTGTCTCTGTAGTGTTGCATTTTCTAGAATGTGATGTAGTTTGAATCATACCACATGTAATCTCAAACTGGCTTTTTACACTTAGTAATATTCGAGAAGTTTCTTCCATATCTTTTGATGGCTCTTTTCTGTTCAGTGCTGAATAGTATTCCATCGCCAGAATTACCAGTTTATTTATCGGTTTACCTATAGAAGGACATCTTTCTTGGTTCTAATTTTGACAACTATGAATGAAGCTGCTAAAAACATCCATTTTCAAACTTCTGCGTTGATGTGAGTTTCCAGCTCCTTTGGGAAAATGCCAGGGATCATGACTGCTGCATGGTATGGTAGGAGTATGTTTAGTTTTCTAAGAAACCATCTTTCTATCTTCCAAAGTGTCTATACCAGAGCTCCTGGGAGGCTCAGTTGGTTAAGCATCTGAATTCAGCCCAGGTCATGATCTCATGGTTCATGAGTTCGAGCCCCACATGAGGCTAGCTGCTGTCAGCACAGAGCCCACTTTAGATCCTCCGTCCCCTTCTCTCATTGTCCCTTCCCAACTTGTGTGCACGCACAAGCTCTCTCTCTCCCAAGAAATAAATATTTTTTAAAAAGTGTCTATACCCTTTTGCATTCTCACCAGTAATGAATGAGAATTTCTTCTGCTCCACAGTCTCACCAGCATTTGGTGTTGCCAGTGTTTTGATTTGGTCCATTCTAACTGATATGTAGTGGTATCTCACTGTTGTTTTAATTTGCACGTCCCTGATGACATATGATCTGGACATCTCTTTGTATGCTAACTTGCCATGTGTGAGGTGTCTGTTCATCTGGTGAGGTCATTTGTCCATTTTTAAACTGGGTTGCTTGTTTTCTTAGTGTTGAGTTTTATGTTCTTTGTATATTTGGGATAGCAGTTTTTATCAATATGTCTTTTGCTAATATCTTCTCCTACTCTGTGGCTTGTCTTCTAATTTTGATACTATCTTTCACAAAGAAGTCTTTTTAATTTAATTGAATAAGTTTGTCAATTATTTCTGTATGGATCATGTCTGGTGTTATACCTAAAAAGGCATCTCTATACCCAGATGACCCAAGGTCATCTAGATTTTCTCCTATGTGATCTTCTAGGAGTTTTATAGTTTTGTATTTTCCATTTAGATCTATGATCCATCTTATCATATGACTTCACTCACATGAGGAATTTAAGATACTAAACAGATGAACATAAGGAAAGGGAAGTAAAAATAATATAAAAACAAGGAGGGGAACAAAACATAAAAGATACTTAAATACAGAGAACAAACTGAGGGTTGCTGGAGAGGTTGGGGGTGAAGGGATGGGCTAAAGGGGTCAGGCGCATTAGGGAGGACACTTGTTGGAATGAGCACTGGGTGTTATACGTAGGGGATGAATCACTGGAATCTACTCCTGAAATCATTATTCTACTCTATGCTAACTACTTTGAATGTAAATAAAAATAAATAAATAAATAGATCTAGGACTCATCTTGACTTAATTTGTGAAGGGTGTAAGTTCTAGGTACAGATTTATGTTTTTGCATGTGGATATCTAGTAGTTCCAACACCATTTGTTGAAAAGACTGTTTTTCCTCTATTAATTTTATTCCTTTCTCAAAGATCAGTTGATCTTTTTTTTATGTGGGTTTATGCCTGGTCTGTCTATTCTGTTCTGTGGATCTGTTTGTTTATTGGTCTGTCAATACCATACTGTAGCCTTGTAGTAAGTCTTGAAGTCAGGTAGCATCAGTTCTCTAACTGCATTTCCTCTTCAGTATTGTGCTATTCTGGACCATTTATCTCTCCTTATAAACTTTAGAATCAGTTTGTCAGTATCCACAAAATAACTTGCTGAGCTTTTGATTGGATTGCATTGAATCGCCAGATCTAGTTGTGAAGAACTGACATCTTGACAGTACTGAGTCTTCCTATTCATGAATATGATACATATAGATCTTGTACGTATTTTGTTAAATTTATATTTAAGTATTTCATTTTGGTGGGTGCTAATGTAAATATTAATGTTTTTTTAAATTTTAAATTCCACTGGTTTGCTCCTGATATATAAGAAAGCAATTGATTTTTGTATATTAACTTTGTATCCTGCAGTCTTGCTATAATCAATTATCTCCAGGGTTTTGTTTTTTTTTTAATCAGTTCTTATGGGTTTTCTACATAGATGATCATATTATCTGTGAACAAAGACATTTTTATGTCTTTCTTCCTAATCTGTATACCTTTTATTTCCTTTACTTGTCCTATTGAATGGGCAAGGAATTCCAATACGATGTTGAAAAGTAGTGAAAACATCATTGCCTTGCACCTGATGTTCAAGAGTAGAAGGGACATCTATGCCTTGTACATGACCTTAGTGGAAAACTTTGAATATATCATTACTAAGTATAATGCTAGTTGTAGTTTTTTGCAGATAATACTTATCTGGTTGAGAAAGTTCCTGTCCATTTCTAATTTTCTGGGTTGTATTTCTTTTTAAATGAACAGGTGTTGGATTTTTTTCAGTTGACTTTCTGTCTCAATTGATGTGATCATGTGCTATTTCTTATACCAAAGTCATGGATTACATTAATTGATTTTTGAATGTTAGACAAGGTTTGCGTACCTGGGATGAATTCAAGTTAATTAGGGTGTATGAGTTTTTTTATACTTTCTTGGATTTATTTTGCTAATATTTTCTTGGGGAATCTTACATCAATGTTATGAGAGATCTTGATCTGTAGTTTTCCTCCTTTTAAAAACTGTGTTTGGTTTTATGTTAAGGTAATGCTGGCATCATGGAACTACTTTAAAAGTCTTCTGTTTTCTTCTATTCTCTCTCTTTTAAAATTTATTTATTTAATTTGAGAGACACAGAGAGCACAAGCAGGGGAGGGACAGACAGAGAGAGGGAGAGAGAGAGAGAATCCCAACCAGGCTCCATGCAGTCAGTGCACAGAACTTGACACAGGGCTCGAACCCATGAAACCCTGAGACCATGGCCTGAGTAGAAATCAAGTGTTGAATGCTCATCCGACTGAACCACTCAGGCACCCTTCTTTACTTCTATTCTCTTGAAGAGAAATTATACCAATTATCTGCAATCTCTTTAATTTCTTCCTTAAATATTTGGTAGAATTCACCAACAAACCTATCATTGCCTCGTGCTTTCAGTTTTGGAAGATTATTATTTTATTTTAATAAAAAAAATTTTTTTAACATTTATTCATTTTTGAGAGACAGAGCATAAGCAGAGGAGGGGCAGAGAGAGAGAGAGGGAGATACAGCATCCAAAGCAGGCTCCAGGCTCTGAGTTGTCAGCACAGAGCTCAGGCCCACTTAGGGCTCGAACCCATGAACTGTGAGATCATGACCTGAGCAGAAGTTGGACACTCAACTGAGTCACCCAGGTGCCCCTCAGTTTTGGAAGATTCTTAGTTATAGATTTAATTTCTTTGATATGGGATTATTGAGATCATTTATTTCTTCTTGTGTGAGCTCTGACAGACTGTTTTCTCCAAGGAACTGGACCGTTTCATCTAGGTTATCAACTCTGTGGGTGTAGACTTGTTCTTAGTATTCTTTTACTTCCACTGGGATATGAAATGATGTCCTCAATTTTCTTTCTGCTATTACTAATCTGTGCCTTCTCTCTCTCTCTTTTTTAATTAGCCTGGCTACAGGCTTATCAAATTTGTTGATCTTTTCAAAAATAGCTTTTTATTTTTTCTATTGATTTCTTATTTACAATTTCATTGATTTCTGCTCTAATTTTTATTATTTCTTTTCTTCTACTTACTTGGGACTTAACATGGCCTGCATTTTCTAGTTTCCTAAGGTGAAAACTTAGGCTATCAATTTTAGATCTTTCTTCTCTTCTAAGAGATGCATTCAATGATATAAATTTCCCTCTAAATGCTGTTTTTACTGCATCCTACAAATTTTGATAAGTTGTTTTCATTTTTATTTACTCCAAAATATTTTAATTTATCTTGAGATTTCTTTTTTGACCTCTGTGTTATTTAGAAGTGTGTTTAATGTCTGTGTGTTGTGAGATTTTCCTACTATTCTTTCGTTACTGGTTTCTACTTTAATTCCATTTGTGTTATGAGAACATTTTATGATTTTTGTTCCCATAAATTTATTAAAGTGTCTTTTATGGCCCAGAATGTGGTTTATCTTGGTGAATGTTTCATGTGAGCTTGAGAAGCATGTGTATTATGCTGTTGTTGGATGAAATAGTCTATACATGTCAATTATATCCAGTTCATTGATAGTGTTGTTGAGTTGAACTACATCCGTACTGGTCTTCTGCCTGCTGAGACTGTCTATTTCTCAGAGGGGGTGTTGAAGTCTTTCACTCTAACAGGAGATCCCTCTATTTCTCTTAGCAGTTCTGTCATATGCATTACTGTTTTCTTTGTTGTTATTTTTGTCTTTCAGTCTTTTTCTGTCCTCTATGGTATTAACTGAGCATTTTCTGAGTTTATTTTGTCTCCTTTCTCAGCATATCTGTTATACTTCCTTTTTTAATCTTTTGGTGGTTGTCCTAGAGTTTGCAACATACATTTGCAGCTAATCCAAGTACAGTTGCAGATAATGCTATACCACTTCACAAGAATGTATCTTATAATAAAAAAAAATCCTAATTCCTTCCTCCCATGCTAGGTATGTATATGCTAGGTATACATAATTGAATACATTGTTGCTATTATTATTTTGTTATCTATTAGATCAGTTAAGTTTTTTTTTATAGTTTTTATCTACCTTCATCTAGTCATTTGCTTTCTGTATGTGTCCTAGTTTCTGACCTATATTTTTTCCCCTTCTCCCTAAGGAATTTCTTTCAAAGACAAGACTATAGGCAAAAAAACTTCTTCCAATTTTTGTAAGTCTGAGAAGGTCTTTATTTCTCCTCACCTTTGAAGAATGATTTCACAGGATACAGAATTCTAGGTTGGTAGTTTTTTCTCTTAACCCTTTAAATATCTCAGAGCTCTCTCTTCCTGTGTACATGGTTTATGAGAAGTTGAATGTTACAGGTAAGGCCTTTTTCTTCTCTGGCTTCTTTAGGAATATTTTGTCTATCAATTTCTGTAATTTGAAAATGATATGCTGAGGTGGAATTCTTTTGCCATTTATCCTACTTGGTGAGTTCTGAGCTTCCTGAATCTGTGGGTTTGCTGTTTGACATTAATTTGGGGGAAATTCTTAGTCATTGTTGTTTCAAATATTTCTTCTGTTCCTTTCTCTCTTCTTCTGCTTCTAGTATTCCGGATACTCATGATTAATGCCTTTTGCAGTAGTCCAAAAGTTCTTGGGTATTCTGTTCCATTTTTTTCAGCCTTTGTTTTCAAATATTCTATTACTATATCCTTTCATGCAGAGATTATCCAGTCTACTAAAAGGCCCAAGGAATGCAGTTTTCATTTCTGCTACACGGTTCTTTCTAGAACTTCTTTTTGTTCCTTCTTGGGACTTCCATTTTTCTGTTTACATTCCCCATCTATTCCTGCATGCTGCCCACTTTATCCATTTGAGCCATCATCATATTAACTCTAGTTGTCTTAAATCCCTGGCTTGATGATTCCAACATCCCTGACATGTCCGGTTTTGATTTTTCTATCTCTTAACATTTTTTTTTTGCCTTTTGATATGCCTTTTAATTTTTTCTTTATAGCTGGGTATGATAGACCAGCTAAAAGGAACTTCTGTAAATAGGCCTTTTGTAATATGGTGGTGGTGTGGAGGAGGGGAAAGGAAAGCATTTTATAATTTATGACCAGGTCTCCATCTTTAGTGGACCTATGTGTCTGGACTGTGAACTTCACAAGGATTTCTATATTATATTCTTCCCTTGTCTGTAGGTTGACAAGACAGAATGGGCTGGAATTGGGTACTTCCCTTTCCCCAGGTCAGCTAGGCTCTCATAATACCCCAGCATATTGGGCTCTTGTTAACTAGTTCCCCCTGAGAGCAGACTTTATTTAGCACGTTATGAATAGAGTGCTCTACTTATTTCAGAATGGTTCATTTCCCCCTCCCCCTGCTGGAAGCATGAGGGGATTTTTCTCCAGTATTTACTATGGAAACTTGGTCAAGCTCCTGGAGGCACTCTTACATGTTATGGGGAACCCCTTATGACTGAGTCCCTCAAGAACTTTTAACTAAGTTATCTATGTAGAACTTCCAACAACTGATCATTTATAGTTGAGGCTTTCCTACCTGGGTGCTGGTGAACCTCTCCTCCAGGAAGCTGTGACTTCCTGTCTGTGTTTCCAGTCTTGAGGGCAGCATTTTGCCAGGTACCTTGTCCTCTCTTATGACTCCCAGAAGAGCTAGTTTTCCCAGTCTGTTAATCTTTTTACTTATTGTTAGGACAGACGGGCAACTTCCAAGCTCCTTGAATGCAGAACTATAAATGGGAAGGAGCCTAAACTACTCTTTAATTTTGTCAGTTTTACCAAGGCTTTGGTGTGTGTGTGTGTGTATGTGTGTGTGTGTGTGCATTACTTAATCATAAAAACCATACAACATACAATATAATAGTTACTCCTGTCTGTAAGCTTCGGCTTTGTAAGCAGAAAGTTAGTAGTCCCCTCAAAAAGAAAGACAAGGGATGACTTTCTTGACATACTACAAATCATTTTAGGGTTCCAGCCATCTTGGGAACTATGCCTGATTGACACTACTTGACTGACACCAAAGCACATTTCTGGTAGAAATAGCAGGACTCCCAGTGGTGACTCAAAAGTGAAGATTCATCTGATGCACTTGGGTTATCTTTGCAGGGTCTGAGCTTCTTTGAGCAATCAGATGCTGGACCAACTGAAATTGATAGCTGTGACCCTTGCTGGCCCTCATAACTTCAGCCTGGATTCTGTCGCCTATAGATGATGTTTGTCCAATTCCACGCTATATTCCCCATTTCACAGGCCCTTTCATAAATATGTAGGCACTCTTAACTTAAAACTTCTCCAGTCTTATTGTTTGAGGAGACACTGTTTGGGGAATACCCTGGTGTTGTCCTTACTCATTGCAAGTAAAAACCTTCCATCCCCGATTCTTTGGCTTGGCTGTCTTTTGGCTCAACACTCACCAAGGGAGGAACCCATTTTGGTGTAGCAGTTTCTTTTCTCACAACCATTGTATAATGATGTTCAGGTTGTGCACTGCTCAATCAGAAGGCGTGCCCTTTCCATAGACTACCACAATGATACATGGAAGTCCTGAAAAATACATGGAGCAGCATGATTTAGAATTCATGAATTAATGTTTCCTTGTGAAACACTGAAACACCTTACTAATGCATGTTGGGCAGTGGGACCCACCCACCGCTGGGCCCACAATAGTTGCATCTGGATTTTGCCATCAGCCACACTAGGAGTAAGCTTCAAACACAAGTCTGCCCACAGTAGCCACAGCTGGCTTCTTGGTCAGCCACACTGGGGCCATCCTTATCATCAGTCATAGCACAGCTATAACAGGAGGAGACACACAGACCATACAGTGGAGACTTTGGGAGCACTTAGTTCTGGTGACTGGGAGGGTTGTACTTCTGAGCCCCACAGGGCATCTCCTTCATTAGGCCACTTCTTCTAAGAGATGTAGCTGACCTAACTAATACATAGAAACAAGAGAGTCAGGCAAAATGAGGAAATGGAGGAATATGTTCCAAATGAACAATACAAAACCACAGAAAGAGTACTAAATGAAATAAAGATAAGCAATCACCCTGAGAAAGAGTTCCAGGTAGTTTCAATAAACATGATCACTGAACTAGGGATAGAATGAAGGAACACATAGAAAATTTCAATAAAGAGACAAAAAGTGTAAAAAACAATCAAGAATTAAAGAATACAATAAATGAAATGAAAAATACACTAGAGGGAATCAACATTAGAGTATAGGATGCAGAAGAACAGATCAGTAAGCTGGAAGACAGGGTAGCTGAAATCATCCAAACTGAACAGCAAAAAATTAAAAAGAAAATTAAAAATGAGTTTAGGGACACCTGGGTGGCTCAGTCGATTCGGTGTCCAACTTCGGCTCAGGTCATGATCAACTTCATCTCATGGTCAGGTTTGTGGGTTCAGGCCTCACGTCGGGCTCTGTGCTGACAGCTCAGAGCCTAGAGCCTCCTTCAGATTCTGTGTCTCCTTCTCTCTGCTCCTCCCCCAGTCACGCTCTGTCTCTGTCTCTCAAAAATAAATAAATGTTAAAAAACATTTTTTTAAATGAGGATAGTTTAAGTAACTTCTGGGATAATATCAATCACACCAACGTTCTTATTATAGGGGTTCCAGAAAAATATGAGAGAAAGGGCAGAAAACTCATTTGAAGAAATAATAGCCGAGAACTTCCCAAATCTTGGAAAGGAAACAGACATTTGGTTTCATAAAGCAGAGAGCCCCAAACAAGATGAACCCAAAAATTTCCACACCAAGACATATAATAATTAAAATGTCAAAAGTTAAGGATGAAGGAAGAATCTTAAATGTAGCAAGAGAAAAACATCTTGTCATTTAAAGGGAAGACTATCAACTGATATTTCAGCAGAAACTTTACAGTCCAAAATGGACTGGCATGTTATAGTTAAAGTGCTGAAAAGGAAAAAAACCTATCACCAAAAATACTCTACCCAACCATTCAGAATTAAAAGAGAGATAAGAGTTTTCCAAAGAAACAAAAGTTAAATTTATCATCACTAAACTGGCCTTTCAAGAAATGTTAAAGGAAATTTTTTTAGGTGGAAAAGAAAAGGTCATAACTAGAAGAAAGAAAATTATGAAAGAAAAAAATCTTCCTGGTAAAGCAAACGTACAGTTTGGGTAATAGATAAGCCACTGATAAAGCTGGCATAAATGTTAAAATACATAAGTAGTCAACTCAGCTACATTTACAATAATTAGTTAAGGGATATATAAAATAAATAAAGATGTAAAATATGGCATCAAATACATAAAACACTGGGGAGGGTGTAAAAATGTAACTGTTTTCGAATGTGTTCAAACTTAAGTGTCCGCCAACTTAAATAGACTTGTATAAATAAAGGGTGCTAAATGTAAATCTCATGGTAACAATAAGCCAAAACCCTATAATAGACACTCAAAAAAGAAAGAGAATTTCAACTATAATGTGACAGAAAAATCATCAAAACAAAGTGAAAAGATTAAGAAGAAAAGAACAGAGAATAACTACAAAAACAACCAGAAAACAAATTTTTAAATGGCAATAAGTACCTACATATCAATAATTACTTTAATGGTAAATGGACTAAAATATTCCAATCAAAAGACACGGTGATTGAATGAAAAAAAAAAAAAGACCCATCAATATATTATCTATAAGAGATTCATTTTGGATCTAAAGACACTTACAGACCGAAAGTGAAATGATGGGAAGCGATATTCCATGCCAATGAAAACAGAAAACTTGGATAGCAATAAAACAAAGACTGTATCAAGAAACAAAGATGAACACTGACATAATGGTAAAGGGATCTGCTCAATAAGAAGATATAATATCACTTGTAAATATGTATTCACCCAGGAAGAGGCACCAAAATATATAATAGCAAAGAGTAAGAGACCAAAGAGGCAATACAGTAACAGTAAGGAAATTTAACACCCCACTTACATCAATACATAGTTCATCCAGACAGAAAATCTTTAAGAAAACAGTGACCTTAAATGACACATTAGATCAGATGTACTTACCAGATCTGTATGGAGCACTCCATCCAAAAACATCAGAGTACACATTCTCTCTACGTACATATGGAACATTCTCCAGGAGAGATCACATGTTAGGCCAGAAAATAAGTCTCAATACATTTATGAAAACCGAAACCACATCAGCATCTTTTGTGATCACAATGGCATGACTAGATATCATTTACAATAAAAAAAATACTAGCAAAACACAAACACATGGAGGCTAAACAACAAGCTATTAAACAACCAATAGATCAATTAATAAATCAAGGAGGAAATTAAAAAATACCTGAAATAAATGAAAATGAAAATAAAACATAACAAAATTTGTGGGATACAGCAAAAGCAGTTCTAGAAGGGAAGTTTACAGTAATATAAGCCTACTTCAAAAAACAAGAAAAATCTCAAATACAGTCCAAGCTTACAACCAAAGAAACTGGAAAAAAAGAAAAGAGCCAAAGTTGCACAAAGAAGAAAATAATAAAGATAAAAACAACAATAAGTGAAACAGAGATTAAATGACAATAAAAAAGATCAATGAAACTAAGAGCTGGTTCCTTGAAAAAATTAACAAAATTGATAAACATTTAGCAAGACTCAAAGAACAAAAAAGGAAGAGGATGCAACTAAAATCAGAAAGAAAAGTTACAAGAGACAACACGGAAATACAAAAGATTATAAGAAAAATATGAGCAATTAGTGTACAACAAACTGGACAACACAAAGAAAATGGATAAATCCTAGAAATACATAATCTTCCAAGAGTGAAACAGAAAGAAATAGTAAATCTGAAACAGATCAAGTACTAATAAGGAAATTGAATTGGTATCAAAAAACTCCTAACAAACCAAAATCCAGGCTTCATAGGTGAATTCTACTGAAAGAGGAATTGACATCTATTTTTCTGAAACTACTCCAAAAAATTGAAAAGAAAGGAATGCTTCCAAATTTATGCTAGGAGTCCAGCATTACCCTGAAATCAAAACCAGACAAAGATAATATGAAAAAAAATCACAGGCCAATATCCTTAATGAATGTCGATGCAAAAATCCTCAACAAATATTAGCACACTGATTTCAACAATAAATTAAAAAGATCTTACTATGATCAGGTATATTTTTCCCAAGATGCAAGGATGTTTCAATATCTGCAAGTCAATCAAAAATGATGATAAAAATCATATGATCGGCATCTATTGGCCAAATTCAATATCCATTTAGGAGTTAAAACTCTCAACAAAGCGGGTAGAGAGAACATATGCAGAAGAATGAAGCTAGAACACTTTACTTCACCATACACAAAAGTAAACTCAAAATGGATGAAGGACCTAAATGTGAGACAGGAAACCATCAAAACCTTAGAGGAGAAAGCAGGAAACAACCTCCTTTACCTGAAGAGCAGGAATTTCTTACTCAACACATCTCCAAAGGCAAGGGAATTAAAAGCAAGAATGAACTATTACAAGTTCATCAAGATAAACAGCTTCTACGGTTCAAAGGAAACAATCAACAAAACTAAAAGGCAACCAATGGAATGGGAAAAGATCACCTCAGGTGAAGGTCTAGTATCCAAAATCTATAAAGAACTTACCAAACTACACACCCAAAAAAAAATCCAGTGAAGAAATTAGCAGAAGACATGAATAGACACTTTTCCAAAGATGATACCCAGATGGCCAACAGACACGTGAAAAGATGCTCAACGTCACTCATCATCAGAAAAATATGAATCAAAACCACACTGAGATACCACCTCACACTGGTCAGAGTGGCTAAAATTAACAACTCAGGTCAGCATCAACAGATGCTGGTGAGGATGTGGAGAAACGGGATCTCTCTTGCACTGTTGGGTGGGAATGCAAACTTGTGAAGCCATTCTGGAAAACAGTGTGGAGGTTCCTCAAAAAAATTAAAAATAGAACTATCCTACGACCCACCAATAGCACTACTAGGAATTTACTCAAGGGATACAGGAGGGCTGATGCATAGGGGCACATGGACCCCAATGTTTACAGCAGTGCTTTCAACAATAGCCAAATCATGGAAAGAGCCTAAATGTCCATCAACCGACAAGGATCAAGAAGATGTGGTTTATCTATACAATGGAATACTGCATGGCAATGAGAAAGAATAAAATCATGCCATTTGCAGCAACATGGATGGAACTGGAAGGTATTATGCTAAGTGAAATCAGTCAGTCAGAGAAAGACAGATATCGTATGTTTTCACTCATATGTGGAACTTGGGAAACTTAACAGAAGACCATGGGGGAAGGGAAGGGGAAAAATAGTTACAAACAGAGAGGAAGGGAGGCAAACCATAAGAGACTCTTAAATACAGAGAAAAAACTGAGGGTCCATGGGGGATGGTGGAGGAGAGGGGGAAATGGGTGATGGACACTGAGGAGGGCACTTGTTGGGATGAGCACTGGGTGTTCCCTAGGCAAGAGCAACAGAAAGAAAACTAAACAAATGGGACTTTATCGAACTAAAAAGCTTTTGGACAAATCCATCAACAAAAGAAAAGGCAACTTACTGAATTGGAGAAGATATTTGAAAATGATGTATCTGATGAGGGGTTAATATCCAAGATATATAGAGAACCTATACAACTCAACATTTAAAAAAAAACAAAAAACAATGAAAAAATGAGCAGAGGAGGGAGGTGAAGAGGCATTCTCCAAAGATGGCAAAGAGATGAAAAGCCAACCCATGAAATGATGCTCAACATCACTAGGGAACATAACCAGGGAAATGCAAATCAAAGCTACACTAAGATATTTCCTCACACCAATCAGAATGGTTAGTATCAAAAGGACAAGAAATAACAAATGTTGCTATGAATGTAGAAAACCAGGAGCCTAGGGGTTCCTCCAGCGTCGATGCAATGAAGAAAGTGGTTCAACAGCTCCGGCTTGGGCTCAACCCCTGAAGGTTTCCCAGGTAGCTGCAGATTTGAAACAATTTTGTCTGCAGAATGCTCAACACGACCCCCTGCTGACTGGAGTGTCTTCAAGTACAAATCCCTTCAGGCCCCAGAAAGTCTGTTCCTTTTTGTAGTAAAAGGAATCTTTGAATGGTTTTCTAAGCCATTTTTCATGAACCAGTGCATATTCAAAGGAGAACTAAATTTGGAGCCTGTACGAAAGCTTATCCCTGTAACACTTTTGTCAGTCCTTAACATCTACCTCTCTGAATTTTCATAAACTTCTGTTTCCCAAGGGTAATTATTTTATATACACTGGCAGCCACATACAATAAAAGTTAATGTAAAAAAAAAAAAAAAGAAAGAAAACCAGGAGCCTACACGTCTGTTGGTGGGAAGGTAATATTGTGCAGCCATTATGGAAAACAGTATGGCGGTTCCTTGAAAAATTAAAAATAGAGCTACCCTACAACCCAGCAATTCCATCTCAGATTTTATCAGAAGAAAATGAAAACACTGATTCAAACAGCACGCTATGTTCATTGCTGCACTGTTTACAATAGACAAGGTACGAAGCAGTCTAAGTGGCCATCAATACACGAATAAACTTTTTAAAAGTCATATGTTAAAAAAAGCAATATGTACACAATGGAATATTACTCGGCCATAAAAAGAATGAAATCTTGCCATTCGCAACAACATGGATGGACTTGACAGCATTATGTTAAGTGATATAAGTCAGAGGACAAATACCATATGATTTCACTCATAGGCGGAATCTAAAAAACAAGGCAAGTGAACATATAAAACAAAACAGAAACAGACTCTTAGGTATAGAGAACAAACTGGGGGTTTCCGGGGGGAGGGGGGGCGCATAGGGAAGAAATGAAACAGGTGAAGGGGTTTAAGAAGCACAAACTTCCAGTTATAAAACAAGTAAGTCACGGGGATATAAAGTATAGCATAGAGAATATAGTCAGTAATATTGTATTCATGGTGACAAATGGTAACTAAACTCATTATAGTGATAGTTTTTTAATGTATGTAAAATATAAAATTACCATGTTATATACCTAAAATTAATACTGTATGTCAAGTCTTCAATTTAAAAAGGTTCTAATTAAAAAATACTGAAAGGCTTTGACATGAAAGAAAATCATAGACTTGAACTTAATAAACATGTGTATACTCTTGAAATAAATTCGTTACTCAATAATTTTCCTCTACACGTACATCCCTTTACTATTTGTATAAAGCCCTGTGACTTCTCAATAGGTCAGGTATAGCCATATCCAAATATTAAACACAAAGTGCATTCTAAATGCCAGTAAGTAATACTTTCAAGTTTGTCTGAGCACTGTTCACTCTATAAAATCCAATATAAATATAAATGTATGTAAAATGTTTTCATATTTAAGAAAATTACAAATCAACTACTTCACAAGATTTTCTTAATTAAAAAACATTATCATGGCATAATTTGAAATAAATTATTTGAATTCTCAATTTTTTAAATAGTTATTAGTATTGTAAGTGCCTGTTGGATTGACAGATGAGGAGAGAGGGTACAAGATACCTTCAGGACTTCCTTTAAGGAATTTAAGCATTAATGGGGAACTTAGAAAAGTAAATCCATAAATAGTCTTTAAAAAATTTTTTTAATGTATGTTTATTTTGGAATGAGCGAGTGAGAGAGAGAGAGAGAGTGAGATTGTGAGCTGGGGAGGGGCAGAGACAGACACACACAGAATCAATCAGAGGCAGGCTCCAGGCTCCAAGCTGTCAGCACAGAACCCGACGTGGGGCTCGAACCCACGAACTGTGAGATCATGACCTGAGTTGAAATCAGACGTCTGACCAACTGAGCCACCCAGGCGCCCCACTTTTCAATAAGGTCTTAATAGAGTGCTATGATTAGGGTCTATAGAACTCAGGACGGACAGTCAAATGCCTGAGGAGTGAATACTCACATCAATTTTAATCCATGTATTCAGTAGATTGCTTGTTTTTGAACCTAATGTCACTTGGTGAAAAATTGTAAGATAAGGTGACCTTAAGATTTTACATACTATTTTTCCTAAATGCATTGTGAAAATTTTTATTCCCAGATAGTATGAAGGAATACAGCAAAGAATGAAACAGGAAAATGAAAAGAGTGCATTTAGCTACTTGCTTTACTATGATTTGGTACATTTAAAATAGAGTTTATCAAGTTATTATTTTTTGCCAGACAATATGATGAGAGCATTTCCTATCTCAAGTAATCCTCTCAAGCTATTAAAATACAACTCTAACCTATTAAGGTACGATTGCTATGCTCATGTTTTAGATGTGGAACCTAGGGTTTACAGTGGCCAAAGAACTTGCCCAAAGCCATAAAGCCAGGAGCTAAGTTTTTAAGAACCGTAAACAGATCTCTTACAGTGTGAGAAAAATCCATAAAGCATAGGGGATCCACAAGATTGGGGACTTTGATGGAAACAAGGGCTGGCATGCATGCTCAGTTATCCATTCTTACCGTACTTGTGGCTACAGATCACTGAAGAGACTGGCTGGTTTGACACATTACTTTGCACACATAAACCTCTCAAATCATTCCGGCCTCTGAGTATCCAAAAGTGTCACCAAGTAGTGAAGGCAAATTATGTAATTATGCATCCAATTATTTTACATCAAGGTATTCAATATATATCATCACATACAACACTAATGCATTTGCTGTTGTATTCATAACCTGAACTTCTAATGTTGGGGCACCTGGGTGGCTCAGTTGGTTAAGTGTGGGACCTCAGTTCAGGTCATGATCTTGCCATTCATGAGTTCCAGCCCCACATTGGGCTCTGTGCTGACAGCTCAGAGCTTGGAGCCTGCTTCAGATTCTTCTCTCTCTCTCTCTGCACCTCCCCCATTCATGCTCTGCCTCTCTCTCCAAAATAAGTAAACATTAAAAAATTTTTAGACAGGGCTCGTGACGATTTTTATGATGGCATGAAATTCCACAAATATTCTTTGAAATCCACATATTCAATTTATGGCTCCTTCCTATTCTAAAACTTTAGGTATTACTGATGTACCTAGACTTCATTGTATTAAACAATATATTAGTATTTCAGTATGAGCAAAAGGTCTATGCCTTAAACTGAACCAAGCATCTGTTAAACTCAATTGCTGTTTATGTGGAAATCAGTTGATTACGTAAAAGTCGCTTGCCAAAGCAGATTAAAGAACCTAATTCCATGTTTGAAGGAGACCCTAGGACTATAGTTCAAAAAATTGTTTAAATGTTTTATCTTTATTAAAATGTCTATTTATTTTGAGAGGGAGAGAAAGTGCAAGGAGGCAAGGGGTAGAGAGGGAGAGAGAGAATCCCAAGCAGGCTTTGCACCGGCAACACAGAGCCCAGTGTGGGGCTGGAGATCATGAACTGTGAGATTATGATCTCAACCGAAACGAAGAGTAGGACACTTAACCAACTGAGCCACTCAGGTGCCTCTTGAATTCAAATTTTTTAAAAGTCTAATCTAAAAACTATTCAATAACATCATTGTATTGTCTAAAAAGTAGTTCTATCTAATTCATTCTTGCGATGCTCTTTACCTTATATAAATGATAAAAACATCATTCTTGGACTTAGTGGGAAAATATGTTCTAATTTTTTTAAGGCTTTAAGGAAGTGTTTTTAGAAACAGTGTAGTATACATAACTAAAATTACTAACATTTTCTAGAGATTCAGGGGAGTTAACTTGTAAGAATGAAACAATGCTGACATTTTTATATCATTTGAATATACTTTTTAAAAAGCGATAAGCTACCATTATTAAAAAGTTTATTCTCTACAGTGTATTCCTCATTTCTTTCTACAGAACAAAAATTTATGCCCCAGAGGAAAAAAATTGCAAAGGTATACACACGCATGATGAAGAGGTTTGACTGTATTACATTTTCTCTTTATTTTTGAAAAATATTTATTTTTGAGAGAGACAGACAGAGTACAAGCAGGCGAGGGGCAGAGAGAGAGAGGGAGACACAAAATCTGAAGCAGGCTCCAGGCTCCAAGCTGTCAGCACAGAGTCCGATGCAGGGCTCAAACTCACAAACTGTGAGATCATGCCCTGAGCCAAAGTCAGGTATGCTCAACCGACTGAGCCACTCAGGCACTCCTATTACATTTTCTTTTTAAAATGAAGACATTTCAAAGGTAGATAAAGCTTTGAATTTGGAGAAGTAATTGAAGTAAACGTAAGAGACCGTCACGAGTATGTTTTTACAAAGGCCCAATACAGGTGTGACTGTTCCCAGGGCAATGATTAAACTAAGTCTAACAATAACAAAGGGTAAGTCTTGGAGAAAGATGCCCAGGGAATTGTGAAGAGGGTTCTGAGGTGTTAATATTATCCGAAGAAGAGAAATGAAACTAAATATGTAGACTGGGTACAGCCAGCCTGACTTATACACAGCAGGGTGGCCAGCCACGCGCACCATTTCTATGGTGTCGGACCACAGCACAAAGCTCCAGAGAATGATCTGGGCACGATGATCCTGCTGGGACATGGCTCCCAGGACCCCCGAGTGGAAGGAGGGTTCCTGGGGTTCTTCCAGGACTGGAGAAGGGTTCTGTGTGCTTTCTGCCGACGGCTGTGATGCCTCGGTCCTCCTGGCTGGCTGCGGAAATGAAGTATTTTCTTCCTGTTGCTTTACTTGGTCTGTCACCGTTTTGACTTGGTGCAAAGTAGTTGTATGAATATGCCTGTTTTCATTACCTGGAATAAATTAATTGATTCATGACAAGTGAAACATTTTTTGACATGGTATATCAATGAAAACTGTGTTTCGATTTTAGGTAAATTTTAAAATTTCAGCTTTTTAGTTAAAGTTAAAACAAGAGAAAATTGGGAGCATTTTATTTTCGAGGTCTGTTTTACACATGGAACTTCAGATAACAGAGAATATCATACTGACCCCTCCCCCCAAAAAAAAACAGATGTAGAGAAGATTCTTTATGCTTTTGTATTTTTCTAGATATGGATCCCAAGTCATTTTTACCATTTCACAGTACCAGCCATTTCTGGTTACTGAGGTAAGCACTTTCACATAATCTCATTTAATCCTCAGAAAAAAGTTGAGAGATAGACATGACTATCCCATTTTATAAATATAGAAACGATAGCCCAAGAGGTGAAATGACACCGCAATTCTAATACACAGTAATGCGCGGAGCTGAAATCCACACCCAGATTTGTTTAACCCAGATTGACAACCTCTTAACTTTATGGCTGCTATTACCTGCCTAGAGGCAAAGCATCATGTGCTAATTATAAAACACACAAATACAATAAAATCAAAGTCCAATGGTCCAAAGTTGTCATTTTTTATAAGAAGTCCACAGGGATCAATACAACTCAGATGTTTGGGCTTGGAGTTTGGTGCTAAGAGGGAATCTCGTTGACCAATCAATGTTTTAGTGAAGGGAGCCACTCTGAACCTCAGATTTTTTTAAAAAAAAATTTCTTACTCTTTACTTTTGAGAGAGAGAAAGACAGCACGAACAGCGGAGGGGCAGAGTGAGAGGGAAACACAGAATCTGAAGCAGGCTCCAGGCTCTGAGCTAGCTGTCAGCACAGAGCCCAGCACGGGGTTTGAACTCACGAACCATGAGATTGTGACCTGAGCCGTAGTCAGACACTTAACCGACTGAGCCACCCAGACGCCTGTGAATCCCAGATTTTTTAAGCTATTCTTTCCCCCAAAGTTTTTGAACTAGTCAGCTCAGTTGGTTAGGCTAATGCAATTGGTATATGCCACAAGGCTAGGCCTGATCAATGCCACAGTCATTTGAATAAGCAGGACATTTTCTCATGAGTTATCACATTGTGTGTGTGTGTGTGCACATGGGTGACAAGGTTGGGGAATTATGAAGGGATCCTCCGATCTCAAGACTTACTACCAGTACTGATGGTATAGTTCTTAGACATGAAAAGTATAGCACGCTATTTTTCAAACACTTATCTAGTTCAACACCATTGTTTTTTCTAAGAATTTATCTGGTCTTAAGTGAAGTTTACTCTGCCAACATGCTGAGCTGTCATATTACTTGATAAGACAAAACTTAAAGGGCTCCTTAGACTGCAGAGCTCTAAGGTTAAAGACACGAAGTCAACAAAAACATGTTGAACTATACTGATGTGAAAAGATCATAAACATAATAATCATGATTAATGACTAATAAAATATTTGATTACTTTAAGTAGGTGTTGTTTAAAGGACAAACCTCGGTTTTCTTTGTATATACTTAACTTTTTTAAAACCCAGATGCTCACTGGCATCAATTATATCTCTCACTTTACGAAAGAAAAAAAAATAAACATGGAAATTATGTTTCTTAGAGTATGTCATGTCCTGGAGAGCACTCCTTCACCTGTCTCCATACATAAAACTGTTTGAATGGAAATCCAAATTCCTTTTGTCAACATAAATAATGCAGTGTATAATTTGGGATATTGAGGATGACTGCAAATTCAGCACTCTATCAATGCCAGGAAGTGGCAATGTTAGAAGTGACACATGAACATTGTGAAATAGTTAGTAAGAATCTTATTAGTTGTGGATAAGAGCCATGGGATGAACAATAAATTCTTAGCAAGAGTTCATTTTTTAAAAATTCTTTTTTCATTCATTCTGAGAGGGGGAAGGAGGGACAGAGAGAGAGGGAGACGGAATCCCAAGCAGGCTCTGCACTGTCAGCACAGAACCTTATGCGGGACTTGAACCCATGAACCCATCATGGCCTAAGCCGAAATCAAGAGTCAGGTGCTCAACTGACTGAGAGGCACTTCGAAAGTTTATTTCTAAAAACATTCTAAGGTCTCAATCCGTGTGTATTTGGCGGAATTGGACTGGGAGCTTCATCTCTCTCCAAACTCAACAGAGACTATATTTAGAGGTACAGGGACTCGGCTGTGCTGTTTCCACAGGGCAACAACCGCAACTGTCCACTGGAGAGCTCTGCTGGCCTCCCAGAAGGCAAGGTAGTGTCGAAGAAGCCAAGAAATTGTTTGGTCATGACAGCAGACCTACCAGTTTACCCCTGAGCAATGTAAACTTCCGTGTACCCAATACTATTCCCTTTGGTTCAGGGATTAGATTCCCTCCAAATGACTATTTTTTAAATTTCTACTTATAGCTAGAATTCTTCTGTTGTTGTTAGTATTCTGCTGTGGGTAAAACGATACATATTTATGCAAAACCCATAAAGGATAGAAGCATGAAGAAAGAGATGGACTCAGTTTCTTAGAGGCTGATATTTCCCTGTAAAAAGTGAAAGTGGCAGCCATTCTGTGTCATTCCCTACATCCAGTGCCAGCTGCCGAAACAACTTTTTGTCTTCACTGTTCAAGCTAAATAGTTACGGAAATGTAATTTTGATCACAATTAAGTGTTTAAGTAGGTAGCTCACATTTGTTTTACTTGATTATTTCTTTACATTGATGTATTTCTATTTCTTTTTGTTTATTTTTGAGAGAGAGAGAGAGAGAGAGAGAAACAGAACATGAGTGGGGGAGGGTCAGAGAGAGGGAGACACAGAATACAAAGCAGGCTCCATGCTCTGAGCTGTCAGCATAGAGCCCAACACGGGGCTCAAACTCACAAACCGCGAGATCACGACCTAGGCCAAAGTCAGACACTTAACCGACTGAGCCACCCAGGCGCCCCACCCAAAATCTACTTTTCCTGAGAGATAAGTGTCCTAGAGAAAGTGAAATGCTAATGATTTAGACATCACATTCCAAAAAAAAAAAAAAAAATCCAGGAAAGAAGAAAAGTAATAATCATTACAAATATTTTAAAGTATATTAAGCAAAGTACTTTTAGTCATAATCTTGGGGATGATGGGAAAAAATGTAATAAAATACAAACAAGGCACTTACATACATCATTACTTTGACACTATCTATTGACTAAACTCAGCTGTATCATAAATAGTTTGTTTCCTTTGCACAGCACATTGGAGGTCTGGAAGACAAGTGAGTAACCTCATGGCCAAGTGATAAACGATGAAACCCAGCACCTACCTCACAGGGTGGTTATGAGGTCTGAACAAGTAAATATTCATAAAACATTTAAAATAGTGCCTGACACATAGAAACAGTCATATGTGTGTTCAATATATCAGATGTAGGGGCACCTGGGTGGCTCAGCTGGTTAAGTGCCTAACTTTGGCTTAGGTCATGATCTCGTGGTTCGTGAGTCTGAGCCCCACATCGGGCTCTGTGCTGATGGCTCAGAGCCTGGAGCCTGCTTCGGATTCTGTGTCTCCCTCTCTCTGTCCCTCCCCTGCTCATGCTTTCTCTTTCTCTCTCAAAAATAAGTAAGTGTTAATATATATATAATATCAATATATATATATATCAAATGTAGCAATCACAAAATAATTTATTCTTTTAAATGAATTAGAATAGAACAGAAAATAACAGAATATAGTAAAGTAAAAGTGATTATAGTTTTTTAAACTTTGGTTATACTTACACTGTTACCCACTGTCCCATTCACTGGCGGGCGGTCAAAATGTCTGAGAAACCATGTCACACTATAGAGCCTTAACAAGGTCATAGGTTTAATTCACATATTTGCCTGTTCGTATCACAGCGAAAAGCACTACGTCACAGATATTTCCTGTGCAGGCGGAGGAGGCTTGCAACACCTAACGAGCCAATCGTATGCATCTCATCCCAATTCCATAGGTTCAATGACGTTACCTTGGTAGCTTGAAAATGGTCATGTAAGGAATAATTACACCAGATAAATTGGCAAAGGGAGCAGAGCAGGGCTTCCCCCCGGGGCCCCGCCCCTGAGAGACCGTTGTTTAAACACTGACCAGCCTGCTCCTGTCTGTGTTCAAAGCGGTAGGCACATCTTCACCAAATAATAATTTATAATAATAATGAATTCAAGACAAATACTCAACTCATCATCAATTCTGGAAAAGTCAAGGGACTCGTCTCTAGAAAAAGCATTATACTGTTTTCCAGGACACCCAAAAGCCTATTCATTGCTACTTCCCATCAGGCAAGAGAATAAATATATGCATCATTTCTGGACTTGTAGGTGATGTAAAATATGAAGAAAATTCTTTTGTCTAATGCAACTGGAAGGCCGGATAGTTTAAAGACCATCTTCCCCTCCGCTATTAGTTTAGAGACTCATCCGGAGTATATTATATAAGATATAAGACATCTTATACAAGATATTACATATAATAATGTAACAGTGAATCATTATAGTATCTTAATTATGGACAACTATAAGTATATAACATGTACCAACATATGATAATTGTATAGTATACAATATTGAATATATTTAAATAAAACCTAAACAGCAAAGTAAAATGTTAAAAAGCATATAGTTATCTTATTTCCAAATATAAATAATTCTAGACTCTGATATGGCTTGAAACGCCTCTACTCATACTGTACTTGAGTACAGAACAAAGCTCGAATCCCAGCGAACCCAAGCTGGGTAACAAAAATGGACACATACAAGAATGAGCCTGTTTCTGGCCTTCAGAGCACTTGCCTCTGCTTTAATCGTATACATTTGCTAGTGCGGTTTATGGATGTGCTGTTATATCCACTAACTTCCAGCTCCACGTGAAGGGAGACTGTTTTCATCCGCCACGGCACCCCTAGGACCTGGCCGAGCACCTGGTACGGAGGTAACAGACCCTCCATAAAGATTTGCCACATAGAAGGTAGGAGACCTTCAGGGGCGCCTGGGTGGCTTAGTCGGTTAAGCGTCTGACTTTCGCTTAGGCCATGATCTTGCGGTTCGTGGGTTCGGGCTCTGTGCTGACTGCCAGCTCAGAGCCTGGAGCCTGTTTCAGTCTGTGACTCCCTCTCTCTCTGACCCTCCCCTGCTCATGCTGTCTCTTTCTATTTCTCCTAGAAATAAATAAAAACATTTAAAAAAAAAAAAAAAAGAAGGTAGGAGACCTTCCTGTTCGAGGGTCTGGTGATATAAGGGGGCAATGGGCCTCCTGCCGGGGAGATCTGCACCAGGGAAGGTCAGCCAAAGCGTGACAACCAGGCGGAATAAGAACGCATCGCCCTCCACTCAACAGGAGGAAGCACTCTGGAGTCCTGCGTGAGGTGTGCCATTGCTAACACTGCTGTCCGCCCGGGTCCTGGGGAGAGCACGCTAAGTGAGCCCACGTGACTGATTCGGCTGAGGAGCCCCAGATGACGTGTGGAGGTCCTGGCAGCCTGAGAACCTGTGCAGCTTAAGAGTGGGAGAAGATGTCACACGGCTTTGGGCCCAGGAGCAGCCGGCGCGATGTGTCTGTGGCATCGCCCCGCAGGACGGGGCCACACGTCGGCAGGAAATGGCACCATCAGCAGCAGCCTGGTTCAAGACCTTTCGAAGGCTTCCCAGGCGGCAGGAGTCACCAGTCAGAGGACAAAAATGCCGATGTGTGCTTCCGAGAAGAACGGGGTTTGTGAGTTCACAGGAAACACACTAAGAACACCACCCCCATCCAGAAATGGGCGGGGGGGGTGGTTGGGGGCTCTAAAATAGCAGAGCCACAGCAAAATGGTGCTCTGTACAAAGGACCCTGTGATGTAAACACAAAATGACTGAGATTTCCGCACATTATGCAGAACATCGGCTCAACAACCTATTTTACTATATTTACTCCAAGACCAGAAAATCTAGAAACTGACAAGCAATGACCTGTGCCTTTCCTTTCAACCTTGGGCCATAACCTTTGCTGATTAATAAAGACAGGAGGAACACATCTTGGTATTATGACAGAGTAACGCAGGCTGAATGCTTCATGTTCCCTTGTTTCTATCAGTGTCCCTAAAATATTTACTTAGGGAATCTCTTGCAACTCTCAAGAATCTCACGCTGTATACGAAAATTACTCATAATCCCTGCCTCACCCCCTCCCCCGCATAGGAAGAAAGTAACAATTAAATGTCAGTTTGTTACAACCATGTAAAGCTGTCCTAATCAGAGGGTCACAACGTGATAGCACTTGATGTCCTGTGTCTTTTGGCATGAGGATGGCTACAATATAGTCTCTGGCCCAATACACACTGACCTAATCTCGACAGCTGGTACTTCATTAGAAGGTATAAATCAGAAATTCTACCCTTCTCTTCTCCCAGTCTGGTAAATAGTTACTTGCTTCTTGAGAAGGCAGGGAAAATCCTAGAGTGAGCTAACTGACTTTTCTGAAACTTCCTTCTTCTAAATAGCAAAGGGAGGGTATGAAAGGAAATAGTCCCCCTCCTTGGCATGGCCTCGAAACACAGTGTTCCTCATACATACTCTCTAAACACATTGCAAAACACATTATGGAAACCCAGCTCACACGCTGGGCTCATATTGTATAATAAGCTTTTTCTTAAAAAGAAACAAAGGGGAACTCAAGGTGCCATTCATTTTACTCAGAGAAAAGCAGCGTCCCTTCCCCCTCTCACCCCGCCCCCACCCTCCGCCTTGATTGTCTGTGGCATCTCTTGTATTCTTTTTGGTGAAAGTGTATTGAGTTCCATTTTGAGGGAATCTGGAAAGCAGATTCCTTTAGGAATTTGGATCTGGGCTCTCAGCTTTTAACCTGCTATATGTCACATTTCCCAGTACTTCCTGTAACCAGGGTCTCTCAGTCAGGGACTAATTGTAGAATTTTTAAAAATTATGCCAGGCCTTCAAACCTTGCATGAACTTTGAGCTAGAACTTGATCAGTGGTCTAGGCATTTAACCTGAAGAAGTAATTGTATGCACGGAGGCCCAACAACCGTCCCCTGGTGTAGTGATCAGCAGATAGAGCTCCGGCGTACATATTTTGAACACATTCCTCTGGTGGTCCCGCTGAGTATGCATGTGTAGGAGTCCCTACAGGTACATGGTTCACTGGAAGTAGCTTAGGTGTTCCATAGAAATCATCACTGTCACTCATCTAAGAAATCGTGTTGATTCAATAAGAAGAAATAACTAAGAAAGTAATAGATCCTTTCTTTTCCTTCTTCCATTTCTGCTCTACAGACTCCTAAACCTGGATCAGTCCTACAATTCTAGCCTTTCTACAATCAACACCCAGATTTCTCAGGATCATTGAAGGAAGCTCTCATAATCTTGATGGATCCCAGACATGTTCCTGGTTTCCATTCTGCACTGAACCCTAAGCTTCTGTCATCCTTTCATCTCCCAGTCCTTGACCTTGAACAATTATTCCAAGCCTTACCCATTCTGTCACCAATTCTCTCCCTTCTGTCCTTCCCCAAGTGCTCCCTGCCCATAACTTTGCTTCCTAGTTCCCAGAGGCTTTGGGGCATTAACAGGTGTAAACTGCCCCTGCTTGCTTCCTGTCCATACACATGAATCATATGCACAAGTGTAAATCACCTGGGGGGGAGGGGGGGCTTTAAAAGTGACCTGTGCCTGGTCCTACCTTCCACCAAAATTATGATTTTGATTATCTGGGGTTCAGTCTGGGAGTGAAAAAATTTGCATGTCCCTTAGGTGATTCGAATGGGCAAAGTGAAGACCAATGGGGCTACAAATCAGAAACCAATGAGGGTTTGTTTTTAAAAACCTAAGTATGCTCAAGTCCTGTCCTCAGAGGTCCTGAGTCAGTTTATCAGGGGTTGCTATGATAGGCATGGACATTTTTAAAGTGCTCTATTAAGTCCTTTTTTTATGATGGAAATGCCAGAAGAAATGGACCAAAGTACAATAAAGGCAGGGGGTCTATATGCTTTGCCAGATCATGTAAAATAAATCTACTGGTTATCATTCCTGATTGATTGGGTACCTGTAGATTCATGAGTTTATATCCTACAGAGAATCCAACTTCATTTCTTCATGAAACACTTAAATGTAAAAATGTTTTGAGAAACATTATTTGAGAAAATAATTAGTAAATATTTATATCACCTTGGAGTGAGAAAAATACTTTTAAGGCATAACACCATAAAGAGACTCCATATAAGACATATTTATAGATTGGATTATGTCAAAATTTGAAATTTCCTGTGTCAAAAATTAAAATAACTCTGAAATATATGCTACACTTATGACAGGCAAAATTTAATGGCCTTACTATTTATAGACCTCTTGAAACAGTAGTAAAAACAACAAAAATCATATCAACAGAAAAACAGATCAAGGACATAAATATATGATTTTTTTTTAATACCAACAGTCAAGAAACCTATGAGAAGATGCTCAACACAACTTATAACCCTAAGCAAATTATTAAAACAATAAAATACCGTTTTTCCTTTGAAACCGGCAAAGACGAAAAGGAATAAATTATATGAAAGCCACAAGGTTGAGGAGAAACAGGTGTTTTCTTACACTGCTGTTTAGACAGTAAATTAGGGCATTCTTTAGAGGGAGTCATTTGCTTGAATGACACATATCGAAAGCCTTAAAGCTTGGATATACTTTGAAGCAGAAATCGCACGTCTAGGCATTTCACCTAAGAAAGTGATTACCTATGCTCTGGAGGTCCTGCGGCCGTTGGCCCAAGTGTCTGGGTATTAAAAAGACTACACAGTAGGAACTGGACCAGGGCCACCACGAGCAGATTTATTTGAAAACCTTACACTGCCAGCACCATACCTGGCACCTCTTACTGATGGGACAGTGGAATCCACCTCGTGTGCAGAGCTCTGGTGTTTTCCACTCAAATAGCCTGTTGATCTCACTTCTAGCAAGTTGTCTCTGACTGTGCTGATGTCCCTAACGCCGCCAAACCATCACGCTAGCCGTTCGTAAAACCCCCTCTGAATGACCTCCTCTGTATTCGCGTGCATGTGCGGCCAGCCCATAATAGTCCCGTTTCTTCTGGCACCTGTCATTGCCAAGGCGTCTGGGCATGTGCAGATGCTCCGGGTCTTCCGAGGACACTCTGTGGTCATCGTCCTGATATCATTCGGCTGTCATCCAATGACAGTTAACTCTCTCTGTCCCCAGCCTCTGCCAGGCCGGTCGCCTCGGAGTGGCTCCAAACTCACATACACAGAACGGGGTCCCCGGGACGCCGACCGCCTGCGCCAGCCCTGCATGTGCACTGTGCACATGGCTCACCCCCGCTGCTCCACTCGAACCACATCAGCCTGCTCATTCTCGCCACATCCTTCTCCTTTTTTCTGCAACCCTTTTCACTTCTGAACAAAACAGGAGGCTTTTCAGCCGTGAAACCCCAAGACCAAAAGTCTGGTTGTCCAACAAGGTTAAAAACTCACGCGAAGTCGTGGTTCATTAATATCATGGAATATCACTCAACTCATAGAAACAATGATACCCGCCACCTATTTTTAAGGAAAAGGGATACGCTGTGGGTTTCCTTAAGTGAAGCGTGCTTACGGAGATGGGGTCGGCTAGCACTCTCAGGTCACAGGACCCTGGTGGAGTTCCATTTTCTTCTCTTTTACTTGTGTTTATTTGACGATCTTTTAAGAATAAATATGTACTTTGGGAAAACAGAAAACATTAAAAATAGAACGATTCAAAATGGAATCTTAAAATTTTGATCTGGTTTTTTAATATGTGTTGGGCCTCAAAACCCGTGTAGGCTCCACCAGGCTTGGCCTGCTCTACCCGCAAGGCTGTAGTGTAATGTGCTTTAGGGTGTTGTATGGTATTGTTTACTACTGCATCATACCCCCAAAGCAACAGGAAACACAAGACCTTGGATGAGGGTGCACTTTGCCTCTGGGTGGACGGCATCACGATTTCCAGGGAGCCACAGGCTGGAGAGGTAGAGAATTGGCCACCTGAGTTACAGTACTGCCTTACGGACAGCTACAGCCTATGAATCTAAATGAGGTCCGCGATGAATGGTTTTCAGACACTGAGCAGAAGAACCTTTTTTTTTTTTTTCAAATGAAATCTTATACAAGATATCAACCCCTAAACAAACAAATGTTGTGCTGGTGTGGTTCAAGTAGGAATGAGAGTGAGCAGGGACTCCAGAAAAGCCCACAGACCCCTACATATCAGCTCTGCAGGCTTCCGAAGCAGCTACTTGGGAAACAAACAGTAGCTGGTTTTAGGACGGCAACTTTCACCTCGACAGATTTTTCCATTCAGACTATGAAATCCAACTGGTTATTTTTGCCCTTTTACTATGTGTAGTCCTGAGTTTCTGGAGGCCCAATCTTCCTTCTGTGCAGAAAGCTTTCTTCACCAAGCCTGCCTAAATTACAAATTCCAGATATTCCCTGACACCATAGATAAAATCAAGTATTTCTTCACATGTAGCCCCACAGTACTTTATTATACTCTATTCTACCACTTACAGCATGGTGCTCAAGGTATGCTGTTCACGCGAGTCCCTGAAGGTAGAACTGAAAATCTGCATCCAACCCTTGACTTATTTATGTGTCTGTTTGCATTCACTGGTTTTCACGGAGGTTAGGGAATCTAGGTGGGGGCAAAGGGAATCAATGGTGACCATGATTTGGGGTTGAAACAATATAGGTTAAGACTGATGTAAGGTTGGGGCGCCTGGGTGGCTCAGTCGATTAAGTGTCCGACTTCGGCTCAGGTCATGATCTCATGGTTTGTGGGTTTGAGCCCCACATCAGGCTCTGAGCTGTCAGCACAGATCCTGCTTCGGATTCTGTGTCTCCTTCTCTCTCTGCCCCTCCCCCACTCGTGCTCTGTTTCTCTCTGTCTCAATAATAAATAAACATTTTAAAAAATTAGAAAAAAAAAAAAAGACTGATGTAAGGAGAAGCTATGATATTCCCTGGGAGGCAAGTAATAGCAGGACACAAAGTGTTTAGAGCACAGAGTCAGGGAAGAGGGGTGGAAAAACAGCATGCCAGGTTGTTTGCGCATGAGAATGATGAACAGAAAAAGAGCAGGAACGATGGAATATTCAGCAGTCCGGAGACCGCAGGAGACTCATGTTAGGTCTGGTTTAAAAAAAGGGAGAGGGAGTAATATGGAAGACAAAGAGAGATGGAGGCCCAGCCATCCACTGGTTGGGACTGAGCTAACAAAATTCAACGAGAAATATCCACGTGCGCTCGTCTGTACCCACATACTAATAAGAGGTGGGGACATTCAGGCTCTACAATGTATTCTTACAACGTGTTCCCACCAGTGGGACTTGCCAGTATAAGGTATGCCATGTGTGAGATGGCCATGCCTCAGAGATCTGTGTTCCAGTAAATATTCCCGTGTTCCCGTGTGAGGCTCAGGCCGTGTGCAACAAGGCGTGGAAATGTTCTGGCACGGTAATCACCTGATGATGAGATATTTCAATTGGTAACAGAAAGTTAGCAGAAAGGATTCCTTGAGCCAGTTAAGCCTGCTTTAAGCATCAGCATATATATTTTTAAATACAGAAGAACTCCGATTTCAAACCTTAGGAAAGGAAAAGTTACACAAAGATCAAGCTTTTGTGGCTTGGAATTAAGGTGGGCGGGATGGCACAGGGTGTCCATAAATCCAAGCCCTGCAGATTGCCTGAGTTCCCTCTAGTACAAGGTCATAACTGCCACAAGCTGATAGATGGGTATGCCTTCCAAACTCTCCGGACAGAGCACAGAACAAAATATGGTCCCTTTCCCAACCTTTTCTAAAGGGAGCCAAATGATTTTAAAGCTTGATCACCACCCACCCCTAACCTACCTCTTGGATTTTAAAGTACCGAATGCAGCGACAGCATATTTTTAGCATCCTGGCTTATGTTCAGATTTATGGATTACAATTTAAATGCTTATGGCTTTATGTAGTAAGTTCCAGAAGATAAATGAGAATACGCCATAAATGCAAAACTCACATAATCTATTTTGTTATCATGCATGTTTACAAGGAGTAGAGAGGACTACTTGAGTTCAAAAGCTTCTATAAAAATTAAATGTGTGTATAATTAATATTTGCAGAGGTGTTTTGAGTGAAGGCTAGTTTTTTAAGGTGGGATTTTATTAAATCGTGGGGCTATTAACCCAGACATTAGCCCTCTCAAGGTTGGGCAGAGAAGAGATCAAGAAGGAGGCTCTTAAATAAGAAAAAGCAGCTGTATAACATGTTCTCGGGTTTTATCTCCAAGACTGACTTTTTTGGGGTTTTCTTGTTTCAATGCTCAATGTGATAGTCATTTCTGGACACAGGGAAAATTCTCCTTTAACAATCCAACTCATTGCTTAAAATGTAAAATGCCAATAACTTATTCCAAAAAATGTACATGTACATTTTTTATTTTTTATTTCAGAGAGAGCGAGTGAGAACAGGGGAGAAAAGCAGAGGAGAGAGAGAGAGAAACAGAAGCCCAATGCGGTGCTCAATCTCACCACCCTGGGATCATGACCTGAGATGAACCAAGTCAGACGCTCCACCCAATGATCCCAGGTGCCCTTCCACGTACATTTTTTAAAAAAGAGACTGTTCATTAAGAACTTAGAATGTTCATGTTAACATGGAAGGTTATTAACGTGGAAGAATTTTTTACAACAATCCATTTTCACGATAGGTTTGCATAGAGAAGGAATCTAGAGAAGTAGCAAAGAAAGTGAGAATTTCCAAACCTCCTCAGTTGGATATAAATACACTGGACTCTGGAGGGCAGATGTAACTTGAGGGTACCTTTTCCTCAACAGAGGGCCACTAGGTGCCTGCCATCTTAGCTACTTTGTCACCTATGTTATGTTAAACATAACAACCATCATTTCCCACCTAAGGACAAAGTGCAAAATAGGAAGCTCGGGGTCTCAGATTTCCTGGTGGCCTCCAACTCAGTTTTATTTTTCAGTGTGAGGAGTAAGAGTAAGCGGAACAGTGGTGGCTCATGACCCGTAAGTGATTCTCTGGTCTTTTCCTTCCTGGCGGTCTCCCTATTACTCTACAGAATTCCCCGGTGACTCACTCGCTTTAACCCATCCTCCCCACCAGGAAGTGATTCAACAAAACCTACCCATTTCATATATCAAATCATGGCCACACAAGAACTATGGCATTCACAGATTATAAATTAAACATGGACGTTATCACACGAAATTAGGTGAAAGTTGAAGAAATTTAAGACCAACCGAAGAAAATATTCAATTAACAAAATATCTTTTTTTTTTTTTTTTAAAGGCCATTGTATATTTAGTTTTGACTGATCCTTTTGGAGGAATGTGGCCTATCTGGCGTTTGCTAGTGTGATCTTTGGCTTTTTGATAATCCACAACTAAAAATGCATAATTCTCTAGGACATAGCTGCAGTAGTCACATTAATTTCTGTCTCAAACATATCCAAAACTCTATTTATTCACCTAAACTGAAAGGTTTTGAGAGAGTTCCTAAAAATATAAGCCTATAATAATTTACTTAGTAATTTTCTTGCTAGAGTAAACATTAAGGATTTTGGTATTAAATATTTGCTACGTTCATTAATGTATCAGTACTACCAAAATAAAAATAAGAATAACTGTTTAGCTATCAATGTAGGTTTCAAATTAATTATATTTCAATATCTTCATTTCTAAACTTCTACCTGTAATGTCAGCTGTAAGAAAATATATCAACTAACATGTCTACAGATAACGGGGCAACAGAAAGGTAAACAATATGTCAAACTTTAAAAAATATCTATATTTAAAAGAATACTTACATTTTTGCCAGGCTTTAAGAGGATATATCCTGAGTTTTTCAATAATATCAACCACAATCAAGGAAGTGAGAACCAAAGAAACTGGCAGATCAGGTAAGGTAGAAGGTAAGGGATTCTTATTCTTTTGAACCTGTTTTCAGAAAACCATTTAGAAGCATTACTTTTTCGTGCTTTCTTTGTTTAAAATTCTTTTAAAAGTCTGGAAGCAACATTAAATTAATTATAAAGACATTTACTAAAAGACCAGAAGCTTGATTTCCAGCTTTTCAGGTGTTCAATTCTATTAGCTGTTGAACAACTTGTAAAGATGTAATCAAGATTTGTTATCAGTGGATGAGCTTCCAGTTCAAGAGAGAGCTTGGTAAATACATGCCAAAATATAAGTGCAGGCTCCTGGTAATGGTAGGATGGGCAACTTCTTCCAAGTCTACTGCTAAGCAGAGCCTGAGAGTCCCTAGGTCAAAGAATTAGGGGCATAGATATTAGAGTTCAGGGTCCTCCAAGGAGAGAGAGCCCAGGTAAACCCAGCCAGATTTTGGGACACTTCCTTCATCTGACTAAGGCATCTACATAAAACTTATGGCAAGCATCCTATTAGTGGTGATATGTTAAGAGTTCTTCCTCTGAAATCTGGAAGATGACAAAGGTGCCACCATGATCAATTCGATGCAACACTGCACTAGAGGTCCTAACCAGTGTAATGAGGCAAGAGAAGGAAATAAACACTGCAAGTACTGGAAAGAAAGGAACTACATGTTATTATTCATAGACTATATGGGGAAAATCTCCATATACAATGAAGGGAAAATGGGATTTAAAAAAAATGATACCATTCAATGCAACCTCAATCAAAATTCACAGTTTCTGTGGAAAATAAGAAGCTGATTCTAAAATCCATATAGAAATATAAAGGACAGGTCATTTAGATGAAAAAGATATAAAGATATACTCTTTGGAATATAAAGAGCTATTATAAAACTACACAAATTTAATCCAGGTGGTATTGGCATAGGTACATAAAAGTAGGCAGTGGACAAAACAGAAGGCTTGAAAGAGACCATGTATATATATACAGATTTATAACAGAAGTAGCACTGCAGAGAAATGTGGGAAGACAGACTTTTTAATAAATAGTGCTCAGTGCATTAGATGTTATGGGGTGGGGGGGACTGACTCCTTACTGCACAACACATACAAATTAGTTTCAGATGGACTGTGAATCTAAAAGAGAATGGTAGGGGCACCTGGGTGGCTCACTTGGTTAAGTGTCCAACTTCAGCTCAGGTCATGATCTCATGGTTCATGGGTTCCAGCCCTGCATCGGGCTCTCTGCTGTCGGCATAGAGCTCGCTTCAGATCTTCTGTCCTCCCCTCAAGCCCACCACTTCCCAACTTGTGCTCTTGCTCTCTCTCTAAAATAAGCATTTTTAAAATATTAAAAGAAAATGGTAAATCATATAGGTTCCAAAATATAATATAGGGGAATATCTTGAGGACTTCGAGGTTCAGATTCACAATATGACAAAATCTTCTCAAGTTACCAAAATTGCTATCCATGGAAAAAAACCTGATAAATTGGACTATTTTTAAATTAAGAACTCTTCACCAAAAATAGCATTAAAAATACTAAGTCACAAAGTGTGACTATATTTGCAATATATATAATCAGCAAAGGGCTTGAAATCTGAATGTATTAACAACTTCTGAACTGATTTAAAAAATAAGTAACAAAATAGGGAAAAATAGCAAGATGATAAAAGTGCTCAATTTCATTAATTTTTTAAATGTTTGTTTGGGGGGAGGGAACATAGAGAGAGAATCCCAAGTGGGCTCTGTGCTGATAACTTGATCAGCACAAATTGTGAGATCATGACCTAAGGCGA
Source organism: Proteles cristata cristata (assembly GCA_017311185.1). Classification (NCBI taxonomy): domain Eukaryota; kingdom Metazoa; phylum Chordata; class Mammalia; order Carnivora; family Hyaenidae; genus Proteles; species Proteles cristata. Next base: position 582,825 of record JAESUZ010002467.1, read on the forward strand.
GATCAAGAACTTAACAAGCCAGGCCACCCAGGCACCCCTCAATTTCATTAGTTATCGAAGAAACACAACTTAAAACTACAATGAGATTCAAGAATACATGCCCAACAGAATGGCTAAAAACTTAGAATGTAAAGCTAGCTAAGACATGCAGCTACGGGTATGTTCATTCTCTGCTAGTGTCAAGTCTAAATTAGTAGAATCTCTTTGGAAAACTGGCCTTTTCTGCTACAGTTGAACATTTGAATATGTTATGACCCCTCAGTTATACTCCTGCATATTAACGGAAATTCTTGCATATGTGCATCAATAGACATACTCAAAGCTGTTCACAGCAGCATTAATTAGAACAGCCAAAACCAGAAACAATTGAAGTGGGCATCAAAGGAGGAAGTGATAAACTGTAACATATTCATAAAATGAAACAAATGAATTCACTCCACAGAATTAAAATGATGGATAACCGCTGTATACAAAAACCTGAATGACCCATGCTTCAGAATAAAAGAAGCCAGACATATTAATAGGTAGATAGAAGATAAATAGATAGATAGATAGATAGATAGATAGATAGATAGAGAAGGAGAGAAGGAGAGAGAGAGAGAGAATTTTATTTCCACTTACAAAAGATTCAAAACAGACAAACCAATCTGTGAAATTAGAAGTTAAGGTAGAAGGCAAAAAAACATAGGGGTGGCTTTTAGGGAACTGTTGAAGTTTTATTTTTTGACCCTGAGTAGTGTTTACACAGGGGTATTACATTAATGTGGTATTACATTAATATTATACACCTTAAGTTCTGGGCACTTTGTATCACACTGGAGTGAAAAATTAAACAAAAGACGGAAAAAATGCAACACTGGGTAAGAACATAATGGAAAAGAATAAAAAAGGGCAATCATACTACAAATATACCATCATTTTATGATAATAGGTTTCCTTAAAAGTTTGTACACTGAATTTCTAAAGGTCTTGGGAGCCTCCTAAGTGTCTTCACAGAGTCTTTTGGGACGAGGGAGGAGAAATGATAAATCTACATTAAAATATTCACGTATTGCTGTTTAAGGCAAAGTACCTCTGTAGAGCCTTCTAAGGCTATACATTCACGTCCGAATGTAGCATCCAGGAAGTGTTCTAACGGTCAGGTATTTCTAATCACATCATACACTATCCAGTACTCACTCCTTTCGTGACACCTATCATAACTCTTCTAATAGCCTGTTTTTCTCTTTACTGTTAATAAATAATTAATGAAGGCCAGAGATTCTGTCACATTTCCAGAGTGTTCTATCCTAACACAGTGCCTAGCATGTAATATGCACTTAATAACTATGGACTTGACATATAGATGAAACATAATTTGTTCACTTTGGGGAAGTGACAATTATATCTTTAGCAGCATCGTGCAAATTAACACGGTTAGTAGGACATTCCTTTTTGAGCTTGTTAGGTAACAAAATTCTCACAACCTCAAAGTTCTGCCTATAATATCTCTGTCCTTTAGATGCCTATCTATCAGAATCCTTTTGAAGCTGCATTTAGTCAAAATACAAAGTCAAGCTTCTTTTCAAATAAATATCATGTACAAATCCATAGGCAAGGGATATATTCTCAAAGGTCTTAGAATGTGAGGGGTATTCTCTCTGGATATTGTTTAGAACTGAAGACACTCGAAAAACATTAGGTAAAAAGCTACACATGTGGATCTACTTTTAAATTCCTTGTTTTTTTTTTACAATCTTGGAATAATGTTCCTCTCTCACACACACAAACATAGAAGGTATGTTTAATTGGTTGCCAGACCTTCTTTCCCAATCACAGAGGGAACAGTGATCTTAGTACTTTAAATATATATATTGTACTTGGAAGAAGACTAGATAGAATAAGCTTTAAGAAAATTTTCAGGCACACCGTTCTATAATATTCCAGTCACAGAGGAAATTTTTAAATCTGAAAAATCCTGCAGAATAAAGAAACATTCCATACCTCAGTCACTGCAATAGAAAAGCTGAAGCTGGGCAGTGTGGTGAGTATAACACACATCATCATAACAGGTCTCCTAGCAAAGGACAAAAAATAAGCAAAAGCAATAATGTATAAGATCAACAGTTCCTGTTACATTGTGCTAATTTAGCAGTTCCTGTTCCATTCATCTCTAGTTTTTCTAAGAAGCTACTACTTCTCTATTTCCATTTCCCAAATGTTTCAGTATGGCAAAGGGGAACACAGGCAAAAACCAGAATATTTTCTAGAACAAAAGGGGCATGAGATTTCCAAATAACTAGCCAGCCATGGATTTCAAAGAGCATTGCCATGCAAGACAAATGACTTTCAACATTTCCATAATCAATCACTGGAATCCTGCCAGAAAGTTCCAGCTCTGGTGCCCAACTCAAAAAAAGAATGTGATATTTTAAACAGTATTTCTTTACTTTGAGGGGAGGAGGGGCAGAAAAAGCAGGCTCCATCCTCAGTGCCACACCCAACACTGGGCTCCATCTCATGACTACAGGGTCATGACGAGAGCCAATATCAAGAGTTAGACACTCAACCGACTGAGCCACCCAGGCACCCCAGGAACATGACTTTCTTAAGTTATATTATATCCTATATCATAACATTGATTTTCCAAAGAAGACATTTAGGGATGGTATACCAAGAATGACTTCATTAAAAAAAATTTTTTTTAATGTTTATTTGCTTTTGAGAGAGAGAGAGAGAGAGAGAGAGAGAGAGAGAGAGAGAGGAAGAGGGGCAGAGAGACAGAAACACAGAATCCGAAGCAGGCTCCAGGCTCTGAGCTGCCAGCACAGAGCCTGATGTGGGGCTTGAACTCGCCAACTGTGAGATCATGACCTTAGCCTAAGGCGGACGTTTAACCAACTGAGCCACCCATGTGCCCCACCAAGAATGACTTCAAATGAAAATATTTAGATGTTTCTTACCTGACCCTATATATATATATATATATAATTATATATATACAATTATATATTTTTATATATATTTATATATATAAATATAATATATAATAATAATTATATATATAGGGTCAAGTATGATATATATATATCATTATATATATATATATATATATATATATATATATATATATGTATAATGATTTTTCACACTTGTTTTGGACCACTTCTTAAAACCTTGCTGATCAAGTAATCAATTAGTTGAGATATAATTAGTTGAGATATAATATAGATTATAGAGTATATATAATATTCTATCTTATGACAGAAAGAATTAAAATGCACATTTAGCATTATTAATGTAAAGAAAGACAAATGATGCTCAAAGCTTTTCTATGATGAAATATTTACCTTTTCTTTCCTTAAATACACATTTTACTAATTACACTTAGATGATAATGTGTTTCTAAGTACAAAAAGTGTTAAACTCTTTCAAAGAGCTAACAATTTCTCCTCAGTCCTGCTCTGCTCTGTCAATCCCATCCTTGTCTGAGATATTCTAATATAGACATAAGTTAGGAGGCAGGACAGACCCTTCTTCTAGCCAGACTCAGTATGACCTGCTAAAACCAGAGGTACAATGGGGTTTTTGAGAGGCACCTTTGCTTTCTTTTCTGAGCCCAAACCAGGTTTGGCTGGAGCCTTGAAGGAAACCTCTTCTTCTCGGCTTGTGCTGTAAAAGATGAAGGTGCCCCAGGGATTACTCCTGCACCTTCTCTTTATCTATATCATCTCCCTCAGTTGTCTCAGGCAATTTCATTTTTTTAAATGTTTATTTTTACATTTGAGAGAGAGAGAGAGAGACAGAGTATGAGTGGGAGAGGGGCAGAGAAAGAGAGGGAGACACAGAATCCAAAGCAGGCTCCAGGCTCTGAGCTGTCAGCACATAGCCTGATATGGGGCTCGAACCCCTGAACTGTGAGATCATGACCTGAGCTGAAGTCAGACACTTAATTGACTAAGCTCTGGGCTTGTATGCCCAACTGTATTGCTACCTTCACTTGGATTTCTAATAGGCAACCCAGATTTAACATACCTGGAAAAGACCCCACATCCTCCTCCAAAGCTGTTCCGCTCATCATCAAATGCTGTCTGGTTTACTGCAAGTATTTACTGAAACTACATGTCAGATCCATCTTTTGCCAGCACCGTACGTAGTTCATCTGCTATCACGTCTCATCTGCAAGAACTTCCTATCCAGTTTCCTGTTAATACTTCTATTCTTGCCTAGCAACGTTTTCTCCATAGAGCAAACAGTTATATAACATTTATATTTAAAATGTAAAACACATCTTATCACTCACTGCCCTGCTCAAAAATCTCCAATAATGAGGATGCGGTGAATGAGGAGTTAGTGCTTAGTGGAGGTAAGAATGAAAATGAAAAGGTTCGAGGGGATGGTGGTGACAGCACAACTGTGTCAATGTACTTAATGCCACTGATATGTACACTTAAAAGTGGTTAAGATGGTAAATTATGCTATGTGTATTTCACATAAAATACACACATTAGTGCATCTTACATATTTTTTAAAAATCTCTAGTGGAAAAAAAAATCTCTAGTGGATAGGCAATGGAATTGGAATAAAGCTGAAACCTATTTACCCTAGCCTACATGTTCTACATGATGTGTTTTCTCTTCTTTCTCCTACTCTCTCACTTAGAATAATTTCCCCTCCCTGGAAACCCACTTAACTCCAGCCATACTGGCCTCTGGTTCTTTCATGATCACATCAAGCTGGCCTCACCTTCAAGGTGTACACTATCTATACCTTTTGCCAGATGCTCTCTGTTCCTGGATCTTCCATGTCGGACCCTTTGTTGTCCTTCCAAATTATATATTTTTGCAGCCACATGACTACCTGGGAAGTTCTGCTGATTACTTCTTGCTTATTGTTTTATATGTTCCTCTTCGCCGATCCTCAAAGTTCCACAGAGGCAGGAAATTTATCTGAATGGTTTCACGACATTATCTCTACTAGCTAGAACAATGTTTTTGAACCTTTTGTGTGCAGTGAAACTTTTGAGAATTCGGTAAATGCTATGGGCCTTTTACAAAATAGAAAATTTTAAAACAACATAGAGCAATTATGCTGAAATACAGTTTTCCAAATTCTTTTAAAATTTTTATACAGTAATATATGTGCCTATCTATGAACATATTGTCTCATTTTTTTTTTGGAGCACTCCAATATCTAATGGAAACTGAATCATTCACAGTATCAAAGTAGTGAAGATCATAAACGATATTATGAAGTATCTGCAACAACTGTAATGTGATATGAAAAGATCTAAGATATAGGCTATGAAAAGATCTATATAATAAGGTTATAGGTTCTGGTACTAGTACTGTGGTTTGTTGCCAACATGCAAAATGGAAAGAAATGCTAGCTTTCAATTAGAGGCTACAGGGAAAAAGAAGATATAACCTATTTCTTCTTTTCTATTTTTTTATTTTTTTTATTTCTAGGAGAGAGAGAGAGAGACAGAGTGAGCAGGGGAGGGTCAGAGACAGAGGGAGTCACAGACTGACACAGGCTCCAGGCTCTGAGCTGGCAGTCAGCACAGAGCCCAATGCAGGGCTTGAACCCACGAACCGTGAGATCATGACCCAAGCGAAAGTTGGACGCTTAACCAACTAAGCCACCCAGGTGTCCCAGATATAACCTATTTCTAATCCAAGTTCTGCATCTTATGTATCCAGAAGTAATGATCTTCTGTGTTTGAAAATCTTGACTTACCGCTAACATACGTTTATTATAATTTATTAATAAGTGTTATGGGTTAAATTATGCTCTTCCCAAAAGATACATTGAAGTTTCAACTCTTGGTACCTTACAGTGTAACCTTATCTGGAAATACGGTCTTTCCAGAGCGACAAAGTTAAAATGAGGTCATTAAGATGGGCCCTAATCCAACATGACTGGTGTCCTTATTAAAAGGGAAAATTTGGAGAATGTACAGAGAGAGGATTAAATGAAGAAACACAGGAAGACACCATGTGACAATGAAGGCAGAGATCAATCAGGGTGACACACCTGCAAGCCAAGGAATGCCAGAGTGGCGGCGAACCACCAGCCCTCAGAAGGAACTGACCAACACCTCGATCTCAAGACTACCAGCCTCCAGAACAGGGACACAATACATTTGTCACCTCGTTAGAAGTACTTTGTAATGGTCACCCTACAAAATGAATACAGACTGTGCTCTAGGGGTAGGGGGAATTGCTGTAACAAATACCTAAAAATGTGGAAGTGGCTTTGGAATTGGGTAATCTGGAAGAGTCTGAAGAGACATGACAGAAACAGGCTGGACTGCCTAGAGGAGAATGTTATAAAAATATGGGCATTACAGGAGATTCTGGTGAAAGCTCAGAGAGAAAAAGAAGAGAGAGGTAGAAAAAGCCTCTATCGACCTTAGAGAATATGCACATTGTCATGAACAGAAATGGCCACAAATAAAACGTTAAATGTGTTTCTGGTGAAGTCTCAGGCAGAAAGGAGAACCATGTTGTTGGCAACTGGAGGAAAAACGATCTTTTATAGAAAGTGGCAGAACCTTGGCTGAACTGTGTTCTGCTTGGTAGAAAACAGAACCTACAGTTGACAAACTCAGATGTTTAGCTGAGATTTCTAAGCAAAACCCTGAAGGCACTGTCTGGCTTCTCCCTGTGATGATAGCAAAAATACAAGAGAAGGGGATAAATTGAAGAAGGGATTGTTAGGCCAAAAGGAGCCAGAAGTTAGTAAAATACAAGCGGAGAAAGATAAACCGAGGAAGGAATCATTAAGCAAAAAGGAACCAGAACTTGAAGATTTAGAAGTTTCTCAGTCTATCCATATTTTAGAAAATGCAAGGGTGTGTTCTAGAGAGGATACTAAGGGTGTGCCTTGTGAACCCAATCAACTATCTCAGCAGAAATACTGCCACTGCCAGCTTGGACTAAAGGGGGACAGAGATGGGACAAAAGGAAGGAAGGCTGTTAGACTTCTGGGATGCAACAGGCAGGAAATGGGCTGGTGGAGCTATTTGGCTGTGAACGTGTACTATCCTCTGACAGTGCTTTAGGAGCCTGGGAAGCTGCCAGCGCAGAACCAGAGGTTGCCTCCTTAGCCCAGAGGCCAGGGAAGGGATGGCTCCCATCTTGAGGGCAGAACGTCCAGCCACAGAGGATTATTCTCAAGCCTTACCATTTTGTGACATTTGCCTTGCTGGGTTTCAGTGAATCTATTTTGCATGTGAGAAGAACATGAATTTTGGGGAGGGCCAGAGGGCAGACTGTCACGGGTTGAATTATGCTCTCCTAAAAGAGACATTTTGAAGTCCCAACCCCCTAGTCCCTCAGAATGGGGCTGTATTTGGAAACAGTGTGTTTCCAGAGGTAATAAGTTGAAAATTAGGGTGAGTCCTAATGCAACAGAAGTGATATCTTATGAAAAGAGAAAATTGGGAGACAGATACGCACAGAGGGAAGACTGTGTGAGGAGATGTGGGGAGAACACTATGTGATAATGAAGGCAGAGATCAAGGCGATGCTTCTATAAGCTCAAGAATGCTGAAGAGTGCCAGCATACCACCAGAAGCTGGGAGAAAGGTCTGGGACAGATTCTCCCTCACAGCCCTCAGAAGAAACCGACCAACACCTTGATCTCAGATTTCTGACCTCCACAATCAGGAGATAATACACTTCTACCATTTAAGCCTCCAAGTTTGTGGTAGTTTGTAACAGCAATCCCAGGAAATTTGTACAGTGAAATTTATGTTGGAAATGCCACAGACACGTCTTTGAAGGAACAGTCATGCTAAGACTAGTGCAAGGCTTCAATCAGAGTGCAGAACAGCTGAGGAGAAGGATCTGTGGACATGGTTTAAGTTCCAGATGGAAAATGAGTTAGGGTGCTACAGAGCCCTGTGTGTCTGTAGTAAATCGTCAGGAAGAAGGACTTCCCCAGGAGGAGGCCCATGAAGAAAGATCTGAGTTCAGCCACAGTAAGTTAAAGATTCCTGTTTGTGCAGTGAGAATTCTGACCCTGAGGTTTCTCACAGAGAAAACACAGTGAATGGAACACATCAGATGAGAAACCACTCAGCTCAGAAACTCATAAACATTCTCTGTCACCTAGCTCTTCAAGTCAAAATTTCCTTCCTTGTCTTTCAAGGCTTCCCACAATCTGCCATTAACTTCCGAACAAAAAACACTAACCCCCGTGAGCTCACATGACAAGCCAAGTTCTGCATTCATCCATTCACCCACTCATCTAAGCTGCTGTTAAATGTGTGAACTACACTCAGTTCTAAGGACAGAAAGACACGTAAGACACACTCTGGTTTTATGGCACTTACAGGCTCATGCAAGTTGCCTAAACACAAGATGAGGTAACCAGGGTACAAGAGCAAGTTTTTCTAGAAGTTTTAGTATGTAAATGACACTGTTGCAGTTGAAGTCAATACATCACACCAATAGCTGCATCAACAGGACATCTGGCTATCAGTGAGATCGTGTCTGGACATTAGCAAGCCAGCCATCATCCCAAGGAAATATCCAAAAGGGTAAAAGGTCCAGAAATCACAGGGCAAGAATACCTGATAAAACGTGGATACTGGAGAAGAGAAGACTGAGCAGACTGCCACGGGATGTAGTTGGGATGGTAGAGTGATGTGGATCCTTTGAATGTATGAAAACTGTTAATATAGACACAGTGAGCTTAGGAAAGTCACTTCTGGAGACACAATTTTGGGAATGATCATCATATAAGTAGCATTTTATATTATGAACCAATGAGAGTACTTGCAAAGCAGTAAGAAAGGAAAATGGGGTGGGGAGGGGAGGGGGGGAAATGGATAGAGCTCCTGACCATGGCCAAACTCACTGTTGTATAAAGGGAGGGCAGGGGCACCTAGGTGGCTCAGTCAGTAAAGTATCTGACTTCAGCTCCAGTCATGATCTCACTGTTCATGAGTTTGGGCCCCGCATCAGGCTCTGTGCTGACAGCTCAGAGCCTAGAATCTGCTTCAGATTCTGTGTCTCCCTCTCTCTCTGCCCCTCCCCTGCTCACACTCTATCTCCCCCAAATAAGTAATAAACATTAAAAAAAAAGAGAGAGAGAAAAAAAGGGCAGAGAACATGAAGCCTATAGATAAGATGGAGAGGAACTTTCATGGTGGCAGATTTTATTTCCATTTACGGAAATAAGGAAGACTATTCTCTCTTTTTAAAAAAATTTTTAATGTTTTATTTATTTCTGAGAGAGAGACAGTGTGAACAGGGGAGGGTCAGAGTGAGAGGGAGACACAGAATCTGAAGCAGACTCCAGGCTCTAAGCTAGCTGTCAGCGTGGAGACCGATGTGGGGCTTGAACCCACAAACCGTGAGATCATGACCTGAGCTGAAGTTAACGCTTAACCAACTGAGCCACCCAGGTGCCCCAAGGAAGACTACTCTCATAATTAGAGACAGAAAATCTAATGAATTCCCTTTAAAATCAGAGGTCCAGGGGCACCTGAGTGGCTCAGTCGGTTGAGCCTCTGACTTCACCTCAGGTCATGATCTTACCATTCGTGGATTAAAGCCCCACATCAGGCTCAGTGCTAACAGCTCAGTGCCCAGAGCCTGACTCAGGTTCTAGGTCTCCCTCTCTCTCCACCCCTCTTCCGCTTGTTCTTGTTCTGTCAAAAAATAAACATTAAAAAACTAAAAAAAATTAAAATCAGAAGTCCATTGTCTACCTGCATTGTGAGAAAGCGTGTAGTAGAACTCTAAGTTGTCTCTGAGCTCTAGGATTCTACAGTACAATGTCAATACCCTTGTACAAGCAAGGGGAAGAGTAGATTTTGAAGGGGAAGGACTGATGTGCCGACAATATTTTTCAAGGAAGTTTTTACTCTGTGAAAAAAGACTGCAAAGGAAAGGGGATGGGGAGAAGAAGCAAAGGATGAGAAACCAGCTGGTGAAGGTTACCGGAGCCCCAGCATTAGTGAATGAAATGTTCTTCATGCTTCCCTGAACCAAACAGCCAGGACGAATGATGGGACACTGAATTTGATACATGAAAACGTGGGGAACCAAGGCCATGTATGAAGGTCCTGGAAGTCAGTGCCTAACTGGGGGGAAGAAAATGGTCACAGAAAACAAAGAGGTGATGCAAGAGAGATGAAAGAGGAAGAATTAATGGAATCTGGTGACTTATTGCACAAAGTGGGCACATGGAAATATACTCTTTCTGATTTACTGGATATGGTGGAGCAAAGAAGAAAAAGCCTGTAGTCAAGCATCAGAAAATTATTGCTAATGACAGTTAAGGAGATGATAGATCCACTGAAAGAAATGGGGGTGCCATTAAGCACCAATGTTTAGTTCATGATGACCTAAGTCCTGATGACCTTCCCGGGACTGAAGAGAGCAAGCTCTACTAGCTTCAGTTTATCCAGCCTGTCCAGCAGTGCCCAGATGTTAGTTGTGCTGTGCACGTGAACTGTGTGTGCCGCCGTGGAACAGCAAGGTGCCCAGGAGACCAGGCTCTGGAGACAGACCACCCTGAGGTCAGATGTGGCTCCACAGTTCACTGGCTGTGTGGCTGTATAACTTCTGTGCCTCAATTCCCTCATTTGTAAGATGGGCACTGTAAGTGTTCTTGCATATAAAGGTTAGAGAATTAACTAAAATAATATAGGCAATGTGTTTACACCTATGCTTGGTACACAGCAGCTGTCAGTAAATCCTTGCTCTTATTTTATTGAAACTACAACAACTACTACTGTTGCTACCACTATCTTAAATGAATCAACAGCGAATTCTGGCTAAGAGATTAAGGACTTAAGCAAGGCAAAATGGAGTTCAAAATGTTGGGGTGTTTCCAAGGGGACACTGCCCAGAATTCCTGACATGTCACGATCTAAAGTAATGGTATGCTGAAGGACTTGAGAGAATTCCCTAAAATGCAGCCCTGGGTTCCAAGGCATTCTGGGAGTCCCCACAAATTCTCCACAATTATCCTATCCCCAGGTACTCTATTCGCTGAGATCTTCCCCAGTCGCAGGCTAGCCCTATAGCTCAATGGTTTTACATGTTCACTGATACCCCAGGAAAGGATTTCTCTCATTTACTGGGACATACCAATTTGGTGTGTCTCTAAATAGAGTTTCCTCATTCCTCAAACCATTTCCCCAGTCTGTTATGAATTAAGACAGGCATCCCTGAAAAGGAACGATCATTCTATAGAGAATGAGGAAGTGTTTCACAGAGTAAAGAGCACTGGATTAAAGTTCAGACTCGACTCTACTGTTCATTTAGTGCATATGTCTTAAGCTCTCTGACATTGTTTCCTTCCTTACAGAATAGGCATTGTATCCCTTGGTCAACCTTGTAACACTGGTGTGCAGGTCAAGTGGAAAAATAAAACATTAAAGAACAGTATATATGACAAATACTTTATAAGATATTCATGGTATCACTCTACTGGCCTTCATTTTCTCAAAGGATAAAAGAGACCCACAAGATTCTCTAAGTTCAAAGAGTATCACTGATAGCATATAATTTTCTTCAGTTTTATCAGTTTTATCATCACTTCTACTACTTTTCAGAATCATTCTGAAAATTAAAATTCAAAGAACTCAAATAACTCACACAAGACCTCGCAGTCAATTGACTGGGATTTGAACTCAGGTCTGCACCTCTCAGCTGTGTGGCCAGGGCACACACTCTATTAGCTGGATGACTCATTCTTTCCTACATACCAGATTCATGGGGTTAACAATGCCCATGCGAACCTACAGAGAGGTCCTCAAATAGGCTCATCAATAATCTATCTGTGAATGCTAAAAATCTATACAATTTCATGTAGACAACTATCTATCTAGGCATTCTTCAATCTCTACCTCCTATAGCAGCAATTATTTTTCCATCATCTTCTAGTAATTAAGATACACATTCTACATTACCACATATACTAAAATATCCAAATATACATCTTTGAAAATCATATATAATAGCCTAACATACATCTTTGGAGGAACTATATCTTAAAGACACTAAAAGAGTGTCATTGTGTATGTTTTTAAAAGTTTATTTCTTTATTTTAAGAGCAGGGGGAGAGGCAGAGAGAGAGAGAGAAAGAGAGAGAATGAATCCCAAGCAGGCTCAGTGCTGTTAGTCCAGAGCCTGACATGGGGCTCAATCTCATGAACTGTGAGATCATGACATGAGCCAAAGTCAGTCAAGTCAGACGCTTAACTGATTAAGCCACCTAGGTGCCATGAGTTGCAGTGTCCTTGAAATACACCTGGCATTCAAAGACAAAAAGAATAATGGAAAAGTTACACAAGATGGAGGAAACAGCACATATTCAGACCAATCTGGGCATACAAACCTCAGCTTCACCACTTACAAGCTTTACTACCTGCTCACTTCTTCAGGTTTCCATTTCTTTATCTCTAAAATGAGAACATTAGCACATACCTCACAGGACTGCCATAAAGTTTAAATTTAATAGTACAGAGCATATAAAGCTCCTAGAATAGTGCTTGGTAATTGTTTCTTCTATTCTGTACCAGTAAAAGATAGCAATATGACAGTGCTCATGAATGAGCCTATGAGGAAATAACTGCAGAGTTTCACTGAAATTGCAGATAACCTATCGTGTATAAATTTAGAACCCCTATAGCCAGCCACACCTACAAAGGAAAATGAAAGACCAGAAGAGTGTTTCCCTGAAGGATTCACTTAAAGATGTAATTGTGACATCCCAGGACAGGTTAGCACAAGATGGATATGCAGACTAGATTGTAAAACAGAATGTGCACTGGCAAGTAGGAATGAAGGGCCACTCTCTTCCTTACTCTCCACTGCCTGCGGTAGATTGGGACCTTGTCATTCAAAGGGACAGTTTAGGACACTGGTTGGAAGTACCAATTATGGACTCGGTTGGACAGAGGTCCAAAGTCTGGTCCTTTCACTCACTAGTTATTGACCAGGGAGTTACACAACTCTTCTCTGATAATAAGTTTCTCCTTGGGAATAATAATGATAAAGTCATGAAAATACCTACCTCACAAGATCGTATAGAAAGAAATGAAATTCACGTATAAATCCCTTAGCATATATGTGATCAGTAAAGAAGCAGTTATAAGTTAATAATGATGATGATGATAACTGATATGGAAGGTTTGCTGCCTGATAATCAGAACCTAGGATCGTAGAGATGTGAGTTAATGTAAAAAAAAATAAATAAAAAAAGTCAAGGAGTGCCTTCCGGGGCTGGAGTAAACCAACAGAAAGCCATTGGTCATTTGGGCATTCCATCCTTCCCTCGAAACTCCCAGCTCAGCCAGGAGTCTGGGACAGTCAGAGCAACTCCTGGGTGGTGTGAGGAGTAGAGGACCCAGCTGAGCTCCAAACCCAGTTGACAGGTAATCCTGAGGCTTTGGGCCAAGGTTTGGAAAATCCTTAAACTGCACTGGTAAATGTACTGATAAATGCAGGGTAAACCAAATAGTTTATTTCCGGGAACCCTTCAAGATCTTTGCCCTCCAGAAACTGAAAATCCTCTGGCGAGGTTCATGGGGCCACATCCTAAATCAGCACATAAAGAATGCTGTTGAACTCCACACTTCAGCGCTCCCCGCCTGCACCCTCCGGACAGTATTTCTAACTAGATTGCTGTATCTATTACTTTTACATTTCTGCCCTTGTTAAAATTCACTGCTGCTTGTTTTTCAAATGGGTTGATGTTGTTTGACTTTTAAATAAAAGATCAGCATGAAAGAAGGGTTAACTTATCAAAGAAAACTAAGAAAGCTTAGATGAGTAGGAACCTGATCTAAAGTTCTAAAAGGGGGACGCCTGGGTGGCTCAGTAGGTGAAGCATCCGACTATTGATTCTGGCTCGGGTCATGATTTCACAGAGACCCCACGTGGGGCTCTGTGCTGTCAGTGCAGAGCCTACTTGGGATTCTCCCTCTCTCCTTCTCTCTCTCTCTCCCCCCCACCTCCCTCAAATAAATAAACTTTAAAAAAATAGGGGCACCTGGGTGGCTTAGTTAAGTATCTGACTTCAGCTTGGGTTATGATCTTATAGTTTGTGAGTTTGAATCCCAGTTTAGGCTCTGTGCTAATAGCTCAGAGCCCGAAGCCTGCTTTGGATTTTGTGTTTCCCTCCCTCTCTGCCTCTCTCCCACTCTGACTCTGTCTCTCTCTCTCAAAACTAAATATTAAATTAAAAAAAAATTTAAAAATAAATACAGATCTAAAAGGAAAAATATCTTAGTATCTAGGATTATCTGTACTCAATACAGGTGATACAACAATAGCTAAACTGTTAAGTTAAAAAAAACATTAAATCTTTTTAAAATTTTTTTAACATTTTACTTATTTTTGAGAGGGAGAGACAGAGAGAGAGAGAGAGATGGTGTGAGCAGGGGACGGTCAGAGAGAGAGGGAGATACAGAATCTGAACCCAGCTTCAGGCTCTGAGCTAGCTGTCAGCACAGAGCCCGACACGGGGCTCGAACCCACGAACCATGAGATCATGACCTGAGTCGAAGTCGGACGCTCAACCAAGTCACCCAAGTGCCTTAAACAACATTAAATCTTAATTTACTTAAAATATTCCTCTATTATAATTGAAATAGTCCCCCCCACATACCAGGATAAAAGAATTTACTAACATAGTAAAGTTTTATGTTTAAAAATCTAAGCAAAGGAACTAGGTGTTGTAAGCGATGAATGATGGGAATCTACCCCAAAAACCAAGAGCACACTTTACACATGGTATGTTCGCCAGTTAGGCAATAAATTATATTAAAATAATAATAATGATAATAAACCAAAGCAAAGGAACCAGTTGCTTAAAAATCGCAGTTGGCTAAAGGTCAAAGGATGCTATAGACCTACAAAATGATGCAATTAAACATTTCAAAATAGACATTACTTTGTTTTACACAAAAGTAAAATTCTATATTATAATCTTACAATTAAGATTTCTACAGAGTAACGGTGATAACTTTATGCAGCTCAGTGTACAGAGGAGTTAGGTCCAATGTGTAGCAGGCAGGGTATCATAGACTCAAGCTAACTGCAAGCTGATGAATACATGTCATTTGTTGCTAACAGTCAGTAAAAAAGGCCCCTATAAAAATATAGAAGATACCATAATACCAATACATTTATAGAAACAGTGATAATTACTTCTCATTAATCATAATGTGCACACATTACGTACACATGTGCCAGGCTAACATCCTTCCACAAAGCACCAGAGAAAGTCTCTATGAAAACATCAGAGACTCCTTTTTTCGAATCCTTTTACTCACCATCCTACAATGTTTTTGGTAAAGCGATGCTTCTTGAATAAGAGAACTTTAATGGGAACCCAAATCAGCAAAGTCACGGAAGCCACATAGGCAATCGAGCAGGAAACAATCAGCCAATAATGTGTTTTCTCGGGGTTCCCCATCGTCGTTTGATAGGCGGTGGCAAACTGTTCCACAATCACAAGTGTGGGAGTGGAGAAGGCAGCAAACTCCAGGAGCTCAAAAACCAGGACCTTGATCAGTTTTTCAGAAACCATCCTAAGGCAGGACGAGGTGCGGGAGACCAAACCCTCCCCCTTGGAAAGCGAGCAGCATATGGACACAGATACTCAGCTAGGATCAAGTTCTTTGGACTGGAATCACCAACCAGTGACTTTTTATTCTTTTATTGACCCTCATATGGTTCAATGATCTTCCAACTTAACAAGCGAGGGCTCTTAAAGACACAGAACAGTTGTGGAAATGAGCACTTTAATGTGTTTGCACATCCATTATTCAGAGTCAAATGGACTTCTGAATGTGATTTTTGTGGTGCTGGTAAAAAGCAAGTCTTTCACTGTAGCTTTGGTTGCTGATTTGAGCACGCAGAAAAATTTATGTAATATTTAAATGTCTGTTACGTAGAACCACTGGAATCACAAAATTTTAGATCTAAAGGAGAAGAGCAGTTGGCTAAAGGTCAAAGGATGCTATTCAAAAACTACTTCAAAAACTACTTTTGAGTCCCATCGAGCACTTATTTGGCTTGTGCTTGATGCCGGGGTGTGAAGGTAGATGAAGGACAGAAGATTTCTGCCTGAAAAACGCTCCAGCCGCGTGGAGAAAGGAAAGCTGTGGACAACAAAACTGAGGGCAGAAGCGTAACATTAATGGTACGGGAACTAACACAGGGAACTTCCTCCTGTGAAGGGGAGGGGAAGAGAGGGATGAGGATACAGGTTTGGGCGTATCTGTGACATTCCAGATACATACACACAAGAAGAAGACAAGAAGCTATCGTGTTTCTGAGAATCTGGTGTCGCGTGGTAGTAATGGGGACAGGTGACGTTAGGATGCGCTGTGAGTCAGAATGTAAACATTCCACGAAGGACCTGAGTGTGGGGTGGTGGGCATGTGTGTGTGTGTGCGCGCGTGTGTGTGTGGCAGTGAAAAAGCAATGTTGTCTGGACAGAAGAGACACTTACTCCATCATTTGGAAAAGGAAGTGAGGGCAGGTGTGCAGGAAGGGCAGGAGCGGCGCACACCTAGAGAAAGGGAAGGCAGCGGGGAGCCAGAGAGGGCCGGGAGGGAGAGCCTTGGCTCCAACTAGTGAAGGGAGAGGGGTGAGGAGAGCACCTCACCAACCGACTCTGAATCTGATTCCTTCCAGGAAGCCAGCAGATGGCTCTCCCTGTGCCTGCTGGCAGGCTGGCCCAAGCCAATCTTTTTCTAGGTTCCTTCGGCTTTTTACAGAGGGGCCCTGAGCCGCCTGGCCTCCCTGTCAACATAGGTTTCCGGCCTCAGCTCTGAGGATCAGCGCCTTCTGCCCTCTGCCCTCCACCCCTTCCCCCTCCCCGGCCCCCCGGCCCCGCAACAGAATTAGCCATGTCGTCAAGCTATTTTATTTGAACTAGGATTTCCAATCCACTGGTGTTCGGCAGAAGTCCCGTCAAAGGAAAGAAGAGACCTTGAGGGCTGGCGACAAGAATATGAAAGGAAACCATCCGAGCTACAGCTCTTTCCCCAACGGTTTCTAATATCACAGAATTGTCATGGACTCTCACTTCCCGGACAAAATTTCTATTTAAAAGAGACAAGACGCAAATTATATTCTAACCTCCTGGCCCTCTGTCTCGAGTTATCAGTGCTATGCTGCATGGTAATTTCTTCCACAGATTTTGAATATTACTAGGA